>JAMXBC010000004.1:91075574-92286645 GCA_024138005.1 Lumnitzera racemosa | reverse complement strand
AGTCAGTGTTCGTATAGACATGTGATGACCATTAATGGTGAAACCCTACAAATTGAAGTAAAGAATATGAGTGAAGAAGAAGAGGATGTAGATGTTAGATATTTGTTACAAGAATTCCAGGAAGACTCAGATGCCCTGATTAGACTTGAATTTGGGGAATATTGTATAGTTGTCTAAAGATCCGTCATTGCTATTGCTATTGCTATTGCTATTGATGAGAATGAACAGAGAGAGAACCTATTTCACATGAACTACCGAGTGAATAGAAATCTATGCGCTTTAATTGTAAATGGAGGAAGTTGTACTAATGTAATAGCACAAGGATTAGTGAAGGCTCTGAAGTTGCTGACTTGTCTTCACCCTCGACCTTGCAAGATCTATTAGCTCAATAAGAAAAGCAAACTCCCAATTATTGAGTAATTCAGAGTGCCAATTTCCATTGGCAATAGATACAAGGACATTGTGTTGTATGACGTCCTACCAATGTGTGCTTCATATGTACTTCTAAGCCGGCCTTTGCTGTTTGACCTAAGAGTACTCTCCGATAAATATAGGAACACTTATATGTTTTAAAAGGATGGTAAGAAAGTTATGTTAACTCTTATGAGCCCTAAGGAAGTTCACGAATCCTAAATTAAGGTTTCTACATCATTACAAAAGAAATCCTTAATAATTTCCTGCGCTCAGTTTTTTAAAGAAGCTAACTTAGAATCTTGCATCTTTTTGTTAGTTAGAAGGTTACTTGAGTTGAAGGAGGAAGGAGCTTTACTAGCTGATGTACATGCTTTACTTCGAGAATATGCCAACTTGTTTCCTATAGAACTATCCAAGGAATTACCTCTTGTAAGAGGAATCGAAATTGTATTAACCTCCAACCTTGTACGACTTTGCCAAACCATCCTACTTATAGACTCAATCCTAAGCAAGCAACAAAGCTTAAAAAGTAAGTTGATGAGCAAATTGATAAAGGGTATGTTAGAGAAGGCATGAGCTCTTATGTTGTACCTGTAGTTCTTGTACAAAAAAGGATGACTCTTAGTGAATGTGTATTGACAACTAAGCTATCAACAAAACTATTGTTAAGTACAAATATCCCATACCTCGATTGGATGACATGTTGGATGAATTACATAGTGTGCAAATCTTTTAAAGGTAGATTTGAAGAATGATTACCACCAAATTAGAATGAGACTAGGAGACAAGAGGAAGACAGTATTTAAAACGAAGGATGATCTCTTTAAGTGGTTGGTAATGCTATTCGGACTTACGAATGCGTCGAGTACCTTTATGTGACTCATGAATCATGTAATGATATTGTGAATTGGTAAGTGTGTTGTAGTTTATTTTGATGACATCCTGATATATAGTGCTAACCTCTAATCTCATGTTAAGCACTCAAGATCTATGTTTAACATTCTTCGAGCTAAACACTTATTCAACAACATGAAGAAGTGTATGTTTTGTCAAAGTAAAGTTGTGTTCCTTAGATATCTTGTATTTGGTGGAGGCATTTGAGTTGATGAGGAGAAAGTCTAAGCCATACTTAATTGGCCAACCCCTACTAGTGCTTTAGATATGAGAAGCTTTCATGGTTTGGCTTTATTCTATCAGAGATTCATTTGGAATTTCAGTTCCATAGCTACCCCATTGACTGAGTTGACCAAAAGGAACTCAAAGTTTAGATGGCCAAAGAAGGCTTTGAGAAGTTTTAAGGATATCAAGCCCAAGGTCACTTTTACCCCAATACTTATGCTGCTCGACTTTGATAAAGTCTTTGAAATAGAATGTGATGCCTTTGGAGTCAGAATTGGTGCCATTCTCATGCAAGAACGCTAACCTATCACCTACTTCAGTAAGACACTCAATGGTGCTGCTTTAAACAATTTCACGTACGACAAGGAGTTTTATACCCTTATCCAAGCTCTTTAGAAAGGGTAACACTACATACTACCTCGAGAATTCATCATCTATATGGATCATGAGTCCTTGAAGCATTTGGGAGGTCAACAAAAGCTCTCCTGACGTTATGCCAAATGGATTGAATTCTTAGAAGCTTTTTTTTATGTCATTAAGTATAAAAATGGAAGCTCCAACAATGTCGCTGATGCTTTGTCACATTGAAATGTGCTCATTACAACTTTATAAGCTTGGATACTTAGGTTTGGTACCATCCTAGATCAATTCAAGTAAGATTTGTACTTTGGACTCATAGTGGTCAAATGCAGTTATGGAGGAGTAGCAGATGGATTATATTTGAACCAATGATTTTTTATGGAAGATAGACAAGTGTATATGTCGAGCAACTCAACTAGAGAATTACTTGTCTAGAAAGCCCATACTAGAGGCTAGCTAGCCATTTTGGAGAAAAGAGGACATTTGATGGGTTATCGACTATCATCCCAATCACTTGTGCATGCCTCAAAGGCCTCCAGTCCCTCACTTGAAGGATTCTTTCTCATCAACCTACGGATGACGAGAAACAGTATGCTGAAGGAGGATGGTTGAAATCTATGGAAGCTTCAGGTCGTTATATTATGCCCTATTTGTTATCTTATGCCAATGCCAACCTTCCTCTAGCCAAGAGCTTTATACTGAGTGACCAAACTTTCAACTATCGAGAGTCTTTTACCAAGTAAATGCAGCTAGCTCTTGACTGCGTACTTATCTTCCAGCCTCCTTCCAACTCTCATGACATTCTTTCACTTCTCAGCTTCCTTGTTGCCATAACACTTTAGTTCCTCCCACCTGTATTGCTTAGAGAACCCTTGTACGGATCCAATGTCACACTATCACCTGTCCTATTCATTTGACATTGTACTATTTTTCCCGTTTTGTCTTTTGTCTTTTTTACCCCTTTTCATATGTATAAGGAATCCTCTTTTTATATATACTTTCTTGTAATTTCTTTATGTATAATGTTGCACTAAGGACTTACTATAAATAGTCTCTTCCCCTTGTAAGGCGAGATCATCTGAATTTACACATAAGCATTGGATATACTATTCTTATGAGACAATCCTCTCCAAGTCCACTTTCATATACCCTTATCTAATCTTGTCGAGTAGCTCAGGATTAGTGGCGAGTGAATCTTAGCATTAACTTATGTGTCATATCAAGTGAAGTGTTAAGTTGTGTTGTATTCGTTGGTGTGTTGTATCTTCTGAGCAGCTCTATGCTAGCTACCTTACCCAATTCGAAGACTTACTCATTCTATTTTCTTTGACATCTCAAGGGAACCACTAGTTTGGATCTACAATGGTAAGTCTTAGTGATAACTGAGCTCTTAGGTGCATCATATAATCTTGGTATCAGAGCTAGAGGTTGAGACTGGGAGCTGTATGGTATTTATGTGTGTGTATGTAAGGATTTCTTGTGTGGAGAGTACTTTCAAAACCTCATTGTGAGAATGTTGAATCTTAGTGTTCAAAGAGAAATTAACGATGCCAAGAGTGATGCTCATGGTTACGGTCATGTGACCCAATAAACATCGCATACTACTAATGAGCAAATAGAAGACCTTGCTGCTATTATGGCTAATTTAGCTACTTTAGTATAGAGAGTTCTAGAGACTAGGTTGTGTGAGAGAGTTGTTGAACAGAGCCAAGAAATGAGAGATAGTCCGAGAAGGCAGATGAATAAATGAGCACCAAAAGCCTTTCCTATGAACCAAGCACCATCCCGACGTACTAATAGAGTTGTAAGAAGAAGGTTGGAGTTAGATGAGATGGAAGAGTATGAAGAAGAAGAAGACTAGTATGTTGGGATTGATGAGCGTGAGTTTAGAGTACTAATAGGTATCAAACACCTCAAGGTATAAACTCCAAGCTTCAATGAGTCCAGTAGTGCTGATGATTACCTTGATTAAGAGGAGAAAATCGGAAAGATATTTGACTTTTACGATTATGAAGATGCTATTTGTATTCTAGTAGCGGTATTGGAATTTTCTGGATGTGTAGTAATGTGGTGGAAGAAGTTACAGAATGTTTGCTTGAGGGCCTGATACGAAGTCTGAACAAGGAACGAAGTGAAAAGAGTTCTGAGAAGTAGGTTTGTTCCCAAGCACTATGAGCAAGACACTTTCAGACGTTTATAAGATTTAAGATAGGGTAACCAGACGGTGGACGACTATGTTTGAGAATTTCAGTTACTTATGATTTGGTGTGATATCGATGAACTCGAGACATGAACTATTGCAAGGTTCATTTCTGGGCTAAGAACTAAGGTTAGTAACATAGTTGAACTACAAAGTTTTATGAAACTAGATGAAGCCATCTGAGTGGTATAGAGAGTTGAAAGGCAGAGGAGGAACTAAGCGAGCTAGATGTTGAGTAGCAACCTTATGCTACCGACCAGAAGCAGCATGCTGAACCGACTAAGGAATGATCGAGCATCTAACAATTTTGAGGTGGAACGTTGAGGGTAAGCACCGAGCTAGTCAGAAGAAGGCTGAGGTAAGAGCAAGGCTAAGGAACTTGAGGTTCGAAGAGGCCAAGGTTAGAGCTTAGGAAGAAAGACCCAAGAAATTAAATATTTTAAATGTCTTGGTTATGGATATATGACCATAAGAGGGGACAAGCCCCAATTTGAAGTAGAAAGTGCTAGCGAAGGAGAGGAAGAGATAAGAGTTGAATAGATGTTGGAAGAGTTTCAGGAAGACCTCGATGTCAAGATACCTCCTAAGGGCAGTATCGGGTATTGTTTTGTCGTTAGACGATCTCTTAGTGCATTTGTAGCAAAAGAGAATGAGCAGAGGGAGAACCTCTTCCATACGAATTGTCAGGTGAATGGTAAGCTATCTACCCTGATCAATGACAGAGGGAACTGTACTAATGTCATTGCATAAGGGGTAGTCAAAGCTATGAAATTACCCACCTTCCCACTCCCTAAGCTGTACAAGATTTACTGGCTGAATGAGAAAGAAGGCTTACATGTTACCGAGCAAGTTAGAGTACCGGTTACCATTAGTGATAGGTACAAGGAGAAGGTATTGTGTAATGTCCTTCCCATGTGCGCTTCTCAAATATTACTCAGTTGACCATGGTTATATGACATAAGGGTGTTGTATGATGGGTATAGAGATACCTACATGTTCTAAAAGGATGGGAAGAAAATAATACCGATACCCATGAGTTCGAAAGAAGTACTGGAAACCTAAGAAAAGGTTGCTAGATCTTTACAACGGAAGTCCTTGGTGATTTCTAAGCTTAGTTTGCACGATAAGTCAAGACTGAGGACTATGTGCTTCTTTTAGTCAAGAGATTCTTAGAGGTTAGAGAAGCCGAGAACATACTTACTAAAGTGCAATAGCTACTTTAGGACTTTGCCAACCTATTCCCTGCTAAGATGTTGAAAGGTTTACCTTCCTTAAGAGGTATTGAACATTGCATCGACCTACAATCAGGAGCTACCTTATTGAACTGATCTGCTTACAGGCTCAATCCTGAACAGGCAGTTGAATTAAAGAAACAGGTGGATGAGTTAGTGGATTGTGGATATGTCCGTAAGAGCATAAGCCCTTGTGTTATACTAGCTGTGCTTGTGTAGAAAAATAATGGAACGTGGCGAATGTGCATTGACAACTAAGCCACGAATAAGATTACTATTAAATACCGATACCCAATGCCTTGACTTGACGATATGCTTGATGAGTTACATGGCGTCTGCATCTTTTCTAAGATTAACCTGAAGAGTGGCTACCACTAGATTCGAATGAGACTTAAGGATGAATAGAAGACGGCCTTTAAGACAAGGGATGGTTTGTTTGAATGGTTAGTGATGCTATTTGGTTTGACTAACACGCCGAGTATATTTATGCAATTGATGAATCATATGCTTAGAACGTTGATCGGTAAATGTGTTGTGGTTTATTTTTATGATATTCTGGTTTACACTACTGACCTTATCACTCATGTTGAGCATTTAAGATTGGTGTTCAACATACTCCGTGCAAAGAGATTATTTGGTAACTTGAAGAAATGCGTGTTCTGTCAAAGCGAGGTTGCATCCCTCAAATATATTATTTTCGGGATGGGAGTTTGAGTTGATGACGAAAAGGTTAGAGTAATTCTTGAATGGCCTACGTCGACTAGTGTTGTCGAAGTTAGGAGCTTCTATGGTTTAACTTCGTTCTATTTGAGATTTCTTTGGAACTTCAGTTCCATAACTATACCATTGACTGAATTGACTAAGAAGAATGTTGAGTTTAGGTAGTCAGAGAAAGCTTAAAAGAGTTTTGAAGATGTGAAGTCTAAGCTAACGTCTACTCCAATACTTACCATGCCAGATTTTGAGAAAGTTTTTTAGGTTGAATGTAATGTGTATGGTGTCGCCATTGGTGTTGTCCTTATGCAAGAACGTCAACTCATTGCCTACTTTAGCAAAAAACTCCAAGATGCTGCCCTAAATTACTTAGTCTATGACAAGGAGTTTTATGTCTTTGTCCGTATACTCCAAAACTGGTAGCATTATCTATTGCTGAGAGAATTCATAATCTATTTGGATTATGAATCTCTCAAGCATCTTCACTTGCAATAGAAACTTTCTCGATGTCATACCAAATGGGTTGAGTTCTTAGAGACCTTTTGCTATGTCAGCAGATATAAGAAGGAAAGCACAAACACAATAGTTGATATACTTTCTCCTTGTCATACCCTCATCACAACGTTGCAAGCTAAGGTACTTGGATTTGGCACTATACTTGATTAGTATGAGCATAACCCACATTTTGGACCCTTAGTAACTAGGCTCAATGCTAGAGGAGCTGCGGAAGGGTTTTACTTCGATCAAGGGTTTTTGATGAAGGGCAAGTAGGTTTGTGTGCCAAGTGGTTCAGCTCGGGAGCTATTCCTCTGAGAAGCCCATACTAAGGGTTCAGTCGGCCATTTTGGGGAAAAGAAGATGACTGAGATATTGAAGGAGCACTTTTACTAGCTTAGGATGATGAAGGATATGCACTGAGTACTTGAGAGGTGTTGGGTGTGTAAATATGCAAAGGGAAAGAGAGAGCCCTATGGATAATATACACCCCTACCAATTCTAGAGCGGCCATGGACCGATCTAAGTATAGATTTCATGCTCAACCTTCCCTAAACACCGAGAAGACATAACTCAATCATGGAGGTGGTCAATTGGTTCAACCAAATAGGCCATTTCATTCCCTGCCATAGAACTAATGATGCTTCATTCGTCGTTAACCTTTTTTTGTAGGAAATTGTATGACTACATAAAGTGCCGAGGAGTATTGTGTTCAATTGTGACTTGAAGTTCCCGAGCTTCTTTTGGAAGACCCTATGGAGGAAGCTCGGCATTAAGCTCCTATTTAGTATTTCTTGTCACCACCTAACAAACGGCCAAATTTAAGTTGTGAACAAAACCGTTAGTAGCCTCCTGTGCGCAACTGCTGGGAAGAATTCTCATGATTAAGATTTATGCCTGCCCGTAATTGAATTTGCCTACAACTACTTGACTTACAACTCAACTGGAACATCACCATTTGAGGTTGTTTATAGACTTAACTTGAACCTACCCTTGGATTTAATTAACAGTCCAACTATACAAAGGGAAAGTTGATCCAATCTACAATGTGTCAAGGAATTCCAGAGGTTACATTGGAAGAATGCTAAGCAATTGGCCAAAACTGTAGCCTAACAAAAGGAAGCAGGAAGCCGCGAAAGGAGACGAGTCATTTATACCCTTAGGGACCTTATCTGGATTCATCTTAGCAAGGAACGCTTCCCTAATAAGAGGACGAACAAACTATCTTCCATAATGGATGGACTTTTTAGGATTCTTAGGCGCATTAATGATAACACTTATAAGGTTGAACTACTCGAGGTTTCGGCGTGTCTACCACATTCAAAGTCTCTAATTTGACTCCCTATGTACTCGATGATGATGAGGATCATGATTTGAGGGCAAATCTCTAACAGCCTCGGAGAGTTGATGGGTTACCAACTACTAGCCCAATCACTCACATACACTTTAGAGGCCTCCAGTCCCTCACTCGAAGGATTCTTTCTCATCAACTTGCTGATGATAAGAAATAGTATGCTGAAGGAGGATGGCTGAATTCCCTAGGAGCTCTGGGTAGTTATACTATGCTCTGTTCGTTATCCTGTGCTAATGCTGACCTTCCTCTAGTCGAGAGCTCTGTAACGAGTGACCAAACTTTCAACTGCTAAGAGTCTTCTGCTAAGTAAATGTAGTTAGCTCTTGGCTAGGTATTTCTCATCCAACCTCCTTCTAAATCTCATAGCATCCTTTCACTTCTCGGCTTTCTTGTTGCTATAACACCTCGGTTCCTCCCAATTGTAGTGCTTAGAGAACCCTTGTACGGATCTAATGTTGTACTAGCACCTATCCTGTTTATCTGATATTGTACTATTTTTCCCTTTTTGTCTTTTCCCCTTTTTGTGTGTATAAGGAATTCCCTTTTTATATATACCTTCTTGTAATTTTTTTATTTGTAATATTACTTTAGGGACTTACTATAAATAGTTCCTTCTCCTAGTAAGCCGGAATCATCTGAATTTATATATAAGCATTGAATAGACTATTCTTGTGAGACAACCCTCTCCAAGTCCACTTTCATACACCCTTATCTAATCTTGCCAAGTAGTTCAGGATTAATGATTGGTGAACCTTAGCATTAACTTATGCATCGTATAAAGTGAAGTGTCAAGTCATATTGTGTTCATTACTATGTCGTATCCTTCGAGTAGCTCTACATTTGCTACCTTACCTAGTTCGTAGACCTACTCATTATATTTTCTTCGATATCTCAAAGGACCCATTGGTTCGGATCTGTAATGGTAAGTCATAGTGATAACTGAGCTCCTAAACGTATTAACATTTGAATTGTTGAAAGAGCATTTTATTTGCTAAGGATAGTAAAGGATGTACATAAAGTTCTAGAATGATGTGAGCTGTATAGGCGGGCTAAATCAAGAAAGGAATCTTATGGGGAATATACAAACCTACCTATACTTGATCTGCCCTAGATCGATTTGAGCATGGATTTCATACTCGTCCTACCCCGAATAGCTTTAAAACATGACTTTATCATGGCGATAGTCAATCGGTTTAGCAAAATAAGCTACTTCATTCGCTACCATAAAATTGATGATGCTTTATGTATTGCTAAACTCTTTTTGCAGAAGATTGTGGAGCTACATGGGATCCCCAGAAGTATTGTTTTTTATCATAACCTAAAGTTCACAAGTTTCTTTTAGTGAACTCTATGGAAGAATTTTAGCACTAAGTTAATATTCAACACTTCCTATCACCCTCAAATAGATGGTCAGATTGTAGTTGTGAACAAAATAGTTGAAAATCTGCTTTGAGTCATAATTGGGAAGAATCAACATGATTGAGATTTATGATTGCCCATCATCAAGTTTTCCTATAATCGCTCGACCCACAACTCAACAGGCCAATCACCTTTCCAGATTGTCTATGGCATCAACTGAAACTTACCTTTGAACATGACTGCGATCTTAATTGCTAGATAAGAAAGTCAAACTACCCCACAACGAGACAAAGAATTTCAGAGATTGCATAAGAGAGTTGTTGAGCAATTAGCCAAAACAATAGCTTAACAACAAAAACAAGGAAACCAAAGGAGAAAGCACATTGTTTACAATCCTAGAGATGTTGTATGGATTCACCTCAGTAAATAGCGATTTCTAAGGAAGAGGATGAACACACTTTTGCTTAGGTCAGATGGTCCATTCAAAGTTCTTAGAAGAATCAATGATAATGCCTATGACCTAAAATTACCAAAAAGATATGGGGTATTGCCAACATTCGATATCTTCGATCTGATACCCTATATCCCAAAAGAAGAAGTCAACCATTATTTGAGGGAAAATCTTCAGCCACCTCGGGGAGCTGATGGAATGATGACCTCTAGACCTCTCACTCGAGCCTGTTTTAAGGGCTTATAGAATCTTGTAAGGAGGATTCAATCTTCGTAGCTTGGCTATGACAAATTTTAGTACCAGGTTGGCTTGCTGTTGAACTCCTTAAATGCCTAACTCGAATGTAACCTGATCTGCTCTATCTCATGCCTAGATGTCGAGCTTGTGAACATCTTTGGAACAATCGACTTGTCCAGTGTTGGGCATCCTAATGCTGACCTACCATATGCTAAGCACTCGAATGTCAGCCTTCTAGCTTTTTCCTATCAACTTGTTTCTTTACCCAAATAGCTCATCTCTAGTACTTCATTGCCTCATGTATGAAGGTAATTATAGTACGCCACCTATCTCTAATTTTTCTGACATTGTACAATATTCTCTTTGTCATAGTTGTGCCATTTGCCCCTTTTGGCAATGTATTAGGTTTATTTACTTTGTCTTACCCCTTATGCTATTTCACTCCTTTCCTTATTACCCTTAAGGACTTACTATAAATAGTCCCTTGTCATCATCTTATTGTTAATGAATATTCTCTCTTATGTCATGTGAGCAGCCCTCTTAAGTTACAAACCCTCACTTTTATCTAATTTTGCTAGTTAGTGACGAGTGGGTCTTAGTTCTTTACTTGTACGTCATATTAAGCTGAGACTAAGTCGTGTGGTGTTCATAGGTAGGTCATATCCAATAAGCAGCCTCATGAAGCTATATGAAAGGCCGAACTTACCCATTTCTGCTTTCTTTAATAGTTTAAATGACTGATTTTCAATTCTACGGTAAACCCTTATGATAGTTAAGCTTCAAGGCACATTATGCTTAGGATTGGGAAACAAGGGAAGGAAGACTTTGCTGTAGTAATGAATTAGAATCATGAGGAGAGCTAATACTATGTGTGTGGTGCAAGTAGATGAACTAAAGTCAAGAAAATCAAATGTGGGAACTAAAGGAAAAAGAGTATAACCCTAAGATGAATGACCAACTCAAAAAGGAAATATTGTCTCATGGAAAACAACATTTCGGCTCACAAAAATTTCATGACTAGTAAGATCATAAAGTTTATAAGCCTTTTGAGCAAAAGGATAACCTACAGATACATGTTTTCAAGTGTTAGCATCAAATTTGTCTTGACCATTAGCAGTAGTAGATGTAAAACACAAGCGACCAAAAGTGCAAAGATGTGAGTAATTTAGTAGTTTTTGGTGTAATAGTTGGTATAGTGATTTCCAATCAAGATTTTGATTAGGTAATTGGTTAAGGAGAAAAGTGGTTGTGAGAAAACACTCTCCTTAATTTTTTTGTTTCTTTTTGGGTAAGTTAACATGAAGTCTAAGTGCTCTAACTGTATCTAAAAGGTATCTATGTTTGCACTCTACTAGCCCATTTTGTTGAGTGTAAATAACACTTGGAGATCTAAATAATTAATTTTCTTTGATAAACATTTCCAAACTTGTCAAACAAAGCATTGTACTCTTTTGAAAGGAAATCAATCCTGTTATCAATTTGGATGAATTTTAGATAACAACCAAAATGATTTTTAATAGACATGAAGAATTTAGTAAGAATGGTTGAAGTTTTTTATTTGTAAGGCATCTAGTATGTCCAGCTACATCATGTTTTATCATCTACTATTTAACCATGAATCCAACACTAGAAATTGAAAACACATTATATGGCCCCTAAATATCAACATATAATAATTCAAATGGAAATGAAGCATAAGATGGACTATAAGGAAAAGTTGCCAAATGATAAGTATTACACAAGAAATTTGATAAATCTAAATGATCACAATAAAAAATTTGTCTCATTTTAGAAATTGAAACATGTCCTAGCTTATTTTGCAAGAGTTCAAGAGAGCAATTATTTGTGGTAGAAACAACATAGGTAGAAGCATGACATTGTAGACTTATCTGTTACTTCAAGATATACAGCCTAAAACAAGCTTTTGCTTATGCATCTATTACTTTAGATATCTCATCTAGGTAGGAACATGTGTTAGCATTGAAGGCTATCACAAGTTTATAGACTAATAAGAGGTTGAAATAAAAATTAGGAGCAAGCAAGACTCTTTTCAAAATAATACAGTCATTTATATAAACATCTCTAACAATTATGCCTGATTTTAAAGCTCCATTAGAAAGTTTAATCTTGCTCAAGATGAAGTTTTTTGGTTAAGATATGAGCAAAAGGGGTCATATGTTTGGAAGCACCATTATTCATAATCTATTCACCATTAAAGCTATCTTTAGAAACTAACAATGAGCTAAATGAAGTAGAAATACCTACAATGTTTGCCAAAGACACATGTTCATTAATATTCTGTTTGGTCTTTGATACTCCAACTCTTCCATATAGACTTTGGAGAATCAAATTGTGAGGATTCTAACTCTTCCAACAGAGTATTTGCAACATACTTATACCCCCTATTAGTGTAAATGCTGTAACTTTTGAAACACCTTTATCTATGGAATTATTATACCATTCAAGATACTTGATTAGCGCAAAACATTTGTCAATTATATGGCCATTTTCTTGCAATGCATACAAGTTAGTTTTGAATTTTTCCTTCCTTTCTTTTCCCTTTTTATCACCATCAAATCCTTTTTATTGAGTTTTGATAGCATATGCCATGTTATCATCAATATTAGCTAAACAACTTATCATATATTTTTGCCTTTTTACTTAGTACACTAAGTAATAGGCCTTTTTGATAGATGTTAAAGGATCCATTGATCGCATTTGACTGCTCATATGTTTGAAAATATCATTTAGATCCACGGGAAACTATAGTAATCTATTCTTATCCTCTATTTCTAAGATTCTAGAACTTAAGTTACATTTACAATAACAAAAGGCATTGCAAGTGCATTTAGGAACAACACATAAACTTACAACTTCAACCTACAATTTTTTTAACTTATTGTAATACGTGCTAACATCTGTAGTTACCTACTTACAATTCACTATTTTTGTTTGCAATTGATATAATAGTGGATCATTAGTAAGTCCAAATCTATCATAGATATCATCCTAAGGGTCTTTTGCCTATTTTGCATATATAAACCGTTCGAATAGATCCTTAATCATAATATTCAAATCTAGTACTGTATCATATAATCATATAGAATCTATTTATGTAAATCAGAATGATTTTCATTTGGCCTAGAATAGGTTCCATCAATGAACCTTTGTTTTGACTTTTTATTGAAGGCTAACTTGATTGAGCAATGAAAATTAGGTCCATCAAACACCATACTTGTTACGATTATTCTAAGGTTATCAAAACCACACAAATGAAAAAGTGTTTCGTTATAATTCAAATCAACAATTTGTAAACTTGAACTTGAAGAGTCTGACATCTTAACTACCAAAAGGATAAATTGCTACTGCTAAAACTCAATCAAACCCTAAGATCTATGCTCTGATACCATGTAGAGGTTCAGAACAACAAGAGAAAATGTATGAAGTTGTGTAATTGTACATACTGGAGAAAATCGAACAGAAAGAGAAAGCAAAAGTCGAAATCTTCGTTCTATGGAATTATGATCTATATTGAAATGAGCATAATGGTATCTAACTTTATTATACAAGGCTTAATATATATGTGTGTAGCTATACAAGTACACATGGTAAACTAAATGTCATGTGACATAAAAATAAATACAAGAAACAAAAATCCTACTAGTTTCTACAAGAACCTAAAGAAAATCTTGGAATTATTATTAAGTCTAATAACAACTCATAATAAGGATTCAATTTCTTTATAAAATAAAAATTTATAAAAATAGATTACTTAAAATCTTAAATATTATAAATCATAGTGAGAAAAAAGTTATAACCAATGTGAAGTTTGATGAAATACAACAAAATGTCTCATTTATTTTCTACCCCGTATTATTGTAATAAATTGAGTCATGATCTAATTGTATATTAGTTCATGATCTAATTGTTTATTAGTGTCAATATCCAAAATGACCAAAACATCTATATGATTTTCAAGAGAGATTGGCAAATAATATATATGGAAAAATATTTTGAATTTAAATATAAAAAATTAGAGGATTTAAGAGAGTTCAATTGCTCTCTATTTCTATCAATTTATAAGCTCCTTAACAAATACTGGTACAGGGGGTGGCCAAAAGCCTCTTTCCTCCTTCCACCATTGCAAATGTTGTGAAGTGTAATCATAACAAACAAAGACTAAGGGTTTAGGTTAGGAGGACTAAAGAGTAGAGACATTGAAAAAAATACAATGTGATGATTGAGACTAAAAATGGGATCAAAAGGGTAAAATTTGTTTGGTTTATTTTTTTCTTTTTGCAAATATGAATTGAGTCTATTTAGGTTTAATAATCTAGTTTGGTTAGATTCTTCAATTGAACCGTGAATCATTTGAACTCTCATGTACTAAATCATGAATCTAAACTATAACATAAAAGTTTGAAAAGAAAAAGAAAAGAAAAGACTGAAATTGGGTAGTATTTTGTGGTTTAGTTCGACAGAGAACGCTAATAATATGGGTCCACAACCAAATTGTCAATAGTTGGAGCTCTCTCTCTTTAAAGGCCATGAAGCTATTTGCTGAGCAGTTTCTTGTCTACAATTCGGGTAATCAAGTTTTTTGGGTGAATGCTAGACTTATCTTCGGGTTATCAAGTTGATGCCTACTAAGTAGTTGATGATTTGGTAGCCAAAAGTTCAAAGATCAAGATGTGCGTGGATGATTGGATTAGCAATACCCATCCTTTTCAGACTTTATTATATATATATATATATATACATATATTGAATAATAATTTCGAATTTGTATAAGTTGAAATCTATGAATCTCCTGCTATGTTACTCAACGAAACACTTTTTCTGGCGACATAGTTGTGCTTCCTACCTATGTAAATAATGAAAAGCACACGTCCTTCTATCCCAGTCTATATCTTAGGTATGCATGTCTTAGGTCTAAGGTTTGCCTATATAAATCATGATATAATGAAACCATTACAGCGAAAATTTAAGAACGAATGTACTCGTTTTCTTCTAAATTTCTTTGCTTAGTAGTGACACTCTTCGACTGATATTCAAGAAAACGTCGTTCTTGCATCTCAATATATATTCTATCAAACTGAATTATGCATGACATTTAGACAACAGACGCGAAACATATCGGGCAGTTTATGTCTCGTCTTTGCAGATTTCTCACTGAAAATAAATTCTCTCACACATAGTTGTTCGTAGGAATAATGGAGAAATCAGTACGGTAATATTCCTATTTTCCCACATCGGATACCGTTTACACAATTTTATGATTGTAGAGATATATGCGTTCCAGCCGTTCTCATTGCATTAGTATCAAGAAATCTTTTTTCATATCAATATTTTGGTTTCATTATAATCCACTATGATCAATCGGCTTTTTACGTACAAATTTTTCCTCCAATCTATCTAAATTTTATCGATTTTAGACCTGTCAAAATATTTAGCCGCAAACAGTGTTCTCAGACTCAAGATAAATTCAACCTACTCCTTCACAAGATTGATCTAAGTTACCCCTTAAACACTCATTGTCATTAATCTAGATTCAACTCAATTAACTTGGTATGTTCAACTCTACTTTTATGAAAATCTATTAGGCTTTTTCGAGTCAAAATATATTATTTTTTTATATTTTTTTGAAAAATACATTAATTTACTAAAGAAAATAATATTAAAAATAAACAAAAAGCAAACTATCAAAAGTTTTCAACTTATAATTCTTAAAGATGTAAATAAATTTTGTTATATTATAAATAAATATAAATTATATTATAATCTTTTTTGTTGGCTCTACTTCGCTTTGATTCCATCTTTATATGAACCTCTCTACCTTTGACTATTCTTATCTCTGGGCTAACTTTTCCATTCAGATTTAACAACATTGGCCGTAAATTACAAGTACACTCTTCAAACTATTAGCTATTTGCTGATAGATCCATAGACTTTAAAAGTGTGACTTCACTTCCTAAAATGTACATGCAAGGCTTAAACCATTTGCTATTACGTATAATTTTTAGGGTTCCAATAATAAGTTTTGAATTATTTACTCTGTTCAAAAGTTATGAATAAATTTAATACTTTAAAAGCTTAAAGGATTAGTTTATATTATACTAATTAGAGAAATATATTTGCCGTTATCCCAAATATTTGATACAGCTTTTCTAGATCGGAATCATGTTTGTATAATGAATTGAATTATTCTCCTCTAATAATATGGAGCTCCTTGAACTTACTAGGAGGTTTGTTGATTTGTAACTTACGAAGGGAACAAACTAGCAAGCAGGGTTGAGGGCATCATAATCCCCAATACCGTCCAATCAAATAAAGCGCGGGTTTCCTTTCACAGTAGGCTTTTTGATGTCACCAACCTCCTAGCTTAACGCCAAGGACGAAATATTCTCGGTACAGAAATGAAACCAATCTTGCCTAAACGAAAGAAACGGTGGGCAGTTCGAAGTGACAACCTGGGCATGTCTCTTCTGTGACAAGATACAAAAGAGTTAAATGAAATATAGCAAAAGTAGTATAACTTCTATCAACCTTTTAATATATAGAATATGGGCTCGTCTATAGTAAATTGAATCAACGTGGGTGCTATTTTCTTTTCTTTCTTTCTTTTTTTTTTTTAAATGTGTTAAATTTTTTTTTGAAATTTGCATTTATTATGCAACTATATCAATCTTTTCTCCCATTTACAAGGACTTTAAGAATGAGTATTTACAAAAACATATATCTACTATTATAAATATTTCGTGTATAATTTAATAATATAAATACTAAATTCGAATTTTTCTTTGAAAGGTATATAACATGATAGTTGTTGGTAGAAAAAAAAAAAATATTGTGAAAAATCTTACAACTGTCAGCATATTCATCTTCCTTGTAAGATAAATGATGAATAGGTTGATCACTATTTTTTTCTTATTACGTAAAATCAACATGTCTTCATATGGATGCTTGAAACCTTTTGAAATGTCAAATCATCAGGCATTTTATTTTCTGTCCGTATCTCCTCAAATAATTTCCATCCCTAGCGAGAGCGAGCAGTGCGCCCAGTTAAAAGGCAACGGCCTTCCTATAAAATAATTGGAATCCCATGGAGACTGGTGGATGAATATTTCGTCAGAAAAATTCTTGTTGGCTCTCAAATTTGAGCCGAAAAATGAGAAAATTAATAATCAAATTCAAATTACATGGAGCGGTTGGACAAAAATAAACAAGACACATTCGGCGAGGAGGAAACGATTACAGCTGATGAAGGGCTAGAAGTGAAGTTACCATCATGTGTCAAGGATATGGCCGCAATGCCACCTAAACAACATAGAAAGATATACCTAGATAAAATCAAACGAATAAAGAAATCATGACTATTGTTATCAAATGATAAGCAATGGAAGTTTAAGATAGATTCAATTTGATAGAATGAGAAGGATGAAAAGAAATCCGGTCCGATGTAATAGTGTTTGGAAAGAGAGAGCATATTAAGTTGGGGTTTTATGGTGTATCAAAATGAAAATACAGAGGTGAATATCTAGTAAATTATAATTTTAGTGATTTCTTGGGTAAGAAAATTGCTCAAAAACTACCATTATAAAATACCATTTTATTTGTTTAGTAAACTGACTCCGCCAATCAAATAAATAATAAAATCTATATATTAGTTAAGAAGACATAGAGGATAGTTCTGAAAATATTAAATAAAATCTGTTAGGAATTGTAACAATTCCTCAAATAATATAGATATACAAACTCAATCATTCGATGGTTTTCACATAAAAATTACTCAACATTTGACCTAAGCAATTCAGCAAGCCATCTTCCCATTTTTACGTTGCGTCCAAAAGAATTTTTAAGTTATCTTACCAATTAGCATCTAGCGGATCACTTAAATAGGGTATTTTTGTTCATCATTTGTTTCCTTTTGCCCAAATCTTTTTCGAGCTTTATGAAATTTACCTGTTTCAAATTATCCCTCTATATGTAGAATACATTGTTAACTTTCACCGTTTGACATTAATTTTCTCTTTTCCTTTGGCCAACAACTATTCATAGTTCAATTATTGGGGAATGGAGGCATCTAATATGGTTCATTCCACTAGAATTTTAGTATTTACATCAATTGATTATAATAGTCTTGATGTTTGGCATTACTTTTGAAGATACTACAATAGAGAATTTCATAAAAAGAAGATGAGAAAAAAAGAAAGAAAGAAAGTGCTTTTATATTTTAAATAGCGTTTTTAGATTTGGTTGACCCACACCTTTTCAATTTAATTCGATTCAACTTAAGCCCTCTATAAACCAATTTAAGTCACCATTTTAACCGTCATTGATAGTTACTTTGGTTCAACCTAATTAATTCGATCGGTCTAACTTGATTTCTATAAAAATTTTGTATTTTTTAAAAAATACACCAATTTTCACAAAAAAAAAAATATGTACATAAAAAAAATAAATAGTAAAAAATTCTCAACTTTTAAAGCCCAATAATATAGGTAATTTTATTACTTTATAAATAAATATGAATTATATCATAATATTTTTATCAATCCCGATTTAATTCTAATTTAATCTCGGTTGACCCTTTCGACTCTTAACTTCTTCTTACTTTCGAGTCAAATTTTTTATCCAAGTTTGACAACATTGATTTTAAATGTACGTTCTACTTTCTATAGAGCAAAATAAAATTAGTTTATAAACGTTGGACTTGTTATTTTGGTAAAGTGATTTATTTTTAAGTTGGTGTATACTTAAATATAAAGTTTAAGATTTTATAAATTAAAATTTAGATAATGTTTGTATATTATGATCATGCACAACTACTACAATGAAAAATTATAACTTATCAACCAAATTGTTGGAATATAATAATGGCTAATGTGACTTGTTATATATACACAATTCACAACCTTGTATAAAAAAAAACTTTAAGGTAACAACAAAATTTGTTACTTCTACCTATAATTTTATTGCATATAGGCTAAGGCAAGAAAAAAAATGGTCATTGTTGTAAGTTCCTATTGCATAAATTATTAAGCAATGAATAAAATGCTTTATGCAATAAAAATTTTCATTACTTAATTCATTGGATATTATGGCAATAAGAATATAAATACAACGACTTTTTTTTTATAAGGTAACAAAATTTTCAAGTAAATGTGTTGATTTTATTAATACAGAAGCAACATTATTTTCTTTTTAGCAACACCTTTGAATATTAAATGTAACAATTAATTATTCTATTCAATGATTTTCTTTATTGCATATACTAATAAAATATTCACATTTAATAAATAATTTAAATTAAATTTTATTTAAAATTTTTTTTCTAACCTAATATAGGAACTAATGTTAATAGAAAATCATCTTCATTAAAATCAACTAAATGGAGTCTTGAAGCAATTATGGATAATTGATATTAGAATTATAGGAACCTCATTCATGTCTCTCTTAAGAAGTTTAACAAAAAATATATATAACCAACCATAAATATAATAATTTCAATGACAAAAATGTTTACAACCATAAAAATGAGAAAAAAAATCGACAATAAATATAAACTATGTATATAAAATATTTCACTAATGGGAATAACATAGAAAAATCATTATTATTTCTATATTGCCAACATTATTTTCACTAATCCACCATCATTTGTCTTCAAATGAACTCTTTATAAGGTTCTACTTTTCTTCAACTTCTACAAGAATAAAGAGTATTTTATAGTTTAAAAAATTAGATGTGTTAACTAAATTAAGATTTTGCCTTGAAGAGAAATCCATAGTCCAAATCCAATAACAAAATATAGAGCTTCTATATATATATATATATATTTTATTTTAAAACAAGATTAACATTAAATCATTATTTTTCCTTATTCTCTATAAATCAGTTATATAAAAGAGTAATTAAGACTCTCAATATAAGTATAGAACCATTTGATATAAATAATTCTATAAGATTAGGTTAAAGGCATCCAACTTCAATTCTTAAAATAAACTAGTTTAACCATTACATAATACAACAAGAATTACATCCCTCAATAAAAATCAAACCTTTACTCTTAAAAGTAAAAAAGGGAACATGAAAGCACAACTCTACCTTAAACATTATTTATATAGAGTTCTTAAATGTAAATACCAACATATCTATGAAATTTGCAACAAAATTTGAAACTTGGTTGATTATGTATATCATAATTCCTAAAAAGAAATTGAATCACATACACCATATGATCATATATAGAAAGGAATTAATAGTAAAAATTAAATCTTTAACTATAAATAACAAAAAGAAATTAACCTCTTGATGAAATAATTGTCAGTCTTGTCATTTATCAAACCATGCTTTTAAAATAATCATGAAAACACCTGTTTAATTACTTTTAAGTCTTGAGTGAAACTTTTCTTCCAATCAATTGAATAAAAGGAAATTAGAGGACTTTGTTTCCTAAAAGAGAAATACTAATAATTTTGCTTAATTATCCAATCTAGTTTTCCAAAGTTACAAATAATACAACATAGAATAGGGCAACCAATTAAATAACCAATGCCATTTGATCCAAAAACAGATTAGTGGAAACCTAATAATGAAGGTACAATAAGAATGCCAAACATCTCTACATAACTTTAAAGAACCATAATATTCATGTATAAAAATATAAAGTTTCTCAATTCAAATGACCTCATAGTTTTTCCAATATCAAATTGGTCGACATCTTTACTATAATGTTGATTGCTTCACACATGGCAAAGATAGATTTTCCTATTTGCTATAATTTAATTGTCAAATTCAACAAATTTTGTTAGTTGCTATTTAGAAATTCCATATTTAAAATAAGAGAAAAACTTGTATACCTAACCTTGACATGACAATGAGATAAGTGAAGTGGCTCTTATAGAAGTATAACCATTACAATGTTACTCTTAACAGTTAAAACATGGAAAACGTATCAAGACTTATCATCTATACCATATCATGTAGGTAGGCGCGGTTTGGTTTAATATAGTTTCTCCCCCTCCTTATTGAACCGAACTTAATATAGCGATTCGTTTTTTTTTTTTCAAGTCGAATCTAACCATACGATTTGGTTTATAAATTTTTTGAAACTAATTAAAACTGATTCGATTTGGTTCGATCTACCATTCAAACCGTTTGTGTCAAATTTTCACTCAATATTTTTATCTCCAATAAAATGAAATTTGAAATGGAATTCATTCACTCAATCTTAATAATTGATACAAAATTAAGATAAAAAATAAGAAAATATGAAAAATTTAATGAGATCTATGAAGATTGATGGAAAAAATATAAAAAAGTATAAAATAATTGCATATTTTTTTATTTAACTAAATAGTTCAGTCTAGTTCGATTTGCTTTCCTGAATCAAATCACGAATCGTTTATATATAATTGAATCAAATCATAAACTAAATGGTTTACAAAAAAAAAAAAAACCAATTTTTTGTTTAGTTTTGTTTGTAGTTCGAGGACAATTGATTCTATTATAATTATTTAGATTCTATATTGTATTTACTTATTGAACAATATGTATCTACTAATGTCCATATAGTAGTCTTGGGAACAAGATTATCCAAACATTTGAAATCTGTTACACTTCTAATAGCTTTAAGGAATAGAGTATAAACTTTTAAGACCTGACTGTGTATGAGTATTTTGACAATAATAAATTAGTTCATAACTAAGAAGTTTTTCTTAATGTGTTCAATTCTAAAGATGTATATAGTTTACATAGTGTAGTTAATACATAGTGACGAAAAACATGGAAAGCATTTCTAAATGCTTAAAATGATATTTTTTTCATGGTTGATGACATGAAAAGGAAGTCTTATATCTTCTCCAAATTCCATTATTGAACCTCTTAAGAAGTGCATAATTTCTTTGTACTTTTCTCTTTAGTTTCTTTCAATCCTTCATTTCTAAAATTCCATGGTTTGACTTATTCATTTAATGCCTATATTGCATAATTTTATATATCTTGTTTATTTTTCAATAATATGAACTAATGTACTTTCTCCAAATTAATTGGATAAATTTATGAAGTTTTGTAGCATGTATAATCATAGGATTTACAAAACTACTATCTCATTATAGAACGTAATCAAATATTAAAGTACATATTACAATAATGAATGACATGAATTATCAAAAATATTTATTTGTCATAATAGAAAGTCTTAGCAATCTATAATCATAGATTGTCCCTAGACAAATCTTTCTCCTTTAAAACAACATTAAGTTTTATAATCTTTACATAGCAAAGAAAGAAGCATTCTAACCGAAATTAATCATCCACCGAATATAAAAGGTCATAACAACATTAAATTCCAATTACATAACAATATCTTTTTATTCAATAAGCAAAAAGACAAAACAAAAAAGAAAATTCACAACTTACTAAGAAGTTCAGTTACTACATGTACCTTCTCTTTATCGAAAGCTCAACCCATTACAACCAAAATAATCAAACCCATTTTTAGAAAGATGAAAATAAAAGAAGAACATAACAGAACAAAACAAAACAAAATTAGAATTGAAAAAGATTCACAAAAATATACACATAATTTTAGGAAAGTTAGAGATCAATACTTAAATTAAAGAAATTCTCTTTTATCAAAGTGGTAATACAATTTACAAATTTTTAAAGGGATTTGGTGCTTCAAGTATATTCTTTGTTAAGTTTCTAATATAATATATACCCAAACTATTAAGAAAAATCTACTATTGTGTATTAGTAGTACTGATACCACAATCACATACATAAACATACAAAAAACCATAACCCTAAATTGCATTAAATCACAAAACCTAAAAGAAAATAGTACTAAAATAATGTTAGCAATAAGAGTATTCTGTTTGAATCAATAATCATCATATGAGAGAGAGAGAGAGAGAGAGAGAGAGAGAGAGAGAGAGAGAGAGAGAGAGAGAGAGAGAGAGAGAGAGAGAGAGAGAGAGAGAGAGAGAGAGAGAGAGAGAGAGAGAGAGAAAGAACTTGGACAATTGGAAAAGATGTAGAGTTCATATATAAGAAATGATTAACAAAATGAGATTGTAGAAAAAGAGGAGTGGGAATGTAGAAAAGAAAAAGAGACGCTAAAATGGAATGGAGGGAAAAATAAAAAGGAAGAGGGAATGTTTAGAGGGAAAAGGATTTAAAAAAAAAAAAAGAGAGAAAAATAAGTAATTTTGTTCATCAAATATTATCCTTAACTTCTAAAAATATAATGTATAGTATTATTTATATTATTATATATTGTTATAACATAATACATATATATTATTATTTGAAATATACTATATTACTTTATACATGTAATGTATAGTAAATCTAAAATAAATAGCAATATATGTATGTATATGCAAATACATGTATTATACAATGGGTTATATTTAGTTGTAATGTGTATATACATAGTAGTATTTAAAATAATATATGTTGTACTATATGCTATAATATATATATATATATATGTACTAGATATAATATATCTTGTACCACAGAATATAATATTATATATAGCATTGTATATATTATATATTATTATAACATATACACCTTATATTTTTAATAACACATAATATCAATGTGTGCAAGATCTATATTATTAATTATAACTATTATATATATTGTATGCTATATAATAAAATATTTTATTTATGTACATATACTATACATATAAAATATCTACATAATTTGATATGTGTTATATAATATTCAATAAAATATATCAAAGTATATAATTTATCTACATATATCATACGATATAACATATTAAATTACAATAAATACTTAACATATTGTGTAGAAATTATTATATAGATAAATAAACGTTAATAAAGATTTAATTTAAAGTCATTTCTAGCACATTCTTATCAAACTTCGTTGTAAATCAATCCATTATTGTTTGTTGATTAAGTGGATTCTTATAAAAATTTAATTTAAAACGAATAAAATTGGATCTAATATAAAAGAGAAGATTTGAGGTTTATCTTTAAATTGGATTCAATCTAATTTGTACTTATCTATAATTGACTTTATCGATCTAAACATTATTTTATAAGTAAACTTTAAGAATCTCATATGTACAATTTAGTTTTATTCAATTATATTAGAATTGATATGATGTTGTCATAAAAACAAAAGAGTTATATCTTTGAATTACAATATTCATGTTTTCCACATTTTTAGCATATTTGCATATTTTTCATGAAAATCGTATCATGATTACATATTTTTATCATAAAAAGTATATTTTTTTCGACAAAAATCATATTTTTCATCAAAAGAGCATTTTCCTTTCAAAAATTAAAAACATGCTTTCACCATAAATTCGCTTACAAATCTTTTTTCTGAAAGTTGTATTTTTTACAAGTTACATTATAAAAATCATATTTTTAATAAAAATTGTTTTTTTTTCTTTTGGGAATTTTTTGTATTTTTAAGGTTTCCATAAATATAAAATTGTATCATTTATCAAAAGGTGCATTTTTAGGGATTTTATAGTTGTTATTGCATATTTTTATTTATTTTTATCATTTTCAAGCATTTTACGGCTTTTTAATCATTCGATGACATTTTTAGTATTATTTTCATTTTTGTGGCATCTAAAGAATTTTTGGTAATTTTAACATATTTTTTCAAAGAAAATTTTAGCATTAGGGTTTTTATGAAAAAAAAAAAGAATAATGAATGTTGTATCACTTAGTTGTTTTTTCTTTTTAAGAATAAAATAATCTTTTAATTGATGTTTCCAAAAACTAGGGTTTATTTAGGTTTTTCCTAGAATTGGTAATAAAAATTGTTTTTCTCCAAGATTTTTCCTTCAAAATATAAGATAGTTAAATATATAAACTTGGCCAATTTTTGTTAATAAAAGTGATAACATGCTAAATTTTCTATTAAAATAAAATCATTTTTATTTTTTGATTGATATTTCCTTTTATTTTCAAAAAATAAGGGAACTTTCAAGTAAGGCTTTTAATTATTTATTTTAAAAATTTCCATGTCATAACTAAGTAAGATTTTGATTGGTCTTTGGCCAAAAAAAAAAAAAGAGTCTACCTTTGCATATAGTTTTTCTCAAGTTATTGTCTTTTAAAAAGTAAACTTTTGTTGTGTTATATAAAAGAAAATAACTTTTTTTTTTGTTTGTGCCTTTTTCATAATAATTATTTGTAGATTTAATATATCGAGAAAATTTGACTTTCACAATTATGTTATATTTATTGTAGCGAAAACCTTTATTTAAGCAGCATTTAAGTTGATTGCTGCTTATAGTATTTGAAATTGCAGTTGCTTAAATTGTTTGCTATGTTGAGGTAACAATAATTTCATGAGCATTGTATACTTTATTAAGCCTTTTTTAAAAAAATTATTAGCAATACAATATATTTGTATCCATGTCATTACATTAAGTTCATTATAGCAAAATATTTTATGTTATTGCTTAAAGTGTTGTCTTTAAGCAATCTTATCAGCAACATTCAAATATTTCATTGCAAATAAGTTCTTTGCTGTTGCAAAATTAATGTTGCCTTAAACTTTTGTGGACGTAGCGACATCTGCGATTGTTTGGTATGTTTACCACATAATATTATGTAAGGTTTGACTCACATTGACAACATGGAAATCTTAGTATCATCATTAACAATATGCAAATCAATATATGTATGTATGTGTGGCATAAGGGGAAGAAAATTAAAACAAAAAACTTTTTATTAAGTGGTCATGCTAACGTTATTGCATAGAAGGCACAAATTGTTATAGTAATAATGCTTTATTTCTATGGCAATAATGTTTTAGAAGCTAAAAATATTAATTGGTTACCATATAGCTTTTTTCTTTTTTCAAAGTCTCAGAAAAAGAAAATTGCTTTGTTGAAGCCATCTAAAAGAGGGCCCTTTAGAGGACGAGAAAGTTAGTTTACATATAATAAATAAATTAGACATTATTAATTCCCTATTCCTTTGAAATGTAGTCTATACTACATATTGAATAGAAGGTTTTTATGGTAACTTCATGTTACTGTAATGTTATAGCACACTTGATCAATAAATCATATCATAAATAGTAAATGGAAATTGTTGGTTTTAACCAAATTTCAATAAATCATACCCATCAATACTAAAGACAAAACTATTGACAGTTTCCATTTTACCATTAATGACATAATTAACTAAAATCGAGTGCCATTTACATGATGTTATGGTAATATCATGGTACTATAGAATTTCCTTTAAATTAGAATGCAATCTAAGTTTCTCTAAATTTTAAGTTATAATGATTTTCACTTTAATAAATGTATAAACATGCTTAACTTACCAATCATTAATCCCATGACAGTGATTAAAACATGTAATATATTATCGATATGAACTACAAGTAATAAAAACTTCAATTATCTCTAAAATTTCCTTATAAACCTTATTATCTAATCTACAATAATATTTTCTTATTCTTAATACCATAAAAGATTGTATCTAGGTCTTTTACCTAACTTCCATAAAAAATTCATATCGTAGGTTTTAAGGATAAAGGAAGCAGAGTTATAGATTACTAATCTTTTTAATAAAGAGAATAAAAATTGAATGAATGGAACATAATTCTCCAATATAAGGTGATCCTTTAAGTCTCAACAATCTCCTTGCATAACCAAAATCTCTTAATTAGGGTTTCTATTAATGTTATAAAGAAACAAGGATTGTTACAACTACTTATTGTTCCTTTGTGCTTTTAGGAGAGATAATTATAGTTCCTGCCTAACTACATCATAGGATTGGTGTTAATGTTTATTTATACTATGTAAAGAAATAATGAATTGAGAGAGTTTTTTGGTTTTTACTCTTGACAAAATTGAGCATTTCACTTATAAAAGAGGGGGTAGCACCTATATATAGGTAGAGGAGTAATAAAAAAGGAACTATCCATGTACGAACAATAACAACGATAATAATAATAATAATAATATAGTTCCATCCCTTGTATTTACCAATTTATTCCTTTACCCTAAACAACCATTCAACTTGGTAAACCCTACTAGTATGTGAAATTGTCAATAAGGAGGACCAATCAAACAATTAAGTAGAAAATCAAGTAATAGATCTTAAAACCATGATTTTTAACAAATAAGTTATTGACCTATGATATTTTCCATGATTTATGCATTTATTTGGATCACTATCGAGGTTTTAAGCTGTATTTAGCTACATAATTGCTACAGTTTGTTGGTTATGCATCTTAGGTGTAGACTACAATTTGGCTAAAAACGGTTGGCTATATATTCCAATTATTTGTTATATGTGCTTTTAAAATAAAATTCATTCATGAAAAGACTTTGAACCACTAAAAATTCACATTTTCAGAACTCAAAATATTTATCCAAAACTAACTATAAAAATTTGCTTTATACTTTCGTAAACTTAATTTAAGAACCTATTCATACTCTTAAAACATTTTACGGCAAATATGTGACTATAAAAATTTTCTTTATACTTTTAGAAACTTAATTTAGGAACCTATTCATACTTTTAAAACATTCTACGACAAATATGTGTTCATAGTTTCAAAACATTCTAGGACAAATATATGTTCATACTTTTAAGACAAGCTCTAGAGAGTGCAAATATATCTAAACATTAAAAAATGACTAAGGGGGTGACCATAGGACCATACTTTCGAAATTGATTCTAGAGATTTCGCTCAAAGCTTATATGCTTTTGAGACTTTGATTAATTAGATATATTGTGATATTAGTGATTACTTGATACATTAGAATCTTTAAGTATGTGAGTAGTTTATCTTTTGCATGTATTTACTTGCATTAATCTCATACTTAGCTCTTTGGTATTAATATTTTAGGTGATGAATATGATGTAACCTATGTATTGGGATTAAGAGTGACATCACTTGATAGGGGTCTCAGTTGTAGATGAATATATGTGAGCTTAGATCCAAGCCTCGAGACTACTTGACTGGTAAATGGGATTTAAAGGTTCAACTAGGTTTCATGCATTAATATTTGGATATGATGTACTATAGTGTTCCACACGAGCTTAAGGTTCGACCTGATGTGATACGTAAGTTTAGTCCTAAGGTAACTTGCTATTATTCCTCAGCTCGAGAGGATTAGATAAGAGTACCTTGATACTTGATAGCTATGGAAGCTCATATAAGCATAGGAATGGGGAGAAGATGAACACTATTACTAATAAGGATGTTCATGTAGCTATATATAATGGGACACTTATATAGTTGCTAATTAGGGCAACATTACTGGATGTTATAAAGACTAAAAAGAGCAAGAAACCAAAATAGTAGTATAAAACTATTTACAAGGGCAAACGGATAAAATAAAGGCAATTATTTGTTTGATAGTCTTATACTATCAAAGGATACATTGCTATAAGTGGCAGTGGTTGATTTGGAGAATTATTTACGTACTTAGCTTAGTATGATGCTGAATGTTAGAGCTAGATGGGTTGAAGTATGTCGGCAAGCTTATCGACAAGCCTAGTATTGCATTGAGCGAGTTGTTGGACTAAAAGTCTAAGTTGTTTATTTGGTACTACCTGGGGTTTGTATAGTTTTACATTATATTGTCTTAATCCAATAGCACCCTTAGACTAATGCTAGACTTCTCTTCCTAAGATATGATTGATGCTAGATGGGAACTTTGGTACTTGTATATGTTGCCATAAAGGAGCTCGGCCTCCTCACCCATGAGTTGTTATAGAATAGCTCATCAACAAACCATGTTAGCAAGCTCGCGAACTTAGGATTGTGTTATTGGGCTGTGATTCCCATCATATTCTCTAAGTTGTTTGAAATTTGGGACCAAATCTAGCTTAGAGTCTAAATGCTCGTCTGCGATAATGTACGAACTAAGGTTGGCGATGTTGAAAGAGTCAAAGATCCCATACTCGCTCGGCAAGTCTACCCAATAGGCATTCTCGTTGATATTCTTAGTAATCTTAAATGGTCTATCTATCCTAGGAGATAACTTACTCTTCCTTTTGTTCGAGAATTGGTTCTTACTTAGATGAATTCACATCAAGTTGCTAGGTTGGAAATCTTTGACCTTTTGTCCTTTCCCTCTCCTTTTGAGCTTGGTAGCATCTCTAGTCAAGTAGTCTATTATTTTCTGTGCATTGCTCTAATAGCTTTAAATCGGTTTACAACATTTAGGTCTTCTAAGAAGCTTAATAGGGGTGCTTAGTCAAGTGGAAGGTCGAGGTTAAACACATAGGCGATTTCAAAGGGTGACTTGCCCATAACATTGTGTATCATTCTATTATAGGCAAACTCAACTATAGGTAAGCATAAGTCCTAATACACTTGATTCCTTCCAACTGCAACTTAGAGTAAGGTACTTGGGGTTTGGTTGATGACCTCGGTCTATTTGTTTATTCACCTATGGATGGCATGATGTATTGAATAAGAGCTTAGTTCTAAGGCATCTCCATAAAGTTTTCTAGAAATGATTCAAGAACTTTAGATCCTTATTAGACACTACTATCGTTGGTACTCCATGCAACCTGACCAGTTCTTGTAAAAAGAGAAAAGAGATAGTTGAAGTATCATTAGTTCGGTTATACAGTATGAAGTATTCTATCTTATTGAACTTTTTAACTACCACCATAATGGAGAAACTCCTTTAAGAGGTCAACAACAAGTTAAACATAAAGTCCATGCTTAATTGGAACCATGGTAGTGTGAACCGTGACCAAGAATAGACAAAGTCAGTCGTTGGATAGGTTCAAACTTGTAGAAAGCTTAAAAAGGAAGTGATGGAGAAAGTAACCTCATCGAACTGATTCATGCGTTATATCGAATTGTATCATAACTCATGCTAAACTAAGAGTAATGCCGATAGTAAGCAAACAGTATTTACATAAGGAAGAAGTATTCAAGTGTATTAATAATAATCTAGTTCTAATTACAGTTACAAGTACAAAGGTATTTATATCCATAAGTTAGGGCAACTTGTCCAAAAGGGAAAAGACAAAAAGGGCATTTCCTAAGAGAGTAATGTATAAGATACAAAAGGGTAAAAATGAATATATAAGGAAGGCAATAATTGGTGCAACAGATTTTACACATGATACTATACACGTGGTGATGCCGTTGGAAGATGCGGACAAAAAGTACGGACAACTTGCTTGTCTAAGTAGAGGTAGCCTGGTTAGTCCAGACTCTTTCTCTTGGCATCTCGCAAGAGTAAGACCGAGTAAGTGATTGGCCAAGCATATATGGGAATGAAGACGGGCTATTATTTCAGCCTTCCGCTTCTCAGCATATAACACGTGAGAAATGGGCAACTACTCGACTAGGCAGGTAGAATGGGTCGGTAAGGAGATACTTGGCCTCCACATGAGCTAGCTATAACAGGAGAATTCGTCTTGCCAGTCCCTTTAGTCCTCGGGCTCGATTGCAGGTCAATGGTCCAATAGCCTGATTCCCATCACATGGCCTAGTTAAGACGAGCAATGGTGAATATGGTCCTTTTTCAACTTGGATCTTAGCTCTTCTGTGGGTAGCATACCTTTTAGGACTGAGTAAATATCCTTTAACATCCTCAACTAGAAAAACCTCAACTTCAATAGCTTAAGCATTCATTTCTCTCTAAAGTGGTTAAATAATCTACCTCCATGAGCTTCACATACTAATAGTTCTCATAAACAGGTCAGGATATACAGCTTACCCTTCGAAATAAGTATCTATCTTCCTAGTGGTGATTGTTAACAAGTCTATTACCACTTAACTTTGCATAGATTGGCCCAAAGTGAGGATTGTCCTTTACTCTTGACAACTGAGAATCCAAGTAGCCTTATATGTAGACCAGTCAGGAGGGTATGTTGTTTAGATAAGGCATCAACTGCCACATTAGCCTTACCATTCTTATACTTTGCTACATATGAAAATTCCTCCATGAAGTACATCCATTTCGCTCGTCACCTGGACAACTTAGGTTGGCTTTTCAAGTGCCACAATGATTCATGGTTTGTATAAATCACAAATTCCTTAGGCAATAGGTAATGTTGCTAGATAGTTAAAGCTTGAATTAAGGAGTAGAACTCTTGAGTGTGGCTCTTCAAAGCTTCTCATTGAATTAAGCAATAAGTTGACCTTATTACATTGGCACAATACCTATGACTATACCAGAAGCATCACACTCTAGTTTGAATACTTTGTCAAAGTTAGGGAGAGCAAAGACGAGGGCAATGGTCAACTTCTCTTTCACTTCATGAAAAATCTTTTGTTCTCTTCCTCCTCATTCGAACTCAATATTTTTCGTAGACAACTTGGTCAATGGGGGCACTATGGTATTGAAGTCGTGATGAAGCATTGATAGAATGAAGCCAATTCTTGAAAATTTCAAACATCAGCTGGATAGCATGATATTGATAGTTCAGTTATAGCTTACACCTTCTCTTCATTAACTCGAATTCCTCCCTTACTTAAGACAAAGCTTGAGAACACAGCTTCAGTTTAGGAAAAGTTGCATTTCTTTAGATTCCCATAGAGTTTCTCAACTTGGAGTATGGAAAGATAGCTAGAGGATGATCAGAATTTGAGATTGTATACAAGGATGTCATCAAAATAAACAAGTATAAACTCACTAATAAAATTGCGAGGCACATGGTTTATTAATTTCATGAATGTGCTCAAAGCATTGGAGAGGCTAAATAACATCACAAGCCATTCCTATAGCCCATTTCTTGTCATGAAGGGGGTCTTCCACTTATCTCTAACATTGATCTAATGATATACAAACTTTAGATCAATTTTTGAGAATATCCTTACCCCATGCAATTCATCTAATGTGTCATCAAGCCTTGAGATGGGATACCTGCACTTGAAGGTAATATGGTTGATAGCTTGGTTATCCACACTTATTCTCCATGTATCATCCTTCTTTAACATTAACAAGGTCAACACTATATAAGGACTCAATAACTTACAAACATAACCCCTCTTAGTCAGCTTGTCAACTTGCCTCTATAGTTGGATAGCTTGTTTAAAGTTCATGTGATAAGTAGGCTTGTTTAGCATTGTAACCCCTGGTTGTAAATCTATAATGTGCTCAATACCCCGGATTTGTGGCAGTCCCTTTAGAAGCTTATTAGGGAATAGGTTTACAAATCCTTCAAGTAACCTTTGTACTTCGGTAAGAAGTCAGTAGCTTGTTTCTTCACTTCGAGTAATCTCTAGATCAACATATAAGTCAATGCATTAGACTTCATTTCTCACAAAAGCTCTACTTTAGTCATCACAAGGCCTCACTTTCTTTGAGCTCGCCTAAGCTGAACTTATATGTCTTCACTTGATTAGGGGTCATTAGGCTTAACTTAACTTTCCTTCCTTTATGTTCAAATGAACAAGTATATTTAAATCCATCGTATACTGTGCTTTGGTAAAACAACCATGGCCTTCCTAGTAGAATGTGGGAGGCACTCACTAGTGAGACATCATATAGTACCTTGTTAGGTACTTGATAATACAAACTGGCATTAAGACTTGCTTAGTGACTTGCAAGGCTCCCTTATTATTAAGCTAATGCAATTTGTATGGCTTTGGGTAGGGTAAGGTTAGTAATTATAGTTGTTGGATCATAAATGTAGAAGTTTCATTAGTACAACTCTTACTGTCAACTATGAGTGCACATAGTGTACCTTTAACCTTACACCTAATATGAGACACATTCTTACATTATTTGTCTTCGAGAGAAGGACTAATGCTTATCACTCTCCTCAAAACCATAGTTGTTGGCATAAAGTTTCCTTCTTCACTATTGATTTTACCTTCATTGTCGAACAAGTTAGTTTGTCTAATCTCTCTCCCCTTTTCTACATCCTTGTCAGTACTATTAGCCTCAATAATCAACATTTCTCTTGTTATTACCATAGTTCTCTTATTTGAGCACTAGGTTGCCATATGGCTAAATCCTTGGCATTTAAAGTATCTAATCTCAGTTGTCTTTCTTCTAGAGCTTTTCCCCTTCTTGTACTCCCTCAGTAGCTCTTTTGTCAACAGGTTAAAGCCTTGGTGCAAGTTGGATCTCCTCATTCTTGCTTGGTTCCAATTGCACTACATGGAATAGGTTAGCTTAGTTAAACGCTACTAGAAGGAGCTCGAAACCAACTCATCTTCCTCGAATTGATTCTTTAGGTAACTCGGATAGCTTCATCTAGAGTAGCAACATCCTTCATCTCTAAGATATCTCCAATCTTACATCTCAAGCCACTAATGAATCTAAAAAGAGTTTGATCTTTTGGGTTCCACTACTTCACATCAAATCGTCAATATCTAGAATTCCTTCACATAAGCATCTACACTAAATCCGCCTTACCTTAACCCTTGCAGCTTTCAAAAAGTATCCTACGAGTAATAGCTTGATACAAATATTCTTCTCATCATTCTCTTCATTTCATCCCTATCCCTAACTTCACATTCTCTATCCTTTGTTTGGTGGCTTATAAGTTTTTCTACTACAAGACAACATAGCGAGTGAATTCAAGCACAACTAGTGTAATTATAAAGTTCTCAAGAACCTAGTATTTGTAATTTCAAATTCTCTACTTGAGAAAGCTTAGATATTACATTCCTTAAGCTCATAATAGTGCTCTTTAGCCTCGTCAAGAATTTCTTCCACCTCATCTAACACTAGTTGTTGCCTAACATGTCTCCTTACATTAATACCTCAATTTTGCCTTAGGTGCTCTTCAACTTGGTTATTGTTCCTAGGTTTGTAACTAGCACCTCAAACTTATTTATGTTGAGGAATGGCTTGGACATTGTTAGGGATTTCTTCGACAGGTCGGATGGCAGTCATCAGATTAACATTTCTAGTTTACTCAACCATCATGACAACAAGTTCATCACTTCACTCATCGATGGACCTAAAGGTGGTAATAACCACACACTTATTGTCTCTAACACTAGTGTTAACACTCGAGTCAGTCATTTTCTTCACAATACAATATCAAATCAATAGCTAACTTAATAACCACAAACAACCTTAGAAAATACACTCAATAGACTAGTTTTTATTTGGAAGCTTCAACATCCTCAGTACACATGTCAATATAACCCCAAATACTTAGAACTACTACTACTTGCTCTATTCACAACTTCAACTTACTCTACAACAACACTTTACTCTTGAAGATGGTCTCCACTACCTCACAATAACATAATGATATAACAGCAGCAGCTATCCTAATGAATTTTGCTAAATCTTTGATACCAAGATGACAAGGGTCTCGATTGTGGATGAACACATGCAAGGCTATTAGGGGTAGGTTGAAGCCTCAAGATGCCTTGAATAGTAAATGATAGTCAAAGGATGAGCTGAGTTTCATACACCAACACTTGGATATGATGCATCATAGTGTTCCATATGAGTTTAGGTAGCGTTTAGTTATATAATTTTTGTGATACTACATTGAACAAAAAAGTTTATCCTATGTTTGGTTTATAAATTTGTTTAATGATTGGACAAAAATTAGGTTGATGGATTAGACAAAATACCTAAATGTTGTCTCATCTGAACTATGGTATAAAAATAAAATTTACTGGACCAACACAAAAACTATTGAATTGAAAGGATGAAGATAGACAAACATGTGTTATATGCACTAAATATTGAATTTATATACTCGAAGGTACAGCACTTTCATTGTAATTATCTGGCAAACACTCAACGATATTTCCCATTTCATTGTACCTGGTACATGTGTGTGCACGATCTTGTTCTATTTCTAGCGAAATCATGTTGGAGCAGATTTGATATCAAAAGGTGTCGAGTTCATGTCGATGCTACCATTTGAAGTGACAACAAATTTGTGATTTCATTGTTGCTATGAAAAATAGATTGGACCGACGCCACGGAATCTTTACTAAGATCTATTGCTGATAATCATTGTCTCCATTAATGCGCCTGATACTATATGCTGGAGACATGCATCTATCACAAGGATGTGGGATGTACTAACGCTTATGAAAAGCATTTGCCAATCTTTCTCGAATATTTCTTAACCTGAATAAAATATTGGAGTTGGACAAGCATATACTTGCAATGAATTGGATCCTAATACAAATATAAAGTTTTTGATTCGATCAATTCCATTAATATATATATATATATATATATAATACTTTTAAGGATTGGATTAACAATTTATCCTAATGGATCATGTTTCATGTACAAGTTTCAATGGAATTATTAAAAAATCTCAATATATAACACAATTTATTTATTAATTGTATTTAAAAACCTAAATTCATTAATCTACCCATTCATTAAGCATGCTTCATATTTAGATTGAACTCATTTATCAACTATGAATATTTATATATAAATTCATCATAAGCTATCCAGTCTAATTTGTCTAATGCTCTTAAAGAAAATTAGATTAAAAACTGTACTAATCCTTTTTAAAGATATCTTTCAAATTTGTGTGTTAAATGTATGAACAAATCCGATGAGTACATAATAATTCAAAAATTAAACTATTATTCAGATTTAAAGTACATGATATCTAACTTAAACAAAAATTTAGAGCATAATTATTAATCATGCTAAATTTCGTTTATATAGGTATGCTCATAATCATGTTATGTAGTGTTTAGGTTGACAAATTAAATCTTGAATAGCCAACCTTTTTTTTAAATGTATCTATATGTTTTGTGGAAATAATCTTGAAAGGTTATAATTACTAATGGTATTATTACAAAAGAAAATAGGAAGCAAAGAGGGCTAGATAGTGATAGTGGTTGATCATCATGAAAAATGTAAATGAAAAATGATTTCCCTATGTTAGTATTTGATATTGCAAAATTTCGATTCAGACAAATACTCAGATAAGACATCTTCCACCAAACAAATGTATCCTAAATTTAATTTCTTCCCCGTAAAATGGAGGTTTGGAATAATTTTCAAACGAAGGAATGATATATTAATTTTTTGCGTCATCATTAATTGCTTTCATGAATTGAAATGAGTCCGTATCACTGCACTAAGAAAACTCTCTTAGCTCCACTATACGACTAATTACATTTGGGTAGCACAAAGGAAGCCCGTTACTGTTCTCTTACATGGATGCGTCCGGAATTTTCTTTAGTGAGTCAAATATATAAATTTAAAACTTAACTAAATCAACTTTGGAAGAAGACGATAAATAATATGTAAATTTATCTCTCTCTCTCTCTCTCTTTTTTCTTTTTCTTTTTTTTTTATATATTTTTCTTTCAAAAGAAATTAATAAGATAACAAATTTAAGCTGAGAAATTATGAGTAAAACAAAAGCTTTTAATGCTTGAGAACATGTGCTTATGTTGGCACAGCATGTACACACCACATGCACAGATAGCTTGCAGTCAAACGTAGTTCACACTTCTTTCTCCCAGGAAAGGGTAGTGTATTGGCACAATCGACCAGACAAGTTTTCGGGTTTTCATGCCACATGAAACCGTGATAGTGCGAAATTATAAAGAAGAAGAGACGCTTGAACCATTTTCCAAAAAGAATGAACAAGAAGAAACTACAATGTCCAAAAAGCATCTTCTGAATGTGCCAAACTGCTGTCATTATCTGAGGGAACACTCGGGGTTGTTTCAACTAGAAAGCACGTTCATTATTATGGTGGTGCTGGGGACAGATTCTAGAGGGGAAAAAAGTCGAAGCAATATGATGAACAGTTAAAAAGGCAATTTAGATGCCTACACAAACATTATTTCAATAATTCGCCGCAAAAGAAATCATAAATTATTCTTATGGGGTGATTTTTTTATTTTTTATTTTTTTGGGCCAGATTCCTTATGGTGTGCTTGAAAATGAAGTCTTTTCGAGCTCCCCTCATGACTCGTGCATACAAGCAAAAGATATTGGAAATGGAAGGAGATAGGAGATAAAGAGAGACTGGCGCTTTTATTACTAACATAATAATGTGATAAATTTATAAAATTCAAAATATTACTCAAGCTAGTACTTAATTTTTCATTAAAAATATAACAGAATATAGCCCAAAGTAGGCAACTAGGGGAAAAATTATATAATTATTAGGAAATTATACTTAAGAACAGAAACGAAGTAGAAAGACTTAGTGTGGGCTAAGTCATTGTCCTTAAAAGGTCTTATGCCTCTTATGCATAAGTTTGTTAAGGAGCATGACGGATCACTAGTGATCTATAAGAATAATGAGTAGAAATATCATTATCCTCGTATACAACACTTTTTTGGCGTTTTGAAATAGGTATGTCCAAGTTTGATTGAAGGAAAGGAGGGAGGGAGAGAGAAAATATGTAGAAAATTATAGCTCCAGGATTCGATCCTTCTAACTTTGTGTCTAGTTGTTAGATACATTATAGGATGAGACACTTGTTTACATTTTGAAATGGGTATGCCTCAAATGATTGGGGGTTGGGGTTGGGTGGGAGGGTGGGTGGGTGAGAGTGAGAGAGAGAGAGAGAATTTGTAGAAAATTATAGCTATAGGATTCAATCTCTTTAACTTTGTGTCTGGCAGTGAGATACATTTTCGAATGACTCGTGAAATCTAAGATGATTAGACAAACGTAAAATTAAACTAGATATAATGATATAATCAGAAAGCCATAAAATTTAAAAAGCATGAAATTATACAAATTATATTTCTTTCATCTCAACCGTTACATTCATCGAGAAACTTTTTTTAATTCCCTTGAGAACTTCATTCCAATATATTCCACTTGATTCAAATGAAGTCCCATTCGTAGGACACGAAAATGACTTCAAATATTTGCAAGATTATGAGAAAATAGAACATCCCCACTTCATTAAATATTATATATTTCATTCAAACAAAATGATCAATTGTTTTTCTACTGTATTTGATTCAGTTGTCACCAAGAACATTTGAATCAAGTCTCCTTTATCCAAATATTCAAATATTCGCTCACAACTTGATCTTAGCGCCACTCTTGATCAAATCATTAGTCTCCAAGTATGTTCAAGATTCATATAAACACTTAATCAAATAATTTTAAGTATTCGAGATTCATACAACAATTGTATAGTGGAATCCCAATTATGTCAATCATTACTAGAATATGAAAATACATAAAGACAAGTATAACTAGATTTGAATTTCTCGGTGTATATTATTCAAGGTTGTAATAGGCTCTTGGTGACTTTTTGCTTAAACTCACACACATTGTATCATATTTGGAGATTTCACAAGCATAATCATGACTAAAACTAATTAAGTAGATTTTATACTAATTATTGAACCTAAGGTTCTTTATTTTATTTTGAAGAGAACAAAACAAAAAGTATATAATTAAACTTATTGTTTTTAAAGAAAACAAAACAAGCAGATGGTTAAACTAAGTATTATTCGATTATTTTGAGATAATTGAATTAGTTGAATTAGCTTGATTAATGATTAAATGTATCAATTATTTTTGCAAGAAAATTTAATCCTCTAAAGCGGCAATCAAATGATCTTGAAGTTAATTGCAAAGAGTATTCGTTTGTTGTATATTAAAAGAATTTTCAAGTGATATTTGGCCTACCGGGTTAACGGCTAAAGGAAGAACCAGTCTGACAGTATAAAGACTTGGAAAAGACAAAGAAAAACTCACGACCTGAAAGGACTGGCTTGCCGGTTCACTTGCCAGTAGAGTAAATTTTACCAGCTTGCCGATAGATCAGAGTATCGGCATGCTAGTAAGTAAGTTTTAAATAGCCGTTGGAGCATTTAATGTGCGGCAACGGGAAGAATTTAAAGAGTTGTTATAAAAGCTTAACTACCTAACCAAAGGCTTAAAAGATCTAATATTCTACTGCAACTAAAAGACATTCTCTTACATTTTTGAACTCATTTTTCACTTCTTCATTATCTATTGTACATTTATTTGTTATCAAACAAAAAGATACCCAGTTGTGTGTTTGGAAGTTCTCACAATTGTAAACTTAAGTAAAGAAAGTTTTTGTTTGAGTTAGCTGTGATAAAAGAGCTTGTGTAAGCCTGTGTATCCCTTGGAGCAATTAGATTGTGAAATCAATAAAGTGGTGTGAAGTTCTCGGTTAGAGGTATTGTGTATCCATGGAGATTAGGAGGCGGTCTGAACTCCATGGTATATCCAGGCTTAATTTTCTTTATCCCTATCTCTTTAATTTCTACATTCATTATTATTCTATTGTTTCCTTGATTACCCTTATTATTGCATTTAGTCATTTATATAAAAAAAAGAATCGAAATTTGTCCTTAAACTCAATTCATCCCCCCTCTTAAGTTTAGCCTAGTATTCTACAATTGGTATTAAAGCTAGTCTCTAATCACTTGTTTAATCACATATTAGAGTTAAGATCATGTCATCTAATGCATTAGGCTTCTTGGAAGGGCAGGAAATCAATAGGCCTCCTCTCTTAACCGGTAGCAATTATCCATATTAGAAGTGTAGGATGTCCATATTCTTGAAAGCATAAAATAGACTACTATGTCATGTGGTTAACTAAGGACCATTTAAGATAGAAGGAAAAGAAGAAAAAGATCACTTCGATAATGATTAGAAATTACTTAACCTAAATGAAGTTGCCATGAATGTTTTGCATTGTGCCATAAATGAAAATAATTTCAATAGAATATATACATGTAAAAGTGCTAAAGGAATATGAGATGAATTACAAAGCACATATGAAGGACCTGTAGAGTAAGAGATACAAAAATAAGTTTATTGTGTGGACAATTTGAAAACTTCAAGATGGATCCAAACAAAACAATTAATGAGATGTATAATAGATTCATCAATATCATCAATCCTTTGAGTGTTCTTGGAAAGATGTTTACTAACCTTGAAATAAATTCCAAAATCCTTACGTCTTTGTCAAGAGATTGGGAAGTTAAAAAGAGCTGTAATAGAGGAAGCTCATGATCTTAATGAAATGTCAAAAGAACAGCTCCTTGGAACACTTAAGACACATGAGATGGTAAAGAAACAAGGAGAGGAGTCTAGAAAGAAAACAATTGCTCTAAAAGTCATGGAAGAGAACTCAAGTGATGAAGAAAGTGAAGACGATGATGAGGTCGCAATGTTGGTAAAGAAGTTTAGAAAGTTCATGAAATTCAATAAAAAGATCAAGAAAGATAAGGATGGATATGGATCATCTTTTAGATTCAAGAAGGAGAAGAGAGAAGTTATCAAGTGCTACAATTGTAAAAAACCGAGACATATTCAACAATATTGTCCATTGCTTAAGAAGGCCGATAAAGAGTAAAAAAGGAAAGCTATGATAGCAACGTGGAGTAATGGAGACTCTAGCGACTCCGATAATGAAACTTGCATCATGTCTCTCAATGATGATGAGGTATGCTCTTCTTCATATGACTTTTCCTTTGATGAACTTAAGAGTATGTATGATAACTTATGGAAAGAATTCATAAAAGTGTAAAAAAAGAATAAAGTGTTGAAGCAAATGATGAGTAAAGTAAGTGATGAGTTTGATACTATCAAAAGTGAATACAATAAGGTAGTCGATGCAAAAGAAAACTTAGAAGAAGACAATGAATAGTTGAAGGTTGAAAATGAGAGATTGATAAAAGAAAATATAAAGATAAGTACTAGAAATAATGAATTAATAAATGAAAATAACAAGATAAAAGAGGTCAAAGAAAAATTTGAAAAGGAAATAAAAGAACTAAAACTTGAAGCAAAAAAATGATGAAGGTATGATAGAAAAAATAAGTCGACTTGAAATTGAAAATTCAATTCTAAGAACTAGCTTAGACAACTCAAGAAAAATAATGGAAAAATTTGTAAATGGAGAAAATAATTTGGATAAACTCCTTGGAACACAACGTCTAGGATTAGACAAAACCGAAATAGGTTATATTAAGGAAAATGTGTATAGAACATACAAAAGCTACTTTTTTAAGGCGTCAAATAAAACTTGTAATTATTGTGGAAGACATGGTCACATTGCTTACACATGTACACAACGTCATAATTTCTCCTTATGCAACAAAAATAAAATGGTTTGGGTCCCTAAGGGACAAACTTGCATTATAACAACTAACCCCAAAGGACCCAAAATAAAATGGGTACCAAAGAAATAACCGCTTGTTTTGTAGGATCCTTCAAAGTACAACAACAAATGGATCTTGGATAGCAATTACTCAAGACATATGACTGGAGATGCATCCAAATTCACATCCATAGACTTAAGGATGAAAGAAGCGTGACCCTTGGAGTAATCGAAAAGCTTACATCATTGGTGAAGGTAACATTTGCATTAACAATGATCTTACTATTAAGTATGTGTTGCTTGTTGATAATTTAAAACATAACTTACTTAGTATTAGTCAATTGTGTGACATAGGATATAAGTAATTTTTCTTGCATCAAAGTGTTCTATTGAAAACATTAACAATGACCGAATCCGTTTTGAGGGGTACAGATGATGAAACATCTACAAAATTGACTTCAATATGTTCTCATGCTCTCTTGAGACTTGTTTATTCATTCAAAACAATGATAGTCGATTATGGCATAGAAAGTTATGACATGTTAGTATGGATATTTTATCAAAACTAGCCAAAAGGAATCTTGTTAAAGGATTACCTAATATTAGTTTTGATAAAGATAGAACATGTCAAGCATGTCAATATGGTAAACAAACCAAGTCATCTTTCAAATCAAAAGAAGCTATCTCAACTTCTAGGCCACTCCAACTACTACACATGGATTTATTTGGTCCAACTCAAACTTTAAGTTTGGGAGGGAAAAGATACGCCTTAATCATAGTTCATGATTTACTAGATACACTTGGACCTTCTTCCTTGCTAACAAGGATGAAACTTATTATGTGTTCTTAAACTATAGCAAGAAGGTCTAAAATGAAAAAGGTCTTTCTATTATCTCTATAAGAAGTGACCATGGGAAAGAATTTGAAAATCTTGATATGGAGGATTTTTGCAAGAAAAATGGAATAGAACATACATATTCGGCACCTAGAACTCCATAACAAAATGGAGTTACTGAAAGAAAAAATAAGACCCTTGTAAAAATGGTTAAGACTATGCTTTGTGACAATAACCTACCTAAGTATTTTTTGGCCAAAGCCGTCAATACGGTTGTTACATATCAAATCGTGTTTTCATTAGACCAATTCTTAAGAAAACCCCTTATGAGCTTTGAAAAGACAAAAGACCTAACATATCATATTTTCATCATTTTGGAATAAAATGTTACATTCTCAATAATGGAAAGGAACAATTAGAAAAATTCGACTCAAAGTCGGATGAAGTATTTTTCTCGATTATTCCCTTACTAGTAAAGCTTATAGATTATATAACAAAAGAACACTCGTTGTAGAGGAGTCGATTCATGTTACTTTTGATGATACTTGTATATATAAAGAGTCTAATGATGAAGTAGAAAATATTGGTGCTTACTTAGACAATCTTGGTCTTAACAAGAATCAATCTAACTCTCTTGAAAAGGAACTCTCTAGGCAAGATGACATCATTAACAACTCTAATTTAGATTTTCTTAGAGAATGGAAGTTTGTGAAAAATCATCCTAAGGATCAGATAATAAGAGAACCATCCCATAAGGTTCAAACAAGAGCCTTACTTAAAAATCTAAGCAATGTAGTGTTTCTATCTCAACTTGAACAAAAAAATGTAATGAAGCTTTAAAAGATGAATTCTGGTTTCAAGCTATGCAAGAAGAGCTAAATCAATTTACTAGAAAAAATGTACGGAATTTAGTATCAAAACCCAAAGATAGATCGGTTATCAAAACAAAATAAGTTTATAGAAACAAACTTGATGAAACCGGTATAGTAGCTAAAAACAAGGTTAGATTAGTTGCTAAAGGCTATAACCAAGAAGAAGGAATAGATTTTGATGAGACTTTTGCCCCGGTTGCAAGATTAGAAGCCATTAGAATGCTTTTGGCATTTGCGGCTCACAAAGACTTTAGACTATACCAAATGGATGTTAAAAGTGCTTTTCTAAATGGCTTCATCAAAGAAGAGGTTTATGTAGAGCAACCACCGGGAATGAATTCCTAAACCATGCATATAAGCTTAATAAAGCCTTGTATAGACTCAAGTAAGCTCCTAGAGCCTGGTATGAAAGATTGAGTAGTTTCTTGATAAACAATAAATTCATTAGAGGAAAAATTAACACAACATTATTCATTAAACAACACGATGATTACATACTAATTGTTCAAATATATGTTGATGACATTGTGTTTGGTGCCACTCACATGGATTTAGTTAACGACTTTGTCTAATGTATGAAAAATGAATTTGAAATGAGTATGATGGAAGAACTTAACTATTTCTTAGGTCTTTAAGTTAAGCAAACCAAAGATGAAACCATCATTAACCAAGGCAAATATACCAAAGAACTCTTAAAAAGGTTCAAAATGGAAAATTGCAAAACTAAGCCAACTCCAATGAGCACCACCCTAAAACTCGACAAAGATGAGAATGGAAAGAACATTTGTGAAAAGATGTATCGGGATATAATAGGAAGTCTTCTATATTTAACTGCATCTAGGTCAGATATCATGTTTGCTGTGTATTTATATGCATAGTTTCAATCTTGCTCTAAAGAATCACACTTGAATGCTGTCAAATGCATTTTCAAGTATCTTGCGGGCACTATTGAAATTAGCTTATGGTATCCCAAGTTCACCTCACTTGATCTTATAGAATATTATGATGCCCACTTTACTGGCTGCAAAGTCGATCAAAAAAGCACTAGCAGAACATGTCATTTCCTTGGTAACTCATTAGTATCATGGCACTTAAAGAAACAAAACTTAGTAGCACTTTCTATTGTTGACGCTGAATATATAACAGCTAGTAGTTGTTGTACTCAAGTATTATGGATGAAGCAAACTTTACTTGACTATGGTCTGAGATTTACAAATGTTCCAATAAGATGTGACAATACAAGTGCTATCAACTTGACCAAAAATTAATTCAACATTCTAGGACTAAGCATATAGAAATTGGACATCACTTTATTTGTGATCATGTGCAAAACAATGATATTTGCTTAGAATTTGTTGGTAGTACCAATCAAATCACCAATATCTTCACAAAACCCTTAAGTGAGGAAAGATTTTGTACTCTAAGAAGAGAATTATGAATGATCTTGCAAGATAAGTACTAACCAACATGGCTTTTTTAAATACAATTAACTCGCTAAGTAAGTTAATAAAAAAATATCACATTATCAAATACAAGAAACGTGATCATATGGCTTTTGTGCATTAAATATCACTTTTAACTTCTTTTGGGTACACTTGAAGTCATTCATGCTTATCTAAGTTTATATATGTGCAAATTTATCATGCATTGGTTTCTATGCCCAAAACCGGGTCTCACATGTTTATTTTCATCCTTAAATGATATTCAAGTGGTCAAACTAGCTTGATTTGAATTTCATGCATATTTGACCTCTCTAGACCCTTTTTAGGTTCTAAGTGCATTGTGGAAATTTCATGACTATTTATACCTATATGGATGTTGCTTGGCTTTATCATGTGTCTTTTATGTCTCTTAACATCTTTTACCATGTTTGAAGCATGGACTCATCTTGAATATTGAGAAACGATCTCTACTTGGTCTCTAGCCATTTGCATAAGTTAAGGAACTCAAGTAGTAATTTTATAATTTATAGAGACTTAAAGCTATAATTTGTGGCTATAATTTGTGACTACTATGCTTAAACATGTATTTGAATTTTGCTTGAAGTGTTGATGTGCAAAAAAAAACTCAATGCCTATATACATATTTTGCTCTTACATGCACATTTTCACTTTATCATGAATTACTTGACTCTATGGATTTGATTTGGACAAATCTTGGTTATCTAGTTAAAAATCGAGTTTTTCAAGCCTTAACGGACTTAAATAAACTTGTTTGAAGTGTTAAGGTGTTGCTTGAATCTCTACAAATCAATTTGGATTAGCAAACTTGCTCAATCAAAAGATCCTACTATCTTTCTGCAATTTTGCAAACAACCGGCATGCCGGATAACCAATTCACCAACTTGCCGATATACCTGCGTATTTAACAACTTGCTTTTGCTTCTGTTCGCTTAACTGGCAAGCTGGTTCACTTAATCACCGACAAGTCGGTATACTGCTCTAGTTTTTCATTTACATTCGGTTCTGTTCTTGTAACCAGTAAGCTGGTTCACCTATGTACCAGCAAGCCGATATACTCTTCTATATAGGCAAATTGTGTTGGCTTTGTTTTAAGAACCGGCAAGCCAGTACCCCTAACCACCAGCATGCTAGTATACTCCACTCCTGTAGTACTTTGTTTTGCTTTTGTTCCCTTAGCCAACATGCTGGCTCATCAATATACCGGCAAGCCGGTTCTTCAAATTTCAGGCACAACTTATAATCGTGCCGCTCCATCTCTCCCCCATCCTTCTTCCAAAAACCTTTTTTTTGTTTTCCAAAAACCTTTTTTTTGTTCTCTCTTCGATCCATCTCTTCTCTTCCATCCAAATCCTAAATTTCTTCTCTCAATCAACTCTCCACTCTCTTTTTTTTTTTTCTCTTTCTCTTCACCTTTTATCCAACTTCTCCTTCTTCATCTTCCTCTCTTTACTTTCTCTCTCTACCCATACCCACCAACCGTCACGTTGCTACATACCATCCACACACTTCCACTGTCACCCCGGCTTCCCTTAAACTCACTTTATTATATTTCCCCATTCCCTTCTATAATAACCATGGCACCATGTCTTGCTTGTGGCTTAGCTCCTCCGGCTTATAACAACTACCTCTTTCCCTCTTAACAACACTCTTAACGCTTTGAGAAATTTGTCAATTTAGCAATCGATACCGGCATTGTTTATCTACCAGAAGTGCTCGAGGAGTTTCGCATTGCCACCTTTCCTAGGATCATCACTAATCATGTCCTCGATATCCTTCGGCTTCCTCATGAGGTACACGATGATGCCATTAAGTATTTTTATTGTAATATGTCGAAATCTTTAGATGATCAGTATAGAGCAAAATTGAAAATGAATCCGAATGATGAGCTGTGTCGTAGTGTCCTCTATACTTATGTTTATGGCACTTTACTTACTATTACGCCTGAAGATGTTTGTAGTCTTATTGGTGCTGCTATTGGTGGAATGGAAGTGAATGTAAACTACTATGGCAAAAAATTCTATGAGAGAGTCTTTCGATTTAAAGACATTGGAGACGATTAGGGAAAAACAAAAAATTTGGCTGCCATCCGCCTCTACCTTAGGACAAAGATCCTCCACTATATTGTCATCCACAACTACTGTCCTCATTGAGGCCAACAATCCAATGTCACCCTTCAAGACTTATGGATTTTGTATTACTTAATAATGAATAAGCAGATTGATTTCTTCAGTATTTTGGTCCAATGCTTTAAACATGTAACCAACAACCCATCTCAAGCTTTTCTTCACTTTGGGCATTTGGTTACACAGTTGCTTATAAGAAAGGGTATTCAGCTTCCTTTCCCCCCCACGGGTAGGTCGAGTTAAGCACCTTGAATTAATTGATGTTTGTCGGGGGATTTGGAAGAAATTTGGCAACAATTTGGTTAGCTAAAAAGCCCTTCCTCCTCTTGATCTTCCCTCTTTACGTAGACCATAGGCGCCTATTACTTCTTCTAATGAGCTAAGTAGTCCTAATGCTCATACTCACTTGGCTGACACTCCTCGCCATGCTGGTAACCTCCACTCGCGACCTCTTCTCATCCCTCTCTACCGGATTTTAGATTTCCGTCTTTTGATCTAGTTGCTCCTCTCACCTCTCAGCATCCTTTCTATTAGTACTCTGAAATGTGCTATAATCAGCTTTGCGAGGACCTTCATGATCACTTACATAGCGAGTTTCAAGGACTCTATCATCATTTCCAACTGGACTACCATTGCCCTTCTTGCCCTTTTCCTCCTCCTGCTTAGGACGATGATCCTTTTACTACTTAGTCATGCACTTCAGCTTTTTATCCTTGCTTTGCTTTTTGTATAAAAAACTTGGTCTTTGGCTACTCTTTTGTTTTATTGTCCTTTTTTTTTTTGAAAACTTTGGTCCTTGATGAGCATCCTCTTTATATTGGCCAGTTACGACTACTTTTATAAGCTTTGTTTGTTGATCTTTTGCTCTCAAATTAACCTTACTATGCTGGCTGTTTTACATTATTGTTTGCGCTCTCTCTCTCCTTGATTCTGATCTTGCAAGAGGCATATTCTCCGGTATAAAACGGAGCTTTGTCGGACTTTCGACTTGAATCTTCTTCCCCCTTCACCGCCTGACTTCTTTTTTATAAGGCCAAAGGAAAAGAAATATTCAAGCTATTAGAGCATCAAAATGTATATTACATCAAAATTGATAATAGTTATACTAAGATGGTATTAATTTTATAACTTTGGCATATCTTGATTATTTGAAAGTCAAATATCTTGAAATCGAGTGCTAAATTGAGGGGGAGTATTAAATTGAGGAGAATACTAGATTAAGGGGGAGCATTTAAAGTATAAAAGTTTTGTCCTTATAAAAAAGGGGGAGATTGTTGAACCTAAGGTTCTTTATTTGATTTTGAAGAGAACAAACAAAAAGTATATAATTAAACTTATTGTTTTTAAAGAAAACAAAACAAACGGATGGTTAAACTAAGTATTATTCGATTATTTTGAGATAATTGAATTAGTTGAATTAGCTTGATTAATGATTAAATGTATCAATTATTTTTGCAAGAAAATTTAATCCTCTAAAGCGGTAATCAAATAATCTTGAAGTTAATTGCAAAGAATATTCGTTCGTTGTGTATTAAAAGAATTTCCAGATGATATTTGGCTTACTGGGTTAACAACTCAAGGAAGAACCAGGCTGACAGTATAAAGACTTGGAAAAGACAAAGAAAAACTCACTGACCTGAAAGGATCGGCTTGTCGGTTCACTTGCCAGTAGAGTAAATTTTACTGGCTTGCCGGTAGATCAGAGTACTGGCATGCTAGTAAGTCAGTTTTGAAGTAGCCGTTGGAGCATTTAATGCGCAGCAACGGGAAGAATTTAAAGAGTTGTTATAAAAGCTCAACTATCCAACCAAAGGCTTAGAAGATCTAATATTCTACTGCAACTAAAAGACATTCTCTTATATTCTTGAGCTCATTTTTCACTTCTTCATTGTCTCTTGTACATTTATTTGTTATCAAACAAAAAGAGACCCAGTTGTGTGTTTGGAAGTTCTTACAATTGTAAACTTGAGTAAAGAAAGTTTTTGCTTGAGTTAGCTGTGGTAAAAGAGCTTGTGTAAGCTTGTGTAGCCCTTGGAGCAACTGGATTGTGTAATCAATAAAGTGGTGTGAAGTCCTCGGTTAGAGGCATTGTGTATCCATGGAGATTAGAAGGCGGTCTGAACTCCACGTTATATCCGGGCTTGATTTTCTTTATCCCTATCTCTTTAATTTCTACATTCATTATTATTCTATTGTTTCCTTGATTACCCTTATTATTGCATTTAGTCATTCATATAAAAAAAGAATCAAAGTTTGTCCTTAAACTTAATCCACTCCCCCTCTTAAGTTTAGCCTAGTGTTCTACACTAATAGTATTTATTAGTGTGTATGTATTCATACCCATTAGCTTTTGCTAAAAGCAATGCCACTTTCATAATCCCATAGGTGAGATCCATTCAACATGCATTTGAATAATTCAATGCCCATATAGTCATTTATTAAGAGATATTAAAATATTTCATCATATCGATTACTAAGGCATTGGAACTTTTAGTAAGCAATAACTTGCTTTTACATTTGAACTTCTATAATGTTAATTTTTCCAAATGATGTTTGGTACCATTACTATCAACTTAAGGGTGTTAAACCCATTTTTAATGCATGTGCTCTTAGTTACATTTCATTATAACCTTTATCAAAAGATCTTCTATTACTCTTATTTCTTATAGAGGTCATAGTTATAACCTTGTTTTATGTTGACCATCTAATGCACTTGTGTCTTAACCTAATACGGCTGGACTTTCTACAATATATTTTACTATGGAGTCAAGATAGAGTAGGTAGCTACAACAAAGATCGAGATAATTAACATAGGTTACATCTATGAATTAACTTCTAATAACAAGTTTCTTTACCATTCTATTTCTTTTCCAATAGTTGTTGAGACTATTAATTTAGCCTCCATAAATAGTGGATGAAATGTACTTTAAACTCCAAATTATTGATCAATCATTTCAAGTAGTACCTTGGTTGAGAATAAAAGTAGTGATATAATGAGCATGTTATGGGATTATAAATGCCACTAAAGCAGTACCTTGGTAGGCATTATGATATGATTATGGTGGTGATGTGGTTGTAGGGGACAATAATGGTATTATTGTGCCTATGAGCCTACATTTGTGGTAAGACTTATGCAACTTCGTCAAGGGTACATTCATATGGTGTTTTATGGACTACTAAAGGTAGCATTATAGTCTCAATCTAAGAAGGTGCCAATTTCGAGAACTAAACTAGTGTAGGCACTTGTAATAATTTGTGGAAAATAAATTCAACGTCTAATGATTATCATTATGTTTAAGGTATCTATAAGGATAAGATGTTAAGCATGAAAATATCATGGTATGCATTCAATTGGGAGCAACTCATCTACATAAAAGGATAAGGTGGGATCTTAATGTAGCTTCATAAGCTAAGAGGTGTTGAAAAATTGTTTAAAAATGGTAGCATACTAATGATATCTAGTACATTATTATGTGAGTGAGTAGTTAAACTCTCTACAAGGGATTTTATTGATTTAGAATTGTAACCTATATATTTGTATAATATGCATTTGTATTCTTGTATGTAATGAGTATACATTTAAAAGTGACTCAAAATGGTCACCAAGCTTATTAGATCACCCTTTTATCTTCATTGTGTTTTCCACATTGTGAGGAGTAACTAAAGACTTGGTTTATGCAATATGAGGTGCATATAGAAGGGCTACTAGAAATAAGCTAGTATTTTTAAGATATCTATAAGATAAAAGGTTGTTAGTACGATTTTATTTGTTCCCTTATGATGTTGTAATCATGCGGATGCCTATTATGTGATATTGAATTCATGTTTCATTATGGATATAGATTGTCTAACGTAACTTAAGAGCTAAGCTATGAATGTGGTTCATATCGACTTTATTACTCACATCAATTATGTTCTCTTGACTGTAGTGTGATCCTATCATAGCTACCACATGCAACCTCTTACTTAAGCCTCTTAAGATATAGCAATTGGAAATGGTAACTATAAGGAGGATTTTTTCCCCTCTAACCTATGACATAGTTTCTCTTAACTAGTTTAGCTCTAGCAAAATTACTCATAGATTACACCTCAAGGTGCAACCTCTCAATCATAGTCTAAGGGAACCTCACATGAGTTTATGATGCTCAATAGAGTAGTGCTAGCTTCAAAACTAATAGAATAACATACATACCATGTATTAGTACACCATTTTATAATATTACATCCCAATGCATCTATGATAGCCTCATAGTGGTTCGCTTTACTCCTATAATAAACCATCCAACCATTACATCCCTATGATAGTATCATATTTTCAAATCTACTACTAATTCCATAAAACAGTAGGAAACTATCATATTTATCAGCTATGATGCTCTTTTGATGACCTCTCTTAGTTATAATGGTTCTATAACACTTTCATAAATCATAGATTTATACTTTAATAGTATACTATAGTAACTCAATCCACAATAGTAATGGCATATAACCTTAGCAACAATTGACTTGATCAATCCATGGTAAAATTTATCACCAATTATACATTTATAAAAAAGCACACTAATGTGAAAACAATTTTCACTAATATTACAGAGTATAACAAGAGAACTATAAAAAAGCATCTAAAATATGTCTTGATTACTTATCTAGCAATGCAAGTAAAATTTGTTGTATGTTTAGTTTGCACAATGGAATAAGGTAGGAATATAATTATAATTCTTAAATAAAGAAATAAGAAGTAATAGGTATTCCTTATGATTCTCTTTTGGTCTCATGAGTAAGTATGGAAATATATTGGATAAAAATAAAATAGTTATTCATTTGATCTTATAAAGAATCATAATTTCTCATTCTACAACAATAGCAATCCTTAGAATAGTTATTCCGCTAACTAAATATAAGAATAAATTTAGAGGAGCGAATAGCTATTCTACTCCACCCTCATGGAGTGAACTGCCATCAATATATGCATGATAGACGCTTCTTTGGTGACTTGTTAATATAACCTTACATAATCAATTCTTATTAATTATCTCTAAAGTGAACTTTCGTTAGTTGTTAGAGATTCCATAAAGTCAGATTTAGGTTAGGAATTTGAAATTCAAAATCTAATTAATGAAAAGAAAATGAAGCCCAATTTTTGAACTAAAACCCTATAGCTTTCTTAGCTTTTTTTGTTTTTATTTTTTCTTTTTATAATATGCACCTGACTATTAATTGATTAGATTATTGAGTATGCAATACCCAACCAAACTTGACTAATAAGGTAATATATATGAAAATTCATATTGATAAAGCCCTAAACCTTTAGCACTTTCCTTTAATTATACCTATCAAGTTCTCTATTGGATTTAGTTGGCTCGGGTATCTTATAGTACTCGCCCAACTTGCATCCTTATTAACTATTCTATCTATTTGGTTAAATCATCTCTAAGATTAATAAACTAAAGTCCCTAAGAGAGGAAAAAAATAAAAATAAAAAAATTATTTCTATTCCCATTAAACTTGAAATGAGTGTTTGAAAGTTCAATCTACCAAGGTCTCCCTAAAATCCACCTTTTTAAGTTATCTCCATTCAATGTTTCTTTAAAACGTAATTTATGAATATTTTCTTTATTATAGACCATTAATACAATGACACACTTATCCTCAAGACAAATTTACAAAAATCAAAATCACAAAAATCCCTCATGTTCCAAGAATTACTGTTCTTAAGTCTAACTTCTTGATTTCCCTAATAAATTCATACTGAATTAGCGTATATTTCAGCTCAAGGCTATAAGCATATGTGGCATTGACTGCATATTAGTCACTAAGATTCTTCAAAATTAACCAGGGGATGACTCTCCCTCTCCATGTACTTTAGGGATCACAATCATGAAGGATGCTGTAGAGACTTACCACGAGCCAGTGGAGTCACTGAAATTCATCTACACGGGTGCTCTTTTTATATGGTTATTACTCTGCTTCCTTTATCTCCCCTTTTTTTGCTAAAGCCAAAAACAGTTTTCTAGCGTTTTCACTCCTACTTTATCCTTTGCTATGAGTAATAAGTAACTTAGTTGCTCGGGTGGCAACATTCTTATTCATAAACAAAAGTTCCAACTACTTATGACCAAATTAGCACATATGATTACTCTATGCACATGGGAACCATATCAATAAGAGGGATGATACAACACACAAAGTAATTGCATGTAACATGAACAAGAAAGGTTCACGTAACACAAACATAAGAGTATATAAATGTAAATATGGGTAGAATCTTTGCGCGCTGTCCATTCGTGTTTAGATTGAAAAATGACATCTATCATTAATTTTTCTTAAGAAAAAGCAATGACAATAGTCACTCCTTGTCACCTGTAACAAAAGTACAAGATATTGGGAGCTATAGTAATTGTTGCAAAGGCAACCTCTATTGTTTGTACTGTAGTGACGCCTTAGGACCTATGGTGTGCTTTCTTAACTATCCTCATTGCTTTGATGGAGAGAGCCCTTTTGGGAATATAGAATGAGTTTGCGGTATTTTTTGAATCTTAAGCGTAGAACATACTAGAAACTATACGTTTATTTAGATAAAATTGCATATTGTTCCTTTAGGGTATGTTGTTAACCAATTTCTTATTCTTGTTCTAGAAACATTTAGAACTAAAAATAAAGAAAATTGGAGGAAAAAAAAAAAGAGAGAAAAAACTAGTTGTTCTCACTCACTATGGTCACATCTATAGGTTATGCACTAACCGACACTTAGGCAGGGACATCGTGGATACCTTGGATATGTACTCCATTCTTTAAAAAAAAAAAAATTGGCTAACTAAATTATGACAAATTAGATAATATATTAATTATAGTTAATTATATAAGGTTAAATCATGTGAGGAAAAAATAAACTAAGGAATTTATCTAAGACAACCGATTTGCAATCCATATCAAGAAGACTAAGGTGACTCTTAGAAAAGGACGGTTGTTAGATGACTCCTAAAATAATTTAATCCCTATATTTCTATGCTTGCTAAAATATAAGGGTAAGTACACTTAAATCTAAGTGAATTATCTTTACCATCAATTTTCATCTTCTCATACACTAAATACGTCTCTTCATTACTATTTCTTTCATGACTTTGAAAGCACTAGCGGGGCACCATCAATCTTGATCGAATTGATATGTTGACATAACAAGTAATTGATTCAAATAAAATTTCATAACTTACTTATGATTATGGCAATATCTAATCAAGTCTCATATGGTTCTAGTGAGTCATTTTAGTACCTAAGTCGTTTGTGTTCTCATACCAAATAAGTCAAAATTACTGCTTCTTTCACAACTTGGAAAAATACTAACATGGTACCTTTAATCAATCCCCAACCTAGCTTTCTAATAAAGCAGATAATACATATGATATTTCGTCTTAAAATAACTAATTTGAGTAAAATAAAAGGAGCATTTTCCTACCATATCAATATTATTCCAACTTAGAGTGTTCCATAAGCAGCATAAAATTTTGAAAGCCATGAAAAAGAATGCTTCACTACTTTGATTTGTACATTCACATGATGAAAGGACTTATTATAAATGTAACTATTGCATCTCCTTCATAAATGAGTTTTCCATAATGGCCATAATTAGTTATTTATGGATTGACAACATAAGGCTTAATGAATCTATGATAGGACTTTTTTCATGAGGCACATAAACATAAATGACTCAAATTATTTGCTTGAAATATCTAAGACTTGGTAGAATTTTGGCACAAAAAAGAACAACTTTCGACATTACTCATCCTCTAAACTTTACTAGCTTAAGATAGATTATAGTTTCACTTATCAATTAAAAAGTTGAAGGATATTGGTCTTTAATAAGCTTGAGAATCTTTTCAAGTCAAATAACATTTCATATGATATACAGATTATTTAGATTTAGATGCTTTGGTCATTGAGTACTATTCTGAGCATTATATAAACAGAAATAAGTAAGAGCATATGTGTAAGATTTTCGACATCACTCGATAAACTCGGAAAAGCATACATGAAGCTAGGTCTTTTGCAAGTATCGAGTATGACACCTTCCCAAACCTGATAAAATTTCTTACATGAGGTGTTTTTGAATCTTTAAATATATGAAGGCCACAATTTTTATACGTGAATCCCTAAGTTTAAGGGTATACATAATCCACACATACACACTCTATAAATATGAAAAGTCCACTGGTTTACATTTTGAAGTCCATCTTTCCATCACCATGGTATTTTGAACGGGAGAAAGGATTCACCGAGTTGTACATTGCTACGTGTATATATGCATAGTATTGTCTTTTTCTTTTCCTTATTCTATGAACGATTAAGTACCGTAATGTTTTGCTCAAGAGTTCCTATTCTCGGATGTCTACCTATTTCCTTATCGTGTTTCCGCAGCATTATTATTGCTGTCGAGGGAATCGGTTAGTCAAAAGACAACCCTGCAAGAGTGTAATTTAATACGTATTTCAAGAAGGGTATAGAAGTTGCAGTCTATTGACACAATAATAAAGGAAATGGAATAGGAAGTTCCCTGTCAATAATTTATAGAAAAAGTAGAAATTAAAATGAGAGACCAAAAAAAAAAAAAATGGTGAAAGTTTTTAGAACTTTCAAAAAAATCTTTATTTATTTATTTTAAAAATCGAAGAGAAATAGGAAGGAATTGAAAAAAAAAAGAAAAGAAAAGGTAAATTGACACAAGCAAACGTTTTTACTAAAAATAAGACATTATATATTTCTTTCTTTTTATTTTCTTTGTTGAATACCGACAATCAAAGGACACAGAAATATTCTTCTTCCATTTTCTGTAATCTCCTAGCTATATCGTCAAATAGAAAATACAATCAGCACTTTTTGTCACTTAGATATTTACACCAATTTTTTCTTAATAATTCCCACTCCTTTTCCACCAGTTTCTCCATTTTTAAGAATGGCCAAACATAGTGTTTATAGCTAAGAGCTAGATTAAAATGGTCGAAACACACCTGATAATGGCCCATATAAGAGAATCTTTTTATATGGGTCCAACAAGATTGGTCGGCTGTCATCTCCATCAAGAATTTGACGTGCATTTCAGGCTTCTTTTCCTGCCTTTCAAATCATGGCAAGTGAGAAAATTTTTTACTCATTAATAGCAAAAATCACCCCCCATTAGGGCTTGATGACACTGAACATGTCACATGCTTTCCGACCTAATTCTTTTGTTTTTTACTGAAAACGGGGGATGTGCCCACCCAACCCCAACCCACCCCACCACAACCACACAACCACACCCCCCCCACCCGCCCTCCCCCCTCCCCCTCCCATTCACCATAAGCATGGGAACGTTAAAATATGATACTCCAATCTAGACAAAAAGTACAGAAAAACTGTATGAATTTGTCTTCAATTTATCTCAATATTTGTCAAAATTCAAAAAGAGAAATACGGAGCTATCTCGAAATTCTCCATCTATAATCTAAGTTGTCATATTATATTACACCAAATTGAAATTATTTTTTCCACCCGAATTGTGCTTTAGGTAAAGTGATTTAGATTGAAACTTAGTTAAGGTACTAGGAATCCAAATACATCATAACTTCTACAACAATTTGATTATGTTGCCTCTATCATCTAAAATGCTATTTTACATCAAGAGTTAATGTTTTTTTTCCTTATTATTTCTTTATTATTTATGTAGTGTGTTAGGAGTCCTAGAAATAATTTTCGTTCGATGGGAAAAAGATTTAATATGTAGTACATGTTATATGTATATACACACAAGTATAATTACTAATCATATTTAGAATTGCTATAGTACTAGTAGTAAAATTTTAAATAACTACATATATCACCGTAATATATTTAAATATAACTGGTAGTTATATATTATATGTATATATATATATATATATATAATGTGTGCTACTCAATAAATTTTTTCTACACAGTATAAATTACATATTTACAAAAAATTTTGAAAAGACTTATTAGGGTGGTTCAAAAACCTTCAAACATAGTATTTCATCAGTTTGAACATATTAAAGCCTAAAAGTCTTGATTCCTAAAAAATTGGTCATGTTTATAATCACAAGACTTAATGTAAATGTATAAAACTTAATTCTTACCCTCATTCAAATTAGTAAATTAAAGCCCCTTCAATAGGGTTTGAGGAAAACAATAGTCAAAATGACTAGTAGCATTTCTCTTCCATCTTCTTTGAATGAGAAAAGCTTTACAAAATATTCTAATATATAAATATACTGTTAAATCATAAATAGTATGTGTTGAAATCTCGCTTTTCTCTTATTGAACGCCTTGACATGGCGTTGAAGTGAAGTGTCGCTCGCAATTTATATCAGCAACTCTTGTCAGTCTGGCTCGGCTTTGGTTCTTTTTCTCCGTTCTTCTACTCCTTGGCAGACGACTCAGCGTTAGTATCTCATCACAACTCTTATTACATTTGTTGATTGAAGATTACCTTTCTCTCATCCTCGCAACATGGAGTAAAATAAGTTAAAGAACAGTTGTTTTTGCTTATCTAGCAATAGTAGAATGTAGATACATCAAGTTGCAAAATTTATTATGTTATATGTAATACCTTTTCAAAACATAAAATTGGTTCTATACATAATATATATATATACGTCGCTTTCTATTATATGCTAACCTCATCTCTTTTTTCTCCTTCCAACACCCATAGCCACCTTTTTTTTTCTTTTTCCCCCTGTTCTTTTTTAGGTTACTGGAAACATACTGGTTTTGTTAGTATAGACATACATAGCCTACCTTAAAAACTACTATGAAGCGAAAGATCGAAGAGGTCATCGCACGAATGACTAAAGTAAAGGAGTGAAAACTTCATCATAGCTAAGGATATTTTCGTTTCAAAGAAGAGTAAGGCTAATGTTATCATCGATACATGGTTGCGTTGCTTCATCTTTTATCCTTGTCATTCATTAAAAAAAGACGAAGAAGAAGAAAAAGAAAAGTGGATTTTCATTAATATTTTCTGTAGCATTGCATAAAATTCGGTGGTATGGTTTCAACAATTTTTTAAACTAAATCAAATTATTCCATTTGGTTTAGGTTTAAATCAAAGCCAACAGATAACATATTATTTTAATACATTATCACTCAGATATTCTAATACGTAGTTTGTTTTATATAAAAATAGTATCCAATAATTGTATGTATTATATTTAAATGTTATATTGTCGCCAATATTAAGTCTATTCTATGTCATATGTAATTACGTAATACTCTCTATATATGCAACTGTATTTCTTACATGTAGACAATTAAATTTATGTTATAATATTACGTGTCTTTATATTTCATACACACACACACACACATATATATATATATATATGTTTTTGACTATGCATAAGTCATATGTATATAAATAATTCATATAAATTAATTTTGTTTTGTTTGGTACTCTCAGGTTGGAGATATCTCAAACCAAAATAAAAAATATTTTAAATAAAAATCCAAACCCAAAACAACTCCAAAAAACTAGAGAAAAAAGAAACTGCTAGTTTGATTTTGGCTCAATTTGATCGTCGAGTTTCAATATGTAATTCTTATCCTTAATTTTCTATCGTAGAAATCTGCGATCACCAGTTGCCCGTTGCTAGTTTTGCAATTAGGATTTGGATCAATTTCCTTATTATTATTAACTACGAATTAGGGATTATTCGTGTATTTTACAATCCGTGAGAAAACTTAGGATGAATCGTAACTTGTGGTGGTATAGATAGAGGAAGTGTAGTTAAAAAAAATATTAAACCTTGCCATTAATGACTATTTGATGATTGTAGGGTTAACAATATTAGATTTTAGGATTAGAAATTCAACTTGAGATGTCGTAAGTTGAGTCTCAAGCAAGGGAAATAAAGTGTAAGAAGAATGGTAAAAGTAGTCAATCAAGTTGAGACATGGGAGACCATATTATAAACACAGTCAACCAATTTGTGGTCAGGTTCAATTAAGTTGCATGACGAGGAAACACGATTTACCTATTTTGTAAAACCATGTTACCTTGAGGGCGATTTGGTCGGCCTATTTATCTAGTTAGGAATTTGCTTTTTAATTTAAATAAGATACTGTTTGATTATTTTTTGCATAACTATAATGTGTGCTATTATCGTGTCTTTTATGTGCATCCAGGATTAAATAATGAACGTAAAGACCATCCCACTACTAATAAAGGTTTATCACTTATGCTTGTCCTAGAACTGACGAACGACTACCAGAGTAAGAGAGAGAAAAAGTCGTTGAGACATGTGGTTGTTATTCTATTAGAATGAATGAATAGTATTAACTGTATAAGGAGCTGCTATTTATACATAAATAGAAAAGAAACTAGATACATGCTATAATTAGAACTAACAACCCCTCAAGATGGTGCTTATATATCTATCACACTCATTTTGCTCATGAGATGTCGAAACCGATTAGAAGAAAGACCCTTAGTGAACAAATCTGCAAGTTGAGACTTGCTGTGTACATAGATTGGCAAAAGTACTCCTTTAGCAACTTTCTTGCGAATGAAATGAAGATCCATTTCTACGTGTTTAGTACGCTCATGAAAAACAAGATTACGAGCAATGTGAATAGTAGATTGATTATCACAAAGAAAAAAAATTGAATTGGCAAAGAGCAATTGACATGAAATTCCTTCAACAAAGTCAAGAGCCAAACAACTTGACAGGTCATAGAAACTAAGGCTCTATATTCAGACTTAGTAAAACTCCTAGAAATAGTAGACTGTTTCTTGGATTTCCAACTAATTAATGAATCTCCAAGAGAAATGCAAAAACTGGTGGTAGATCAACATGTGTCTTGGTAGCGCCGCCCCCCCCCCTAGTCACTATCACTATAGGCGCTCAAATAAGATGAGACTTGGAAGAAAAATACGATCTCCATCTTGGATGTTCTTTGACATATTGCAAAACATAATGCAAAGCTAACTGTTGAGTATGACAAGGCTGATCCAAGAATTAACTCAAGATATGCATGGCATAAGTGATATCTAGACGGGTGAGCGATAAATAAAGCAACTTCCCAACCAGCTTACGATACCTGGCTGATTCTACTAGATTAGAAGAATCATGACAAGTAAGACGATGATTCTAGACAATAAGAGTAGCGGATGGTTTAGAGCCAAGAAAACCAAACTGTTCCAAGAGCTCTAAAGCAAACTTTCTTTGTGAAAGAACCAAACCATGTTGTGACCTAGCTAATTCCAACCCAATGAAATATTTTAACTCATTAAGGTCCTTAATTTTGAATCAAGTATTCATGAACTGCTTGAAGTCATTGATAACACTGAGATTCTTACAAGCAATAGCCAAATCATCAACATAAACTAATACTACAATAAAATCATCCCTCGTTCCTTTAGTGAATAGAGAGTATTCACTATGAGATTGTTGAAAACCATTCCTTAACAAACAAGAATTAAGCTTAGCATTTTATTATCTAGAAGCTTGCTTCAAATCATATAGAGAATTATTAAGTTTCTAAGCTAACTTTTGACTACCATACTATAAATGGGAAACATCTAACCCTTGAGGAATTTCCATATAGACTTCCTCATGCAAATCTCCATTAAGAAAAGCATTATGGACATTCATTTGATGGATGTACCAATAAAAAGTAACAGCCAAACAAAAGAATAAATGAACAATTATGTGCTTAATCACTGGACTAAAAGTTACCATATAATTAAAGCTCTCCTTTTGATTATATCTCTTTGTAACCAACTGGGCTTTAAACCATTATATACTACCATTTGCTTTAGTCTTTAGTTTATAAACCCATTTGCACCCAACTATCTTGCTTATTAAATGGCAAAGGAACAATAGTCCTTGATATAGATTAATGACAACGGCTCTCGAAAACCTAGAATGGGTCGAATTGGTATGATAAACAAGAAGTGAAATGATTGGTTTAAGCTCAAAATAAAGTTCGATACAACTCACGAACACTAAATATCACTCGAGACTCAAATGAAGGTTAGGTGCAACTTATTAACCGGCTCAAATGAAGAGGTTCGCCACAATCTTATGAATAAGATCAATAAGAACATGGGAACGATTAAAGAGTTTAATCTACACTCGATAATCCAGTAATAATAGCTTAAGAGTAATCTTGCTAAAAAAAAAAGGGAAAGATTCCAAAACACAAGGATACACTTTTTTTTTGTCTAATTTCATATATATCTGATGTTTATAGATGTTACTATTTATAACGAGTCTTAAACCCTAATAGCAAAATTGTAAATAATGTACAAGACCTTAAATCCTAAGAATTGGGCCCATAAATCAAATAAAGAAAACGTGTACGAGAATACAAGACTATGCATTTTACAGAGAAAGTCGAAATGCAGTTACCTTGCATGTCTTGGAAGGAGTAGCATCCGAACCGAACAGGGTCAGCAGTTGGATGTACGGGTCCAACAAGGAGTCCCTAAAGTCTTGCAATGTTTGGTCGAGACACTAGAAAGGTTGGCTCATAATTGCCAAGTCCTAGAATTAGTCAGTACGAGTCTCTCGGTGCTGTGCTGACTAGTTCTTTAGTCTTGAGTACTCAGCTTTGTGGTATCTTAGCACCTCGGTTGACGACAAACATAATGCTGAGTGTTTATCTTCCTTCCTCTCATCCTTTTGGCTTCAACTCGGCCTTGGCAAGCATTGATAGGCCTTGGCTTCAAATAAGTCTACCTCCGTTTAGATGTAGTCGGAGGCTGATTCCTATCATTACCGCAAGTCTAAAAGGAAGTCATCATCTATGTTAAATATTGAGGACAAGTCGAGATGCTGATTAAGCTCCTCTTCCCCTTTTGCTTCACCAATGGTGCTGAGTGCCTCTCGATTTCCTTAAAGCTCATAGGGGTTAAGAGATAGCACTTCCCATCCTTCTGAACAGTATAAGTGTTGAGGAATTTGTCATAGACCACTTTCCGATCAAATTCCTATGGTTGGTTAAGAAGTAGATTCGTAGCATTCATAGGTACTACATCGAAGTCGATCTTATCCTTATACTGCCTTACCTTGAATGCAATCTACGCTCTTTTATGCACATGGATTATGCCTTTGTCATTAAACCATTTTAATCTATAAGGTCGGGGGTGCGAGTAGGTCGGCAATTTCATCTTTTCTACTAACTTAGCAAAAATGATGTTAGTGTAGCTACCTCCATCGACAACCAGGGAATAGGTCTTCCCATTCATTGGCCACTGCATATGAAATAAATTTTCCCTTTGTCTAAGATCTACCTTTAGGTTAGCTTGTCGGCTCATTAAGGATAACAGTTTGTCATAATTTTCAGCATAGACATCTTCTTTAATCAACTTGTCTTTTGAGCTCTTATCACTTTGACTCTCTATTTAAGCATTAGGTCCTTTCACTTTCAAGACCATAAGCCTCTTATTTGGATACTGAGAAGCAATGTGTCCATAGCTTAAGCACTTGAAGTACTTCATTTCTCAAGCCTTGTTGTTGGGTGCCTTCTCTTTCTCAACAATCTTTTTCTCAGCATGGACAAGTCGGTTAGGCTCTCCTTTCTCTATCTTCTTTTCTTGCCTTCTCTCGACATACCTCATAAGCTCAAGGCTGCCTTGTTGAAGTCAGCTAATTGACCTCCGATACCTTCTTCTCCTTTGTCTCTTTACTCTTAATGCTAAATTAGTTAGCTCATCTAGAGAGTTGAACGGCTACAATTCAACTATGTTGGCAATATCATCTCGAAGGCCACTCAAGAACCTAACAATGGTGTAGTCTTGTGGCTCAACAATCTCACATCTTTTCATCAAGGTCTCAAACTCTTACAAATACTTTTCAACAGTATTTCGACCTTGTCTCAGCTGCTGGAATGCATGAAGCATCTCTTGCTTGAAGTAGATTAGCATAAAGCGCTGATTCATCAATAACTTCATAAGCCTCTAAGTTCTAATTGACTCTTTTCCTTTGACATCTCACTTGGAAACCAACTTATCCCACCAAAGGCTTGCATATTTAATAATGGATAATGAAGCTAATTTAACCTTTATTCGTTCATCACACTCATAGTATTCAAAGAACTTCTCAACTCGAGGAACCTAGTTAAGGAATTCTTTAAGTCGGCTACCTTCACTAAAGGTCGGCAGTTTCAGCTTGACATTGACAAGTCTTCGGCCAAGTGCTTGGGGTTCATCCCTTACATTCCGAATTGGTTGAGTTACCTTGGTTTGGCCACCTCGGTTAGAGCTCTGCTAGGCAATGTCCCTTCTAGACCTCGGTTCTCTTCTCCAGACTCCTTGGTTTAACTCGAAGTCAATACTCCTATCATTATCTCTTCTTAGCATTGGTTGGTGTTCTCTTCTTCTCAACTCGGTATTTCTTCTCAGCTGTCGCTCATCATTCTCAAGTTCATTAGAATCGCTTCTACTGATGGGTGTTCACTCCCTTCTTTCTTTTTAGCCATCACATCTATGGCCTTTGACTATCAAGTGAGTTCTTGGATAGAGTCAATGAGATTCTGAATCTAATATTCCAAGTTATCAATATGTCTCCTCAAGCTTTCACGAAGACTATCACCAGTGTTGTTGACACTATCCTCCGACATTCTTGTTCGTATAGTAATTTTTCCAGAAAAAATGGAACCAATAACAAAATACAATTACAATAACCCAGAAACAACCACTACTCGGCTTTTGCAGCTACTAATACTTATAAACACTTCTACAATAACTAGAATCAATTACTAAAATTAATGTTACTTGACTCAACTACAACACAATACTACAACTGCTAAAAACACGAATAACACATTAACTATAGAATGATGATTCTTATAAATGTTTAAACTACGAATTAACTTTGAAGAACATAAGTATGCGTGTCTCCTTAAAGCTCCGATACCAATATGATATGGATCAACGGCAGTGGCTCTCGAAAACCTAGAATTTGTTGAATGGATATGTCAGATAGGAAGTGAAATGATTCATTTGAGCTCAAAATAGGGTTTAATATAACTAACAAACACTAAATGTCGCTCAGGATTCAAATGAGGGTTAGATGCGACTGAATAATCTATTCAAATGGAGGGGTTTATCACAATCTTTAGGACAAGATCGACAAGAATACGGGAACGATTAAAGAGTTTGATCTATATTCGATAATCCAGCAATACTAGCCTAAGAGTAACCTTGCTAAAAAAAAAAGGGAAAGATTCCAAAACGTAAGGATATACTTTTTTTTTTAATTTTGTATATATTTGATGTTTACAGATGTTGCTATTTATAGCGAGTAACCTTAGTGGCAAAACTATAAATAATATACAAGGCCTTAAATCCTAAGAATTGGGCCTATAAATAAAATAAAGGAAAATATGTACGAGAATACAAAATTGTGCATTTTACAATGGAAGTCAAAATGCAGTCACTCAACATGTCTTGGAAGGAGTAGTATTCGAACTAGACGGGGTCGACAGTTGGATGTACGAGTTCGGGAAGAGTCCTTAAAGTCTTGCAGTGTTTGGCTGAGACACCAAAAAGGTTGACCCATAATTACCGAGTCCTAGAATCAATCGACACAAGTCTCTCGGTGTTGTGCTAAGTGGTTCTTTGGTCTCGAATATTTAGCCTTGTGGTATCTTAGCACCTTGGCTAATGATAAACTTGATGCTGAGTATTTATCTTCTTTCCTCTCGTCCTTTTGGCTTCAGCTCAGCTTCGGCAAGCATTGATAGGCCTTGGCTTCAGACAGGTCTGCCTAGACTTGGATGTAGTCGGAGGTTGATTCTCATCAATCCTAGTGTTATTTTTATTTAAAACATGAAGTTCTTCATCTATTACTTTACAACAATTGTTAGAATGAATAGCTTATGCAAAACAATATGATTCATAGTGTTTAGCCAATTGAATTGTAAGTACAATGAAAGAAGGAGATAGATTATCATACGACAAATGATTTTGAAGAGGATAATGAGTGGAAGAAGGAGAAGAATTAGTCAAAGCCAGACCTAAGCTATGATGATAGTTTATCAAATAAACAAGAAGTCTTGATGTCCTACTACTGGAACGTAAAGGAATCTGATTAAGTTTATGTGTATCAGGATATGTATTAGGTAAAGGTTAAAGTGTTTGCATATGCTGTGTATCAGTATGTGTATCAGGTATAAGATGAAGTGTTTGTGGCTTATGTGTATTAGGTGTAGAAGATTGAAGTATGTATAAGTTGTCTACCAAAGAATCAAAACAATTAGTAGAACTAGCAACATTGTGAGCATGATCATGAGTAACGGTAACATGGTCAGAAGAACAGGGAACAAAGTTTGTAAGCTGTGAATAATTATCAATTGCATCATATGAATCAAATTGAGCAAAAATATGGTCTATAAATTACCTTAGGACATTAGTTGGTAAGCACAAACCTTGCTACTTAGCCAAAGACAAAGAAGTGTGAATGGCTTTAAAACTAGCAGGAAAAACATGTTCAATAAAATAAGTATCCTTTAATACAAAAATCTTCTTGTCAACAAGATCGTATAAGCGATACCCCTTAATTCCATTTAGATAACCAACAAAGATACATGGTTGAGCATAAGGATCAAACTTATGATGATGGGCTTTTAATGTAGATGCAAAGCAAAGAGAAGCAAACATACTTAGATGATGATATGAAGGTGTTTTGTGAAAGAGCAGTTGGAAAGGTGAAGTGTTTCCCTTAAGAACCAATATAGGTATACGGTTTATCAAATAAGTAGCTATTAAGATTGCCTAACCCTAGAAACATAACGGTAAGAAGGACTGAAACAAAAGTGCATGAATGTTGGTGTTTTATTTCAACAACGCCTTTATGTTATGGGTTTTAACACAAGACAATTAATGTATAATTCCTCTAGTAGAATAAAAGTCACTTAAACAAAACTCTTTGCCATTATTAGAGCAGATTTGTTTGATTTTCTTGTGAAATTGTGTAAGTATCATTTGATAAAATGAGGGTAAAATGGATGCAACTTTAGACCTCACTTTCATAAGATAGACCCAAGTAACTCAAGTGAAGTCATCTACAATAGTAAGAAAATATTTATGACCTTTGATTGTAGAAGTAACATATGGTCCCCAAAATGTCAACATGTAAGAGTTCAACAGCATTAGTGAATGTATGGGAAAAGATGTTCCATGCTACTTAGCTAATGGACATATAAAGCAATCAAATTTCATACAAGAAATAAAATGATCAACTTTATGTAAAGTCTTGAGTTTCTCAAATGAGGGATGTCCTGATCAAAAGTATCAAACATTAAAATGCTATTGTAAATGTTTAATAATAGGAGATACAAAAGAATGTTGATAAGCTGTAACATTACAAGAATTAATTGCATCAACAGAACTAAAAAAGTCCTGGTTCAAAAAGAACAACCTAAACCTAGTTCTGGCTTGATCAATCATTCTCTAGGTAATAAGCTGTTGAATATAAAAAAATTCTTCAGTGAATGTAACAAACAATTGAGAAGTTGATACTAGTTTAGAGACTAAGATTAGATTATAACGAAACATAGGAACAAACAAAACTTTATCCAGTACAATATTTCAATTTAAACGAGAAGTTCCTATATGTGTAGCTGGAACTTTTGTATTGTTAGGAAATTGAACATAACAATCATGAATAGGTGAATAGTAAAGAAAAAGATCTAAGGAATTGATCATATGATCAGTTGCACCAAAATCGAGTATCTAAAGATCATTAGTGGATGACAAACCATCAAGGATAGCCAATAAAGAAAATGAAATACTTGCTTTGTACAGAAAAAGCCTGATAAGTAGAAGTAGATGGAGGAGAAATAGACAATTTATTAGTCAAGTTAGAAGCATCTGACATATTGAGTAAACCTAAAAGATGAAGAACCTGGTCTTTAGACAAATTGACTCTTGTACTAGCATTGGCATTTCCATAATCAATAGCATTAACATTGCAAGTTATTGAATCACAAACATGAGCTTCTTGTCTCATATTACCAACAAAAGAATTCGAACTTACCTGTTTATTAGCAAAAAAACTCTGAATCGCAACAAATTTAGTCTTTGTAAACTTATAATGTGGAGGGAAACTTATGAGCATGAAGCATTTGTCCTTTAAATTCCTTTGTTTCTTAATAGTTACAAAACAAATCGGATCTTCCCTTTTGTTTACTATCTGTAATACTAACCATAACTAAAGATTCTCTTATCAACAAATCCCAAGGCTAATTAGATCTTCAGAATTCATCTGTATTTACCAGATTATAGGCCTAATCAAGTGTTGGAAATCATTTAAGAACTAAAATCTATTGTCATAAAGTAGAAAACACATCATTCAAGCAATTCTAAAACTTGAACACATAGTAATTATTTGACATTTCAACGAATTGATCAAAACATTTGGAATTACATGATCCGCATGAGTAATGTGGTGATGGTTGAAAATTTTGAAGCTCCTGCTATACGGTATTTAACTCAGTAAAGTAATCATCAATAGACCTCTTGCCTTAAACGATGGAATTAAGTAAATGATGTTATTAACAAATTAGCGTATCATCAGGCTAAGAAAAGCCAACCTTTAACTTGTCCTATATGTCTTCCGTAAATGTCATGTAAATTACTGTTGAAGCTATTTGAGGAGATATAGATCTCAAGATCCATGCTACTACTAGATTGTTACATCTATACTAGATAGAATACAATGAATCTGATTATGTAGGAATAAGTATCAAACTATCAACAAATCCAACCTTATTCCGAATTGAAAGAGCAAGTAAAAATGATCAACTCCCTGGTTGTAATTCAAGCCTGTCAAAACTGGCGTAATCGTGCTTGAATTTTGATTGTCTAAGTGGTGAAGAAAGCATAGTGAAGACAGATCCTCTAATGTTGACACCATTTTCTTAGAAAGAGTGCTTTGATATCATGATGAATGATTGCTAGAGTAAGAAAGAGAAAAAGTAGTTGAGAAATGTGGTTGTTAGTATATTAGAATGAATGTATAGTATTAACTATACAAGGAGTTGCTATTTATACATAAATAGAAAATAAATTGTACATGTGCTATAATTAGAACTAACAAGAATTGTCACTAATTAAATAGGTCGATCATGAACTAAGTGCTCCACACCTATTAAGTGTCGAGCATTCAAAATGATGTAGTTGGTACATTAAGCATTGAACCACCATGGGCAAATATATAAACAGATCATCAATCTAACAAAAGGCTATAAAGTAGCTTAGGAAAAGTTATAGTTGGGTTATGTTAGTTGATAGGAATCGGATTGCTAGACCCTTAACCAAAGCCCAAGCTCGAAGCGTTGACGTGATGGATTCTCTTACTCTAACAAACTCCTACCAAAGCTAAACTAATCTTCATAGCTGACCAACTCCTTATGCCGAGTCGAGTAACTACACATCTCTCAATAGTTAAGTATCAACCAATCGTATGCTTTTTTGACAACTTAACCCCTTACACGCCATTTTGGCCATGACCAAGCTGACCTTAAGCTTGGTAACATTGGTGCTGAAAAGCTAAGAGCTCTAACACATGTCTATAACTACATTTTCTTAAAAGGATCTCTAGTTCTACTCGACACCTCTGCTTAACAAATATCCATCTTAGCTATACCATTCCTCTATTTCTACTAAAAGCACCTCTAGAATGCTATTACTACATATTTAGTCCTATGTGAAAAGGAATCTGCTGCACTAACTATTGTTTTCTTAGAATTTTCATTTATACCCTTTTATATTTCCATGTACATTACTTCTTTTGGATATTACCCTTGGAGTTTTTTCTATTTTAGGTAAGTTGCCCTAGTTTTTCGGGTATAAATGCTTACTGTACATGTAGCCACAAAGATCATCACATCTCAGAGTATTGAATATACTCTTTGAGAACATTGCTCCCATTAGCTTATTTACTTACCTCACTCTTATCTTAACCCTTAATCAAGGCTAGGTGGCAAGTATCGAACCACCTCATGCATTATATTGAGTTGTATTGTGAGTCTTCGGAGGTTCCTTGGTACATCATATCCTTAGAGCTATTCGTGGGTTTACTTGTTTTACTTTTTTGTTTATGCATTTTCCACCTATTTTTTCAAGCTTTTTTGTAAGCTTAGACCCACTCCAATATGTTCACCCTCGTCAACTCTTGACGTAACATATCATCTTTTGGTATTAGAGTGGAAGTTTTGTTTGAGTAAGTTATATTTGAATTTTGTTTATGAGTAGTAATTGTTGTGGTAGTATGTTATAGTTCCTTGGAAGTTAGCTGTAAGTATTGGAGTGAATAGTAAGAGTATTAGTTCATTTTGGTTGTATATTCTGTTTTGCCTTATTTTAAATGTATGAAAACAGAGCAAGTTCTAGTTGAGTTTATTGTTCATTGGTATAGTGTTGTTGTTTGCAAATTAATTGGGCATTTGTGTAGAAGAATGTTCATGTTGTTTAGTTTAGAGAAATAGTATCTATTGTTTCCCAAGTTCAAAGTTTATAACTATGTTTTATTGAAATAATGATGGATCATAGTATCAATGCTGATATTGGATATGAAAATAGTAGTCTACCATGGACAACAACCCTAAGGCACCCTTAAGAGCATAGACAAATAACTTGATGAGGTAGCAAACCTCTTTAACTATAGCTGTTCATGTAATGGCTTATCGACAAGTTGAAGCCATATAGAATACTCTACAAACTGCTTGACCTTTTAGAGGACAAATCCCAACTCAACAAATTCGAGGTAAGGGAGTAAGAGGATGAATATGAAGAAGAATTGACTTAAGACATATGGACGATGAAGGAGAGCAAGTGTATGATGAAGAAGAGGGGCGAGCTTGGGCACCTCGAGCTGCCAACCATGTGAAGCTTTAGACTCTGAGCTTCAAGAGTTTTGGGAGTGTAGATGATTATTTAGATTGGGTGGAGAAGGTCAAGCATATTTTTTATTATTACTAATATGAAGACGGGGAGAAGGTGAGGACTGCTACGATGTGGTAAAAGAACTTCCAAATTGTGAGAAGATGGGAAGGATACAAAAAGATGAATACTTAGCTTGAAATGAAGAGAATACTCAAAAAAAAAAAAAAAAAATTGTGTCGGATGCCTATTTACAAGATACTTTTGCTTTGCTTTAAGAGTTGAGATAAAGAGGCCGAACTGTTAATGAATATGTCTAAGAATTCTAAATACTCATGATTCACTGTGAAGTTGATGAGCCATCAGCACAAATAATATCAAAATTTCTTATTGGATTAAGAGACGACATCTAAGATATTGTAGAGCTTCAATAATTTGTCACATTGGACAAGGCTATAAGAATAGCCCAATAAGTAGAAAGGCAGAAGAGGAATAAGCCAAGCTGACCTTCAATGAGCCGACCAGTACAACTAAGTTGACCTCCTCAAGGAAGTGTCCAAGCTTAGTAAAGTCTTAAGCTGAATAGACAAATAGATGTCAAAACTGAACAAAAAAGCTGACCAACTGATGCAAAGTACCGTCGAGAACCTATGATAAGGGACAAAGATTCGGGAGAAAAACGAGCCAGATTAAGCACTTCAAGTGCTAAGGGTCTGGCCACATGGTTACTCATTATCCGGACCAACGAACTATAATCATCAAAGGAGATGTCTCTAAGCTCAAAATGGATAGTACTGATGAGGAACCCTAGAAGGAGGTTGTCCTTGAGAAGGAAACCATTCAGGAGAATGAATTAGTTGGGAAAGATATATTTGCTAAGGACTTAGACAAGCTAACCTTCGTTGTCCGATGTGTGATGAGTATAGAACCATTTGTTAAAGAGGAGAAAAGAGAGATTTTGTTTCATATTACTTGCAAGGTAGATGAGTAGGTTTGTACGCTCATAGTAAACAGTAGGAGCTACACTAATGTGACTTCTGTCGACTTGATTAAGAAGCTTAAGTTGTTGACTATTACACACCTAAAGCCATATAAGTTGTTTTGGTTGAATGAGAAGGGAGCACTATATGTTACCCAGCAAGTCTTACTACCGATCTCTATTGGAAATTATTCTAATGAAATTCCTATAACATGCTATCCATGTGTGCATCTCATGTGCTACTAAGCCAATTATGGATTTTTGATAGAAGAGTTATGTATGACAAATTCAAGAATACCTATGTGTTCGAGAAAGATGGGAAGAAGATTATGTTGAACGCTATGACTCTAAGTCAAGTTAGTAAGCTATTAGCTAAACTTGTTCGAAAATCTAAGAAGACTTTGATTCTGAGTAGAGCTAAGCTATGAAAGGCTATAAAGGCCAACATGCTAATCTTTATGTTGGTTAGACAACTACTAGAGTTGAAAGAGCAGATTGAGCTACCCCTTGAAATGAAAGAGCTATTAGATGAATATCCCAACTTGTTTCTTAAACAGTTACCCTAGGGATTACCCCCTTTCGGAGGCATTAAGCATTTTATTAACTTGATAGCCGGCGCTACCTTACCGAATAAGCTAGCTTATTGGATAAATCCTAAACAAGCTATAAAGCTCCAAACATAAGTCGATGAACTACTATAAAAGGGATATGTGAGGGAGAGCCTTAGTCTTTATGTTGTACCAACGGTCCTTATGTTGAAAAAGGATGGAACATGGTGCTTATGTATCGATAGTAAAGCTTATAGGAATTAAGCTACCAGTTCGTTAACCTGCAGCCGAGCCCCAGGACTAGAGGGACTGGTAAGGTGAATCCTCTTTCTCCAGCTAACTCTTGCTAAAGCCGAGTTATTCCTTACTGCCGATCAACTCTATACGTCGTACCGAATGATTACCCATCTCTCAGAAGTTGCATGTCGACTTGAAGAATACCCTAACTATAGCTACACCTCACACGCCTGCTCAATCTTGTCCAAGATAACCACTTGCTCAATATCACTCTTGTCGAGAGACCAAAGGAGCTGTCCCATACTAATCCCTAGCCACTCCTATGCAAATAAGTCCACGCTTACTCAACACTCTTACTCGACTACCCAACTAACTCATACTGTTTTGTTTGCATCATCTAATCGGCCTCACCAATGCATCGCTGCCACATATCTAGGACTACATGAAGAATCTACTACTCTAATCATTATTAATCTTGAATATTCTTTTTTACTCTTTTTTTTATTCTTTATACGTTACTTCTTTGGGACAATGTCCTTTTTGTCTTTTCCATTTTTTAAGAAAGTTGCCCTAATTTCTCGAGTATAAATACCCCTTGTACATTTAAGCATAAGAGAGATTATCATCAATACATTGGATATATTTCCTTTTGTAAACATTATTTGCTTACTTTCATTTCACTCTTATCTTAACCCTTAAGCAAGGTTAGGTGGCGAGTAACATTACTAGACCAACTCGTGCATCATATCAAGTTGTATCATGAGTCATCTGAAGTTCCATTGTTATGTCATATCCTTTGGAGCTGTTTGTAGGTTTGCTTACTTCCTATTTACTTTTTTGTTCTTTCACATGTTTCCTATCACCCGTTTCAAGCTTTCAATAAGCTTGGACCCATCCTCGCCACCAGCATTGTCTGTCCTTGGCTACGGTCTGCATCTTCTTGGTATCAAAGCAGAGGTTTCATTTGGACTATACTAGTTGTTCTTTAAGTTCCCTATTTATACTATGTTTTTAGGAGTGGGAAATAGAGCAATTTTTAATGTTGGTTTAGCTGTTGTGTTTGCTGGTTATTAAGCTTCTGGATTAAAGGGTATGTGTTGTGTGATTTTGAGAGATAGTGCCGACTATAGCATCGAATGGAAGAGTTTGAGATTTGAATCTTTCAGAGAAAATGTTAGACCCGAGCATTAATGTTGGTGTTGAGGATGGCAACAGTGGTATTGTCTATCATGGCCAACAATCTTAGGGTACCCCTAAAAGTACTAATGAAAGACTTAATGAGGTGGCCAACCTCTTTGTGGATTTGACTTGAGCTGTTCATGCATTGGCTTATAGACCTATTAAAGTCGTACATAACATTCCACTAGTTACCTAACCTATTAGAGGCTAGATCCCAGCTTGACAAATTCGAGGGATAGGAGTAGGTGGACGAGTGAGAAGAAGGATTGACTTAGGAGATTTGGATGAAGAAGATGAGGAAGAGGAAGAGTATGAGGAAGAAGAACAAGCTTGAGCACCTTGAGCATCCGACCATGTAAAGCTTTGGATTCTGGGCTTCAATGGGTTTGGTAGTGTGGATGATCACTTGGACTTGGAGAAAAAGGTGGAGCAAGTTTCTTATTATTACCAATATAAAGATTATGACATAGTGAAAACTGCTGTTGTTGAGTTGTTTCGTTATGACACCATGTGGTGGAAGAATTTCTAGGCCATAAGAAGATAAGAGGGCTACCTAGAGATTAGTACTTGGCTTAATATGAACAAAATACTACAAAATAGGTTTGTACCAAACACATACCTATAAGATACTTTTGCTCGGCTTTAAGAACTGAGACAAGGAGGCCAAATTATTGACATGAATGTTCAAGAGTTCCAAATGCTTATGATTTGTTGTGAAGTGGAGGAGCCATCAACGCGAATGGTCTCCAAATTCCTTATTAGGTTGAGAAGTGATATCCGAAACATTGTGAAACTACAACAATTTGCTATAATGGATGAAGCTATACAGATAACCCAAAGAGTAGAGGGGCAAAGAGGTAAAGAAGAAACAGAATGCTAACCTGACCTCTAGCAAGCTGAACTAGCCATCCGAGCCAACCTGGTTAACGAAGTTAACGGGCCTAATCAAGTACTGAGTTAACCTGAAAGGTAGATGTTCGAGTCGAATAGAAGGGCCGACCTAACAAAGACCTATCGACTCAAACATACGAGAAAGGACAAGGAGCTAGAAGGAAGATGAGCTAGATCAAAGAACATATGGCTGTTTAGTGTTTGAATTGAAGGACTATGGTTATTAAGGGAGATATCCCAAAGCTTGATATGGATAGTACTGATGAAGAACCCAAAGGAGAGACTCTTGTTGAGAATGAAACTACTTTGGAGAATGAATTGATTGAAGAAGATGCATTTATAGAGGACTTAGATAAGTTGATCCTAGTTGTTTGACGTACAATGAGTTTAGAGCGCTCACACAAGGAGAAATAAAGGCCAAACTTGTTTCATATTACTTGCAAGGTGAATGATCAGCTATATACGTTAATTGTGGATAGTGGTAGTTACACCAATATGGCATTAGCCAATCTAGTTACGAAGTTGAAGTTGTCGACTATCATGCATCTGAAGCCATATAAGTTGTATTGATTGACTAAGAAGGGAGCACTATGCATCACTCAACAAGTACTACTATCGATTATAATTAGAAATTACTTTGACGAGATTTTTTGCAATGTGCTACCCATGTGCACATCACACGTATTGCTTAGTTGACTATGGTTTTATGATAGAAGAGTCATCCATGATGGATACAGGAACACCTATGTATTCACGAAGGATGGCTAGAAGATTACGCTGAACCTAATGTCACTGAGTCAAGTTAACAAATTGTATGCAAAACTTACTCGAAGATTGAAGAAGACTTTGATGATAAGTAGAGTTAAGCTTCAAGAGGCTATTAAAGTTGATGTACCAACCTTCATGTTGGTTAAGCAACTAGTAGAGTTGAGGAGTGGGGTGAAGTACCCTTACAAGTAAGAGATTTGTTGAATGAAATGCTAATCTGTTCCTTGAACAGTTTCTTGAGGGGTTACCCTTATTCAAGGGATAGGACATTATATTGACTTGATACCTAGCATCGCCTTGTTGAATAAGCCAGCTTATCAGATGAGTCTTGAATAGGCTTTTGAGCTCCAATGATAAGTCAATAAACTATTGGAAAGAGGGTATGTATGGGAAAGTCTCAGCCTTTATGGTATTTTGGTGCTTTTAGTACCGAAAAAGAGGGTACCTAGTAGATGTGTGTTGATAGTTGAGTCATAAACAAGATCATGATCAAATACGGTATCCTATCTTAAGGTTGGAGGACATGTTAGACAAATTGTGTGGAGCTAAGATCTTCAATAAAATAGATTTGAAATCTAATTATCATCAAATCCTCATGAGGACATGAGATGAGTGGAAGTGATGTGAACTGCAACTAAGGATAAATAAGGTCGGTTACGAGGATGAGTCTAAGCTTACCGAAAGCTTGAAGGGACGATGGGCAATGTACGAAAGAGTGAATGAAAAATAAGCAAAAACCCATGAACAGCTCCAAAGGATGTGACGTACCAATGCAACTTTCGAGGATATGACGCACAAATTAGTCCAATGAGGTTACTCGCTACCTAACCTTACTTAAAGGTTAGGATAAAAGTGGAGTGAAATTAAATAATTAGTGTTTATGAGAGGGAAAATGTCAAGTGTATTAATGGTGATCTGATGATTACGACTATAAATACACCTAATAAGTTAGGTCAATTTGCCTAAAAAGGATAAGACAAAAAAGGGTATTACCTTAAAGAAGTAATGTTCAAGAATACAAAAGAGTAAAAATGAATATTTAAGAAAAAGTAATGATTAGTATAGTAGATTTTACACATGGTCCTATACATGTGGCAAAGATACATTAGCAATGTCGTTGGAAGATGTAGACAAAGGAGTATGAGTAGATTGCTTATCTAGGCAGAGGTAACTGAAGATTAGTTTGGTGTCATTCTCTCGGCCTCTCGGCAAGATTGAGGTCGAGCAAGTGGTCAGCTTAGGCATGAGTGAGTGAGAGAGCAGTGATTGGCTATTGTCTTAATATTCTGCATTTCTAATAGGAATCAGTCCATAATAATCCTTAAGCCGAAGCTAACTTGCAAGAAGCTAACCTATCCTAACCTGAGACTGACCTACTCTTGCCGAAGTTGGACTGATAAGTGAAGGACGAAAGGAGGAAAAGGAACCATTCGACATCAAGTTTGTCATATATAGAGGCAACAAGAGACTAAATGGCCAAGGCCTTAAGGCTAAGGAACAACTCGGCACAACATAGGAAAGCTAGCGCTAAGCAATCCACAAGTGCAGCAATTGTGGGCCGACTTCACTAGGAGCATGACCAAGCGCAATAAGACTTCTAAACATCCCACCCCAACTCGAACACCCGACTACCAACCAACCCCTACTTAGGTCTGATCTTATAGACAGCTTAAATGACTACATATCGACCGCTCTATTAAATGCGCAATTTTATATACTTTCTAAATATTTTCCCTGTTTCAATTGTGAACCATTCTTTAGGGTTTAAGGGCCTTGTATATTATTTACACTTTTGTCACTAGGGTTTTAGAATTTACTATAAATAGCAATTTTTGAAATTAGCCAAAAGGAGCAGAAGAATACACAAAAACGAAGATCACACTAGAACATTCCTCTTTATGTAAGGATATTCTTGAAGCTCCTTGAGCTTGCTTTTTATATTATTAAGTGTGGTATGTTCTTTAATCTTTCTTGTGTTCCTATCAATCTTGCCTTTAATATTGTGGTAGACTCTTCATTTGAGTGAGTTAGTGAGTCACATCTAACCTCTCATTTAAAACCCGAGTGACATTTAACGTTCGTAAGTTGCACGTTGAAACTCCCTTCCACTTCCTATTCCTCGTCCTACTGAAACATTGAATACCCATTGGTGGTTCGTGTTTGCTGGGTGTTCACAGATTCACATCAGCTTCACTGGTATTAAAGCTTTGGGGAGATACATGTGTTAATGTTCTTCAAGGTTTGATTTATGGTTTGAACATTTTTGTTAATCATTGTTTGTGTTTTTAATAGTCGTGGTATTATATTGCTTGCATTGGGTTATTGAGTCGAGTAACAGTAATTTCAGCAGTTGATTTTAGTTACTGTAGTATTTATCAATCGTAGGTTGTTGCAAAAATATTTGTAGAATTGTCTTAGTGGTGGTTCTAAGTTGAATGTAGTTAAGTGTATTACGTGTTTGTTAAATTTTCTTTTTGGAATTTATTGTACGGACCATAATGTCGGAAGATAGTGTCAATAATAATAGAGACAGTCCTCGCAAAAGCTTAAGGGGACGTATTGATAACTTGGAGTATCAGATTCAAAATCTCACTGATTTTATCCAGGAACTTATTGGTTTAGTCAAAGGCCATAGACATGTTGGTTGAGGTGAAAGAAGGGAACGAGCACCAACTAGTAAAAGTGGCTCTAACGAGCTTGATGATGATGACGACAGCCAAGAAGAGCTGTTGAGTCGAAGAGAAGAGAAAACTAACTTGAGTTAAGGAGAAATGGTGATAGAAGTATTAACTTCAGGGTGAACCAAGGAGCCCGAAGAAGAGAGCCAAGGTTAACAAGAAAAGTGGCTGAGCAAAGCTCTAATAGGAGTGGCTGATCTAAGGTGAACCGAGTAGCTCGAAATGTAAGGGATGAACCCCAAAAACATAGTTGAGGACTTGACAACATTAAGCTTAAGCTACCGACCTGAAGAGTTCCTTAACTGGGTTCCCCGAGTAGAGAAGTTGTTTGAGTGCTATGAATGTGATGATAAAAATAAGGTCAAGCTAGCCTCGTTATCCCTTATTGAGTATGCTAGTCATTAGTAGGATAAATTGATCGCTAAGTGAGATTGTAAAGGAGAGGAGCTAATCAAAACTTGAAGGCTTATGGAGAGGTTAATGAATTGGCACTTTATGCTAACTTACTTCAAGTAAGAGATGCTCTATGCTTTCCCATACCTGAGGTAAGGTTGAAACACTGTTGAAGAGTACTTACAAGAATTTAAGACCTTAATGACCAGATGTGAAATTGCTAAGCCCCAAGACCATACTATTGCTAGGTTCCTGAGTGGACTATGAGATGACATTACCGATGTGGTCAAACTACAGTCGTTCAACTCCTTGGATGAGCTAATCAATTTAGCATTAAGTGTGAAGAGACAGAGGAGAAGACAGCATCAAAGGCCAACTAGCCAACCTCAACAAGGTAGCCTTGAGCTTAAGAGGTATGCCGAGAAAAAAGGACTAGAAAAGAGGATGGAGAAAGGAGAGTCTAGCCAACCTGGCTAAATTGATGCTAAGAAAGTAAAGAAGGAGAGAGTGCTTAACACCAAAGCTCGAGAAGTTAAGTGCTTTAAATGTTTGGGTTTCGGACATATTGTCTCTCAATGTCTAAACAAGAGGGTCATAATTTTGAAAGGTGAAGGACCTGACACTCAAGTAAAGAGCCAAAGTGAGAAGAGCTTTGAGAGTGAGGAAGCAATGAACATCTATCCTGAAATGGGAGAACCCATAGCCTTGATAAGTAGATGAGTCGCCATTAAAGAAAACCCCAGTCAAAGGGAGAACTTATTCCAAATTCAATGTTTAGTGAATGGGAAGACTTGTTCTCTAATTGTGGATGGAGGTAGTTGCACCAACATCATTTCTATCGAGCTCATGGAAAATATGAGATTGCCTACCTACCCGCTTCCCTGACCATATGGACTGAAGTGGTTTAATGATAAGGGTATGACCCATGTACATAAGAGAGCTCAGGTAGCATTCAAGACTAGACAATAAGAGGATGAGGTTAACTTCAATGTAATGCCTATGAATGCAACAAATTTGCTTCTTGGCCAACCTTAAGAGTACTGTAAGGCCCATAACCAATCACTCAAGGTTTCGATCGGTTGAAAAATCCGATCAAGCTTAAATTATAAGTGAAACCAGTAATATTAGTAAAAATGATCTTATAAGTTCAAATTTAAGAAAATAAGTAATAAAATAAAAGAATATAAAATTTTCAAATTTTAAGTATATAACTCGTTATTTATCGAAAATGCATAAAATGCATTCCGATAATTAACGAATCACTAGAGATAAATTATATGTATACTAAAAATCATAGAATAAACTAAATAATATTTAGGAATATTTATTTGTACTATATATGAATTTACATGTAGGTAGAAATACGCGTAATTACTTAAAATACATGAAATTTGATAAAATAATACTAAATAATTAAATAAAATTCATAATTAATTAAGGAAAAATAAGGAATGATCCAGATTTGGGTCATGGCAGCTGCAGAAAATAAGAAAAAAATTAACCAATTAAATTAGAACAATACAAAAGTCAAATTGGAAGAAGATAAGGTAATTATCTAATCAAATTAATGCTTAATAATTTCCCTAAAGATCTATAAATACTCCAAATTTTTCAAAAGCTCATTTTGGATGTTAGGAAGTTTATAAAAATATAGAGAGGTGAAATTGAGAGAAAATTAGGGTTTTACAAAAATTTAGCAAAAATCCGTGCAATTAGGGCATGTAAGGAGAACCCAGACCCGATTAGTAGCTGGGAGTGGACGGCCACCACCATCACACAGTGGTGGTAGCACCCAGGTAGGCCGACACACCCATGGCTACCGACGATGGCCGAAGCCACTCAAAATGGTGAGTTCTATTTCCAGCCCGATTTTATGTAATTTTGTAAAAATAGTAAATATTCTTAGAAAATTATGAATTTTGTTATTCTGGAATATTTTTGTATATAGTTGTTAGAAAAAAATATTATTTTGATAAAAATATTCCTTGTGATATATGGTCCTTAAGAAATCATGCAAAACTAAACATGTTTCAATTTAGAAAAAAATGACCTTAAGAGTGTAGTTTTGGGTTCAAAATTTTTGTGTAGACTACTTAGATGATATAGAACAGTGAAATGAAGCTCGTTTCAAAAATTAATTTTATAAATTTTTAGATAGTTTTTAGGCCTTAAAATGAGGCATAAAATGGGTAATTTAGAGTTAATTAAGTAATTAAATAGTTAATTACTGATTTATTGAATAATTATGTGTTTTAGGATGTTGAAATCTAATAAAGTATGATACTTGTAGCATTTAGGGTGTTATATGTAATTATTAGGTTAATTATGTGATAAATAAGTAATAGGGAAAAATAGTAAATTTTAAGTTAATTTTTCAAATTAGGGTAATTAGGTGTAAAATCTGATTTAGGATGAATTTAGACATTTTGAAATGATAATTAATGTTGGGAGATAGTAATTAGAGTGATAAAAATATTATATGTGTATTATGTACATGATAAGTGATAGTACATAATATGCAATTATTGGAAATATAATAAATAGAAAATATTAGGATAAAAATTGATATTATATAAATAATAGGGATATAGAATAAATTTGATAGAAAACTTAAATTTATGTAACTATATGAAAAATGTAAAAATTTCTCACATCAGGAGTAAATTCAGTACACTAATTAGGATTTAAGTATACTGGGTGGAATGAAATACTGATTAAGGGTAGTGATAGTATTTAGGATATCTGGAAGTAATGTGATTAATTTCACATTATGAGTTGAAACGAACTTCTAGGATTCAGGTATAAAACAATACTAAAAAATCGAACTAGAACCTAATTTATAGATCGATGTGAAAACTGAACCCGAACCTAACCCCAAACCTAAGATAATTGTAAAAGATTTGAGAACCTAGATAACTGAATATATTAAACCCTAAAAAAAACATAAAAATAAGCGTTATAGGATAAAACTAACCTATAATAATTATATGAAAAACTGAAACCACGTTTGTGTTATAGGAATGATCGGCGATGGCCTAAGCAAGGAATCCAGGTAAGTTAAGATTAATACGATCCTGTATTTTGGAGGCTTGAGATTATACTTAGTTGTGCTTGTTAGATAGTTGGTTGTGTGCATGTGCTTGATTATGAGTAATGCTATGATTCAGGTTGTTGTTCTAGCTTCTATTGTATGATTTGTATGAAATGATTGATCATCCTAAACTGGACCTAATCAAATATATGACCTGTAATCATAATCGGACTTGCATGGTAACCCATTAGGGGAAACCTAGGATTCTCTGACCAAATACAGACCTCTTCGAAAGGGATAGCACAGGATTGCATAATGGTCCCTTCTTCATCCTTAGTCGAACTAAGTGACAAGAGAGAAGGTTGTAGCGAGAGTGAAGTCAATGGTTCGAAGGTAGTCACGGGAGGAGTGGTGTCTCCATTACACAAGCCTGGGTTTGGTCGTAAGCTATTGCATTAACGGCAATTTCTCAACCCGAATTAGAGCGGGCTCAATTTCTCTAATCTCACAATAGGCCGAACGATGTCGTGCGATGGCATTTACTTGAACATGCATTGCACTTAATAAGTTGGTTGATAACCTTATTATGTTTATAGTATAGTTTTAAGTCCTTCATCCTAACTTACTGTGCTGTGGTTGTTCACATCCCTATAGACGTCGTGCAGGTACTGACTAAGAAGCGGCTTACAATTACTCTAAAGCTAGCAACTGTTGGATCCTAGGAAGTGAGGAAAAACATTTGAAAAACAAACATATATTTTTAAGGTCTAAGCTTTTATTTTAGAATTTTTCATTTCTGAATAATGTAATAACTAAATTATGGTGTATATATATATTTTCTCACTTTCTTAGGTAAATGATTTATTTAAATTACAAATTGTTTACTTCAAAAGGGCTAGTTGTGGATGTCTTGTATAGATCAGGTCTATGATAGCGGTTGTAAGGCTAACTTCTATCTTAGAATGGTTTACACAGTAGGACTGTTATGATTCTGCTGTTTCGGGACGTAACAAGTACGACTAGAGAGTGATACACGCTGGCTTCCTCAACACCTACATGGTATGGAAGAATGGGAAGAGCTATTGCTTAACCCTAATGAACGTTGAAGAGATCCAAAACAACCTGGTACCTATGGTAAAGGAAAAGGGAAAGAGGAGCCTATTCAGCATCCAAGCCTGTACTCAAAATCTAAAGTCGAGGATGACTTCTTTTCAACCCGGTGGTGATGATAAGAATCAATCTACAACAATTCTTAGGCTAAGGCTAACTTGCTAAAAGCTAAAGTCAACTTGTCTTAACTTGAGACCAACCTACTCTTGTTGAGGCCGGAATGATATCCGAAATACGAAAGGAGGAAAAGGAACCATTTGACATTAGGTTTATCGTCTGCCAAGGCAATAAGAGACTAAATGGTTAAGGCCTTAAAGCCAAGGAACAGCTCAGCATAGTACGGGAAAGTTAATGCTAAGCAATCCAAGAGTACAGCAATTGTGGGCCAACCTTATTGGGAGCACAACCAAGCGCAATAAGACTTCCAAACATCCCACCTCAGCTTGGACACCTGACTACTAGCTAACCCTTACTCAGGTCTAATCCTACAAACAGCTCGAATGATTACATGCCGACCACTTTGTTAAATGTGTAGCTTTGTATACTTTGTAAATATTTTCCTTATTTCAATTGTAAGCCATTCTTTAGGGTTTATGAGCCATATATATTATTTACACTTTTGCCACTAGGGTTTTAGAATTTACTATAAATATCAACTTTTGTAATTAGCCAAAAGGAGTAGAAGAATACACAAAAATGGAGATCACACTTGAACATTCCTCTTTAAGTAAGGATATTCTTGAAGCTCCTCGAGCTTACATTTCGGATTATTAAGTGTGCTCTACACTTTAATCTCTCTTGTGTTCTTATCAATCTTGCTTTTAATATTATAGTGAACCCTTCATTTGATTGAATTAATGAGTCGTATCTAACCTCTTATTTGAAACCTGAGTGATATTTAACGTTCGTGAGTTGTATCGAACCCTATTTCGAGCTTAACCCCTGATTGTGTTTGTGTCTTTGTGCTTGATATCCATACACATTCATTGCCAAAACCCCCTTCCACTTCATATTCCTCATCCCATTCGAATGTTGAATACCCATTCGTGGTTCGTGTTCACTGCGTGTTTATGGATTTGCATCAATTTTAGCACATAATCTTCGAAAGATGAGCAGTCATTTAGCTTGACATGCAGAGTGGGTTGGCAAAGAGATATTCGGCATTGGCAGGAGTCGATTGGAGAAGGAGGATTCGCCTTGCTAGACCCTCTAATCCTCGAGCTCGGCTGTGAGTTAATGGTATAATAGCTTGATTGCCATCATTCCCTTTAAATTGATTTGGATTTGGGATCAACTCTGATTGGTCTTCGGTTAACTCTTTATCAGGGTGGTATGGACTAAGGTTGGCAATGTTAAAGGTGTTGGATACCCTATGATCTTCGAGTAGCTCCAACCCATAGATATTGTCATTGATCTTCTAGAGGATTCTAAAGAGTCCTTCAACTCTTGCAAATAGCTTCTTTATCCTCTTACTCAGAAACCGTTCCTTACTGAGGTGCAACCACACCAAGCCTCCTAATTGGAATTGTTTAGCTGTTCTACCCTTGGCCTTCTCTCGTAGTCTTCTGACGGCTTAGTTGATATGCTAAGTGATTTTGTCATAGATGTGCTAAAGAGACTATGCTCGAACTCTCGTATTAGGGTCTTCTCATTCGGACTTAGGTACATGGGTGTGATCGAGAGGCAACTTGGGGTTAAAACTATAGACAACCTTAAAGGGGGTCTACTTGATGGTGTCATGTATTATTCGATTGTAAGAAAATTCAACCATTGGTAAGCAAACGTCCTAATTAGCTAAGTTCTTGCTTACCGTAACTTGGAGCAGTGATCCCAAAGTACAATTGACTACCTCTGTTTGGCTATCTATTTGGGGGTAACAAGAAGTACTAAATAGCAATTTAGTCCCCATTCATCACCATAAAGTTCACCAAAAATGGCTTAATAACTTATGTCTCTGTCTAATACTACACTTCTAAGCATGTCATGTAGTCTTACAATTTCCTATAAGAAAAGAGAAATAAGAGCCGAAACATCATTAGTTTTGGAGCAAAGCATAAAGTGTGTCATCTTGCTAAACATATCCATAATGACTATTACAGAATCTTTATCTCGGGTAATTCGTAGTAATTCGAAAACAAAGTTCATGCTCAATTCAGTCCATGGTTTTGTTGGAATAGGCAAAGGCATTACTTTCTCTTACCCAACTCAGCATTTAGCCCTCTTGCACATGGTACAACCTTCTATAACTCAGTGTAGGTCTAGTCTCATTCTTGGCCAAAAGAAATGGCCATTCAACAGTTCATAAGTCCTTCTCTCCCTAAAATGCCCAAAGAATCCACCATTATAAGCTTCCTTGATAAATAGTTCTCCTAGAGAGCAGGTCGGTATGAATAATTTTCCCCCTTAGAACAAGTACCCATCTTCCACATGGTACTCATCTACTGTCTTTCCATCAACACATCATGCAAATATGGGTCCAAAGTATGGATCCCTAGAGTACTGTTCTTTAATGCTCACAAACCTAAGCAATCTACCTACAGTATAGTCAGGAGTATATACCTCCTTGAAAGAGCATCTGCAACTAAGTTGCTCTTTCCTTATTTATATTTTATTACAAAGTTGACCCACCCCGCCTGCTGCTTCAACAATTTCGTCTAACTTCGGAGATAACTCAGATACTTATGGTCAGTGTATATGATAAATTCTCTCAAAAATAGATAATATTGCCATAGCTGCAGTGTTCGAATTAGTGCTAGGAGTCCCTTTCCATATACGGAGTAATTTAGTTGAGGTACCCTAAGCTTCTCATTGTAATAGGTAATTGGTTGGCCTTCCTACATTAGGACAGCACCTATCTTAATGCCTGACGCATCACATTAGAGCTTAAATATTTTCTCGAAGTTAGGTAGAATTAGTATAGGGGTAGAGGTCAATCTCTCCTTCACCTTGGCAAAACTTCTCTCTTCCTTTTCTCCCCATAAAAAATTGATGTTCCTTTTTATCAGATCGGTAAGGGGTGAGTGAAGGTACTGAAATTCCTATTGAATCTTCTATAAAATGAAACCAATCCATGGAAACTTATCACTTCGGCACAAATAGTAGGGATCGACTATTCAACAATTACTTGAATCTTCTCATCGTTCACTTGTAAGCCTCTTCCACTAACTACATAGCCTAAGAATACCACTTTCTCCTAACAAAACCAACATTTCTTAAGGTTATTGAATAATCTCTCGACATAGAAGATATTCAGTATGACTGAGAGATGTTCATAATGACTCAACAAGTTGGCATTGTACATTAGGATATCATCAAAATACACCATGATACACTTTCCCATTAGATGTCTCAACACATGGTTCATCAATCTCATAAAAGTGCTCAGGACATTCGACAAGCCAAATGGCATGACCATCTACTCATAAAGTTCATGTCAAGTTTTTAATTCGATTTTCCACTCATCTCCCGGCCTCATGCAAACTTAAGGGTAGCCTGACTTCAAATCAATCTTGCTGAAGTTCTTAGCTCCACTAAAGTAATCTAGCATATCTTCCAACCTTGGAATAGGATACATGTATTTGATTGTAATCTTGTTCACTGTTTGGCTATCTACATACATCTATCAGGTTCCATCCTTTTTTAGCACTAAGTATTGGCACAATGCAAGGACTGGGACTTTCCCTAACATAGCCTCTCTCTAGCAACTCATTGACTTAATATTAAAGCTCAAAAGCCTGTTCAAGACTCATTTGATAAGCTGGCTTATTCGGTAGGGTAGTGCTAGATATTAAGTCAATGCAGTGTTTTATGCCTTAAATTGGCGGCAATCTCGTGGGTAACTGTTCTAGGAATAGATTAGCATATTCATCTAGCAATGCTCTCACTTCTAAGGATAGTTCACCCCGCTCCTTCATTTCTTTCAGGCGCCTGACTAACATAAGGGTCGGCTTGTTGGCATTGATGGCCTCTCGGAATTCAACTCTACTCATCACTAAAGTCTTCTTCGATCCGTGAGTAAGTTTTATTTGTAATTGGTTAACTTTAGTCAATGACATCGAGTTCAATGTAATCTTCTAGCCATCCTTCTCGAATACATATGTATTTCTGCATCCGTCATCGATAACTCTTCTATCAAATTGCCATGGTTGGCTAAGCAAGACGTATAAGGTGTACATAGGTAACACATCGCAGATAATTTTCTTGGAGTAATTTTCAATAGTAATCAATAGTAGTACTTGTTAGGTGACATATAGTGTTACTGTCTTCCTCAGCTAATACAACTTGTACGGCCTCGGTGTAATAGTCAACAATTTTAACCTTATCATCAAATCGGTCGATGCTACATTAGTTTAACTTCCAATATCAACAATTAGTGTGCTCACCTAATTATTCACTCGATAGGTGGTATGGAACAAGTTCTCCCTTTACTCCTCCTCCTGCGAGGGTTCTAAGTTCATTACACATTGGACCACTAAGACCAATTTATCCAAGTCCTTGGCAAATACATCCTCCTCAATCAGCTCATCATCATGAGAAACTTCTTTCTTGGCAAGGTTCTCCTCTTCAAGTTCCCCATTGGTACTTTCCACTTCCAGCTTCAGGATGTCTCCCTTGATAACCATATTCCTTCTATTGGGGCATTGAGCAGCCATATGTCCAAGCCCTTGACACTTGAAGTACTTGATCTAGCTTGTCTTACTACTAAATCCTTGTCCTTTCTCATAAATTTAAGTTAACATGACACTATCAGGTCGGCCCTTTTGTTCAAGTCAGATATCTACCTTTTAGATAGATTCAGTATTTGATAGAGCTTAATGACTTCCTTATCCTAGTCGCCTAGTCGGCAGTTTAGTTGGTATTTGGCCTCTTTTCTGCCTCTCCACTCATTAAGCTATTCGAATGGCTTTATCCATGGTGGTGAATCATTGAAGTTCTACAATGTCTCGAATGTCACCTATTAACCTAGTAAGGAACTTAAAGATTATTTGTGCTGATGGTTCCTCTACTTCACAGCAGATCATAAGCATTTGAAATTCTTAGACATACTCATCAACAAATCAGCCTCCTTATGTCAACTCCTAAAGTCGAGTAAAAGTATCTTGTAGATAAGTATTAGGCACAAATTTGTTTCTGAGTATCCTCTTTATCTTAGGCAAAGTATTAATCTCTCTGTATCCTTCTCACTTCTTCACAGTCTGAAAATTCTTCCACCACATGGTAGCATATCCAGAAAACGTATCAGCAGTTGTTCTCACTTTCTTGTAATCCTCATATTAGTAATAGTCAAATACACGCTCCACCTTCTCTTCCCATTCCAAGTATTCATCCATACTTCTCGACCCATTGAAACTCAGAATCCAAAGTTTCACATGATTGGAGGCTCTAGGTGCTCAAGCTCGCTCCTCTTCCTCATAATACTTTTCCTCATCCTCTTCTCCTATGTCTCCCAAATCAATCCTTCTCCTTACTCATTCGCCTAATCCTCGACCTCGAACTTGTTAAGATGGGTTCTAACCTCTTGCAAGTCAAGTAGCTTATGGGGTATTATATACAATTTTAGTTGGTCAACAAGCCAACGTATGAATAGCTTAGGTTAGATGCACTAAGAGATTAGCCACCTTATCATGCCTCTCGTCAATGCTCATAAGGGTTCCTTGAGACTGTTGGCCATGGTGGACAACTCCATTATTGTCATCTCCAACACTAACGTTTACACTTGGGTCCATTGTTTTCTCCGCAGATTCAAAGCTTAAACTTTTCAATTAGGTGTTTCAACAAACACTTTTGCACATAAAAAATTTAATCGCCAACAAACACAATAATTAAATAAACACAAAACTTGCACTATTCTATACACACAAAACAGGGTATAGGTAGAACTTCAAAATAACTTACTACAACTTAAGCAAAACCTTTGCTCTGATACCAATATGATGCAAACCACAGTTAAGGATAAACAAGGCTAATTGTGGGTATAGGTCTAAACTTGCTGAAAGCTTAAAAGGACAATAGGGAATGCATGAAAGAGAGAATGAAAAGTACACAAAAGCCCACGAATAACTCCAAAGGATATGACACATCGATGAAACTTCCGAGGACTCACAACACAATTCAATATGACGAAGAAATTAGTCCAATGAGGTTACTTACCACCTAACCATGCTTAAGGGTTAGGATAAGAGTAAAGTGAAAATAAATAATCAGTGTTCACAAGAGGGAAAATGTCAAGTGTATTAATGGTAATATGATGATTATGGCTATAAATACAAAGGGTATTTATACCAAATAAGTTAGGGTAATTTGCCCAAAAGAGAAAAGACAAAAAAATTGTATTGCCCTAAAGAAGTAATGTACAAGAATATAAAGGGGTAAAAATGAATATTCAAGAAAAAGCAATGATTAGTGTAATAGATTCTATACGTGGTCTTGTATATGTGGCAAAGATACATGGTGGATGTAGACAAAGGAGTACGTGTAGATTGATTATTCGAGCATAGGTAACTAAGGATTAGTCTGGTGTCATTCTCTCGGCCTCTCGGCAAAAGTGAGGCCGTACAAGTAGTCAGCTCGAGCATGAGTGAGTGGGAGAGTGGCTATTGGCTGTTATCGTAGCATTCTGCATTTCAGCGCACAATCTCTAAGAGATGGGCAGTCATTCAGCTCAGCATGTAAAGTAGGTTGATAAAGAGATACTCAACATCGATAGGAGTCGATTGGAGCAAGAGGATTCACCTTACCAGTCCCTTTAGTCTTCGAGCTCAGTTGCGAGTCAATGGTCCAATAGCCTTTACCTATCCTGACGAGACCATGGAATGAGTTGAATAGGGATTTTGTTCTCAAATTACCAAAAATAGCCCGAAGCAAAGATTCCGTAATGGTCATCATAGATAAGTTTAGTAAGATGGCACACTATGTGCCCTGCTCCAAGACTAATAATGCTTCGACTATTGCTTCTCTATTCTTATAGGAAATTGTTCGATTACACGATGTGCCGAGAAGTATAGTATTAAATAGAGACCCAAAGTTCTTAAGTCATTTCTAGAGAACTTTATGGCATTGGATGGGGACCAAGCTACTATTAAGTACTTCATATCACCCCCAGATTGATGGCTAAACAGAGGTAGTCAATTGTACTTTGAAATCACTACTCCGAGCTACTGTAGGAAAAAAACTTAGCTGATTGGGACATCTGTTTTCCTATAGTTAAATTCACTTACAATTGAATAGTGTATAATACTACCAAGCAAACCCCCTTAGAAGTTATCTATGGTTTTAATCTCGAGTTGCCCTTTAACCACACCCTTATACCTATATCCGAGCAAGAAGACCCTGATGCAAGAGCTCAAGCACAATCCCTACAACACATCTACGATAAAGTTACTAGGCAAGTTGATTGAGTCGCCAGATGAATGCAAGAGAAGACTAAGGCTAGTACGATGAAACAGTTTTAGCCTTGAGACCTAGTATGGCTACACTTAAGTAAGGAAATGTTTCCGACCAAGAGGAGGAGCAAGCTAACCGTACAAGTTAAAGGACCCTTCATAATCCTTTAAAAAATCAACGACAATGCCTATAGATTGGATCTTCCCAAAGATTATGGGGTTTCAAACACCTTCAACATTGCTAACCTCAGTCCATATCACCCCAATAGAGAACTGAATGAAGAACAGTTGGATTTGATCCCAAATCCAAATCAACCTAAAGGGAATGATAAGAATCGAGCTATTAATCCTTTAACTCGTAGTCAAGCCCAAGTACTAAAGGGACTAGCGAAGTAAATCCTCCTACTCCAGCTAACTCTTGCTAAAGCTAAGTTATTCCTTACGATTAATCAACTTTATATGTCGTGTCAAATGGTTACCCATCTCTCAAAAGTTGTGTGCCGACTTGAAGAGTACCTTGATTGTAACCAAACATTATGCCCCTGCTTAGTCTTATTCAAGTCAACAACTTGCTCGGCATCACTCTTGTCGAGAGATCGAAAGGCTTACCTTGCACTAATCCTCAGCCACTCCTATGTAGATGAGTCCATGCCTGTTGAGCATTCCTACTCGACTACCCAACCAGCTTATATTGTTTTGTCTGCATCCTCCAATGGCCTCACTAATGCATCACTACCATGTATTTAGGACCACATCGTTATTAATCTTGAATATTTATTTTTACCCTTTTTGCATTCTTTACACATTCCTTCTTTGAGACAATATTGTTTTTGTCTTTTCTAATTTTTAGGCAAGTTGCCCTAATTTCTCTAGTACAAATACTCCTTATACATGTAATCACACGAAAGATTATCATCAATATACTAGATACATTTTCTTTAGCAAACATTATTTATTTACTGTCATTTCATTTTTATCCTAACTATTAAGCAAAGCTAGGTAGTGAGTAACCTCACCGGACCAACTCGTATATTATATCAAGCTATGTCGTAAGTCCTCAAAAGTTCTACTGGTGCGTCATATCGTTTGGAATTGTTCGTAGGTTTACTTACTTCCCATTCACTTTTTCATTCTTTTACAAGTTCGCCCATCACCTATTTCAAGCTTATAATAATCTTAGACCCATCCCTGCAATAGGCCTTATTTGCCCCTGGTTGTGATCCGCATCAAGAGCTGTAAACAATATCACGATTAAATATAAGTATCCTATCCCCAGATTAGATGACTTGTTGGATGAACTGAGTAGAGCTAAGATCTTTAGTAAAATTAATCTGAAGTTTAGCCGCCATCAAATCTGCATGAAGTCGAGAGATGAGTAGAAAACTGCATTCAAAACTTAGCAAGGACTTTACAAGTGGATGGTTATACCTTTTAGCCTATCAAATGCCTTGAGTACCTTTACAAGACTAATGAACTGTATATTGAGGAGTCTTATTGGGAGATGTGTCGTAGTGTACTCTGACAACATCCTTATATACAATGCCAACCTATTAAGTCACTCAATACATCTTCGTACCATGCTAGACTTACTCTGAACTGAGAGGTTATCTAGCAATTTTAAAAAGTGTTGCTTCTGTTAGGAGGAAGTGGTATTTCTAGGTTATGCTGGTGGAAGAAGCTTATAAGTTAATGATGAGAAGATCTGAGCTATTGTCAAGTAGCCGACTCCAACCACTTATGCCAATGTGAGAAGTTTCCACGAACTGGCATCTTTTTACTAAAGATTCATTAGAAATTTCAGTACCATTGTTACACCCCTTACTAAGCTGATGAAAAAGAACATTCAGTTCAAGTAGGGAGAAAGAGGAGAGAGAATTTTTGTTGAAGTAAATGCTAGATTAACTTCTACACTTGTATTACCTTACCCGACTTCAAGAAGATTTTTGAGCTATAATGTGACTTGTCAGGCATTATTATAGATGTTGTCTTAATGTAAGAAGGCTGACCAATTGCCTATCATAACAAGAAACTCAAAAGAAGTCAATTGAACTACTTCATATATGACAAAGAACTCCTAACCCTTATCCGAGCCCTCAAAGTACGGCAACATTATCTATTACTGAGATAGTTTGTCATCTATATAGATCATGAATCTTTAAGATACCTCAGAAGTCAAATCAAGTTATCAAAGTGGCAAGCGCGATGGGTTGAATTTCTAGACAAACGCAACTCTATGATAAAGTATAAATAAGGCAAAAACAACATTTTTGCTAATGCTCTGTCGAGAAGACATGTTCTCTCAATCGAACTACAAACCATACTGTTAGGGTTTGTAAGCATCAAAAAGCAGTATCTTAAGGACCCCTATTTTGGTACTATATTTGGGTATTGTACTGATGGAAGAACAATGGATGAATATGATGTAGAGGATGGTTATTTATTCCGAGGTAGCAAGTTGTGTATGCTAAGCTGTTCAAAGTTACTAGTGAGAGAAGCCCATAGTAAAGGACTCTCTAGCAATTTTGGAGAGAAAAGAACGTATGAGTTGTTGAGTGGACAATTCTTTTCACTAAAAATAAGATGAGATGTGCACTAAGTTATTGAAGGCTATACTACATATAAGAGCGCCAAATGCCAAGCTGAACAAGAGAAAGCAATGCCTTTACTTATCCCGACTTAACTTTAGAATGAGTTTAGCATGGAATTTGCTGTCGAATTACCAAGACATGCCTGAGGCAAAGATTCTATGATGGTCATCGTGGGTAGATTTAGTAAGAAGGTGCATTTTGAGTCCTGCTCTAAAACTAACAATGTTTCGGCTATTGCTTATCATTTTTTGCAAGAAATTATTCGGGTACATGATTGGCCAAGAAGTCTATTCTCAAACAAAGATTCAAATTTTTTGAGCCATTTCTAAAGATCTTTATGGCATCATATCAAGACTAAACTAATATTCAATACCTCTCGTCACCCTCAAATCGATTGCCAAATAGAAGTAGTCAATCATATTTTAAGATTACTATTTTGAGCTACAATAGAAAAGAACTTGGTTGATTAGGGTGATTGTTTGCTTGTAGTAGAATTCACTTACAATTGTACTGTATACAACACCACCAAGCAAATACCTGTTGTAGTCATGTATGGCTTCAACCTCGAGTGCCCCTTGATCATACTCATGTGCCCATGTTTGAACAAGAAGGCCCTAACGCAAGAGCTCAAGTACAATCTCTACAGCAAATATATGAGAAAGTTACTCAGCCAATTGACCAAGTTGCCAAGAAGATGCAAAAGAGAAGTGAAGGAAGAAAGTCAATGTAGTTTCAACCCAAAGACTTAATGTAACCACATTTAAGCAAGGAGAGGTTCTTGAGCAAAAAAAAAAAAAAGAATGAGTTATCTACCCAAGCCAAAGGTCCCTTCAAAATACTCCAAAAGATTAATGATAATGCTTGCAAACTGGAACTATCTGAAGATTATGGAGTCTCTAATGGCTTCAACATTGCTCACCTCAATCTCTATCACCCTGAAGGAGAATCAAATGAAGACCAGCCATATTTGATCCTAAATCCTAATCAACTAAAAGGGGTTGATAGGAATCGGATAACCAGACCCTTAACTATAGCCCGAGCTCGAGGCCTTGAAGTGTTGAAGTGATGATTTCTCTTACTCCATCTAACTCCTGTTGAGGCCGAACTAATCCTCATTGCTAACCAACTCCTTATGCCAAGCCGAGTAACTACATATCTATGAGTAGTCGAGTGCTAATCAGTTGTATACTTTGTTGACAGCTCGACCCCTCATATGCCAGTTTGAACATAACTAAGTTAACCTCAATCTCGGTAACATTGGTGTTGAGAAGCCGAAAGCTCTAGCATACATCCACAACCACATCTTCTCGAAAAGATCTTTAGGTTTAGTTAACACCTCTACTCAACAAATATCCATCCTGGCTATATCATTGGTCTATTTTTACTAGAAGTACCTCCAGAAGCTGCTACTTCGTGTTTAGTCCCACATGAAAAGGAATTTGCTATACTAACTATTATTTTCTTAGTATTTTTATTTATACCCATTTGTATTTCCATGTACATTACTTCTTTTAGACATTACTCCTTTAGTCTTTTCTATTTTAGGTGGGTTACCTTAGTTTTTTTGGTATAAATACCACTGTATATATAGCTATAAAGATCATCATATCTCAGAATATTGAATATACTCTTTAAGAATATTGCTCCCCGTTAGTTTATTTACTTACTTCACTCTTGTCCTAACCTTTAAGTAAGGCTAGGTGATAAGTAACCTTATTAAACCACTGCATGTATAATATCAAGTTATGTCGTAAGTTCTCAGAAATTCTTGAGTGTGTCATATTCTTGGAGCTGTTCATGGTTTTGCTTATTTTACTTTTCTATTTGTGCATTTTCCACCTCATTTTTTAAGCTTTCTATAAGCTTGGACTCACCATAATACATTCGCCCTAATTAGCTCTTGATGCTACGCATCATTAATGGCATAAGAAGCTACTACAAATGGCTATCTTAGATTTGTTAACTAGTGGCTACTACATGTGGTATAATTGAGGCGAGATGATTTGGTCTTGGATCTTGTCTCTTGGGATCCACAGAACCATATTAGTCTTAGTTCTTGGATCTCAAAATATTCAAACCTCTCTTAAATGCTAAGATTGCTACCTTCACCTTATATAACCCACCAACTAATACTGTGTATGTTGATCAAATTGCCTATTGCATTTAACAATTGATTAAGTCAAATGTAGTTTGGCATTTTTATATGTGCATCAAATTAGCTTATTTGCTTTGCACATTTGCTTTGCATTTCTAGTAACTTATTTCTTAGGCAAATTAAAAGATCATGGATAAGAAGTATAAATAGTGTACAATGAGCCTTTTCAACCCTTACTAGTTGATAAGGACACATGACAAATTGACAGTGCCATTCTAGTTCTACATGGCATAATATTTTTAATATAATGATGTAATTTTATTTATACAATATAGCTATACTACCAAATGTTTGTTATATAATATTTCATTTTTTTCTCTATATCCATATTTGTTACATCAGTTTAATCTTAAGGTTAAGAGACGCTTGAACAAATTTAATTCCATATAATACTCAGTGTTGTTAAACTTGAGTTGACCTTTATAGTTTAATTTGACCTAACAATAAAACCATCCAGTCTAATCCCAATCCAAATCTGGTTGAAGCACATTTAAACTTGATTTTATTTTTATAACCTTTGACCATCTTATATATTCGAATCAACTATTCGGATCGAGTTTGACAATATTACTAATACTTCTTCTTTGTATTTTTAGAGTTTAAAGAGTTTCATAACCTATTAGTAGACAAGTCACTCAACTATATATTTTAAAAGAGGTTAAAAATTATCTCAGTATACTATATAAAGGATTATTCATAGAAAGAAAAACTATACTATACTATGTATTTATATATATATATATATATATATATATATACATATGGAATCACCAAAGAAATATATAAGACTTTATACATGTACCATACTAAAATAACTTTCCTCCAATAAATTTACATTTACAATATGTTTGGTTGACTTCATAAGAGTACAATGACATAGTTATTCCTTCCTTATAGACTTATTTTTATTAGTTGGTAGTATATCTATTTTGTGGAATTGCTATTGTTGTACGATGTGGAATTCAATTTCTTTATTAAAAGATTAAAGTGATAAATATACTTTGGTATTTACGGGATATTTCCATATCCATTTATGAAACTTGAATATAATTATTATACTTATCAATATTTTATTAGCATTTATATATCATGTAAATATAATACGTGATGTGTAATACTTATTAAATCTTTTTTCTTATTATATATATAGCTTTCTGATTGTGCGTATGTACCTATCAAATAAGCCACGATGGCAAACCACCAACAGGCCCAGGCGGATGATGTATGTGGATGTATCTCGATGGTGCATCGCCAACGCCTCCTTCCTAACCACACATCCCTCTTCTGCTAATTATTTTTTCACTCGTAAGATCCTATTTTATATGTTTCAATTAGGCTTACGAAATACTAAATGTATGAATAATCAGAGGCATAACAAAAGACGTAACTAATTTTATTATTCATAAAAAATTTTATTATTTCAATATTTAACGATCAATTTGGCCAAAAAGAAATATTAAATCATAAGTGTCTCTTTCTCGATTCGTAAGACAAAACCTAGTACCTTTTGCAAGCTGGGGTCACAAAAAATTAAATTGTACAAATCGTATTGCTTTAAAACATGGATGGATCAATATAATATGCCTTAACAGTCCCGACACTAGAACATGTACCTCTAGAACATCTTGTGTACACATTTATACCTTTGCTGCAAGCGATCGTATATATGTATTTATATGATAAAACCTTCCACGACGATGCTGGTAGCAATCTTTGAGAGGGAAAAAAAAGAATTGAATAGGTATTGCTCACCATATACATATGTATAAGTGGTGGGTAAATACTATACATACATATATACATACACACATATATACATATATATATATATATAATTTTCCAACAAAACGTGCAAACACTAGATAAAAGATTGCAACATGTCCCGACCAGGCCGCACATCCCACTTGCTTTATTAAGTTTGAACTGTGTATATGTATCTAATTAGCAAAAGTAAACTCAAACGGGATCTAGTTATCCTAAACTATTACTACATCTTATCAACAAACAAGAGTTATAGTAGCATATCAATAGAGATACTCATCAAAATAGAACTTATTCATCAATTAGGTCTTCTATTTCTTCCATGTTCGAGCTCAGTATCCCTTTGCTATAGTGGCAACCATCTAATGTTTGTACCAACCTCGGAATAAACTAAGATTACATCAAATTCTTAAAAGAAGACTTAGTCTATAAACTATATATTCAGTCATTAGCAATAAATCTGGGGCTGGAGGAGTGTTTTGTTGGAGTCAAGGTCGTGTTTCTCCAGTAATTTGGTCAAATATCTCTAATGCTTTGCAGCTGCTTCTACACGCAACTTGTACGAAGAAAAGAATGGCAAAAGAGACAAGGAAAAAGTTGCTTTGCTTGGACGGCGACGCATTCCTAGTAAACTTGCAATATTTTTTTCACTTACTGAGTGGCCGAGAGTAAAAGTAATTACATTAAATTCCTGCCAATACGGTTTCAATTACATCTTATTCTTAGTTATTATGCTAATAGATATCGTTAAGAGTTTTGTTATGATCAAATGAATATTGGTGTCTTAATAAGATGGATCAAGATCAATTCTTTTCTCCTCCAAAATTGTAATATGATATCATTCCAAAAGAGAAAAGAAAAGAAAAAAAGCTAATAAATATCAATCGTGATTATATACATTTTTTTCCATTAGAAAAGAAAAAAAAAACATTGGTAATCATTTATTATAACGTTATAAGTAATAAAAGCCTTCCATTATGAGAAAAACAATACTCTTTTTTAAGTACTCATTTTACCATTAAAAACCTTTTTGGGTATAAAGGTAAATAAACTTTGTATTTATTGTACGGAAAAAAAGTATTTTGCTTGTATCGTCTATAAATCTATTAATTTTTCTGCCGTGGATCCATGTACGTCTTGTAATAAGCTGCTCTCTTTTCTTTTCTTTTTTTCAGGGAAGGTGGTGGGTGGGTGGAGGTGGTAAAGAAGCTGTTCTCTTTTCAATCACGGCGTATCAGACAGTAATTTTGCTCTCCTGCTTTGCTTTTTCATTGTTATGTTAATATGATGCTTCGGTTATCTTTTTTTCTTCTGTTATCAAGCCATATGAATTTTGCTAGTGATGTATAAATCCTAGTAAGGTTTTAACATGTGGTGGTTTTTATAAAACAGCAATGGTAGGTTTTATAAAAAATTATCAATATATATGAATAACTAACACTTATCTCAGTTTACGTATTAGTACTCAAAAATGTCTTTTCCTTTTAATGTTTCTAGATATGTATTTATTTATATCCTTGTCTCAAGAAAAAAAGGGAAGAAAAAAAAAGAAAGGATATGTACTTGGCTTTTTCTCTAAATAGTGTGTAGAAAGGGATATTCCAATAAATGTTCTTTTTCCATCTTACATGTGTTTGCAAACATGTAAATAGAAGGACATCCAAAGAAGTACAAGAAATATAACTAAACTGGAAATACATCTTTTTAATTTATTTTCTCCATATTTTCTTTAATTTACCTTTTTAAGATGTTGTCATATATAATTATAGAGTGTTTTAAAATTCTAAATAATCCTAATAATTGATTTGCAAATTGAGAGATGAAAAATTAAGAGAATCCAAATAAAAAATATACACTTCAATTATTATCCAACTTTAGAGAAAAAAGCTTTCTAGCTAATAAGAATAAAACTACATCATAATAACCAATATTTATTATAACAACGGCTTAACCTTAGTCATAAAAAGGTAAAAATTTAAAGAAAATAAATTATCTAGTATTATGTTATTGAATCGTGGATCTTATATGATGTTGTATTCTAGGCCTATGCTACTAGATGGACTTCATCTAATTAAATTCAAGAAGAAAAAAAAAAAAAAAGAGAGGAAGGAAGAAGAGTATATAAGAGGATTTTCATAATCATATGGCCCAAGCTAATACGTCTATTCAACAGGCCCATGATGATAACACCATAATTCCCCCCACTCTACTCTCTTACTGTGCTTTTGACCTGTACCCCTCGACAGATATTGCCATGTTTAGTAAAACAAAACAAAATTAAAGGGGAATATAAAAATCTACCCTTCTTCATTATCATTCATCTTCAAATCATTCTTAGACATGGAAGGATCATCATCGAGTAGCAGTGATCACCAACAGACCGCGGCGCCGAGCCGTTACGAATCGCAAAAGCGGAGGGATTGGAATGCTTTCATTCAATACCTGAAAAACCAAAGACCGCCAGTTCCACTCTCTCACTGCAACTACAACCATGTCCTAGAATTCCTCCGATACCTAGACCAGTTTGGGAAAACCAAGGTTCATATCCAAGGGTGTATGTTCTATGGGCAGCCGGAGCCACCAGCTCCATGTACTTGCCCGCTGCGCCAAGCATGGGGGAGCCTTGATGCGCTCATCGGGAGGCTCCGTGCCGCGTATGAGGAGAACGGTGGCACACCCGAAACGAACCCTTTTGCAAGTGGTGCAATTCGGGTTTATCTAAGGGAGGTAAGGGAGTTCCAAGCAAAAGCTAGAGGCATACCATATAAGAAGAAAAAGAAAGGGACTGGTCTTACCAAAGGAAGCGATGAATCCACAAGCTCTACTACCATGCACTTCTCTTGATCTTTACCATGAGATCACAAATGATGGTAATTATTTATTTCTTGTATCTTTACTATTCATGAATATCAAATGCTATTGCTGTGTGCTTGAATTATTATATTATTTGTGTACCTTTTTTTTTTTTTCCCTGGACAAAAGAAAAACGAGAGTAACTAAATATTTTGTGTGATTTGATTTTCTAGCAAAATTTTATTTTCGTGTGGCGACACTCTTTATTAGTCGAGTCCAAGCTTAAAATTATAATAATAATTAGATCGAAGGAGCTGAGAAACCTTGTGATAGTAACTTTGTATTGTCTTCAAGATCTTACTTTACTGGAACTATAGATTAAAACATGTTCATAGAATGTATGGTTCGGAATAGAATATTGTCTAATTTGAGTGTATATTATGTTCCACTTGTGAATAAATTATGTAGGAACAAGCGTGTACTGATGAGGAGTTGCTTGGTGGATAACATCTTGAGGTTGGGAAAAATAAAATAAAATAAAAGGTAGAAAATAATTGCAGACAGAGTCTCGAGGGCTCTGATCGAGGACCAACAGCGTATATAGAGCCACATACACTAACCCTAATTCCGTACACACGTTTATGTCGACAATCAAAGAAAAATGTGAATTTAATTCTCTCATTTTAATATTATTATTTAGTTTAAGTATACTTATTTTATTGAATCACAGGCCAGCACATTCAATCCAAAAAGTGTATTAGCAGAAATTATTTTTCGTTTCATTAATTACAATTATACAATGCCTATAAGCCAATTTGACAAGATGGCACTATAATATAACTGATTATATGAAAATATTTAGTCAAACTCTTCATAATTATATATTTTGCACATAAAAAAGGAAAAAAAAATACAACTCTCCGTTATTACATTCATATTATATTACCTTTTCAAAAGCTTAAATTATCTATATAATGGCAAAAATAACTAAGTAAACAAAGAGCCCCATTCACACAAAATATAAAAGTGTCGCTTCAAATAATTAAACTCATATTTGGAAGCTCTTTATTGAAAAACTTACTAATAATATCCCTCATAGGGTAGAAATTATTTGGTGTTAGTTATAATGGATATTGGTTTTATTCAATTTTTTATGCGTAGGTCCATTACTTTCTAATCTTCTAAGATTCGGTAGATTTGTGCGTCCAGACCAAATGATAATCAATAGCACAACTTTACCGATTTTGTTCATCAATTGATAACCAATTGTTTGGATAAATGTTAAATTAATCGATAGGTTTAAGTTTGTCCGGAGAATTAACTATTCTTAATCCAATATTGGTTTCATTATTACTTTTATACATGAGGAAGGAGAGATTTATAGAAGAAGTACATAAGTTAGTCCCATTATTACATTCACTGGCATTTTTCTATTTTAATTTCGTTCATTACATTGATATGCAGATAAAAAATGTTTATTAAAAGTTAGGACAATATTGTTTGAATACTATTCTCCAAATCTGATGGATCAAGTTTAATTCATTCTCTTTCAGTTGTTCTAATACATATACTAATTGATTAAAAAAAAAAAAAAGGGCTTTTAGGAAGGGAGGAAAAATTTCCTCCCCTAATAAATATAGCATGTGCTCTAGTTATCATGAAGTGCGTATTTTCTTTATTGGCAAAAAGCGAATTCTAATTTCTTTTTCTTTTTGGTTTTGATGGATTTTTCCCATTTTCGCACTTCATTGTTTACAACTTCGGGGTTTAGTTTATTGTCAAATCTTTGATTTTATCTGCTACCGACATTCCAAAGAGGTGCAAACAGCCTATGGTAGACTAGTTTTAAAAAAGGTACTGATATCTTCTAATTTCAAGAAACCAACCTAGAAGTATTTTATTTTATACGAGTACCATCCAACTTTATCACATCTATGTCCCATCCCTAAATAAAAAAAATAAAAAAAAAATTGAAAAAAAGGGTGAAATTTGGTTCTATCAAAAGTATCAATGAATAGTGAAAAACTAACCATAAAACTATAATAATCAATTATATGACTATTTTTCAAAACACATGTAAAAGTTTATTTGACACAACCAACTGGTTACTCGGGATAGACATTTTACTAATAGTTGTCTACCATTCATCATAACTATGATGCATTGGTCCTAATGTATTTTTCATTTCTAGCTAGCATTCCCTAAGGTTGGCTTCTTGTTCTTGATGCATATTTGATTAATAGTTGTCTACAATTCATCACGCTTACATTACATTTTTTTTTTCCATAACATGCTCCATTAGCTAAATAGAGCATATTTTAATTGTTATCTTATCATAATTGCGAATTATTTGTACTACTACGTGATTAGACATTGTATTGGAAAAATGTTTTGGCCAATATCCTATTTGTATCTATTGTAAGTCGTCATATTTTGCATATATAACGAAAACATAGAAAGTTGAAAAACAAATTAAAACAAGATGACCTTAAAGAAACAGTGACAAGATAGACTATCAGCTGTGCCACGAAGGGTGCCAATGAATTAAGTGAGAAAGTTCTTATGGTCTGGTCAACACTCATCCGTAGATATGCTCAGATACATAGGATAGCGGGATCTAAAAAGTAAATGATGAGTTTGTATATGGATGTTATTATCCTACTTGCATATGGTAATACGAGACAGCTCGTGTGCATATAGTTTTTAGGCATTGAATTGATGGATTAGTGTTGGACCATCTGTTGTCTCCTTTGATGCCTAAGTATTGATGCCCTCTTCAAACACTTTCAAATGAAACGGCACGTTCAATACTAATCATTAGTAGCTCATTCAATGGAGTTTCTATCCTAGAGTGACATGAGTGCTTAAACTTTGTGGAATTCCAGATAGTTGGTGAAGGCATAGTAATTTCCAGACTTTGTCAACCAAGGAATTCTTCCTGTCAAACACTGGATAGTCCTTGCATAAAGTCAAGGCCAATGTCTCCGTTAATATATAAAATGAGATCCTATCAAATGTTCCTTTTTTTTTTTTTTTTTCTTTCTCCTTTTCGGCTTTCATACGAGTAGATGAGACTATATAATGGCGAGGACGGTGAACACAATCTCTTTGAATTGGATTCCTATTTTCTACTAATTTTTCAGAATTCAAGGAATCGAGCTTTAAAGAACCTGTAATTCTAATTATGATATAAGAAGGGAACACTAATATTAAGAATAAAAGAATATTAGACAAAAGTGATCAGTTTCATATGCTTTCAATAAGCATGCTAACTACTTCTTTATTATAAGATATATATAGAGAGAGAAACATAACAGTCATATATAGAGATAAGCATAAATCACTATATCATAACAACTCCTAAACTTATGCAACATATAAACTTATTCGTAAAATCAAGCAACAAATAAAACATTCCTAAGGACTAGTTCTACAGACTAAGGCACGTGTGCACATCTCCAACAATCTACTCCTTACCTTAGTATTTGTAGACACTTAACTTGTTTCTTAAATCTTCAAATCTTGCTTTTGGAAGGGCTTTGGTCAGCAAATCTTCAATTTGCTCTACTGTCTTGCAATAAATCAACTTGATTTCACCTTCTTTTGCTTTTCTCTCAAGTGATACAACTTGATGTTGAAGTGCTTTGTTTTCCCATGAAAAATAGGATCCTTTGAGATTGAAATAGTAGCTTGATTCTACAAAAATCTCTGTTGGCTCATTCCACTTCATGCGAAAGGCAATAAGTATTTTTTTCATTCAAATTATTGGTTCATTGTAGCATTAACTGTAATAAATTTTGCCTTGATTGTACTTCGAGCAACCACATCTTTTTTTTTTTTTTAACTCCATGAGAAAACACTTGAACCAAAACTAAAACAAAAATTAGTTGTGATTCTCATGTCCTCAATGAACCTGCCCAATTACTATCAGAAAATCCTTTAAGTTGAAAATCATGACAACAAGAATACTTAATGCCATAATCTATTGTACCCTTGACATATCTTAAAATACGTTTAGTAGCTACAAAATGCTACAAAATTCACTTCATCGGGACAATTCATAAACCTTGATAGTAAGCTTACCACATACATTATGTCAGGTCTTGTGGCTGTGAGATACATTAAGCAACCAATTAGAATCTTATATAGCCCTTCATCAACTTTTTTGGCTCCATCTTCTTTTCTAAACTTTTCCTTTTGATTCATTGGTATGTTGATGCCTTTGCAATCTTCCATACTAAATTTCTTAAGAATTTCCTTTGCAAACTTCTTTTGACATATGAAGACTCCATTATGGCCTTGCTTTACTTCCATGGCTAAAAAATAAGTCAATAAATTGAGATCTGTCATTTCAAAAGCTTTAGACATTACGGCCTTAAATTCATCCACTAGCTTCTCATTCTTCCTATGGGAAGCAAATCACCAACATAAACAAACACTATAATTAAGTTAGCATCTGATTTTTTCACAAATAAAGTCGCTTCACTTGGACTTTTGACAAACCCAAGGCTTTGAAAATAATCATCAACTCTGCTTTACCAGGTTCTTGGAGCCTACTTAAGGCCATATAAAGTCTTTCTCAATCTGTATACTTTCTCCTCCTATCTCTTGGCTAGAAATCCCTTAGGTTGTTCAACATAGATTTCTTCTTAAAGATAACCATTTAAAAAAGCCAATTTTACATCTAGTTGGAAAAGCTTCCAACCCTTTTGCCCAGCTAAGGCTAGCAACATTCTGATAGTGTCCAAGCATGCAACAAGAGCAAAAGTTTCTTAAAGATCTACCCTCGAAAACTTGATTGTATCCCTTCACAACTAATCTAGCTTTACGTTTCTTCACAAAACCATTAACATTGAATTTAGTTCTATAAACCCATTTCACTCCAATGATCTTTCTATTTTGAGGTCTATCTACCAACTCCCAAGTGCCATTTTTTCTCGATCATATGAAGCTACTCTCTTATGGCTCTAATCCATTTGTCATTCTTCTCAGCTTCTTTAAATTATGTAGGTTCAAACATAGTAATATTTGCTTCTTTCATAGATATCAAACAAAGGTCTTGTGCTACCAATTGGAAAATCATCTACATTGTCATCAAGATATTGTACCAACAACTGCTTTTCTAATGATTCCTCCTAACTCCAATGTTTTATCTTCCATGAATTTGATATCTTGACTCACAATAATTTTCCCATTATGTAGTTAGAAAATTCTGTAAGCTTTGGAAGTGCTACTATATTTAACAAAAATGTGTAATTCTGCCTTCTTATCAAGTTTGTCTTGTTTCACCTGTGGCACATAAGAAAAAGAAAGGTAACAAAAAATTTTCAAGTTCTTTAAATTTGGTTTATAGCTAAGCCATGCCTTAAATGGTGTTTTTCCTTGCATAGCTTTAGTTGGTAGCCTATTTAATAAGAAAACAGCAATGCTTGCGACTTCTACCCAAAGATTCTTAGGCAATTTCTTTTCATGAAGCATATACCTCGCCATCTCCATGATGCTCCTAATTTTTTTTTTCTCACTTGTGAGTTGGTGTTTGATACTTGCTTCCCTACAAAACTTGTTAAAAGTTTCATTTATGTATTCTTTCCCATTATCCAACCTGATTATGTGTAGCTTGCAATCAGTGTGATTCTCCACCTAAGCTTTAAACTTCCAAAATATATTAACAACCTTATATTTGGATTTGAGAAAATAAATCCAGTAAAATCTAGTATAATCATCTATAAAGATAATATAATATTTATTACCATTTAAGGATGGAGTTGCCTGAGGTCCTCTAACATCGGTATGTACAAGTTAGAGCTTATATGATGCTATCCAGGCTGATTGAGGAAATGGTTTTTGAATTTGCTTAACATATTGACAAGCTACACAATCTGCTAATTTATCCTCTAACACCGGTAAACCCTTCATGAAGTTATTTTTCTATATATATTGAATTCCGGCATGATGAAAGTGCCTAAGTCTTTTGTGCCATAATTTTACATTACTTATGTGACTTACAAATGCTACTTGCTCATTCTCCATCAAATTTAAGGCAAAACTCTTGCCTCTCATCTTCACTTTAAACACATCTTTGCCACTTGTATCTTTAATCAAGCACCATTTATTTTCAAAAATAACTTTGAAGCCTTTTTCTACTAATTGCCCAATACTAAGCAAGTTCTTATCAATATCAAGCACATGTAAGACATCAATAATTTGCTTTATACCTATCAAGCTTTCAATAACCAATGTTCCTTTTCCCTTGTCAAAGATTAACTCACTATTTCTGATTTTTACTTTGGAAATGAGAGGCTTATCAATTTCTATGAAAAGAGCATGATCTTTGGTCATGTGGTTGGTGCCACAAAGAGTTTTTCTTCCTCTTATAATTCGGTAAACACTTTTACAGCTTCAAACTATTGCTCTTTGTAAACCTTCTCCTTGTGTCCCATATTGCTACACTTTCTACACTTGATATCAAGCCTCCACCAACGCTTTGTTCGCATATGATTCGACTTCTTGCAGTGTGGGTAAGGTGAATTCACATCATTTTTGTTGTCATTGCTAGACTTACTACTCTTCTTCTTCTCTTTAATTTTCTTGTCTTTGCTTCCTCCGAAACTTTCTAATTTCGCTTTGAAAGCATCTATAATTAGTACATCTATCCACTAGGAGACCCTCATATGAATAAATTGAATGCTCCAAATCCCTACAAATTATTAAATTGAAGAAGAAAAAGTAAATTAATTGATAAGATTTAAGTTTCATAAACATAAGAAGAGTAAAAAAAACGCACATGTTTCTCTTATTCATATATGAATGTATTACTCTCTGACATACAAGTCCATTTCGATGCTATTTAATTTTCTCTATTAGTAGTGGATCATTTGTTCAAAAGAAAACCATACCTAAGAAGAAAAACTAATGGCATACAATATGCTACATATACAAACAAAATACCTAACTCAATTCGATATTGATGCTAGTGTTTTAGTTAAGCATAAGACTATGAGCACCTTCAATTCCACCATTCACTTCATAAAAACCCTTAAGCAAATATTATATACCTATATATACTTCAGTTGCCTTTTGATTAAGCATACTACCAATCTTTACTACCTCACCATTACCTTTAAGATGTTGCTATTATTTAAGAAACCTCAGTAGTAAATCATATAAAAATTTTAAGTATCCGGGAATTTAAAGTTAAAAAAAAAAAAGGAAGAGGAGTCTTGACATACTATGAATTTTCTAATTGCTACCCTCTCGTACCTTATAAGCTAATGTGTTCCTAACCTCTATTAAGTAGTGAACAATACATCCTACCATAGTGTATCAAATCTGAATTTTCAACAAATTTATATATTTATGAACTATGACCGTATTATTACTAGAAGCCATTAACTCAAATCAGGGCTACCATTTATGCTTATGATAAAATTGCACATAAGTTTTCCCTTATAATCACCATGGGTCCTTTATCTCTCATTAGGGCATTAAGTTTAATATCAGTTGCGATTACATCAATAATGAACCACGATATCATTTTTATCATGGTTACTTCGAAGGAAAGATAACATAACAATGGTCTTAACGATAATATCAACAATGACTTTCTTATTGAAATCCAAACGATACCCTTACCTATTATCTTCCTACTTAAGATCATCATCGAGGCCTCAATCCTATAAGTGGTCCTCAATCCCTAAATATAACTTGTTTCCAAGCCTATTCTCCTTTCTATCCTACAAAAATATTTTCATCTTGATTAGTAGAAGGAGGCGGAAAAAAAAGAAGAAGCATAATCTTGGTTCTAACTATGACATGAAAACCAATACCAAATATGATTAAATTATTCCCCCTTATCTTTGTCTGTATTATCTTTCTCATAATTCTTCATGGTTGTATTTTCACCCTAACTATACAATTGAGGCAAATACCTATGTCCTGTTGTAGTGTTTCTTTGATCTATAGTTAATTCATTATTTCATCATCAGCTTTGTTGCTCATAACCATGCAATCGTTAATGGTTAACCTTTTGAACCACTTTCTAATCACCACAAGGTTTCTTAAAGCCTTGCAAGTAGACAAACTTGTTAAGTACACATGGGTCATTATTGCACCATATTATGTTTATCTTTATAGTTATCATCCTTATTTGTACACTTAGTTTGTCACAATATGTTAAACCAATTGCACTTAAAGAGGTATATTCAATGATTTTCAAAACGCTTTAGCTTTTTAACATTAGTTAATAGCTCCTAGAAATATGAATTTAACTCCTCTCAAATCAAACTTATCCTAATGTAGTAACAGTGTAGCAACAGTATAGCAACAAAATACAAACAACCCATTACGCTAAGGTGTACATAATCTTGTAGGGTACCAAATAGCATTTCAAAGGGTGTTTTCCAATGTAGTTTTGACATTGCATTCTATTTACCAAATAGTTGTCAAAATACAATCCCTAAAATTCCTTCCTACTTGCATGCAACTGCAAGGGACGTGATATATATAGCAAATATCTATGTTTACTCTCTACTTTTCCATTTTGCTATGACGTAAGACATTGTTTGTTGATGCACAATTTCCAAATTACTAAACATGTTTTTACAAGCTTTAGCAATACAATTAGTATCATTATCCATTCTTATGATTTTTGGAGCAACTAAAAATTGATTCAAAACATATTTAAAGAGATTCTAAAAAATAGAGGAAACTTTAAACTTGTGACTCATCAAATAAGTTTAGTTATAATAGGAAAAATCATCCAATATGGTCAAAAAATAAGTGCTACCAAAATTTAAAGTAATACAATAAGGACCCACAAATCAACATGTATAAGATGAAAAGCAAAAGAGGAATGTTGAGAACCTTTATCAAAAGAAAGTCTATAAAATTCAGCTTCTTAACAAATATCACAAAAGAAATTGTCAAACTGAATGTAATCACAATCTTTCAAATGTTTTATTTTTGACATAAAAGTGTATCCTAGGTTGGCATAAATCAAATAAGCTTGATCAAGATTATTACAAGAATTTGTATTATAGATCAAAGGCTCTGCCTTTACAACCTCAAACTCCATGACATATAGTCTATGGAATGCCATTACTATTGCTACATAAAAGTAAGTTTCTAGTCTTGAAATTGGCATGAAAGTGAGTCAATAATAACTCTAATGCCCCCATTTACATTTTGAAATGGATCAAATAGATGGAGAACTTATGTCCTATGAATAACCTTTATTTGAAATAAGTTAGAACTTTAAATTCAAGTGTTTACTTTTATTGTAGGGAATAATTATTCTATTACTTATTTCACCTTTGTTATTATAGTGTAAAATTGGAAATATAACTTAAAAAACCAATATGCTCCTATTTGGTCTTTTGGAAAATAACTAAAAGTTATTTAAATTGAGTAACAATATTATTGTACATCATTTGAACTTGTTATTCTTATGAAAAGAGAATAAAAAGTCCACCTTTCAAAAGCCAATAACTATCCCTATAAAAAGGGAATAAAAAAGCCACTAATAATAAAAATTTCTAAATAAACAAGATAGTACAAAATATTTTGGTTATAGTTTATTACTTCCAAATAAACAAGTCATAAGTGTTTGATTAGCTGGTAATTTACTAATCGATAACATATTATGGGTGAACATTGAAATAAAGAAAAGATTATGCATTGTTATCAAGGGATCAATGTCAATTAACCTAACTTAACAGACATACTTAACACTACCATTAGTCAATGTTACATCAATAAGATTAGGTGATGAGTATATACTATAAAGTAAAGATAGTGACATATGGTCTATGGCTCCTATATCCACTATCCAACTGCCTACATTATTATTCAAAGAAGTAATTCAAAAAGTAAGATTATGTACACTTGCATGATGAACCAAATTATCCATAGATTTGTCTTGCGTCTATTTACTTTCACTAAGTCAATCATCTCCTAACATAATGTATGAAGCTTCTACCGATCAATTGAATTTTCGCTAATGGAAACAGTTAGTCCTTCTAGATTAATTTCACTTGAATCCATGATACGCTTAAAACATGTCTCAATGGACTTAGTTACATCCATTCCATTGGACAAACTATAGTTTGCTTATGCTTCAATATTTCTTATATGTCTTTTACTTATATACTAATGGGATACCACACAAATTGAAAATAATTATCAATCATACATCCTTTATTTTACAACACCTGCAATAAGGTCTTCCACTAGATGTATTCCCAAGTTTCTTTCTATCAACATCCCTTGTAGATTCTCTTGTATTCATATAAAGAGTTGATGAAACAATATCCATTAAAAGTATAGCTACTAGTTCCCTCTATCATTCAACTTGTTACACTAAGTGAAGCATCCGATTTATACTTAATAAAGGCTCTATAGAAAGTATGTGATTATGTACACTTTCATACATTTCATTCATACCCATAAGAATTCACATTAATTTATTTTTTGACTCAAAATCAACCAATTTATCTTTCGAACCACATGTACATTATTCAATTCTTCCATAAACGCACATTGGATAATTATCTCAAGCTTCAAGTTCACCCCAACACCTCTTCAATTTATTGAAATAAACTCAAGTTAACTAATTTCCTTATTTCATACTATAGATTTGATGTTGTACTTGAAAGATTAAAGGTCTATTTCCTTGAATGTATTCCTTAATTTATGTTTGACAATTCATGTCCTAATTTAACATAAAGAAAGTTTTGAGAAAATCCACTATTCATTAAGTTTAGGATCAAATATTGGACTACATAATTAGTCGCACTAAATGTATGGAATTTTCACTAGGTTTCAACATGATTCTATTAATGAACCGTAGTTTTAGTTTAACACCTAATCCTGTTCTAATTTCCCTACTCCAAACTAAGTAATTATCGCTATTGGATAAAATATTACCAATTAGCATGCTTAGACTATCGCAACTGAAAAGATGTAAAGGATCCAAATTGGTTTCATTAGTAATGATAATAAGATTCCAATTCAATTAAATGTTGATACTTTGAACGAAAAGAAAACCATCAATCACACAAACAAAAGGGAGAATGACATCTCAAAGCTCTAATACCATATGAAGTTTCACTAATATGCTTTAAGGAATTACAAAGCACTCTACATCTTTTGTAATAATATGTTAATCTCATCGAGGATAGCTGAAAACCAAAATTTGTAGTATATATTCCATACACAAACAACTCAAGAGAAAAATATATCCAACTATTACTATTTATACAATGTTTAGGATTAACTAAAAAAATTGAACCAAATAAAGAGCTAACGCATGTGAAATAGTAGTACATGTGTGAACAAACGAAAGAGAATAATAAATAATTATATTAATAAACATCAACGTAATGCTCTTCTCTTTGTCTAAACGAGTAACATCTTGTTGGAGTAAATTGTCTGAGAAAATATAATGTCTTATTCAATGTTATTAGACTTGGAATAAAAGGTTGATTAGGAAATGAGAAAGGGTCAGGCATCACAAAGATTAAATAGAGGTTAAACCAGGATCATATCACGGCTAAGGAAATATTAGAACATAATTTATATTAATTTTTAAAATAATAAAATTATTCACATTATTATAATTTGAATGTTGAGAACTTTTTACAGTTCATTTTTTTTTTCTCGAATCCAAATATATTTATTTTATTAGTAAATTGGTGTATTCTCAAGAGGAAAAAAAAAAAGAATAATATCTTCAACCTAAAAAACACAATTGGAAAAACTCAATTGGATCTCATAGGAACCAAGTTAGACAAGTTGAATCAATCAAATTGAGCCATGAGATGCTCTAATAAAGATCAAGACTATTTGATAATTGAATCAAGTCGAATCAGCTTGAACTGTATTGATCAGTATGGTATGACAACAAAAGTCTATTTATAAGAATCGGCTATGTTTGGATTTTCTATTTTAGGAATGATTTACTCATTGTAGTAAGTTTCATATATATTCTACTACCCTTTCTTATTATCCTTTTAATACGATTACCTTTTCTATTACCTATTAAGTTTACTTCTAGCTATAAATTAAATTGATTGTCTAATCTAATATATAGTTTATATGACAATAATTTGAGGTGTTTTGCTTGATTAGCTAGTTAACTTGTATTTGAGAGAAATATACAAGTTGTTGATGGAAGAGAGAGAAAGAGATGTGAATTTGGCGTCATAATATCTTTCCAATTTACTATTGAACATTTTTCTTCCATTTTCATATGGTCATTCTAATGAGGTTGATTGTCATAGGAAAAAAATTATTTTTGGTAATTATTCTTTAATTTCTTATTTGAAGTTTAATAGGCTTATTTTCCTTCATGAGTCGACTAGTTAATAAAAACTTTCCTTATCTTCCCTTTTTTTATGAACTTACCAACTTAGTCGATGTATATAGTTATAGTAACTACAATAGATGGAAATTAAGGTAATGAAAGATTTTTAAGTTTGGACAACCTTTCAAAATGTGAATCAGATCTTAGATTTTAATATTTTTGTCACACTTTCATGTTCATGCCTTCACTTGAATATATAGCTTGTCGGACGAAATATTGTCATTATTTAAGAAAGAACTATTGTGAGAAATAGGAATTATTCTGTATTTTAGAATTTTGATGGGATTTTCAAGTACTTCTACAAGTAATTGAAATCTATCGAGTCATTATTCAACTTAAATAATTTAAATCTATCAACTACTTCTACAAGTAATTTACGTGCATTGTTTCTAATAAAAATAGATAAAGCCTGCAACATTGCCCATCTTGTTCCTATCTAGTGTTCTTTGTAAATCAGGATATAACTTTGCATGCCCTCCGCAAGGTAATGGCGCATTAGACATTTCCTCTTAGTTACCTATAGGTAGCCCAACCCATGTGCTTCTAACTCTTAAGGCCCTTTTATTATGGTTAGTGAAATATAACCCACGTGCTTTATTTTGATTTTCTTCTTTTCCCTTTTTGCTAGAAAACATCTTAAGGTGGTGTCAATCCCAATTAATATTAACACAGTTGTAATTGGCCCTCGTAAATTCTATACTAATTATCTATGAAAAATATTTACTAGGAATGACATGTCGTACGTAACATGCAAATATCATGTGTTCTCAAATGATTTTTAATTCCACATATAACACACAACCAGCAAATATCTTTTCCTTGCACAAATTTCAGTATGTTGTGAGGATGTTATTTATTACATTACAGATCAAACGGCTTGCTATTCATAAGTATTCATTTTTCCAATAATGTTTCACACACCTTGTGCACACTAATAAAAGATTCATTTAATTAGTATTAATATGTTATATATTTGAATAAATAATAGATAAATATTAATAATATTTAAATACATATTATAATAATTCATAATTTTTTAAAATTATTATTTATGTTTTCATGTATTTAAATTTTATTCTTACTTATATACCTGGCTGACTTATTGATACTTTAACTGGACAAACATTTAAACGTGTTTGTTAATCCCATGCAAGCTTAAATAGAAAGAGTAATATTAAACTTCTCCGGGTCCTCGAAACCCAAGGCAACCAGATTCCTTAAATAATGTCAATAATGCATCCCACCTCCCATTGTATAATTCATGCTCATCCTTCTCTCCTAACCCTATCAAAGTCTCACTGTCTTTTGTTAAATTGGGGGGTATAGATATGGATATCTTTCCTTGATTTTAAGTAGGAAAATCTCATGGACCACAATATCCTGAATGAGCTACCTCCAAAAAAAAAAAAAAAAAACAGCTATGATTCGTTAAAATTGGAGCACCTAGGAGGGGATTCAAGATCTTAATAATAAACCCTAGCTAGTCATTCGGACTCACCCTATCAATTCATGATGCCTACCAAGGCATCAAGGAAACTTTCTCATACTCAGCAAACCGAATCTTGATAACTTCAAAACAAATTAATATCAATTAAGAGAACATTCTTTATTCATAGTTTACTTTGAAATTTTAGAAAGAGTTACAACATAAGATCCATAATAAAATTTTAACAATTCTAACACCTCATGTGATTTAATTATTAACAAATAAATATCAATAAAATTTTAATATATAGAAACATAAATAGTAACTTTTAAAAAAATGGATAATACTTCCACACCATTCATCAATTCATATAATATAGATATATATATATATATATAATTAGATCTTCTTTCCATCGTTGATGATTCCTATTGAAATTTTGGTGCCCCGATGACATGCTCACCTAGCCATCAAGGGCATTTACAGTACTGAATGATGCTTTTGAACCTTAGCATCAACCAATTGTAGCAATTTATTTGATAGGCTTCTGTTTGCCTTGGAAGACCTCACTATGTGTTAACCATTCTTCTTCATGATAAGTCACTTGACAATTTTGAATAATCTCTTGGATGCTTTTCATGTTTTTTACCTCAAAATTGGTACAGACACGTTCATCCCAACATTCTTCAAGGTTAGAGAGCTGACATTATCTGGGTTCTTATCCATGATCTTTCGGGCCAAAACTGATTGTATCGTATCATCTACTTCTATTAAGCTTCCCGTTTTGATCTAATAGTATGTGATTTATTTCTTGTCATCGGCTCCACGAATCTTGCCAATTAAGTGTATACATTTGAGTCCCATCTGTTCAACTCTCAAGTCTTATGTTACCTGATTACCTCTAAAAGCATGTGACGGCCGCCAACATTAACTTTCCAACACCTTAATTATTACACTTGACATTTCTCTACAAACCCATAAAAACGTATTGGTTCGAAGGACGGAGATCTCAGAATCATCCTTTAATAATAATTAGGCTTGTTTTAAAATTGCTTATAATGGTCCTTTATTGATGTTTTTAGTCATTAAAATGACCTCTAGTAAGACAAATTCTTCTTCTTCTTTTTTGTTTTTTTTTGAACTTCATCCACTGTCTCTAAAACTAAAGGCCCAAATTTGCCTTCCCTGCCACTAGTTAGATTGTGTGATGTTGGTGGTCGCTCATCTTGCAAAATAAGATGAAAAACATCTAAAATAAATGTTGGTTCAGGTATTATAAATACATTGATTTTATGCTGTTGGAAAATAGATATAGTGGGGAAAGAGTAGGGCGCGGGGAAAGTAGAGTTCCAATGTATAAATCATCGTATTGAGGTGACCAGAAGATGAAAGGGCAAAGTTTCCTAAGGTTATTGATTGGGAAGAATGTTCGATGGTGAAGCGAGAAAGGCAGAAAGAATAGATTGAGTGTCGTATAAGGGGTTGAGGTTAAAGGAAGAGAAGATTAAAGGGTCTAGGGATCTGTGGTCTTAGAAGGTGAATAACGAACCATCCAGGATCATAGTCGACCAATGCAGGTGGAGAGGACTCTACTTACTGTGAAAAGAGAGGGTAAGTTACGGGATGGACAGTTTTATGGTTGATTTGATTATTAGGACTTAAAAGAGATTTCGAAATTCTATTTCATTCCCCCAAAAATGAACAGCATGTTATGGTTTATGGCTCGTTGTTGTACTCTAGGGTTCATTTTGATTTTTGTCACTATATTTTATCAGAACTTTTTGTCGTAATAATGCATGCACTAATATATATAACATTTCGAAATCTATTTTGTTTGTGCTTTTAGTCAAAATTTGGTGCATGATACGGGGATGCAAACATCTAAGCCAACTACTTCCATCAAACCCTAATAATTAGTGGGAGAAAAGAATCGAATTCCGTGATATTCAAAGTTTTAAACATCTTTGTATCATGATCCTTAAATGTTCATTAATTGGAAATCATAACATTATTTTTGATTGACTGAATGGAATAAGCTGCAAGTAGGAAGAGGACAAGGATGCCATTCTTTTCCTATTTCTTCTTCTGATTGGCTTAGAAAGGACACAGGTTATATACATAATGAACAGAATTAGGTTAAGTAGTCTACTCTCAAACGTAGGACTGGAGACACCACAACTACCGGCACATAGGTGCACTGCAACTGCAAACCTAGGGGTCGGTCCCATGTTTTATGGGCAAAACCTAGGGGGTCGAGGTACTTGGTTTCCTTTTCAAGCCATTGTGTTTCGCGCTTCTCGAGCGAACTCAAGAAAGCGCCACACTAGGCCCGCAACTAGCTGGCAGCGGTGGTACCAGTGTCTCCTTGCTTAGATTTGAGTAGAACTTGTGTAAATTAAGATGGGAGGGACGCAGAAAGGGGATTTAAGATATTCAAAGTTAATTTTGAAACGCTTATTGAACTCTAAAACTGCTTTGTTTGGGTACGATATCATATACATAAAACTTTCTGATATATTCCCAAACTTTGCATCATGCAATCTATATTTTGCTTGTGATGATGATACCTGGATCGAAATTTTTTTGTCTAGAATCGCATGACGACGATTTCAGACCATTACATTACATTACATGTGCTGCATATGCTATCGAAAAAGCTAAGTTAATTTTTCTAATCCTTTCCCATGTTAGTCGGCCTTTTCATTCGGATATCGATTAATTGTATATAAGTCTTTTTTTTTATCCATATTATATATAAAAAAAATTCGATAGATATTACACATCATATATATATATATAATCCATGGTATATAAATATAAATAAAATATTAATATGAATATTAATAGTAATAATAGTTTTTAAATCTATTATTACACGTGATTTATATATAATATATATATATCAATATTTTATCAGTATTTACATACTATTATATAATACGTGTATTATATACTAAATCATTTATCATATTGTATAGGTCAAACATTTTTTTTTTTGATTAATCATGGTAAAAGATCCCCATGCTTACCAAAATTGCACACATGCATTTGAGCTAATATTATTGGATTTCAAACTTAACTCCTCATTGAACGAAAAGTAAAATCCCAACTATCATTTTTACAAGACCCATGTAAAAATAAATAAATTAATTAAATAATTAGCCTATGTTGAGTTGATATTTATTATGTTGGCTTCAATTTCTTAGTACTCCAATAAGATTTTAGTGAGGCTGAATGGGTGGACTAAAAATATAATATATACATATATTATATTTATCTCTCTCTCTATATATACACACACTAAAACCCTAGTCTAAAATTTAAATTAAACTTGTAAACTAAGCTAAACATACTCACTATGCTAATAACAAATGCTCGCTAATGGACTACATTTTTACTCAGCAAATATAATCCCCCGGAGCCTTCACCCCATCTTCCGAAAAAAGATTCAATAGAGAAACACAACACACCACAAAAGATTCAAAACACGAGGCGGATAAGTATTATTGAAGCCTTTCTCCATCCTACTGTCCGCATCCACACAGAAATGGTGTGCCGACCCAGCTTAGGCCACAGCCACACAACCGCTGTCTCTTTTTCAATTGTCCAGATGCATGTTCATTGTAATTCATTGTGTTTTCTTAGAGAACTCTTGCCGTTTATGTTGTATCCTCTCTAGGGCCGGTCAATAGTATAGGATCCAGAAGCAAATCGAGAAGTGAAGAGCTGAAAGGCCATTACAATAATTAAAGAGAAGAATGAGCGGCTACTTCTTAGTCCCAGAACATAAACTAAGGTTGCTTTTCCCACTGCTAGTAAGGTGATGTGCTGATGATCGAGGGACTTATATAGCGAGCTTTGTGGTTATATAGTCCACGGTCCCACGCTTTATATATATTTTGGAACTTGTAAGATAATTTACTCGGATATGACAAGCTATGAATTCACGTAAATGGCTATGTTTTTCTGTTTTGTCTGAAGTTGCTGGAAAACAAACGTGATGATAAGTTGTTTTATCGATTATTATTTTTTTTTTTTCTAGTTTCATCGTTATGCCTGTTAATCACGAATTCTAGTACGTCGCATATAATTTACAGAGATGTAAACCAGATTACTATTTCATGTCTTCATACGGGGATTTTCTTAGATAATGCTTACAAACCAATGTTACCATTAAATTTGTGCAAGCAAGTTAAGCAAATTAACTTGTCCTACTTCGCATTAACCCATTAATTAAGTGAATTAGCTCGCTTTAGCCCATTTGTATATACAGGTTGAAGTTTTCGACCCAACTTATCCCATCACAAGTAAGTAAGTGAAGCAGGTCAACCTACCAATCAACTTTGTTTATGTGTATAATAAAATTAGCTCATTAAACATGTTTCTCTCCTAATGTTTTTACATTATTTATCTTGAAAGAAAATAAAATAAAAAATGAAAGAAAAGGCACATACAACTTGGCACTTCAAAAACACAAAATAAGCTTAACTTGTAAAATATTTATCTCATGAAAGCATCATCGGAAAGAAATATTAGAAAACAATATGTATTTATATGTGGTAATTAGAAACTATAAATAAGTATATGGAAGCACAAGGGGATTTAGAAGGAAATAATAAGATAATAGGTAAAATAATAATCATTTAAATGATGATGTTTTCCTCACTAATCATCTATTTTATATATATATATATAATTGTTGTTGATTTCAATTCCTCATAAATTAAGGAAATGTTTGGTTGTGAAATTTTCGTGATATTAAACTGGAAAAAAATTTGGATTATGTTTGGTTTATAAATTTGGTTGGTAACTAAACAAAAATTAGGCTGACGGATTAGATAAAATGTTTCAATTTTATCCTATCTGAACTACAGTACAAAAATGAAATTCACTGGACAAAAATAGATATTTTGCAATATAAAAAATATCCCTCCATGTTATAATATTAAGTTAATAAATGTTATTTTTATTACATATTACAAAAAATTACTTATTCCATAATATAAATAATTAATTTTTTAATATAGATTTTGCATCCAATACTATGCAAACCAAACATAGTACAATAAGCTTGTACTGTTCACTTCTCCTTATACTTGTCTTATCAAATGCGCTTTATCAAGTCCAATCCTTACAACCAAATATTACCTAAAGGTTTAAAGATAAAGTAAGATTTCCTATGACAAAAGTTAGGAGTATCTGGTTCATGATCACCATATCAGAAACCTTAGCTTGATTTACTTGGATGCACGATAAGGATTTTTGTGAACTCCATCACCTCCGCATCAGTGGCCATCTGGTTTTAGAGTTCCTATTATCACCCATACATATACTTTATGAATTCAAGAAACAGAACTACGATTATATAGTTTTAGTGTATCTTTCATTCCTTCTAAATAAACCTCCTCTAAACCAAAAATCAAAAGAAAATAAGAGTCAAAATAAAAATTGTTTTTTTCATTTTCTAATTATTATAGGTTGGTAGGCCAACCCACCTCAACCTGTGGGTCAAGCGAGGCAAGTCAAAAAACCTGCATTTAAGCAAGTTAAGATTTTTTTGCCCAACTTATTTTTTTTTACGAGTTAAACAAACCAATTTGCATTACCTGTCCCGCTTACACGGCTCTAGTTACTGTAACACTAAATAAGATAACCTGTTATAAGAGGTTAGTAAGTTTCCTCCCCCTTCCCCTATTTCTATTTAATTATAATCTCATTCTTTTTTATGTTTTCCCAGTTTTAGTTTTCCTTTTTATATTTTCTCATTTGCCATTTATTTAATATTCCTTTTTATATATCGATCCTTTTCCCCATTAATTAATATCCTTCTCCATTTTTACAATTAAATACTAATATATCTATTTTTATAATATGTCTCCTACCTTTTTATACATATGTATTAACTATTTTTTTTTCTTTACCTCCCTTTATTCAAAATATTTCTCCATTCACTAAATTATTGTCAATTTTATAGTAAATTATTGTTTACATGGTGTTTCTTCATCTATCATTTTCATTATTATTATTAGTAAATTCATATAAAGTAGAAGTAATTAAATGTTTCATATATTTTATATAAGAAAAGAATAATTTGTTGGATTTTCACTATTTCGTTTATTAATTTTATAATTATTAGAATTTATTAAAGCTATACATAATTCAATAAATTTCACATACAATTCATATAGTTAAAACCTATACATATCATTGTCTACGTACCACATTATGGTTAATGGAAAATACTAACTCCATACATAATCCATATAATTCTATAAATTGCACATGAGATTCACAAGAATGTTATCCATATATACCATTGTCTATAATCTATATTATACATACATATATATATATATATATATATATATATTTCTTTCGTGCAATTAGCATCTTCATTTATTGAAATTAAAAAATACACACCATGTAATTTTGACATAATTATAATGCATACATATAATATGTATAGTGGTAATTCATATATATCATTGTCAGTATAAAATATTATGCTTCTTATTGCCAATATATATTATGTCTAAAATACTAATGTTGACAAAGTACATGTTTATAATTCATATATTAACAAAGCACATAATATAGACAATCATTTCTTATTGCATTGGAGTTTAGTTATATTGGTTTAGAGTGCAAAATTGTCGACAATGTATTTTTACTATGTATGTTTACCATTATCGAAATAATACTACCATGTTCCATTATTGTTTTACTAAGAAGGAGTTGTTTTTTACCTAAATGGAGCGCATAATTGTTGACAATATATAGCATGTGATTATTTGCATGGTTGAAAAAACTGTCGATAGTATTTCAAAAATTAGTACGTTTCGCATTCTTGATATTTTTACAATAAAGTCCATTATCTTTAGTACTGAACATGTAATTCTCTACACTAAAACCCTAAGTGTATCTTCAATACTTAGAAAGAAGAAGAACAACAACTTTTTCAATCACAATATGTTCAATTTAGGTTGTGATAATGAAGATTAATATGATTTTAATGACCACGATATCGAAATCGATGCTGCATATAACAAATTAAATGATATTTCAGTCTCAAATAATGATGGAAGCGATGATTCTTCTTAGTAAAACAATGTGATTACCATTGATGACTTATCATCTTATACAAGATTGCATTTGATTGAACTTTAGTTGATAAAAAGTTTGCATCTTTTCAAAAGCTTGTGATTTCTATATTAGGTATGATGTTGTTATAAACAAGTTCAGTATTCATTTGTGTAATTCTAAAAAGAATGAGTAAAGGCAGGTGAGATTGTGTCTATAGTGTTGCCATAGGGAGGGTTATAGGGATTGACAACACCTTCGTAAGAATGATTGAGTTAGAAAGGAAAGAGCATTCACTAAAACCGATTATGAAGCTATGTTTAAAGTAAAACTAGCTAAGGATGATAGATTTTGGGATGTTATAACTATAAATACTAATTATAATCACGAGCTTATAACATCGTCATAGAATTGTTTCTTAAATTCCAAGAGGTTTGTATCAAATGCTAATCAAGTTTATATCAGAAGAATGTTAAATTTTGCTATTCGGCCGCATGATATAATAGATTATTTGGTTCATCAAGCAAGTGGATGTGAGAAAGTTGGATTTACGAAGAAAAACCTATACAACTATGTCAAAAGGCAAAAGTTGTAGATACATATGATGGTGATATTGAGGCAATTTGGCATTCTTAGTGGGGCAAAAGGAAGCTGATCTCGAGCTATTTATCAGTATACTGTGAATGAAGAGAGAGAACTTTGTTGGATGTTTTGGTCATATTTGACATGTCAACTTGACTATATTTGTTCTAGAGATGTCATTCTTTTTTATTCTACATATCCATCAAACAAGTATTTAATGTTATTGGTAATATTGGTCAACATTAACCATCAGCATCAAACTTGCATCTTCAGTAGTGCACTATTAGATGACGAGATGGAAAAGACATAGAGTTGGTTGCTAGATGTTTTTGTGCATGCAATGAAAGGAAAAGGACTTATATTGGTTATCATATATGGGGATAGGGCAATGTAGGCAACCATTACTTTTGTTTGTCCTCAACCACAACACCACCTTTGTTTTTGGCACCTTGAGAGGAATTTAATGTCTCATGTTCATAACAATGAGCTCCTACAAGATTTCAAGATATGCATGTATGATATAGAATCCGTCAATGAATTTGAAGCGGCTTAAGTAGATATCCTAGAAAGGCATGAGCTTGAAGGAAATGAATGGGTTGAGGAATTGCACTAGAAGCGATTCTCTTTGGCATATGTGTATTTGAGGGGACATTTTTTGGTGTTTATGCAAAGAACATAGAGATGTGAGGGGATCCACTCATTTATAAAGAGAAATCATTCTGTTTCTAGGAAGTATTGGATATACCAAGTAGTTCAGCACTTCGAGAAGGTGTTATCTATTTTGAGACATGCAAAACTAAAGGCCAACTACAAAGCACACATACAAAGCTAGTTTTGCATACTATACTCAAGAGTTTTTAAAATCGTATAGCTTCCATATATACAAGGGCATCATTTGAAAGAGCAAGGTTAGAGATTGAGTGGGAGGCATTATGGATAAAACACCTTCACAATGACAATCAACCTAGGGTGACCATAAGGGTAACATTAAAAAATTTAGACCAATCCATCAACTGCAAATGTCAAAACTATGAGACTACTTGATTTCCTTATAGCCATGCCTTTCATGTGGCTAAATTAGAGTTGTTGAATAATATTCCTCAAAATCTTATATCGCTAAGGTAGATTAAGTTAGCAAAGACCATTCATGGTGGTAATGGGACTATAGAGGACAATAGAGATGCAATCATAATAGAACAAGTCCAATATGGTGCACTATCAGCTGTTAATCGAGCTATCTGTCATTTGGGATCGAAATCGAAGACAACCTTTTCTAGAGTAATGAATGAGATTGCAAGTCTGACTCATGAAATGTAAGAAGCTTTGAATGATGTAGATGCCATCCAAATACTTAATGGTGGGACAGATGCTAAGACTCTTTCACCTTATGTCGTATCATATTTATGTTTTTAAACTATATGTTAATGATTCCATTATGTTGTATAGGTAGGATTAAGGACCCAAAAGTTGTTTGAGCTAAAAGATGTCCTGATTAGCAATAAAAGCATTTGAGAAAACAAGTTCGATATAGCTTATGCAAGTAAGAGGGACATAATCATGTACATTGCCCAAGGAATCCTAGGAATAGGGGTTGAAACAATAGTACATTTGTAGAACTGATAATAAATTTGGATAGTCCTTCTGAAGAAAACAATACCATGGCTTTTAACTTTGATTGAGTTTTGATTATTACAACTATACTTGATAGGTTGCTTTGAGCAAATGTAGTCCAACTTTGTTGTACAAAGAATCATTCTTATAGTGGATATAACTTTTCAATCTGATTATTTATTCACATCGTTTGCTATAACCATGATCATTGCTAGCTTATGAATGTGTATATGTGGAAGTGATATACTGTTATACACTATCGACAATGTTCACATTGCAACTACACTATCGACAGTCTCATACTCTCAGAAATTTACTATATTTGATATTGTTTTACTATGAAGGAACATTTATAACTATGAGGGAGAGCTTTGTTACCATGATGGAGCATATACTGTAAGCCCTACAACCAGTTACTCAAGGTTTCAATCGGCTGAAAGATCCGATCAAGCCTAAATTATAAGTAAAACTAAAAATATTAACAAAATGATCCCGTAAGTTCGAATTTAATAAAATAAGCAATAAAATAAAATAATATAAAAATTCTAAATTTTAAGTATATAACTCGTTATTTATCAAAAATGCGTAAAATATATTCCGATAATTAACGAATCGCTAGAGATAAATTATATGTATACGAAAGATCATAAAATAACCTAAATAATATTTAGGAATATTTATTTTTACTATATATAAATTTACATGTATGTAGAAATACACGTAATTACTTAAAATACGCATAATGTGCTAAAATAATACTAAATAATTCCTAATTAATTAAGGAAAAATAAATAAAAACCAGAAAAAATAAATAATGATCCAGAATTGGGTCATGGTAGCTAGGAAAAATAAGAAAAAAATTAGCCAATTAAATTAGAACAACACAAAAGCTAAAAATTAAGGGATTTGGGCAATGTCTTGTCCAATTTAATACACATTAATTACCAAAAAGCTCTATAAATAGCGGAAAATAATCACAGAGCTCATTTGGATAGTTAGAAATCAAAAAAAAAATTAGGAGCATCAAAAATTGGAAGAAAAAATTCAGGTATAAAAAAAATAAGAAAATTGTGCAGTTGGGGCTTATAAGGAGAACCTAGACCCGACGAGCAGTTGGGAGTGGACGGCCACTTTCACCACACGGTGGTGGCAGTGCCCAGGTGGGTCGACACACCCATGGCCGCCGACGGTGGCCGGAGCCACCCAAATCGGTGAGTTCAATTTTCAGCCCGATTCTGTGTAATTTTGTAAAAATAGTAAATATTCTTAGAAAATTATGAATTTTGTTATTCTAAAATATTTTTGTATGTATTTTTTAGGAAAAATATTATTTTGATGAAAATATGTCTCGTGATATATGGTCTTTAAGAAATCATGCAAAACCGAGCATGTTTCGGTTTGGAAATAAATGACCTTAGGAGTGTAGTTTTGAACCTAAAATTTTTTTGTAGATTACTTAGATGATATAGAATAGTACTATGAAGCCCGCTTTCAAAAATTAATTTTCAAAAATTTTAGATAATTTTTAAGCCTTAAAATGAGGCATAAAATAGGTAATTAGGGTTAATTAAGTAATTAAATGGTTAATTACTGATTTAGTGAATAATTATATGTTTTAGGATGTTAAAATATAATGAAGTATGATACTTGTAGCATTTAGGGTATTAGATATAATTATTAGGTTAATTATGTAGTAAATGAGTAATAGGGAAAAATAGTAAATTTTAAGCTAATTTTGTAAATTAAGGTAATTAGGAGTAAAATTTGATTTAGGATGAATTTAGATATTTTGAAATGATGATTGATGTTAGGAGATAATAATTAGAGTGATAAAAATATTATATGTGAATTATGTACATAATAAGTAATAGTACATAATACACAATTATTAGGAATATAATAAATAGAAAATATTAGAATAAAAATTGATATTATGATAATAATAAAAATATACGATAAATCTGATAGGAAACTTGAATTTATGTAATTATATGAAACATATAAAAATTTCTTACATCAAGAATAAATTTGGTACACTATTAAGGATTTAAGTGTACTGCATATAATAAAATATTGACTAGGGGTAATTATGGTATTTAAGATATCTAGAAGTAAAGTGATTAATTTCACATTATGAGGTAAAACAAGTTTCTAGAGTTCGAGTATAAAACAGTACTTAGAAATCGAACTAGAATCTAATTTAGAAATCGAACTAGAATGTAATTTAGAAATCGATATCGAAACCAAACCCGAACCTAACCCCAAACCTAGAATAATTGTAAAAAACTTAAAACCTAGATAATTAGATATAATAAACCCTAAACAAAACATAACAATAAGCGTTATAGGATAAAACGAACCTATAATAGTTATATGAAAAATTGAAATCACGTTTGTATTATAGGGATAATCGGCGATGGCCTGAGCGAGTTGGACCTCGAATGAGTGAGCAAGGAGTTCAGGTTAGTAGGGATTAATACATTGCTGTATTTTTTAGGGTTGAGATTATACTTGGTTGTGCTTGTTAGATAGTTGGTTGTGTGCGTTAGATAGTTGGTTGTGTGCATGTGCTTGATTATGAGTGATGCTATGATTCTATCTATTGTTCTGGCTTGTATTGTATGATTTATATAAAATGATTAACCACCCTAAACTGGACCTAATCAAATATATAACCTATAATCACAATCGAACCTACATGGCAACTCATTAGGGGAACTTAGGACTCTCCAGCCAAATATCGACCCCTTCGAAAGAAATAGCGCAGGATTGCATAATGATCCTTTCTTCATCCTTAGTCGAACTAAGTGACAGGAGAGGAGGTCACGGTGAGGGTAAAGTCGATGGTTTAAAGGTAGTCACGGGAGAAGCGAGGTCTCTATTGCACAAGCCTGGGTTTGGTTGTAAGCTATTGCATTAATGGAAACTCCTCAACCCGGATTAGATCGGGCGAAATTTCTCTAATCTCACGACGGGCTGGACAACGTCGTGCGATGGCATTTGCTTGAACATGCATTGCACCTAATTTGTTGATTGATAACCTTGTTGTGTTTATGGTATAGTTTTAAGTCCTCCATCCTAACTTACTGAGCTGTGGCTGCTCACATCCCTATAGACGTCGTGCAGGTGATGGTTAAGAAGCGGCATACAACTATTTTGAAGCTAAAAACTACTGGATCCTGAGGAGTGAGGAAAAATATTTGAAGAACAAATATATATTCTTAAGGTCTAAGCTTTTGTTTTAGAAATTTTCATTTTTGAATAATATGATAACTGAATTATAGTGTATATATATATATATATTCTCACTTTCTTAGGTAAATGATTTATTTAAAATTACAAACTGTTTACTTCAAAGCGGGTTAGTCATAGACGCCATGTGTAGATCAGGTCTAAGATAGCGAGGCCAACTTCTATGTTAGAATGGTTTACACGGTGGAGCTGTTACAACTCTATCGCTTCAAGGCATGACATATACTATCAACAATCTTCATGTGTCTATCGACAATCTACAACTTTCGAAAATTATTTCAATTAGCTGTACTGTTTATAGAAAAGAATCACTGGTGATAGTATACACACTGAAACCATACTGTCGATAATCTCCAACTCTCGTAAATTATTTAAATTGACCTTATTATTGATAGATAAGAATCACTATTGACAATATTCACATTGCAACTACACTGTCAATAGTTGTGTAATTTACCATATGTGATATTATTTTATTGCAAAGGATTTTTATAATCATAATGGAGTGTTATTTCACTACGATGAAGGGGGAACTGTCAATAGATGATATGTTATTGTTGATAATAATATCGATAAGCGGCTAAAAAAAAAAAAAAACCTAACAACCCTAGGCATATAAACCTAAGGCCAAAATAAACCCTACACCCAAAATACTTTTGACAACAACCAACTTCCTAACATATCCAACATCATAAACAAAACTCTAACTTCATCAATCTACTTTAGGAATCACATCACCGATGGCTCCTTATACTACCAACAAGAAGAATAAGCATGCAAGGAAGGTCGAATCGACGTCCACTCATCAGTTTGGCAAGGTCTATAGTGTAGATTTCTCCCTTGAGACCTACTAACTAAGATTTCCAGAATTTTTTGTTAACCATAGTATAGATATTGGTCTTGAGTTCGAACTGGGTTTTGTAAGATAAATTTGTTTTGAGTCCTATAGAAGTTTAAAAGTTAATGGTGTCATTCGTATGCTTAAGATGATGAATCAATTAGTGTATCCACGTTTAGTACATATTTTTTATTCAAACATGATGTCAGGTGATGTAATGACCCAGTTTATGGGACCTTAACACTATAGCTACTAAATTCTGAACTTTAGCCCCTGTATGTTTTCAACTACTTTAAACGTTGAGTGCAGAGGTTCAAAAATGTCTTATAAACCATGTTAAGATGGCAGCGGTGTTTATAGAATGTTATATGGTGACATAGATAGATTGAACAATAGCCACTGGTATACATTTAGGTAGACAATAAGGACAAAGTATTTAAGTGTCCATTATAGGATTCTTGATCTCATGATATATATTATGTGAATAGCTGTTCCGAGGTTCATGCTAATCTGTATGTAGAGGATTTATGGCTGATGGGAGAAATCCTAAGTGACCAAAAGGTTGATATAGGTTACTAGGTGATTTATAACGTTAAGAAGGCCTTGTCAAATAGGAAGGTGACATTGCCTTATGCAAGAATAATTTCATAGTTGCTTAAAAAAGAAAAACTTTTAAATGAAGATAAGGCTACTGATGAAAAAAATCAAGAGTTGATTGACAAGTCAATTCTTGTGAGGTCAAGCTATTAAGAAGATTAGGACAGAAGATGGATTCCCAGCTAGCAACCCACAAACAATAAAGAACTATCAGATGATGAAGATTGTCAAGCCCTATTTTGGTTTCCTTAATTTAATATATATTAAATCCAGTCAGCTTAATACAGATTACTTGACATTAAACTAAGAAAATATTTTTCTTAAGAATTTAAAAATTGGAGTCGTCAACCAACTTAACTGGTAAAAAATGTGAAAACCCTAATTTGATCATTAGTCTGCAGATATTCTAAAAAATTAGATTTTTAAAAAATTAAAACAGAAAATCGTGTTCGATGAGCTAACCTATTAAGATTAAGTTACTATGTAAAAACTAAAGAAAAATTGATGGCTTTTTATTTTTATAATTTTCCAAAAACGCTAAAAATATACCTAAATAAGCAAAAGATAACTAAAGTGATTTTTTTTATTATTATTATTATTTTGAAGAATTTCAAATAAAAAGGGAAAAAAATTTATACAAACCGGCTATAGTTCCCTTTATATAAAATATTAAATAGGTAGGTTATTTTTATTTCAAAAATCGAGCCATGTTTATATTTATTTATCAATTTATTATTTTTTTAAAAAAATCTAAGAAATCTAATTTTCACAAATCTGAGAAAACCCTAACTAACTAAATATTTTTTAAAAACCCAGTTAAGATTTTTTTATTTTTAAAACCACTATATGTCAAAAATATCTTTTCTAAATCATAATTATAAGATACGTCGAAGATACAGTTAGATACGTATCTCATACATATCTCTTTTCAATCCCAACCATAAGATACATATCTCAACCGTATGATACGTATCTCAATCGCAAGATAACGGTAAGATACATATTTTAATCGCAAGATACATATTTTAATCACAAGATATGTATATCTATAAAAAAAAAAAAAACATAATTTTTCTAAAAGACACAATTTAATTAAATTTTAGTAAAAAAATTGAAATTATTTAAAAAAACTACGTAATATGAAAAATGATAATAAACCTATACTAAAGAAAAATAAATTAATAAATAAATAAATTTAAACTAACTAATAAAATAAATATTTTTTACTTAAATCGTTCGAGTCACATGCGATCGCCATGTTCGTGTTTGTGTGGACTTCGGTGTTCGGTTGTGTGTAGATCTCAGTGTGCGTGCTGTATATTGACTTCGGTGTTCGGTTGTGTGTAGATCTCAGTGTGCGTGCTGTATATTGACTTCGGTGTTTACGCGTAGTTTATGCTTTGTGATGGCTTGTGGACATGTTCGTGTTCGGTGATATGTGCTAGCATGGAATTGGGATCGGTGGGACATGGAATTGGGATTGGTGGTCTTGCGTCACTTTGGATCGTTGGCTTCGGATATTACGTCAAGGGGTTGCTCATAGACGAGGCAAGGGGTCTTAGTCGAAGGGGAGAATCGGTGATTGTTTGTAGGCTTTAAGGAGCTATCGGGGATTTGGATTTTATCAAGACGTGCACTTGAATCTTGGATTGGCTTCAACTTTCGTTGGTTTCGGTGGACATGAAAGAGCTTTAGATTACGTCAGCTCGGAGATTTGATCGTCAGCCATGGGACTTGCAATAGACATCAGGCTTCGAATGGTGGAAATTGGAATTCGGTTCACTAGATGTCAAGAGATTGGAATCCTTCTTCGGAAATTTAGAAAGTTAGAATTTAAATATTTAGAATCGGATCGTCAGGACTTTACAGAAATCTGGAATCAATTGTAGGAATAAAAAGAAAAAAAAAACCTTCTTTTAACTCTACTGTTAAATCTTTATTTATAAACCAACAACTGGATCTTTCGTGTCGAAGATTGAGAAGACTCAATAATGATTCTTTGAAAATTTTTTCTAATTTCTAGAAACCCTACCTAATACAAGCTTTTAATTTTTCAAAGCCCAATCTGATCCAATTAAATATAGCTCAATAACCACTTAATAAATTATAAATCTAATCTATCTCGATATAATTTAAACAAAAATTCTATTTTATATCAAACTAAACCAAAATTACTTTAACAAAGCCTAATTCTCCAATGACTGAAGAATTTATTAAATTAATCACATGCTAGCATCGATTTGATCTTAAACGATTCAACGCGACTTGGCTCAACTCAATATGATTCCATTCGATATGTTACGACTTGACTTGATACAATACGACTCAATACGATATAATTCATCTTGATACAATACGACTTGACTTAACTTGATATGATACAACTCGATACGATACGATTTGAATTGACTCGATACGATACAATTCAACTCCATACGATTCGATACGACTCAACTTGATAAGATAGACGCGACTCTCTTTTTATTTTTTCATTTTTTCTTTTAATTTTTCTTATTTTTTTATTTATTTTTCAACCTGGCTCAACTAAAATAAAATGAAAATAAAAAAAAATGGTGAAAATAAGGTATTTATAGCTGTCCCTCTTTGTAGTAAAGATCAATTAGAAATTTGCTACAAAAACAAAAGAAATACCCATTTTTACCAAACCCAACTTAGATAATTTGAAAAGAATAGATCTCTTCAAAATTAAAATTTTGTTTTAGTGAATAATCCAAAGAGAATAGATCTCTTCAAGATTCCAAATGTTTTGGTCTAATAGATAATTCGAAAAGGAATCCGAAAAGGAATCCGACAAGGATAAATCTTTTCAAGATTTTAAATGTTTTGGTAGACAATCTGAAGAGGATAGATCTCCTAGAGATTTCTTTTAGGTGAATGATTTAAAGAGGATAAATCTCTTTGAGATTTCAAAATCATTGTTTTAGTTGGTGGATGATCCGAAGAGAATAGATCTCTTCGACATTTCCTTTTGCTTTATAATTTAAAAAGGATAGATCTCTTTAAGATTTTAAACTTCTTTGAGTTTGATAATCTGAAGATAATAGATCTTTTCGAGATTTCAAAAAAAAAAAAAGGAAAACTTGCTTTAGGGATAATCTAAAAAGGATAGGTTTATTCGAGATTTCAAAAAAAAACTTCCTTTGACTTAGGTAGACAATTTGAAAAGGATAAATCTCTTCGAAATATCTTTTGGTTAATCCAAAGAGGATAGATCTCTTCGAGATTTTAAAAAAAAAAAAAAAACTTCTTTTGGTGGATAATCCAAAAAGGATAAATCTATTCGAAATTCGTTTTGGTTAATCCGAAGAGGATAGATCCCTTCAAAATTCGTTTTGGCTAATTCTGAAGAGAATATATTTCTTTAAGATTCGCTTTGGTTAATCCAAAAAGGATAGATCTCTTCAAGATTCATTTTAGTCAATCCGAAGATGATAGATTTCTTCGACATTCATTTTAGTCAATCTAAAGAAGATAGATCTCTTCAAGATTTCTTTTTGGTCAATCTAAAGAGAATAGATCTCTTCGAGACTTCTTTTAGTATGGTGAATAATTTGAAAATGATAGATCTCTTCAAGATTTCTTTTTGTTCAATTTGAAGAGGATAGATCTCTTCAAGACTTCCTTTGGTTTAGTGAATAATTTAAAGAGAATAAATCTCTTCAAGATTTCGAAAACTGGTTTTGGTTTAGCTGAATAATCTAAAGAGGATAGATCTCTTCGAGATTCATTCTGGTTAATCTGAAGATGATAGATCTCCTCAAGATTAAAAACTTGTTTGGCTAATCCGAAGATGATAGATCTCTTCAAGATTTCTAAAAGTGGTTTTACTTTGGTGATCTAAAGAGGATAGATCTCTTGAAGGTTGATCGAGCTTTCTTGTTTTAGTGAATATTCCAAAGATGATAGATTTCTTCAACATTTCTTGTTTTAGTGAATAATCCGAAGGGGATAGATCTCTTCGAGATTTCTATTCAATTTGGTGAATAATCCAAAGAGGATAGATCTCTTTAAGATTTGCTTTACCTTGGAGAATAATCTGAAGAGGATAGATCTCTTCGAGATTTGTTTTGATTTGCTTGAAAGGATAGATTTTTCGAGGACAATATTAGATAACATTCTAAAAAAGAGACAGAGCCCTCATGAGCAGGTGATCTTTTAAATGATTAGACGACGCTCCTTGAACAAGAGATCCAACTAAGATAAGATAATGCTTCTTTGAGCAGGTGATCTAGAAAAAAAATAAGACTGTACACCTTTGAGCAAATGATCTAGGAAGGAAGAAAACTTTCATGAGTTTTGACAAATTGATCTATAACTTAAGTTTGAGGGATTCTGATGACTCCTTGAAAATTTTAACTTTTTTTTTTTAAGAAATCTCTCTTGATAATTTTAAAAGTTTTATTTTTCTTAATTTTAAAATTTTCATTTTTCTTTTGAAAAATTTTTTTTTTCAAGAAATTCTAAAATACACTTTTCGATAGAAAATTATGTTACTAATAAGTAAGAAAGTCTCGAAAACTCTAAAGATCATCAATAAGGGGTTAGCTTGCCCCTTGCCTATTGATCACCCATTCTCTCAATCTTGTTTCCTGGAGCATAATTCATGATTCTTGTAATTCCTTAAAGTACCACTTTTAAGCTTAAGATAAATGACCATTCTTATTTTTGAGAAAGTACTTAACTCTTCAATTTTCCACTAAGGAGATAGATATTATTACTTGAAATGTTTAGTCAAACTGAAATTCCTTGTACTCTCATAGGTCTGTTTTTATTCTTAACATCAATTCCAAAAATTGTAGCCTATCTTGTAAGTGGTATATTCTAGTCAATCAATGGATCCTTTCCAAGTTTACTATGTAAGGATTTTGGTCAATAGTTTAAACAAATGAATATCAATGTACATGACCAATTTTGAAAGAAATTATATACAATTTATCCTAAGTTTATAAGCCAAGAACCTAAGAAAGACTAAACATGGGCTTACCCTAGTTTCATGAGCAAATTTTGCTGAAGATAAGTCCATTCTTTTAATTTAAAGAGTTTCATCAAGAGTGATAACTTGGGCAGGACCATAAAATAAGGGCTTTGCTTTTGGACTTTGGAATTTAAAGTGTTCAAATTTTAGATACCATCATCAGTGCAGACTTTAGGCTTTATTGGTAATTTGGTTATTCTTTAAAGGTGATCACCTTACTAATATCTTCAATATTTTTTTCACTTTTTTTTCTTTTTTATTTTTCTTCTTTTTTTCTTTTTTTTTTCCTATTTGTCTTCTTTTCTTTTCTTTTTCTTTTTTTCTTTTCTCCCTTCTTTTTTCTCTATTTTCCTTTTTTTCTTTTTTTGGTCAAGATGGTCACCTTCCATTATTGAGTTTTTCACTTAATAAGATTTGAAGCACCAAAAGGTAAGTTCAAGGTGTATAAGTTCAAGAGAAGTGTATACGGCTTTGAAGTGCTTGGGAAAGAATCTATAGACTTGATGTGTTTGAATGAGTGTACAAGCTTGAGTGAGTTGTATATGGTTGGAAGCTCTTCTTCATTCTAAAGAAATTGAATTATCCATGAAAATATTTGCTCATGAATTGGCACAACTAAAGTAAGTGTAAGTTAGTCTACTCCTTTTCCTTAGATTAATGACCCTAACCTTCTGATTGCCCTAGTGTGGGGTAGTTCATGGTAAGGCTAATTTTAAGAAAAAAAAAATCCCCTAAAGGGTCAAATGGGTTTATAAGGGATAATCGTGTTTAAGAATAATGAAATGAATGCCTAACATCATTTTGACACATATATCAAGTTTAAGATAGGCATCCTTTAAGGAATGAGCCCAATTACTCACCTTGATGGCACTCTTCTCTCATGTGTATCTAGGATTAGTGTTTGGGACATGGGTTGCCTCTTTTTATCCTAAACTTTTCAAGTAGTGTGTTATTATTCCCTTAGATAGAAAGTTTTAAGTTTCGAGTTTACATTTTTTTTATCCATTTTCACTCATTCAAAATGACCCTATTTTAATTAAGCTAGTTTCATAGCATACAAAGACAAGAATACACATTAAGACTGCTTTATTCAATAACTCGTATCTATTATAAGCTCCAAAATGAAAGAATATTCTAAAAAAATGTACGAACTAAAATTCTTTCTTATCTCATGCCCTTATTTCTTGCCCCTATTTCTATCACTTCTTCGAACTTGGCCCATTTAGTTGAATTGATCTCTTGGAGATATCCTTAACTACTTCAAATGGTGAGCCACCTTATTAGATGATAGTAGTAGATCTTCAATAATACTGGAATTTGTCTGTTCAATGCTTCTTCAGAATTTAGGGGAAGGAATACCACTACTAATCGACCCTTCAGTCTTTAGAAAATTTGGTCAGATAATCTTGGCATCAATCAAATCTTGCACTTTATACCTCAATTTCCAACAGTTTTCTATGGTATGTCCTACTTAGCCCAAATGATAATTACACAATTTGTTGGGGTCACGATCCCTCGACTTACATTTCCCTGTTAGGTTTTCACATGTCAGTAGTCCCACATCTCTCAATTGCTTAAACACTTATGCCATTGGAATCTTGAACTGCATAAATCGCCTCTTCTTGTTGTGGATAAGCTTGTCTTGATTCTAAGCTTTCCCAGTCGGCACATTCACTCCTGATTTTTCTTTCATTGAATCTTCTTCAAGCTTGGGCTGTAACTTCCTATTCATATTAGGATATAAGTTTTTAAGCTACTTGAGCAAATAACTTATTGCCATTTCCATGCCAGTGAGCCTTTCTTCTAATACCACTAACTTTTCTTCTAAGGCCGTAACCCTTTCTTCCAATCCTTAACAGTAACATGCCCCAATACACTTGATATTTTCCTCTTATAAACATTGTTTTGTTTACTTTCATTCCACTCTTATCCTAACCCTTAAGCAAGGCAAAGTGGCTAGTAACCCCATCGGAATAATTTGCATGTCATATCGAGTTGTGTTGTAAGTTCACAGAAGTTCCATTGGTGCATCATATCCATCGGAACTATTCGTGAGTTTGCTTACTTTTCATTCATATCCATCAGAACTATTCCTAGGTTTGCTTACTTTCCATTCGCATTTGTTCTTTTGTATATTCCCTAACATCTTCTTTTCAAGCTTTCGGCAAGCTTGGACCCATTCAGCGATCAACCTTGTCTATTCTTGGTCGTGGTCCATACAAATGTTTCCCTTTTGTTTCATGTAATGGATGTAGTCATAAGGACCATGTTTCACTTTTTATCATGTAATGGATAATGTGGTTACAAAGACCATGTTTTCCTTTTTCCATCTAATGAGGATTGAAAATGCTTATTATGGTTTATTAACTATCGTCATAATATTTTTGTGCAAAATGGATGATGAATACAAGTGTGATTTTGAGAGCACTTGATCACTTAAGGTTTGTGAGGTGTCATGTGGAATGTATATGGTTTTAGCTATAGATATGTGATAGGTCATGAGGGCTCCTTACTTACAATTTTCATAATGAATTGAATTCCAAGTGAAATGTTGAAGAAAGGAGGGATTGTATGTTATGTTAGCATTGCAGGCACGAAAAAGTGTTGATTTGTTGGTGCATCTTCAATTGCCATTTTTCTTAGACATGTCTAAATTACAGTGAGTAGCTGAAGCTTTGCTGGGTTTCCATTTGTGTGTTGAGTGCATAATTTGCTAGCTTTCGTAGCTTCATTAGGTAGACTGTAGGAGCTGGCAGTACAAAAATGTATTAGAAATGATTAGTAAACAACTTCCATTATAAGCATTTATTTTTAATTGTTGACTTGATTGAATTCACATACTGGGTAACTATCAAAGTCGAAAATATATTACTTAAGTCATCTTAATGAACAAAATCAAAGAGAATGTGATGGAATGTGCAAGTTGGATAGTTTGTAATCATACTATTGATAATTACATATGATATTGTCAATAGTATGTTTACTGCAAACAATTGTCAATAGTCTCTAACTCTTTGGAATAATTTAATTGCCTTTATTGCCGATAGAAAATGATGACTGTTGATAGAATTCAACCCTTAGAAATAATTAAATGGCCTATACTGTTGAGAGGAATTGATGACTGTTGACAATGTGTTACTCTAGGAGATAATTAAATTGAACATCCTTTATGGTAAATTGTGTTTCTTTATTGTAAAATAAGCTTCCTCTACAGTAAAGTATGTCATTTAATGAAACAAACTGTTAATAGTATATAAGTTTTTATTGACAGTCCTCTACTATTGGAAAAAGTATAATAGACTGTACTGTCAACAATTTTTGTGGATTATTGACAATATATTGCTCTTGGTAAAATTAACTTTCTTTACAGTAAAATGAGCCTCCTTTACAATAAAAGTAGTTTTTGATCATGGTAAAACAGGGTTTCTTTATGGTAAAAATAAGCTTTCTTTGACATAAAAGTAATTTGGGAGCATGGTAAAATGGGGTTCCTTTATGGTAAAAGTAATTTGGAGTATGATAAAATGGTATTCCCTTACAGTAAATTTGACTTCCTTTACGGCAAAATGAGTTTCCTTTAGGTAAAAGTGGTTTTGGATTATGGTAAAATGGGATTTCTTTACATTAAAATTGACTTCCTTTACGATAAGAGTGCTTTTGGATCACAATAAAATGGGATTCATTTACAGTAAAATAAGATTCCTTTACGCTAAAATAAGCTTCTTTTACGATATTAGTACTTTTGGAGCATGGTAAATGGGACTCTTTTATGGTAAAATAAGCTTCTTTTATGGCAAATGCAGTTTTGCAGCACAATAAAATGAGATTCCTTTAAGATAAAAGTAGTTTTGAAGCACGATCAAATAGGATTCCTTTACAGTAAAATGAGCTTCCTTTACAGTAAAATGAGCTTCCTTTACAGTAAAATTAGTTTTAGAGTATGGTAAAATGGGATTCTTTTACAATAAAATTAACTTCATTTACGGCAAAATAAGCTTTGTTTACAATATATGTAGTTTTGGATAATGGTAAAATAAGGTTTCTTTAAGGTAAAATAATCTTCCTTTATAGTAAAATAATATTCCTTTACGGTATAAGTAGTTTTAGAAGACAGTAAAATGAGGTCCCTTTATAATGAAATTGACTTCCTTTACGGTATATGTAGTTTTAGAGTCCGATAAAATGGGGTTACTATATGGTAAAATAATCTTCCTTTATAGTAAAATGAGCTTCTTTTATGGTATAAGTAATTTTAAAGCACAGTAAAATGAGGTTCCTTACGATAACTTGAGCTTCTTTTGTGGTAAATTGTGCTCACTTTATACTATCGATAGAAAGATTACACTGTCAATAGTCTTCAACTCTCAAATTTTTATTCTTTTACATATTCTATCAATAGATGCTCATAAACTGTCAACAGACTCTTATAAACACTATCGACCGTATAATGCAGTATTGAGATGTGATACAAAAACAGTTTACATTAAGGGTACCTTGTTTGATTTTGACATATAATATTGCTATTTCTTTTCCCAAAAAAAAAAGAGAAAGAAATTGTGTGTCCCTTAACTATTTACAATATTAATGCAAAAATGGACAAATAACATCATTTTACAATAATACAATTCGATTATATTCATTTGCATTTGTATCTAGTCTTAACTTCTTTTGTCTTCTCATAATACTAATGCACTAATTTGATTGTCTTAACCATCCTTACAAAATTTGTATTTTCAATGATAAATTTCTTTAGTTCTATTTATTTTCCTTGAAAATAAACAAAAGTTCAAGTGTGGGGGAGTTGATAAAGGCATATTTTTCATGTTTTAATATGCAAATTAGATAGAATTATTAATAATTTTATAGAGATTGTATAGAATTGGTACTTAAGTATTCTCATTTGAACATTTTCAAATGATGAAGGATTCAGTGTAAAAATACAAACAATTTAGAGGAGTTTTACGCAAACAAAGAGGTCCAGATTGAGCCACAAGACGATTGGAATTTAAGGTAACTAGCCTTGGATTGACCTACATTCAACACCAGTAGCTTTAGAAGTCAACATTAGCAGCCTTTAGAGTTTACGCTGCCAACCTTGAAGCTTACACCATTGGCCTATCAATTAGCTTTCATTAAAAAAGAAGCCTTACGTGAGCCAACCCTAGTTTTTCTTATAAATAACTTTATATTTCATCGTTTGAGAGAATTGTTTTTAAGACACATACCTTCCTTATACGGAGAGAGTCGTAGAACAGTCATTAGATAGTTCTTGAAAAATTCTTCTGTAGAATCGCTTGGATCATTGAGAAGATTTTGCTTTGGAGACCAAGTTTTTGAGTTGCAATTAAAGTTTATCTTTTCCAATTACAGAATTGGTGATATCTGTTTTAATTATATTTATGCAATTCTGTTAATTATTCATGCATTCAATTATGAATTTCCTTACAATTTCAATTAGCAGTTGTGTTTTTATTTTAAATTCCATAGTTGGCTAAATTTATTTGTAGGAATTGATGAAACCCTAGATAGCTAAGATGATTATTATGTTCATGTTATAAGATTAATAGATACAGGGATGATTTATGATTGTAATTTCTATGATTTCAATTATAGTTACTTAATTTATTATAATCATTAGAAACCTTAGTAATTTGAGAGTTGATATAAGGTTTGTTAAAAATTCTTAGTTAATTTGATTAATTAATGTGGAAGCAGCGTTAATTGAATTAATTAGAAATTATCTAAAAATTAATGCAATGTTCGGCAATTGATTATTCACTAAGACATTAGGAATAATTGATTTAGGACATTAGACAATCATAGTATCGGGAGATAGATGATTATAATTTAGAGTCCACTATTAATTGAAGATGCAGGAGTTGACTGATTAATTAAGAGTTTAAATCCTTAAGTTTTAAGACATAATAATTTCACTTGAATAACTATATAACTAATAATTTATATACCATGATAACAATTTGATTTGCATAATCTAGGGTAGATTCTGTTTTTTTTTTTTTTCACAATTCTCAATTAATTGCTTAGTTTTAGAAATTTTATAGTTATTTTCTTTTTAATAGTTTTAGTATAATTATTAGATTTGTTAATTTATTTTTTATTGCCTAAATATCGATAAGAACAATCATAAGTTTAGTAATATTATAGTCCTTGAGGGATCAACAACCTTACTTACTTTGTATTACTTGATTCCGACTCAGTATACTTGCTGGAGTATTCGCATATATATATATATATATATATATATAGTTTAAGCGAATCATCTACCCCATGTGTAAGCTTTGGTTCGACTTGCTTGTATTTGTATTATATTTTATTTGTGTATACTTTAATTTATTTAATTTCTATAAGTATTTTATTTGTAAAATAAAAAGAGAGAGAAAAAGGAAAAAAGAAAAAAAAATAGAACAAAAAGAGAACAAAAAAAGGGGAAGATGGAGTAGTTTAGTTCCATTCTTTTTTATTATTATTATTATTCTCTCAATTAAAACTTAAGTAAGAAGAAAGAGATAATCAAAATAAATAATAAAAAATAAAATTAAAAATAATAATATAATAAAAATAATAAATTTTTTTTATGGCTTAGAAAACTAATTTTCTAAATAAATAAAATGAAGTGATCCATTTTCTAAATCGGATCTTTTAGAAGTTTTCAAAATAAAAGTAAAATAAGATTAGGAATCTTTAGAACATTTTCTTGAATAAACTCGAATTGGATTAAAATGTAAACACTACTTTTTCTTTACTAAAATTAACCAACACACCAAAATTTTACAAAAAAAAAAAAAAAAAAAAACTATGTACGTCTAATCTTGAATAACAGATATATAAGTATTTCTAAGGCGATGTAAAAAACAAAAATACTTATTTTTTCCATTTTAGTTTAAATTATTCAATTTAGTCTAATTCATTAACTAGTGATTGAATTTCCTTTCATAGGTTAATTTTGAAAGGTAATTTTAAGAAATTAAATTTAAATTAGGAAAGTTTATGGTACCTATATGGGTTTAAAAAACCCAACCTCTAAACTCTTTTCTCTAGTTCTTGAAAAACACTTTTCTATAAAATCGGTTTTCCCCACATAAACCAATGTCTAAATCAAAACAAAATCTACCTATTTGATTTTGACTGAAACCATTTCTCAACCCTGGTCAAGTGGCAACTGCAAAAGCTTATAAAAATCTTTTAACAAGCCAATTTTCTTTAAACCTTAGTCAATTATCAATATTAAATAGGTAAGGTTTAGTATTAATCAATTTACGAAAAACTAATAAAAACCAAGAAAAAATTAGGTTCGATACCTTAGCAACATTACTAAAGACGTTAAGAGGGTTAGCCATATAACTTTCTAAATTTAGAATTAATTCTTTAAAGTCACCTTATTGAGTGTAATTTATTTATTTATTTACTCGTCATAATTTTCTACATTTATATATGATTGTACTAAATTTCTTACTTTATGTGTCATAATTGTATGGTATAAATGATCAAACATAGACCATATTAGAACCATAAGACAAGTGGGCCATTGTGTAGCCTCTAAGTATTGTGGTGTAACCATCGCTTAACGTTGATTAGGCTACCCCTACTTAAGCTTAATGTGATCAATGAAAGTGTTTTCTAAAACTAAGTGAGGTTACAATACTTAAGGATCTTTTTAGAACTTACCCTAATTACATTCACGAACCATTTTCCCAAAATTGGCAAATTGACACGATGTAGTAAGGATAAAAAAATAACAAAAAAAAAAGATTAACTATGACGTTTCCTAACCTTTTTCCTGTAAATATTTTCTTTTATTTAGAATATCAATGTAATTCCTGTGTAAATAAAATAAATTTGATGTAATTTTCTTTTATTCATTTTTGTACAAAATGGTGAGGTCCTCTCTTACACCAACCATTTTCAAAGAAGTTCATATTCACAAGCCTCTAGAGCCCAATGGAATACTCAAGAGATTGTTTCGATTTTTCAATCCAAACAAATAGAAAGTCATTGAAGACAAGATTAAGCTCATCTTCTCTTTACTCAAAGTCCAAATTGATATCACCATAGTATGGGCTTTGGTCCATTTTTGGGACCTTTAGAGTCAATCTTTTTGTTTTAGCCCGTGCCAAATGAGCCAACCGTTTAAGAATACTCCTATCTGTTATAAGTTTTCTTTGTCAAAAACGCAAAATATGTCTTAGGTATCACTACTAGCCCTATAAAGATTTTCAATAGACTACTAGGCCTCCGTAAATCTAAAATACGTAAAATATGGGCAAATCACCACATGAGAATCATTAGGGTAGTCTATCTTTTTATTTGGTTCGCAATCCTGTCTAGCTACAACTAAAAACTCTTTTATGGTAGCTTTAAAGATTGGTAGCAACATAAAATCAATGCCAATATCTTGGCAGCATTTAGGATTATTTTATTTCCAAATGAGATATTTCACATACATCACAAGATTGCAAAGTTAATGACTTCATTTTTAGAAGGGAAGTCTTACATCCTAATGCTATTAGCAGCACAAGCCAAATCACTCAATTGTGTCTAAGAAGAGAAGAATGGAAAATTAAAGACCAATATGGCCTTACTCATGATTTGATTTATCAGCCATACTCAAAGCCATAAATTTGACTTCCTTCGTAAGAAGGACACTCAAAAGATGAATACTATTGGTGCATTTGCTACTATGTCAAATCTTTCCAAAAATTCCACACTGAAAATATCTCCCAAGTTGCAAGATGGATCAAGGCAGCTAAGTTGAAGAAAAGGAAGAAGATTGAAGAGGACCCAAAAAGGAAGATCTAAACTTTAGAGTATTTGTAATAAATTTTCGAATAATGTAATGGAAGCTTCAAAGATACAATAAAAATCTTTTTCTTACCACATCATAGTCAGTTTGTTAGCTCCTCTCCTAGCATTCGCATGCCCTCATATTGCATTTTTTATTTCTCTTTGACTGAAATATTCATTAGTTCCTGTTTAAATAACTTTTTTGTGTTTTTTTTAGTAACATTATGAGAGCCGTATCCTTAGGCTTCTAAATATTTGATTTCTTTATGCATTCTACTCTCACTCTATCCAAATACATCCTTGGGATTATTTTTCTTGATGGTTAGCTTTTAAATACCTACAGATTATCAATAATTGATTGTAAATGTTTAGAAATGTTTTTTTACTCCTTCCTCACAACTTGTAAATAAGTCTTATGTTTGTATTCCACTTTTTTAATAAGTCCTTTTTTTCTCTCTTAAAAAGAAGATTATTCTTTCCAAAAAGAAAATAAAATAGGAAAGTTGATAACAGGTGAGGATTCTTATCAAAAGTTATGGCCAATAGTAGAAATAATGACAAACTTGATGGCAACAACCCTGTAAAAGTAAGGTTTCTTTCATTACAGCAAATGGTAGGGAAAATAACTAGACAGGTGAATTTTCTAATTGACAACATCATCCTACTTAGAGCCACAATGTCATCAAATGAAGAGCACTTGGAAGCTCGACAGGAGAAATCTATTGAAGCACCTCTTCTTAAAATAGAAGAGAAGATCAATCAAGCTTTTCAACCTAAGACTTAATCTTTTAACCTAGAGCTAAGTCAAGAAAGTATCAAAAAGATGGAAAGGAAACTAACTCAACAAATAACTAAAAAGATGAGAGCAATTAGGAATTGTGATGGATTCCAGCAGGCCAGGGTCATTGACTTTTCTGTATATGATGTTAGGGCTTATTTAGAAAAATTCAAAGTACCAAAGTTTAAGATGTACAATAGGACCGGATGCCCAAAGCTACACATAAGATTATACATCCGTAGGATAAGCGGATATGTTCAAAATAATTAACTCAAGGTACAAGCTTTTCAAGATAGTCTGATATGACCTCCATTAATCTAGTATGCCCAGCTTAATCTCAACCAAATCAATACTTGGGAAAAATTGGCTCGAGCATTCTATAAGCAATACAAGTTCAACATTGAGATAGCTCCTTCAATTTGGAACTTGTGCACAATGAGTAAGAAGAAAAATGAGTCCTTTAGGAAATATACTCAAAGATGGAGGGGCATAGCAATTAGAATCACTCCTCCTCTCTCGAAAAAAAGAACTAATATCTGTATTTATTGACTCATTGGAAGAATGATATTATGGGCACTTATTGGGAAAAAAAGTGGCTAGTTTTGCAGATTTTGTACTTGTTGGAAGTCGAATTGAAAAGGCTATAAGAATAAGGAGGCTAATAGGAAAAAGACCAGCCCCACTAGATTCAAAGGCATGTATAAATACTACAATGTTAGAACTTAAACCAAGTAAAAAAGGCCTAAAAATGCTTAGAAGAAAGTTCACTCAAATCACTGCCTTGTTATCTCAAGTCTTTAACCAATCAAGAAAAGAAAGCTTATTATAATAGAAAGGCCCAATGCTAGGATACAAGCCAAGGAAATATGACCAAAATGCACAATATGAATATCATATGGGTTAGTAGGGGCATTTTATTGATAGCTGCTGGAAATCGAAAAATAGAGTTCAAAACCTAATAGGTGCAAAGGCAATCTTATTAAACTCAATTCAAAGATAGGGACAATTTTCGCAATGACCTTTACAATGGCAAGTGATTTAAATAAAGTGATTTGTTTGCATTTCTCTTGTTTTAAGATATCTCATTAGTTAAAAGGTTTAAAATGAAGAAAGGCAAGACGAATCCCAAACACCAACCTTGAGACATTTTGAGAGTCAAGTGACATCATTGTGAGACTATCGAACTCATTCCTTAAAGGAAGCTCATCTTACATTTAATACATGAATCAAAATGAAGTTAGGCGATCTTTCCAATATCCCAAACACAAAACCCTTTGACAGCCCCATTGAACCTTTTATAGGAGTATTTTCAAAATAAAACCATGTTGAGAACCACCCACACAATGGGGTAAAAAGGAGGTTAGGAACATCTAATAGAAGGAAAGGTTAAAACTAATATGGTCTTGCTTTAGTCGCATCAATTCAAGAGTAATTGTTACCATTGATAACTAATTTCCTCTAAGATGAAGAAGGGCATCCATTCTAAACACTAAACATAAACTACATATACTTTGAAGCTACAAGCTCAAAGAAGGAATGATCACCTTTGTCTTAAGTAAAAAGAAAAAAGAAAAATGAAAAAAGAAAAAAAAAAAGAAGAAGGAAAAATGAGGAAAAGGAAAAGGGACAAGAAGAAACGTGAGAAAATGAAAAGACAAGGTAATCGAGTCCAAAACACAAAAAAAACCTAAGAAGATTAAGGACAAGTAACTCAAAAAGCCTATTCCTTAAGTAGGGACCCAAAAGCACGATTAAGATGATTAAAACTAAAAAGCTAAGACAAATGCTAAGTTTTCCCCAAAACTCAGGATCTTAAAAGAAAATTGTAGCTAACATTCGACTTATAGCCCACCCACAACTCTACCCATTCTAAAAGCCCTTTTGATTAAAGGAAATTACTTATCATTGGTAAAAATTACATTTAAAACTAAGGGAAGCACAATTTTAGTTTTACCTATAAAGTTCTTGACTTGTAAACCTGGGTTAAAAAGCAATTCTTTCATTAAAAGCATTTCATTAATGTCCATTTTAAGACCTAAGACCAAAAATCTTTATTATATTATAATCTAAAAAAGACCTAATGGATTGATTAAAAGTGTATTGCTTACAAGATGGACCATAATTTTTGGAATCAAAGTCAAGAGAAAGGAATTTAAGACGAAAGTGTGAGGAAGTCCTTTTATACTAAACTTATCTTTAATGAGATATCTTCTAATTAAAAAGAAAAGTTAAAGAAGTCATGCCTAAAAACATGGAAAGTTATTTGTCCCTGAAGAAATGCAAAGACCTTAAAAAATTATGTCGCTGAAAAGCTTACATGTGATTGAGAGAATCTAAACCTAATAGCATGTCAAAAAATTGAAATAAATTCCATTTTCTCTCATTTCAGTCCTTTCTTTTTTCCATGTCACCCTAATGGTCCAAGTCTTCAACAATTCAAAAGTCATCTTCTCTATAGTCAACCCTAACAATAAGCTTCTATCATCACCTTGGCAACTACTGTTTTCAAAGGAGTTCACTTCCTTTTGTCTGAAGTTCAAGGATCTACTCTTAAGTAAAAATTGCTCCTAAGTTGGCCTTGGAGGCTAGAATCATCCTCTTTAACATGATCACCCTCAAGGCTAATGTCATCTACTTCTCTTTCTATAAGTGGATTTTATCCCTAATGTCTACCCCATCATATACAATTGCCAATCAACAAATCTATCTTTTTCTTTCAAGTCTCCTAAGAATGTGATACACAGCGAGTCTCAAAACCAAGGATAAGGTACTCGGGGTTCGAATGAAAACAAGGAACAGAGTGTGAAAATGAGGTTTTGACGTTGAATGTGTATGGATATAATACAATAAGACACAAACACAATCAAGGGTTGAGCTCAAAATAGGGTTCAATAGGACTTACAAACACTAAATATCACTCAGGATTCAAATGAAGGTTAAAAGTAACTTACTTACTTGCTTAAATGAAAGGTTTACCACAATCTTAGGGTTAAGATTGATAATAACGCAAGAAGAATCAAAGAGTTAACCAGCACTCAATAATCCGAAAAAAGCTGGCCCTAAGAGCTCTGGAGTATCCTTACTCAAAAAAGGAAAGTTCAAGTGTGAACACTATTTAAATATCCTTTTTCTGATGATGATATTCTACTAATTACAAATGTTGCTATTTATAGAAAGTACTAAAACCCTAGTAACAAAACTATAAATAATATATAAGGCCTTAAGCCATAAAGAATGAGCCCATAATTAAAATAAAGAAAATATGTACAAGAATATAAAATTGTGTATTTAGCAGAAGAAGTCGGAATGTTATCATTCGGCCTATCTTGGAAGGAGTAGGATCCGAACTAAGCAAGGTCAATGGTTAGATGTCTAGGTTCAGGTAGGAGTCCATGAATTCTCGCAATGCTTGGTCAAGATACCTAAAAGGTCAACTCATAGTTGTCGAAATCTACAATTAGTCAACACTAATCCCTCCATGCCTTGTTAAGTGGATCTATGGGCTTAAGGCCTCGGTTGTGTTATCTCTCGAATTCTCGAAAAATGATAGACTTTATGTCGAGTAGCTCCTTCTCTTCCTCTCGGACTTCTAGTATTAGCTCAGCTTCGACTTCGAAAAGGTCAACCTCATCTTGGAGATAGTCTCAGGTTGATTCCTATCATTACCACAAGTTTGAAAAAAAGTTGTCTTCAATGCTAAATAATGAGCACGGGCCTAGATGCCGAACAAACTTCTCTTCCCTTTTCTCTTCACCATGGGTGATGAGTTACTTTGGGCTTCGTCAACACTTATGGGAGTCAAGTAATAGCTCTTCCCATCATTCCAAACAATGTAAATGTTAAGGAAGCTATCATGGATCAATTTTTGGTTATACTCCCATAGTTAGCCAAGAAGTAAATTTGTTGCATTCATAGGCACTACATCGAAACCAATCTCTTTTATCCACATAAACCATACCCTTGTCATTAAACCACTTCAATCTATAAGGTCAGGGATACAGGTAGGTTGGCATCTTCGTCTTTTCTACTAGCTCAGCAGAAACGACGTTGGTGTAGTTTCCTCCATCAACAACCAAGGAACAGGTCTTCCTATTCACCAAACATCGAATATGAAATAAATTTTCCCTTTATTCAGGATCTGCTTTCAAGTCGGCTCGTCATGGCTAAGAGTTCATCGAAATTTTCAGTATAGACATTTTCTTCTATCAACTCATCTCTCGAACTCTTGTTACTCTAACTTTCTACTTAAGCTTCGGGTCTTTCACCCTTCAAGATCATGACCCTTTTATTCGAACATTGAGAAGCAATATGCCCGTAACCTAAGCACTTAAAGCATTTAACTTCTCAGGCCTTGGTATCAGGTACTTTCTCTTTCTCTACCTTCTTTGTCTTAGCCTAATCAGGTCGGCTAGAATCAACTTTCTCTATCTTCTTCTCTTGTCCTCTTCTTTCAGCATACCTCTTAAGTTTAGGGTTAACTTGTTGAGGTCAGTTAATCGGCCTCTAATGCCTTCCCCTCCTCTGTCTTTCTACTCTCAATGCTAACTTAATCAACCCGTCCAATGAGTTAAACGGCTGCAATTCAACTATGTTGACTATATAGTCTCAAAGTCCACTTAGAAACCTAGCAATGGTGAGGTCGTATGCCTCGGCAATCTCACATCTCATCATTAAGGTCTCAAACTCTTGCAAATACTCTTCAATAGTATTTCAACCTTGCCTAAAGTGTTGGAAAGTATAGAGCATCTCTTGCTTAAAGTATGTCAACACAAAGTGTTGGTTCATCAATCTTTTTATAAGTCTCCAAGTTTTGATCGGTTTTTCTCCTTTAGCATCTCACTTAGCCACTAACTTATCCCACCAAAAGCTTGCATATTCAATAAGGGATAATGAAGCCAGCTTAACCTTTGTTTGATCGTCACATTCATAGCATTCAAACAACTTCTCAACTTAAGGAACCTAATGTAAGAACTCTTCAAGTCGGCAACTTCCACTGAAAGTCAATAGCTTAAGCTTTGTATTATCAAGTCCTCGACCAAGTGTTCAGGGTACATCCTTAGCATTTTGAGCTGGCTGGTTCACCTCGGATTGGCACTTCTGATAGAGCCCTGCTAGGCCATATTTCTTTTTGGCCTCGGCTCTCTTCTTCGGTTTCTTAGGTTCTCGACATCAATACCTCTATCATTGCCTCTTCTCGGCTCAGGTTGGTTTTCTCTTCTTCTCAACTTAATAGCCCTTTGTGGTTGTCATCCATCATCATTAAACTCATTGGAGCGAAGTCTACTAGTAAGTGTTTGTTCCTTTTTTCCATCTCAGCCAACACGTCTATAGCCTCTAACTAATCCAGTAAGCTCTTGAATAGAGTCAGTGAGATTCTGAATCCAATATTCCAAGTTGGCAACATGTTGCCTTAAACTTCCTCAAGGGCTATCATTGTTATTATTAACACTATCTTTAGACATTCTTGTCCATACAATGATATTTAAATAAAATTTGAACAACTCGATTTACAACAAAACACAATTATAGTAACCCAGAAACGACTACTACTCGGCTTCTGTATCTAACATGATTGACAAACACTTCTACAGCAACTAAAATCAATTACTGAAATTGCTGTTACTCGACTCAACAGTAGTATAATACTATGACTTTTAAGAATACAAACAATACATTATACTATAGAAGGATATCTAATAGATGTTCAAATAACAAAACAAACTTTAAAGAACACTGTACGCGTGTTTTCCCAAAGCTCTAATACCATGATGATATGCAATGAGTCTCGAAACCAAAGATGAGGTACTCAGGGTTCGAATGAGAACAAAGAATAGAGAGTGAAAATGGGGTTTTGATGGTGAATATATATGGATATAATATACCAAGACATAAATACTATTAGGGGTTAAGCTCAAAATAAGGTTCAATAGGACTCACAAACACTAAATGTCACTCAGGATTTAAATGAGGGTTAAATGTAACTTACTAACTTGCTCAAATGAGGGGTTTACCACAATCTTAGGGTTAAGATTAATAAGAACACAAGAAGAGTCAAAGAGTTAACCAGCACTCAATAATCCGAAAAAGGTTAGCTCTAAGAGCTTTGGAGTATCCTTACTCGAAAAAGGAAAGTTCAAGTGTAAACACTGTCTAAATATTCTTCTTTTGATGATGATGTTTTGCTAATTACAAATGTTGCTATTTATAGCAAATCTTAAAAATCTAGTGGCAAAACTGTAAATAATGGACGATGCCTTAAGCCCTAAAGAATGGACCCATAATTAAAATAAAGAAAATATGTACAAGAATACAAAACTGTACATTTAGTAGAAGAAGTTGGAATGTAGTCATTCGGCCTGTCTTGGAAAGAGCAAGATCCAAACTAGGCAAGGTCAGCAGTTGGATGTCCAAGTTCGAGTAGGAGCCCTTAAAGTCTCGCAGTACTTGGTTGGCCCACATTTGCTGAATTCTATGATTAGTCGACACTAATCTCTCTATGCCATACCGAGTGGATCTATAGCCTTAAGGCTTTGATTGTGTGATCTTTCAGCTTCTCAGCAAACAACAAACTTAATGCCAAGTAGTTCCTTCTCTTCCTCTCGGCTTTAGTAAGAGTTAATTAGCCTCTGCTTCAAATTGGATGGCCTTATCTTAAAGATAGTCTCAACTTGATTCCTATCAGAATGGTTACGTATGCTCTTTTTACTTTGGTCCCCATTGATTGTTTACTCTTTAAAGTACTATCCATGTAGTAAAAATGTTAGTAATAGCATGCTCTTAAAGCGCCATCCTAACCTAAGTTAAAACCCTTGGATCACATGCTTACGGAGCGCTATCCAAAGTTAAAACCCTTAGATTACTTACTCTTAAAGCACTATCTTAACTTAAAACCCTTAGATCAAATGCTTTCGAAGCGCTATCCCAAGTTAAAACTCTCGAATTACATGCTCTTGAAGCGCTATTCTGACCTAAGTTAAAACCCTTGGGTCATATGCTCTCGGATCGCATGCTTTCTCTCCAAAGCATTATCTTAACCTGAAAACATCGGAACACTTGCTCTTAGAGCACTATCCTAATTTGAAACCCTTAGATCACTTGCTTTTCGAGCGTTATCCTAACTTGAAACCCTTTGATCACTTGCTCTTAAAGCATTATCTTAACCCGAAACCCTTGGATCGCTTGCTCTTAGAGCATTATCCTAACTTGAAACCCTTAGATCACTTGCTCTTAAAGCGCTATCTTAACTCGAAACCCTTGGATCACTTGCTCTTAGAGCGTTATCCTAACCTAAAACCCTCAAATCACATGCTGTTGAAGTGTTATCCTAACTTGAAGCCCTTTGATCGCATGGTCTTAGAACGCTGTTTTGATTCTTTTCCCTCTTTAAATTTTCATTGCACTTGAGGTATGCCCACCTAGTATAAGCCTCCTCTTATAGCATACTAGGTCTTCTTATTTTAACTTAGCCTTAGGATATAAACCTGCCTAGGTTAGTTAACTCATAAGAGCATTACCAACTTTCAAATTCTTTAGAGTCTTAGTCAGCTTAAGGAGCACTTTTCCCATTTATCTAGGTTAGTCAACTCATAAGGACATGATCAGGCTTTCAAATTCTTTAGAATCTTAGCCAACTCAAAAAACGCTTTACCCATCTACTTAGGTTAGTTAGCTCAATAGGGGTACTATTAGGTTTCAATTTCTCATTTAGGGTATTAACCAGCTCAAGGAGCACTTTACTAATTTTCCTTAGTTAGTTGGCTCATAAGGATATGACCAGGCTTCAATTTCTCTTTAGAGTCTTACCTAGCTCAAGAAGCACTTGGCCCTTTCATTTAGGTTAGTCAACTTATAAGAATATGACCAGGTTTTTAGGGTTCTTATTAACCTATAGGGGTGCTACTTTCTTTTAGTTTCTTTTTTGTCTCGACCAACTCTTAGAGTGCCCCCTCTCTTTTTCACCTCTCATCATTCACCAAATCCCTAATGGACCAAGCCTAGAATAGCTAGCTAGTTGTAGCGTTTCTGGGGGCAATTTCACTCCCAAGGCAAAAATGGTGTCTTTTTTGCATTTTATAATAAAGTTTTATTAAAACTTCACCATAAAAAGGGATAAATGTAGACACTTCATTTTTGTCCCCTACGTGTTTTTTTTTTTTTAAAAAAAAATAGGGTAAAAGATTCCTAATTTAGAAAAAAAATAACAAAAAATAAAAATTTAGAAAAAAATTACTAAAAAAAGAAAATTTAGAAAATATAAAAAAAGAAGAAGAAGAAGAAAAGTAGAAAATACAAAAAAAAAATAGAAAATTTTGAAAAAAGCACAAAAAAATAAATATATAAAAAAGATTTTTTTTATAGATGTCTTAAGTCTTTTATTTTTAGATTGAGCTTAAATAAAATTAATTTGTATAAGTTTTAGAAGTAATTGAAACTTATTTTGGTGTTTTTTATTTATTTATTTTATTTTAGTTTTGTTTTATTTATTTATTTTGAAAGGAGGGATCAGGTGGTTGCTAGGCTTAAAGCCTAGCAATCAAGGTCGAAAAATTTCGACCTAGGAGAATAGAGGAATGCTTGGAGCGCACCTTTGTTTTTCAACCACATGCCCAATCTTCTCCTACATCTCACTTGCAATTGCTGTAATGCAAAAACAACAAAAATTTTTTTAAAAAAAGAAAGCATGATCCCCTCCATCTTTGACCTATCTAAGTTGATTTCTTAAGCAAATCTTATCTAACTAAATTTAGAAATCCGAAGAGCACTGAAGATATTTTGCATCGGTACCCATAACTCATCCAAATTCACTCATTAAGATAGTCAAAATTGGCTCCAGAAATTGGGGGAAAAAAAAAAAAACTTAAAATCCAGCATCACCATTCATAACTGATTTCTCTATTACTGAGTTTTCTAAGCTTGTTCAAGTAAAGGTTAGTATAAATAAGGACTTATGGACTTGTTTTCAATAGAGACCTCGATCAAAAACACTCCATACAAGTTCAAATCCGAGCTTTCTCTTTCTAGCATGATTTCATCCTCTCTCTATGGTAACATCCTCTATGGTGGTTTCCAATGAAAACCACCACCACCACAAGCTCTAGCACCTCTGAAATACTAAGACCTAACCTCTCTTTCACCTTCAATAACCACCACCATAGTCACCTATATCCAACCACAACCACCTAACCCCGATCACCACCTAAATGGTTATCTGATATCAAGGTGTCGTCCCTATTCCCCCTAAAGCCAATAAGAAACACACAAAAGGCCTTTCCCCTACTCGTTTTGGTGAACAAAACTAGTTGAAGCGTGCCCTTATTGCTTCTATTGTTGAAGGTTCGACTGACCTGACCTGGATCCAATCGAATCAATCTGGCTTGGTGACCACTCCTGCCTAAGTCCGACTCGCGCGAAAGCTTTGGTCCAACCTACTTGTATTTGTATTATATTTTGTTTATTTCTACTTCAATTTATTCAATTTCCGTAAGTATTGTATTTGTAAAAAAAAAAAAAAAAGAGAGAGAGAGAGAGAGAAAGGAAATATTCGAAAATAAAAAAAAATAAAGAAAACAAAAAAAAGGGGAAAGAAGGAGTAGTTTAGTTTTGGTCTTTTTTATTATTATTGTTACTCTCTCGGTTAAAACTTAAGTAAGAAGAAAGAGATAATAAAAATAAATAATACAAAAGAAAAATAAATAATAATAATAATAATAAAGTTTTTTTATGGCATAGAAAACCAATTTTTCGAATAAATAAAATGAAACGATCCATTTTTCAAATTAGATCTTTTAGAAGTTTTCAAAATAAAAGTAAAATAAGATTAAGACTCTTTAGAACTTTTTGTCAAATAAACCTGAATTTAATTAAAACATAAACACGGCTTTTTCTTTACTAATTCAACCAAAATACTAAAATTTGATAAAAAGAAATATGTGTGTCTGATCTCGAATGATCTGTACATGGATACCTTTAAGGCAATGCAAAAAAACAAAAAAAAAAACTTATTTTTTCCATTTTAGTTTAAATTATTTAATTTAGTTTAATTTGTTAATTAGTGCCTGAATTTCCTTTTATAGGGTAATTTTGAAAAGTGATTTTAAGAAATTAAATGTAAATTAGGAAAGTTCATGGTACTCATAAAGGTTTAAAAACCCAAACCCCTTAGACTCTTTTCTCTAGTTCTTCAAAACCATTTTCTATAAAATCGGTTTTCCTTATGCAAATGGGTGTCTAGATCAAAACCAAATCTATCCATTTGCTTTTTACCTAAACCATTCCTAACCCTAGTCAAGTGGTAACTCCAAAAGCTTATAAAAATCTGTTAAAAAGCTAGTTTTCTTTAAACTTTAGTCAAGGATCAATATTAAACGAGTAAGGTTTGCTATTAATCGGTTTATGGAAAACTGATAAAAACCAAGAAAAAATTAAGCTTGACAATAGGAAAGGAAAAGTGCAACCTCAAGCTTTAATCTCCGTAATCTAAGCAATCTTTTTTTAGGTAATGGTTTTAGTGGATTCCACATAACTACCTATCAACTGGAACAATGGTTACAATAGTACGAAAAACTCTAAAAGCATCTATAGTTAAAGCATTGTTATAAAAATTGAATAGCTTACCAAATCCCTTAAGATCTTATTGAACTTTTGTATGACCTTCATCACTTTTTCTTCCATCCATTTTTTTAAGTAAGGTGAGGCTCGCATCAAGCTATTGACCACCACATAGCCTAGTGAGCACTTGACAATAAAGTTTAGCTATAGATAACAAAACAAGGAAAATTTTCATAAATCAAATACGTCACATAGGTGATATAATATATTGAAACAACTATATTAGTAATGAATCATATGCTATTAAATGACAGTAAGGGTTATAAGGATAAAAAACATACCATGAGCAGCATAATGGAACCCTATGTATAACTCTAACCAATCATCTTATAATTTAAAATATCATATTGCATTCTCTACAGAATGTACTTTGCCCAGTTATATTGTAATAGGTTACTTAGATCAATCACCACTGCCAAATACTCTCTCAGCATCATCACATTAGATTAAGGGGCAAGTAACTTGCTAAGTACCCACATCACAAACAATTGCTTAAATTTGTCATCAACTGCCTCAGCTTTTTGCAAACTTTCCTCAAGAACGGTTAACTTAACATCTTCCTTCAACTTTAATTTACTCCTCACATTAGCTAATAGCTTCTTCTTAGCATCTATTGGTACATCTTCACCTTTATTACTCAGGCCAAGGATATTTTATGTATCAAGAGGAGTAATCAAAACACTTATCCCATTTATATCTAAAGCATAACTCTCCAAGTTAAAGTTCTCAATCAGCCACAGACATAAATCTCTATCTATCTTACTACAGTTCAACTCCAAAAGGCCACCAAGGCTTACCTCACTCACTGCATCTTTTTTCACATCAAAAAAATATGAAAGGACTTCGACAACGTGTCTGGGTTAACATCTTGTCTAATACTATAAAAAATAAATAATACAAAATAAGTATTAACGAGGATAACAAAATCCCAACTTAATAATTTTGAATAACCATTTAGTCTTATCATCTTCATAGTACCCTTGAATTCCTCCTTTTAACTTTGATACCCTTTTAAGCTATTAATTTTGTATTCCTTCTTTTCTTCAAGAGGAAGAGCATGCCACTTTTCAACTCTTTTTGCAAGCATCTAAAAAAAAAAAAAAGAAAGGCAAACATAATCATATAAGAGTTACCTAAGAATACCTTAAGCTAACCAAAATGTATAAAATAAAATCATCACTAACCTCCCTTTTAACTAGATGTTCATTACTCTCATCTTACCTGTGTAAGGATAAACTAAGAAAGAAAACTATTGAAAGTATAAACAATACAATTGAAAACAAAAAAAAAAATGGAGATCTTGAGTCATACAAGTAATGCATTTACAATGTCATTGGCCACTTCATCTTACTTCCTCCAAAAAATCACAAACTTGTACTAATTTTATAAAATTATGTTTTAATAGAAATGTAAAAATTAAATAGCTATGTTTAGTAATATAAGCATTGACAAAAAACATAAAACTATCGATAGAAATTGTCTATCGGTTAACATAATAGCAAAAAAAATTTATTATATTAGTTAACCGTCGATAAAGTGTAAGGACTCAAAAGCTCCTTCAATTTTATCTATCAATAGATATTTATTGTCTGTCAACAATCATTGTGTTGGGACTTTTGCATTCTTATAAACTATCGACAGTAAATTGAAATTATGTTATCCCCCCTTACCCTCTATCAAACTATCAATAGTGAGATGCTACTGTTGACAGTTTTGCCTGACAGCAGTAGCCCTGCTATGAATTTTTAAAACCCTAATTTGCTTGACCCCTTGTGATGAGGCATGAGACCTAATTCAATCTGAAACAAAAAAACCTAACAATACGATAAAAATATACGATAACCCCAACATCCATATCAACAATTGAGTCAAAATACAAAAACCCTAAACCCCAACAAACAAAAGCAAATTTTAATGAAAATAGTAAGAAAAAATTATGAAAAAACATATCGAGATGAGTTATTCAAAGAATATATTATTTAAGAATGCAAAAAGCCTTTTGTATACTATAATCTATATGTTTTTATCGTGATAGAGCCTCTTTTTACTTTAAGAGAGTGAATGAAAAATGTATTTATCTTCTTAGGTTTATATTTTGGAATTTTTATTTTAATTTGGTTTTGTTATTTTATTATTATTTAATTATATTTGTTAATTCATTTTTTAATTTTCAAAACCTATTTTCAGATTGCAAGTTATAGTATTTTAATAAAAGTAATAACCTAAATTAAATTTTACTAAATAAATTATTTAAAATATTCAATATTATAATAATATTATTTTATTAGCGTTATCATAAAATGCTTACTCTTATAGGAGTCTCTCGTGAGAAGAAAGTGATCATACCTTAAAATATGGAAATTTTCGGTTTTCTTGAGCACTAGTACGAGAAAAGGTACGGTGATCAATGGTCAACCAATGGATAGTTGATCATCATTATATCTATTCAATGGGGATCCCCCTAAACATAGGACGGGGCATACGACCGTCCGACGATCCTTTGGCAGCTGCCATTATTCATCGAGTGACCATCCATCACATATGTTCTTGATAGGGGCTGGGGTAGCCATTAAATGAACAACCTACTTACCATTAAGGATAAAGGTATACATTTATATTTTAGTACTTTTTAAAAATACTTTCATGCCACGCGGCATGTTGTGCCACCTGCCATCTATGGCGACATATGCCGCACAGCAATTATTTTTAAGTATCACATTATCTAATTATATAAGGAGAACTACTAAGGGTGGCACTTGAAAAGTTTTCTAGACTAATGCTCAGAAAAGTTCAAATGGTTACTTGTAAAAAGATGCAAAGTTCGTAGGCAAATATGACGTTAACTGAAAAATTGAAGTTGTTATTATGCATCCATCAATTATAACCAAACACGAAAGAGCAACGAGGGTTCATAAGCAAATGTAACATCTCAACTATCCCCCAACTCAATAAACCAAGTTCAATACTTATGTGTATTAGGAAAAAAAAAAAATTTAAAGATTACTCATAACCTGATATATCATCGATCAAAAATTCTTCTAATTCTTATTTTTATATTTTACTTTAGCTACTCTAAATAGCATTTGACCACCCTAAGTAAGTCATGCCACCAATAACGATGGTGAGACTCAATCTAATATATTTTTTATTTTGAGTATTTACATGGGATTCTTGTGTTAACTTTTTTTTTTTAAATTATACGATTAATGATGTATTCCATTGATTATTAGATATTTGATGGCATCTTAAGACTTGCATATGTGATTTTAAGAAATTTTTCTGACTGAGAAAATTTTACTGTTTTAATTCAGGTTTTAAATATCTTTACTTCTCTATAATATAAATAATATATATTTATATGTATAATATGATATAATAACTTAATAAGAATTTAGTTTTGCACGTCATATTAAGGCTTGGTTTGGTAATTCAAAAAGTTCTAGCAGTTGATTGCAGATTTTAGAATTTTAAAGACTTCATTACAAAATCTAAATTTTAGAGTACTTTTCTTTTTTAAGAATTATTTATAATTTAGTAATAATGTCTTAATAAATATATATATATTTAATATCTTTATACCACATGTATGTTATGCTACATGGTGCCTTGTGGCATTAAAGTATATTGAATGTGCTCTCAAAATTAGCGGTCTAATAGCAAGACACATTTTCTCTAACTTTTGGCTTAAATAAGGAGAAATTCTTGAATATTTATGCAACTTATTGATTAACAATATCTATTAGATTACATTTAATAATTGATAACTAAAATAAACTCTCCTATTAATGGATTATTTTCTGTATTTTTTTTAAATATAAACTCATGAAAAATCTTTCTAAATGCATAACCCTCCATAAAAAAATAAAAAATATATATATATAGAGATCAAATAAATCGATCGATCGATGCCTATTTTATTTCCATCTTATCAAAGTTGTCGTATTCCACCTCAAGTCTATGACCTAATCTCCTTAACTCTGTTTCCAAGAAGTCAAGCGTGGGCTCAAAACTACACCATACAACAAATGCTTATACTGAAAATCGAAATTAGTCCCCATCGCAATTTAATGATTTTCGTCTCGATGCATTGTAAATGGTACCTAACTGGCAACATGATTTAAAGTCTCTAAAGAAATCTAAACAAAAGAGTGGGGGCAAGAAAGAAATCTATTAAAAAAAGGCTTGGTGATGAATCCACATGGCAATTGAATAAACCCAACCCATCATTGTCTAGTCCAATTTGTCAATTGGTGATTATCAAATGGATAAATGTTGTCCTTCAGATTCTATAATACTAACAAATAATATCCAAATCGTCCAATCAAATTCACAAAGTTTCCAAATCAATCCACGCCCCACTTCACCGCAGCCACTGCCAATAACCTCAATGGGCCCAGGAATCTGATCCTAAGGGAATACCATATCTCCGTCTCCCTTCAGATAAGATAATCTCTCTTTCTAGCAACCCAATTTATTAACATGTCTTGTCTTCAACAGTGCATGGCAATTGCTTTTATTTTTCCCAAGATTATGCGTATTCACAGATTAAACTTTAGTAACACACGCGGTGGATATATTCAATTATAGATGTCAAATTTAATATTTGAAATACTCATAGTTAGGAAGCCGGCCGTAGAGTAACGAGCAGAGATAATAATGTAACTAGCATTTAGAAAAATAGGAAATCATCAAAAAATTATGTTGAATATTTATGTTGATAAAAAGTGTCCGGATCGTTTAAAAAAATTCCTGCTACTTCCCTAAAAAAGAGTTGAACGTTTTTTGTTTTTGTTTTTGTTTTTCCCTTGACAGTGATGAGCCTTTCAAATGTTATATTCTATATTCATAGTCAAACTAGATAAAGTCCCGCATAATTCACTGATATTAGTTTAGAATATTAGTAAAAAAATGATTAATTTGTCAGTCCTGGTGAACATGTAACAAGGGGCATTGAATTATTTGTTATAGAATTTTTAAATTTTTATTTTATTTGCGGAAAACATATTACAAAAGACAACCCACTTCTTTTTTCTTGAGATTACCGTGAATCATTGAACTTATTTCTAACCTTGACATATCAGAAACTATCATTTCATATCAAAGATTTGATATGAGTGAGAAAAAAAAAAAACTGATTAATTCTTCTAGCATTTCTACTATATGATGAAGAAAATCAAGATGAGATGTAAAAACTTCGGCATAAGTTTTCAGTTTCCCAGACTCTACCCTCCTCGCAATCCGTACCCCATGATTAACATAGGTATATATATAAAGTGTCTCTTACTCTGTGTTTTAAGCCTATTGTTCGAAGGCTAGTGCGATCTATAAAATAATGCGGTGACAGGTGGTTTGTAAGACCGAGAGTACGAGATGAAAGTCGGTAGAGGTAGAATACACGTGCTTGTTGAGTAGCTAAGGTCTTTATTAAATTTACACCGAGATTTGAGTTTTGAGCATGTGTTGTGTGGCATAACATGGTCGGAAACATGAGATTAGAGGCGTCGTCTGCTACAAAGATTAGTTAACTGGCACTCGGTTGACCAAATATGTTGAGTTATTTATGGATTTCACTTGTATGATTCGGCCTTGCCCATAATCTTTACTCAAAATTTAGAGTAAAATCACGTATTAATTTAATTCTCCCATGCTTTGTTTCATCTCTTGTTTTTATGTGATGTTTAAATCTATAACTGAATTGAGTTTAGCAACACATAACCCATTTTCACGCTAACAGTGGAATATCATCTTTATATTGGAATTAAATTCAAATTAAAAGATAAAAATGAATTATCATACATATATTCATATCTTTTATCTTTTATGTAGAAATATGAATAAGTTGCATTTATTAAATTATGCATCCCTTACATTTAGTATGTTATATATACTCACTTATGAAATAATTATATACGAATTCTAATATTATCTTTATGATAGGTACAATTATTAAATCGAAATATTCATTGTGTGATAACTTTTAATGAATTAAATTTGTCCTTTATTTTGTACTCTTCTGAGCCTAGTATTTCTGGCAATTACAATAACTTATTTATTTTTTCATGTTCAAAACAAGATTTTTTATATTTGATGGGTAGAAATCTCATCTATTTTTTCAAATACTTAGATCATGGATCCATTGAAAGTGTCTTCTTGTACTATGATGTCTTGAACAATTCGTATTATACAGTTTTGTGCTCTGCATTACAAAAGAAAGATATATATAAAAATTTAATCCTAAAGCTAGTTAATGCTATTATTCTGCATCTTAATCTTGATGATTGAGTTTTCCTATTGGGAATATTATCCCTTAAATTTCTATGATGATTGTATTTGTGTGCGTAGCTTCAAACTTTAAAGATGTGATTGCACAATCCATTGTTAAGTTTACTGATCTCGTGATAATGATGGCAAAATAAAGTTAAAACAAGCCTGAGCTTAAAAAAAAAAAAAAAAAAAGTCAATGATATAATCATATCACATCGATAAATTGGTAAAAATAAGTACTAATGATTTTTAAAATACTAATAAATATACTTTCATATATTAAAATTTTATTAATACTTATATATTATTAATTTATTCACCTAATATATTAGTATTTTGAAGGTACCTTTTCTCTCAATATTTTCAAATTACAATAGAAGCAGCAGTGCCGGAAGCATGTTAACAGTATGTGACCGCTAGAACTATTTCGAAAGAGTTAGATATATTTAAGTATGATCCAGCACTATAAGTAGGATATATCTTCCAATCACAAGGGTAGTTCGCATCAACATTGAAGATTTGGTAGAAGTACATAAAAGTTAATAAAACCTCATAGACGCTAGTAAAATTTCTCTACGTCATAAATTTATTTATATGGGGGAAAAAAGGCTCATTGAGCTAGCATTCAATTGACTGAATTCTAAAAGCTCCCTCGTTCAAGTAATGGAATCATACAGATGTTCTTGAAAATCATCAATTCGGCGAAAAGTTAAGCCCGTTGATCTTTCATTAGTCTGAATAATGCTTGCAATGAAAAAACCCAAGTGATCTATTAATATATTATATTTCCAGAAGTCATCTGTTAAATGAAAAGGAAGAACATTAATTAAAAAAAAAAAAAAAAGAAAGAAAGAAATTAACAGCAAGTTAACTAGAAGCCCTGACAAATGAAAAATTCGGGTTCTAACCAGATCCAAATATTGATTCGAGTTCAAATACAAAAATTGAAGAACAAGATAAGAACGACACGATAGTAGTGGAACTTTCAACCGGATCCGAAGAATGTAATGCTAGGATGCAAGGAGGTGTGGTATTTGCATGTAGATGAGACTTTAATCTCGAATCATTAGAGAATAAACACTTCTACTTCTTCATTTTTTTCCGTAAAGATGTATATTTATACGTAAAGCTTCCGGTCCAATGCTGAGATTAAATTTGGTTAAAAGCCGATTCCAAACCATAAATTAGTTTGATTCGGCTCAATAATAGCCAAACTCAACCGCCCAGGCAAATCACTTAACTTTAATGGTCTAGGTGGTTCTCTTGCGCAGAAGCACTCGAACCAACAGTTCACGAACTGATAAATTGATCCGATTAATTCACCTTTTTAAAAAAATAAAAAAAGAAAGAAAAAGAAAAGAGAGGGCATTAAGTCAAAAAAATAATTGAATAATATCTAATAAGTCATTATATATCAAAAATACTTTATTTGCAATGATAAATAACAATTTTTTTTTAAATAATATTATTAAACTAGTAATAAATGACTAATTATAAATTAATTATATTTTAAGGAATGATAAAAAATTTAATTTCAATTAATGTAAATCATTTTTGTAAAATTTATCAAATATGAAAGATTTAAATATGAGGAAAAAATAAAATTTGAGAGAAAAAAATAAAAAAATTGGAATCGTATTAAATTAGAAATTAATAAAAAAATTTAAAATTATTAATGAATTAGTATACATAAAACCAAAAAGCAAAAAAAGATCACTTTATTAGAAATTATTAACATATATAAAAAAATTAAATAATAAAAAAAAAACCGTTTTAAAAACCTCAAACTGATCCTTAAACCATGAGGCTTAATGAACCAGTTCGAAACCACGAATTTACAAGCTAATCACAATTTATTGTGTTACTAACTCTTGAAGCAGTTGTTTAGGATTGATTCCGAACTGATCCAGTTTGATGTCTAGCTCTAACTAAGACTCCATATTGGTATGGTGAGTCAAAGAAAGTAACTTCCATTACAATGATGTTTTAAAAATGACAGATGATCAATAGGCGTTATCCAAACGATATGATGTGTTTCGATTCCTCTAAGTATGATTCTTTCTTATTGAGAATAATTCGTTTTCATTATATTTTAACTTTTTCTAGTAAATGGGAGATATATTGTCTTTCATGTTGAAAATTATCTACTTTTCTTAAAAACTACCTAACTATATTATATTATATTTATAATTTAAAATATCGTATATAAATTCTAACTAAGTTAAAACCCTTATAGTTTAATAATATCACCACTAGTTATTCATTGAAATGAATCAAAGTTTGAAACTCCTTTTCAAATTATAACATAATTGAAAACAAAACAAAACTTTTCTAGGTTGGCGTAAAAGCTGGTAAGTTTTACCTATCACATTAAAGTCAACAAATGATATATTAACCGGTTTTGATGTTTTACATGCTAACATTTATACTTATTTAATTACCTAAAGGACAAAAAAGGGATAAATGAAGGAGTTATATATTAGTGAAATAGATGGGACTGCGTAACTATATGAGACGTGTTTAAGTAAAGATTATATTTTAAATATATAGATATATATATATATATACGGTCTCATATGATTTGATCAAATAATTTAATTTAGTCATTGTATTAACTGCGGTATATAATTTTATACACATAACGCGAGTTTGGATATGCTAGTACGATTAAATATGTTTGTGGATTGGCATCCAAAGTTATACTTATAAGAGAGATCGTGAATGGAATATTTCAATTCTATCTTCAGACGGTGGGATAAGCAGTTTCAGGTTACAGGCTCTTACAATAGGGGAAACATCCAGAATCCGTACCCTAGTATACATTGTATATGCTTGAGCGTTAAGCCACAGAGTATTCAAAACTTGAAATATGTATAACATGCCCCGGTTCTCAATTCTACTATCCACTGTTTTACTATATGTATAAAACTTAAAAGGTTGGTTTTGTGTCAAATGTGATGTTATGTGTCGCCCTCGGGGATCAGGATGGTCCGTATCTTGATTTGCCCGGAAATTATGAAGAGATGAAATAAATTGTAATGTGAATCGATCTTAATATTTTATATGTTAATCTTATGAATTTTGATTAAAATAAGAAGGAAATTGAAAAGGATATGAGCAATTAATTCTTTACACCTTAAAAATAAATTTAACAAAGTTTAAGTGTTATTTGATATCACATATACATAATTTTTAAACAGATTTCGAATTATTCAATATGCATGATTGAATAAATTCAAAGGAATTGTTACCACAATCTCAATATATTGATAGCACCATAATTTGAAGGAATTTTCTTTCTACTTTAAGAAAAGTTGAAATACTCTTTCTATTTTTCTCTCTTTTTTTATATTTCTCCGGATGCTATTATAACAATTATAAAAATAAAAAAAAAAATCGAACTTAATCTATCTTATTAAAAGTACAATATTAATACTATTTAGCTATAAAATCCATAAAGCCCATTCTAATTGAAATCCCCGTAATCACATGGAAATGGCTTTTTCTTATTACACATGGTCCTCCTTCGTCAAGATACTGGCCGACGGTGGGTCAAACATTCAGATGGCCAGATGAGAAGAAAAAGAAGATGATAGATGGAAGGGTAGTGTGAGATCTGACAATGGATAGATTTATCACGGCTAATAAAAAAGTCTTGGCCGTCATCGCTGTTTATTATTTTGTGGGATTTTCTAACCCATTGAACAACCAGTCCAGTCAACAACTAAATGCTATAAAATCTGTTCTATGGAATGAAAAAGGAATGGGAATCCCATCCTCCTCTATTTAGTAAAATGAACAAACAATCACGCTAATTATTAAAAGTTACTTTTAAAATTAATGTTTCTTTAAGATCGTAATGAGCTAAGTTTTTAATCAATATTCTAAATTTTTTTTTTTTTAAGCCACAAGTTTAATTGCAAAGACAAGTACTTTTACTTTTAAAGGATCATTTCAAAGTAAAGCGAACAAAGATGCTTTCGGGCCAAAAGAGGACGATACTCATCTGTTACATACTTGATGTATATGCATGAAAAGGTTGCCATCACCGCATTACATTTTTGACATTTATAGATTGTTGGGCATTGGGTACGTTGAATAAAGCCAGCTTTAAAGTTCCATATTCGAAGATACTTTGTTTGATGAGACCCTGAATCTTTTTGGCATCGTTGGGGGCAAGTTAGCTGGGAGAATTCTTAAAGTTATGCAATATGTTCCTATACTTTTAAATGGTACAATTAATTCCTTTTTTTTTTTTAAATAAGGTACAATTATGTAATTCATGTTGGCTGAACTACAAATCTGATGAGACAAAACTTGAAATGGATTTGTGCATCTAACTACGTTTAAGGGGAAAAATAAAAGAAAGAGAAAAGATACCATAATTTTTAAGGAAGAATTGCACACGGGAGGATTAATATTCGGAGTCATATTTTAAATGCAAGATCGAACTTACAAGTGGTTGAATTATATGATGATCGTTATGTTAAGCTATTCAAAAAAAGAATTACACTCTTATCTAGATAAAATAAAGAATCAATATTATGATAAGTAATTTAAATAATGAATTAAAATTAAGAAAGCTATGAAATAAAATTAGGATTTTAATCCTCTAATTGAACCACTTATCACGATATTAATCTTTTATTTTAACCATATGCTTGAATCACTTAGTATAACTTTAATAATTTATTTTAATCATTTGAAAGTTTCATTCTTCATTTAAATTAAACCTCAAACGTTGATACTTTCATGTATAATTTTCCTTAATTTTTAAATGATATATATAATTTTACCTTTTATATATAAATAATTAAATATAAGAAAATATCGAGGACATAAATTAACAAACCTCGACCTAGATTATGGCTGGCAAATAGGAGATGAACATGACATGCCATCACATGATTTATTTATTACCTAAAATAACACTAGACATGGTAATAAAACAACTTAATCATTTGTAAAATTAAAAGAAAATAAGACATCTCGATTCAAGAAACTATTAAAAGAAATAAAAATATTTTTTCTTCTAGACAAAATTAAATTTTATATGCAATGCAATCTAATTCAAAGCCTACCATATTTTCTTGAAAAAAAAGAGAGGATATTTTCCAAGTGATTTATTACAATTTTCAAACTTTTATATATATATATATATATATATATATATATATAACATGAAGGGATATGTTTAGACCTATAAACTAGGGGTAAATAGATACAGGATAGATGGCTCTACCAATACCTTAACTTAGAGGTATAGGTTTTAAAACTTTACTACTGATATTCTATCTTATGATATTCTGGAATTACTATGTATTATGTATCTTGTAAATTTTATAAAATACAGAATATCCTCTAAAACCTATAGATTTTTTTTTTTAATTTTTCTTATAAATTTCAATATGACTATTTTTTAAAATATAAAACAAACTTGATCTTTTTTTTTTATAATTATTAAAGCAATTGCTTTGTTTATCAAATCTTTCAAATTATACTAATGAAAGGAGTTCGTTGAGGTTTATTTTCAATCAATTTTTTTTTCTTAAATGATTCTTTAACCATTATTCTTATGGATTAACTTTTATGCAAGCTTTATACAAACATTTATTATCTAAATAAAACATTCATTTTGTGAGTCATATTATAGAGATATTCAAGGAAATAAGCATATTGTTTTAAAAAATGAAAGTGATAAATACGGTACTTGACATAAGGTCTACGAAGTTTATCTTAATGAGATGATAGCATTTATTTATTAATTTTATTTAATTATTATTATAAGATGGAAACTACGGAATCTATTTCCTATATGCTTCAAAGTATAGGTTTTGGGGTGAATACGAGGTTCTATGACTTCTTATTGATGCCCTATTTTATTATAATAGGTTTTAAAAAATTATTATCTAAAACATACCTCATAATCTTAGTTACTTATCTAAAAACTATCTGATCAAGCAACGTTTCGGTGGATATCCTGTATAATAAAGTTACCTATTAACCCTTATCATAAACAATATGTAGAGATAAAATTCAAAATAGATATAATACAAGTAATTGATATATATTATATGAGTAAAACACAATCTTCTTAATGAGAAAAGGTGAAATAACTATTTGAAATTCACATAACATTTTTCAAAAGATTTCAACTGGAACTAAATTTGACGCAAATTGCAATCTAAACTCAGACCATGTCAACTTATATAACTCTATATTTTCGATATATTTGTTTTTTCATTTGTCAATGTAAACCACAGAAAATCGCATTCGGCATAACTCACCACAAAACCAAGGTTGAAGTAAAAAATTTCCAAAAATTATTATGTTACAAAATTAAAAAGTTTACTTACAATTGTATGAATAAAACTAAAATTCATACAATTAAGTCCTTATTGTCTTGAAATCTCATAAACGGGATCAAATTAACAAAAATTAATAACTATATCTAAAACTCTAAAAATTAATAAAATAAGGAAAATCTGAGGATTTATTTAACTAGACCAGACCAACCAAACCCATACATACAAACCCAACTTGTGCATTTTCCCTCCTAATGCAAATTGCAATTTACAACTTCAGTTGCTCACTCAAGCACTCCGTAAAAATGCACCAAACCAAACTTAATTAATCAATCAAAATCACGCCACTAAGCTTCGGCTTTAATCGGTTCTTTTATCAAATGCGGATCCTAAAAGTTCCAAAATTTCACAAGTCAATTTCATACCAAATTTTAAAGCACATCAACTTTTATTTTGCAATTTCATCAACCAATTTTCTCAATCTTCAAATATGGATAAAGTTTTTCAACAATCAGATTTTATGATCAACATATTCGTCTAGTAATTTTTCATAATTTTTCTTGTTAAATGATGAAGGTTACTAATTTTCTCGCAAGTGTTAAGGATAAAAGGGTATATTCATCATTTTACTTTAGTCAATTTCATGTGTCAAGCTTATACACTCACTCTATGTAATTAGGAGTTGAACAATACCAATTACGTAATCTTTTGATACAGTGGAATTATTGGCACGAGTTATGTGTCGGGGTAAATTTGAAATTGTGGGACAATCTCGAATTATTGCCAAAAGTTGCGAAACATCAAACTTTATAAGGTTCTTTTGGTTATTTCAGAAAACCCGAACGTAGTGCAATCCGTTAAGATCCTTAATGACCTTACTTTAGGCTTAAAATATTCGAGCGAGATATTTGTATGATTGCTTGATTGGAAAAATATTAATGTACATCTCTTAACTAAATGTGTAGAAGGTCATTTTAGTAATTAGATTTTTAACTTTATTTAATACTATTAACTGATATCTTAAGCTGGTGATAGAGTCCGACAAATCAGCTAGATCAAGAATGTTTTGAGAAATTCTGACTTGATAAACTCAAAATAGAGATCACCATACTGGATTTCCATATTCGACTTTACTTAGTTATCTTATGCGGCAAAAGTAAACTTGGAAGTGACCTTTTTAAGCTCATTTGGGCTTCATTTAGCTTTAATAGTCTCAATAGAGTTTATTTATACTCCAAGCTTATTTATAACAATAATAGACTATTTTTTTAATTATTATAAGCCCTTAGATAAATCCAAATCCATATCCAAGTCTATGAAGACTAAAGAAGATGACAGGCTTTATTAATAAGTCTCAATCTCAATCATTCATTTTAAAAGCCATTCGGATAATAAGATTCATCTTTAAAATCTATAAATAAGAGGTCTCTTCTCTTATTTGATTCATTCAAAATATTTGTAAGTTTAAAACAAACACTGAAAATTTACTGAAATCACTCCTCCAAAAATCAAACAGACTATTTATTGGGAACAATTCAAGACTGATTAAAAATACTAAATTTAATCTACTGTCACATATACACTCGAGATACTGAGTTTACCCATTCTTCCTTCCATGTCTCTTCATAATGACATCTCTTCGTATGCCATCAGTTTAAGATGTCTCCTAAGTCGATTGGTACACCCATTATACGTAATCAGTTCGTTACAATAACCACACCACATAATACGGTACGTATGAAATTTTGGCATTAAACTCATACATATAATAAAATAACCTTTATACTTATGCATAATAAAACGATAATATGGAGTAATAAGTAATAAAATAATACGTAGACTCATAAATAATAAAATAATAAATTAATTTTTAATAATAATAAGATAACAATTGAATATTCATAATCACAATTAAATAATGTCAAAATAATAAAGAAACCTCTTTTTTAAATTTAAAAATTCTTAAATTATTCTGCAATTTTTTTTATCTACTAAGTAGTCTTACTACTTAGGAATGTCCATTAAAACATGGAACAAAGGGGAAGGAAAATAGACAGAAGCTGATGTAAGACCCGACAATTGCTATCTTAAATATTTATTCAAGACAATGTCATTACTTTCGTTTCTGACTACTATGATTGAGCTTAGAAAATGGGTAATTGTATAAGTGTTTATATGCATAAGTACATAAAGTGAGTACATATGTGTAGCAATGGAGGTGACATACATCTATATATGGATGTATACATAAGTAGAATTGTTATGTACATACAATACATGTGTTTGAACTTAAATGTTGAATTAGTACCCTAGTGGTACTATGCTTAGAATGTTACCATGCATTTATTTTGTATTCTTTTTAGTATCTATGTATTTTACTTAATCAATAAACAAACTAATATTGATTTGCCTAAAAGGACTCAAATAAGACATACATTGCATCCTCTTGAAAAACATTAGGTGACATTAAGGACTCAACATGTATAGAGAGGACGAAACCCTTTCTTTGATTTTGATCTAAACTAAGTATTCTAAAGGAGATGTGATGATGCTGGGGGTAAGGTTAGATTTCATCTTGTGTGGACTAGGCTTCTATGGAGATAAGAGATACTCTATAGCCATTACTTACATGAATTTCGTTAGATAGTTGTATCATAAGAGCACTACCCTTAAGCTCGAGTAAAGAATATTTGATATTAACTTCGTAATGGACCACATGACAATGTACTTAAACCTAACACATCTATAAAGATGAAATCCTTTCTTTGATTTTAGTCTAAACTAAGTATTCTAAAGGAGATGTGATGATGTTGGGGGCAAGGTTAAAACACATCATGTGCAAGCTAGGCCTTCATTCTCCATAGCCACTACTTCCATGACTTTGTTTAGATAACTACGTCATAAGAGCATAGCCCATAAGCTTAAGCTAATGGTTATTCAATATTAGCTTCATGGTGGACCATACAATGATGTGCCTATGACATATAATTACACTAGTTGATTAATTGGTCATATTAATTAAGGTATAATAGGGATCTCTATTTACTTATTAACTTATGTTTTTTCTCACACCCCTAAAGCTTCCATTTCAGGTATAGATCATTATGATCCAAAAGATTACACTTTCCTTGGTTATTATGTCATGGGACAAAAGGCTCACCCTTCCTAAAGTACCCTATGGTGCTTAACCATGTTTTAGGTTCTCATTTTCACTTATATTTAAATTATAAGCTAGCCTTCTCTTCCTATTTGCCTAAGACTGTTCTGAGCTTATCATTCTCATTAAGAATGTCATCTTAGCTTTATTAGAGGCTCTCATATGTTTAGGAGGCTCAATTATTCCGATTGCTTTCAACATATCATAGCTTCATCAAGAAGGCCATATTGGCTCTTAATCAGTTGATTATGAGAGACTAAACTCAACTCTAAAGTAAACCCGATCCTAGAACAAACTACCTTATTGATGCCACTTTCTATGTTTTAAGCTTGAATTGAGCTCCCATAATTGGCTCCAAACTCCTGGACCATGACATTCTTCTCCACTTACATTTATGATGCCCTCATTATGAGGTCAATGCGTTGCCATTACCCATACCCAAAAGATGGCCAACCTAATCATTTGTTGCCTAATTCCAACCCAAAATCGTCTCCACTATGACTTCATGCTACCATAAACTTCCCTATGCCTTCATACATTCCTTTATCCTTTAATATCATCTCTTACTAAGTGGCTTAAAACATAAGGTTTGCCCATATCTAAATATATTTCCAACAAATTCTTTTTGTAAGCCAATAGCGACCCTTTACAATAATTTCCTCTCTCTAGTGGTCACTCCTCTTTTCAAGCTTAGCTCACCAAGCTACTGCTTGTCGTACAGTTGCTCTTCTTGCAACAATGTCCTTATTCAATAATCGCTCCTCTAAGCTTAACCTACATAAGCTAAGGCTTGCAATATAGTCACCCCTCTTATAACAATATTTTTCTCAGGTAGTCACTCCTCTAAGTTGAACCCATACAATTTCTTATTAACAAGAACAACCCACTCAATACACACATTAGGTAATATTTAGGTAGCTTAATGAAAGCTAAAACATTTGGCTTTGATACTACTTATCAAGGGATAAGAGGTTTACCCTTCCTAGAATGCTCTTACCGCACTTAATTATCCTTTAACTTCTCATTTTTACTTGTATTTGGATGATAGTCCAACCTTCCTTTCCTATTTACTTGGAACTATTCTAGGTCCATCATTTTCATTAAAAGTACCCTCTTGGTTTTATCATGGGCTCACATATGTTTAGAAAGCTTAACTATTCCAACTACCATAACCTCACCAGGAGAGAGACATTAATTACCAACTAATTTTCTTATTAAAGTTTAAACCCACCTTTAGAGTAAACCTACTCCCCAAACAAATAATCCTATTAATATCATTGCCTTTGTAATTGTAAGCCTAAATTAAGCCCCCATAGTTGGCTCCAACCATCGAATCAGGACATATGCACAGTTGGTATTATAGGTTTGTATAAACTATGAGTTTAGTTCCCAGCTTCAATTTTCTATGCGACCAAGTGATTATAATGACACTTCATGTGGCCATATACCACTAATATCCCAACAATTATTGATATATGTACATATATAACATGATTTCATATATAGTTTTATTATCATTAAAAGTACTTTAGAGAGAGCCCAACATAGGGAAAAATAATAGAAGGACATAACTAAACTAATAATATAAATTAGCATAGAAAGAAACTAAAGAAATATGATTAAGTAAGATAAAATAAAAGGGAGGCCACTAAGCCTCGAAGAGCCAATCAACCTAGAATGATTAATCCAATTGCTCATATTTGTTACTATGCTAATCAATCATGTCAAGTTAACCTTAGTCTAGTCTTTTTATCATATTGTACTCGTAACATTTGTGGAAATGCCCAATCATACATGATCATGAAAGATTTCATCAAGAACCCACCTTAGTTGGCCTTGGGTTCTTCTATAATCTTTTGAGGACTATTAAAGCCTTCTAAAGGGACTTTATCAATGGTGGTTTATAACTTAAATAATGATTCTCCTTTCCTTTGTTGACAAAATTCAAGGTAGACGTTGTGATGGGAATCAAGCTACGACGCCCCTAATCCACAGCTGAGCTTAAAGACTAGAGGAGCTGGCACAATGAATCCTTATGTTCCAACCAACCCCTACTGAAGCTGAGTACCTCTTTGCCAAGTCACCTCTAATGCCGTGTCATATGACCGCCCATTATTGTGTGGTATGCCGAGTTAACGATTACTCTTTGTTGCCGAGTTAACGATTACTCTTTGTTGCCGAGTCAACCAATTATTCAACCTCTTTCTTACCGAGAAGCCGAGAGAGAAAGACTAGACTGACTGGGTCATTCCTGTTCGGACAAACCTATCCATCCATACTTTTTGTTTGTATTTACTAATAACCTTGCCAATGCAGCATCGCCATGTATACCGTATCACGTATAGAATTTGTAGCACCAGTGATTGTTTTCCTTATATATTCATTTTTACCCTTTATATCCTGTAACATTACTTCTTTAAGAAATATCCTTTTTATCTTTTCCCCTTTGGGCAAGTTGCCTTAATTTGCAGATATAAATACCCTTGTACTTATAGTTGTAAGAGAGCAGATAACCTTCAATACACTCTTTGAGTACCTTCTTCCCTGCATAAACACTACTATTTACTCTTGGTATTACTCTTATCATTTCCCCTTAAGTAAGGTTAGATGACGAGTAACCTCATTGGACCAATTCGTGCGTCACATCGAATTGTGCCGTAAGTTCTCGAAAGTTCTATTGGTACGTCATATCCTCTGGAGCTATTCGTAGGTTTTGCTTACTGTTTTCATCCTTATTTTCACCCCTTCTGTACCTTCCCCTATTGACTCTTTTCTAGCTTTCTACAAGTTCAGACCCATTTAACAACCAGTCTTATTTATTCTTAGTCACCGTTCACATCACGGTGGTTCCTCTAATTCTAGCACCTAAAGATTATTATAGTAGCTCATGTGGTGAGTTTGGTGGTTGTTTCATCGATTTCTTCCATGTGCTGAATTTAAGGTAGGTTATTGCTAACATGCATCGAAGAGGTAATGATTATATAAGGTATCTAGGGGTAGTGGTGAAAGCGTTACAATGACACAATTGCCTGTCTTGAGCAAAGCACAACACGATAAGATATGATGATGGTATAGGCCAGCTTAACATGTGCAAGAAATAATAAACTGGCTTAACATCACTTAAATATGATGGATTATGAGATATGCACGAGCACGAAAGAATTAACATGAAAATGATGAGTTACCTTAACACGAAGGGATTCCCACCTATAAGCCAAAGTAACCCTCCTATTATCCAATAATTCCGTAATAGCCCTCACTTTCTCATGGCATATGGGACAATGTTAGGAAAGAAATTGTTAGCTACACCCATTTTAGCTAGTAACAATCACATGAGAGAAGATTCACTTTAATTCTTAATTTTCGTATTCAGTGAATGATGCTTACACAATAAGATTATTTATAATATATTAAATCTTTTATTTTCAATCTAATTTCTGCTAACAAATTCCTTACTAGTTACAATACTTAACCAATTCCTGATAGTCATGACGTATTTTTCTCCTCCATGAAATGAAGCTTCTAAGGAGGGGTGGGATGTGGTGATGGTGGTGGGGCGGAGATAAAACATTTTCTAAGTGATTTAATATAATAAAAGTAAAAATCTACCCATCAAAGTTAAGAGTTATTGTTTTCGAATGTCAATAATAATTTGTCAATTCCGACGAGGGTCTTACCGCTTCATATTCATGTACAAGCTCGGATCCTTCTCTTTCTTGCTTAAACATTTCTTAATCTTCAACTTGCACAAATCTGTTGCCTTATTTGAAATGTCAAGACATGATTTCATTTTGAGTTATTTCTACAACCGATATATAATAGTTTCTTTAAAGTGATCCTATGACATATGTATGGCTTCTTCTTTGATTTGCTTTCATTTATCTTCTTTTTCTTAGTTGGGTTTTCGGCTAATAAGAGTTCCTTAATGCCACCGTTTCTTTGTTTGTGTTATCAGCAATCAATTCTTGCATTGTTGGATCAGGTTCAATTGTTTGATCTAGTGTTCGCCGTTGGCATAATTTATTTAAGAACGTTCGATCCATATAGGCAAGACTGGAGATCCTTCAAAACAGTAGATTCCTTCATCATGGTTATTCGGTTCAAATCAAGAGAACATTAAATGCTAGGAAGTGAATTGATAGTTATGCCTATTTTAGTCGGTAACACTCCTATGAGAGAAGGCTCACCTTAATTCTTGGCTTTCTTATAGAACAAATCAATGAACAGTCCTTAGACTTATACAATGAGCCCATTTATAATAGAATGAATACCATTTATTTTCAATTTGACTAATTCTTAACAAGCTACAATACCTAACTAATTTCTTAATTAATTCCTAATGGTTGTAACAAATTTTTCTCTTCAATGAAATGAACCTTATCCTCAAAGGTTCAAAAAAAGGAAAATTTAAGAAAAAAAAAAAAGAAGAAGAAAGAAAGCATTTTTTAAGTGATTCGATCTAATAGAACCTACCAATCAAAGTAAAGAGTTCTTGCTTTTGAATGCCGATAATAATTTGCCGATTCTTGCAAGGTTCTTGCCAGTTCGTATTCATTACAAATTTGAATTCTTCTCTTTCTTGCTCAAACATTTCTTAGCCGTCAACTTGTGCTATTCCATTGTCTCGTTTCAACGGTGAAGACATGACTTCATTTTTGAGTTATTCTGCAACCGGTATATGATGGCTTCTTTATTGTGACCTTGCCACGTATACATGGCTTCTTCGTTGATTTACTTGCCTTTATCTTCTCTTCCTCAATTGGTTTTTCAACAAATGCAAGTTGTTTAGTTGTAGCCATTTCTGTAACTGGGTCATCCCCAATGGATTCTTGGATCGCCGATTCAGGGTTGGTCTTTGGATTTATTATTCATCGTTCAAATGGTTTGTTTGAAGATGCATAATCGTACTTGCACCAACACCAACCACAAATGGATAATGCTTCAAAAGATAGATTCCTCCACCACGGTTTTTCGGCTCAAATCACGAGAGAACCAAATGTTAAGAAGAGAATTGTTAGTTATGCCCCTTTTGGCTGATGATGCTTATAAGGAAAGACAAACTTCAATTCTTGATTTTCTTACTGAATGAAGGGATACTTCTTGAGATTATACGATAAGACCATTTACAATACTCCTCAAGATTATGCCCAGACAGCAAGAATTTTCTTCTTAAGGCGCACGGAAACGCAATTTTGGCTTCCATGCCAAACGCAATGCTGAAATTGCCTACCGCAGCCAAGCGCTATTCAACTCATACGCATCGTAATCAACGCATACCTTCAAATTTTGTTGGTGCCCAACGAAGGTGAGAACTCTAATAGATTTCGTCATTTAATTGCATCTTCGCAAAAACTTTCTTGCGACTGGTAAAGGCAGGCAAATGCTCAGGAATAGGATGCTAATGCTACTTTTCTCCAGTGAACAGTTATATGTAGAAGCAAATGAAGAACCAGTCTCCAGTGCCGAGACTTCACGGTAAATCAATGAAAATTCAGTGTGTTGATAATGGACAGAAGATGTTCCATTGAATATTACTAAATTTGCTGCCATTCTCTAGATCATGCTTCACACTGAAGTCTTAGAATGTAATGTGTAATTATGATAATCAGGATAATTGTGAATTGATTCTAACTTCATATTTATACAAAAGAACTTTGCTTCAAAGTTAGTGCATTGATCGCGTGTTTAAACTGTAAGAAGGGTGCTCGACTGGCTCGTTGCAATTCAAGCTCCTATTATTGATTCCTATTCACAAACTAAACAAAAATGCTTGCGATAATATAACTCAGAGAAATTTATACCGATCTACATCTGGTTGTTTACAAACATAGCCTTGAAAATCAGTCAACTATGGGGCGTCGATTCAGTGCATATTCAAAGCGGCTGCACGAATCTGCTCTCATCTCTGTACTCATATCGTTCTCTGGTGCCGGATAATAATCTTCTCTAAGCTGTACATCCCTCAGATTTGGGGGTCTGAGGAGGAAATTCATAAAATGCTCATGAGCTGTCCCGTGAATAAATAGTTTCCTCAAGTTAAGGCATTCTCCTAGTAAACCAGCTGCAGGCAATGACAGGCTCCTATGATTGACATCCCGATCTTGTGGTGGCCAGTAGTCAAGCTCACTAAGGTTATTAAGACTACCAATCCCATTCAAGAAAAACCTCTCCCACAAGCTCAAATCCATCTGTCCAGATGGGGCAGTTAATGCATAACCGATTACATCCCCACAGTCCAACTGCAGCTTCGACAGCTTGTGATAACATGAAAGAGTATTCAATCCAAATGCAATTACAGACGGCTTACTCTGTCCCCTGCAGTCTCCCTCTACCCTTATCCCAATCTCTTCCAAATTAGGGCAATCCTCGAGCCCAGATGTAACAAGTGGAGCCAAAAACTCGCCAACACCAATCCATAGAGAAAGAGACTGCAACCGGTCCCAAGACTTGCACCAAAATTCACTCCCATTACTTTCCGCAATTGGAAACTTAGCCTCCAAGTCATACTTGCGTTTCTTACTCCTCACCATGTCATCGCGGTCATAATCATTAACAAACGAGCAAGAACAATCATTCCAACCTGACATGCTTGACTCAGAAAATTCATTAAGATCAAACCCGTAAGCAACTTCCTCTTGTATCTTGCTCCCGAAATCTTCCACATCGTCCCAAACACAATCTATATGCAATTTCTGAATCCGATCACGAATCGGCTCCATTGCAAACAGGGAGGCCCCAGCTCCAAGGTTCTTACAACAACTAATGCTGACATCAACCAGAGTCTTCCGAAGCAAAGATGCCAACGTCCTCATCCCCTTCCAAGTAATGTTCTTACATCCTTGAACTTCAAACTTGCTAAGCTTTGAACATCCTCTCCCAATCTCAATCAACCCCATATCTGTCAAATCCCCAACATTCTTAATCGACAAAGACCTAAGATTCTGACACAAAGCCAAACCATCCAGATGTGATTCAATAGCCATAACAACCCCATGGAACTGCCCTAACTTCAAAACTCTCAAGTTCTTACACTTGGCATTCAAAACCTCTAAAGCAGACGCACTCTCTCGGACATTTCGACAAACATCTAGCACCAATTCCTCCAACAAAGTAAGCCTGGAGAAAAAATCAATCAAACCAGGGACACTAATCCCAGCATCCTCAGATGTAAATCCATCGCTATTTGGGTCACCTCGGGAATTCGCTAACGAAGAACTATCGGCCAAATGAAGTAATCTCAACTTAGGGCAATTTACAGCCATATCAACCAAAGCCTGATCACCTATAAAACCAATGTACCTAGGATCGAAAGTACAAGCAACTTGAAATTCCTTTAAATTATAACACGCTCGTGTGATTAAACCTATCTCGTGGGACTTGAATCCTTCGGAAAAAGACACGGTTAACAGATCTAACCTTGACAGAGAAGCCCAAACCGCAGGGAAAGCTTGAAGAACTGGAGGCAGATCCTCTGTGTAATAGTAGAAATTCGATAGGTCTAGGGTTTCTAGGGTTTGGCAACTCTCGAAAAGAGTGACAAAATCGGCTCCAAAGGGTGATTGTGGCCGTTGATGCCAACGTACAAGCTTGACGTGGCGCAATCGTGGCCATTGAGGGGCTAGGATCTGGAGAGTTCTTGGAGTACGCGCGTAGACTGTTAGGGAAGTCACCAACGGGAAGGCGAGGTGGAGCCTACGCGAGAGGAGGAAAGGGTCGGAGAGAGAAGAGAGGAGGTCGTGGCCCCAAGGGGAGAGGAGAGAGAGGTCGAGGTTAGTGACGGCACGGAAGCTAGTAGGGATTCGGTAGAGGTCACGCGCGTTTCCACGGAGGGTAAGGGAGAAGCGCGTTGCGCGTTCGAGAGCGAGGTACTTGCGGCAGACGAGGGAGAGGGAGTTGCGCGTTCGTGTATCGGTAATGAGAGAGAAGATGTTGGAGAGGACAACGTCAGGGAGGTCGTGGAGGGTGGTGGGGGGATCCGGCGCCGCCATGAGTGGAGAGAGAGAGAGAGAGGGAAAGTGGTTTTGGATAAAACTAACGGCTGCGGGAAATGTGGGGAGAAAGAAAATAGAGATGGAGCAAGCTTTGAATTTGAGTCTGAAAGAGAGGAGAGAAAAGAGAGAGAGGAGGAGGAAGAGAGAAAATGGAAATGGGATATATAGATGAAGGTGGGTTAGTCGTGAAATGGAGATCCACGTGACTGGAATGGCTGTTTTGGAGTGTCAACAGACAAGAGTGTAGATATAGTAAGATTAGAGGATGGAACGCTCCAGAGAAGCGCGTGAAGAGATGGGGGAGAGAGACACGTCTTTCTAACTTTTCAGTCTGTCTGCCTCAGTTTATCCACAAGGGCCTCTTACATTGGACTTGGACCGTAGTGAACTGTTAATGGAAATCGGAAGTAACTTTACCACCATGTTTGGGGATGGAATGGATTTGATACCATATCGATATCATTTCCTTTCTTTTACACATTCTTTTTTAATAAAATAAAAAATAGATTTATTCTTTTTGATGGTATTACAATAGATGGTTCAACACATGCGCATTTTGTGATACCACGTTTCGTATGACCACTAAAAAATCTTGATCTGATTAGAGAAAAGTGTAGAAGCATGAATACATAAGCACACATGACATGACGGTTTTTGGATGTCTATGATCGTTATTGATCTTTTCCGTCGAATTGCTAGTTTGATCTTCAGGGTCGGTATGCCGAATTTCAAATGAAGAGGACAATGTCTTTCAACTGAGGAGATGCAACCTTCAATGTTACACTTAAAACTCCTCATTTGTAAACTTTAATGTATGTAAATGGATCCTTCAGGGTGTCTAATATAGTCTAAACCCAACCATTTTGTAAATAGGCCTATCAAAAGGCTTACTAAGTGTATGAGCCAATAGAGAAAAGTTAAGAATAGTTGAATCAATAATTTTTATTCAAAACTTATATATTTAAATAAATAAGTCTAACTCACCAAACATTTTCACTAAACTATAAAATGGTTCTATGGTATTAAATTAGATAAGGCTTTTTTAACCCAACCGGAATATTATTCTTTTATATATATATATCCCTTATTCCTACCATAGGCTATAATTTATTTGGACATATTTTGTATATGAGGGAATGAATTAGGGAAAAAAAATGAAAAGAAAGAATTACAAAAAAAAAAAAAAAAACAAGAAAGAATATCATTTTTTTTTGTTGTTGTATTTAAGCAATAAAGGAATTGTATTTAAATAATGAAGAAAGGAAAATGAAACGAATGTCAATCATTATTAATGACAAAATGAGATATAGTGTAAAATTATTAATACAGCATTGAAAAACTACAAAACCCATAAAAAAATTATAAAAGAAATAATATTTCAAAGATATAGTCAAATTGATCTTTTTAAGTTTTAAACCTTGCCCCCTCTAATTGCGTAACATGTTCCCTTTCTTCTCTTTTTCCTCCCCTTCCACCCACTCTCACAACTTCTTCCTTATATGGTAGTTTCTTCATTTGCTTCCCAAAATAATCTAAGAAAGTTCATGTTTTCACATGATTAAGGGAAGAAGTGAAGGAAAGACAAATTCTAGATACTTCTTCCTAAGGATTCTTTAGTATTTCTAGTTGAAAACAAATCTAAAGCATCTTTCTTTCAATTTTCTCAAGTTATGCACAGGTTATACGATGTTCTCTACGAATTTCCACAAGTTTTAAGTAAGTCTATTTGCTTTTTCCTTTGTTATTTAATTCCTTCATTACTTGTGTTGTTGTGTTGATTAGAGGGAGTACAAGTCTTCAATGATGATATTGGCATTGTAGCGTATGAATGTTGATTGGTGAGGATATGGAATTATTGTTGAATGATGGGAATTCGATTAAAGGTTGAAGAATGTTAAACTGTGGATGGATTATTGGAAGAGCTTTACAAATTGTAGAATTGTATTGAATCATTTGGTAAAGGGAACTCTAAGTTTTAGTATTATATTGTAAGGAGATTCTACCGTCCCGTCTTTTATTTTGACCTGACTAAATCGATTCCGCCCATCATCTCACCATTCATTTCTATGTTTTTAAATCTGAGTCACTAAATTCACAATTTGTTTAATAGTTCAAATATAAAATTATTTAAATCAAGGATAAAATGGATGACGGTATTGGTACTATGAAAAAAAGGCATTGCTTTTTCAATATGTGTTCAATGCTTGAATGACATTTACTTATAACACCCAAGTCTGAAGTAGTAATTAACCAAGCCAACAATTATTACTAAGTCATTTTCAGCCACTTGACCAAAAAGCTTTAAACGAATGTTAAAAAAGTATTCACTAACATGACCTTATAAACTAATATTAATTCTCTCTCATAATCTATATAGGACTTTACTTAACTTGGGATCTTCCTACCTCCCTTAAATATGCAATATTCTTGTTGTGTAAGCTTACAATTAGGCTTTTTTTTTTCTTTTTTAATGTACGATTCAATTCTTGCCACCCTTATCCTATAAGTCACTTAAAAGCATCTAAAAGTTATACTCCAGTAACCCTTCTCACTTTTATCACACTCCGAATAGGTAGAGTCGTAACTGTTCTGTTATGTAAACCATTCTAAGATAGAAGTTAGCCTTATAACCGTTATCTTATACCCGATCTACACAAAGTATCCACGACTAATCCGCTTTGAAGTAAATGGTTTATAATTTAAATAAATCATTTACTTAAGAAATTAAGAATATATATAGATATACACTATAATTCAGTTATTACAATTAATATTTACAACATTTCATCGTAATATATTTCCTAATTATTATATTATTCAGAAATGAAAAATTCTAAAATAAAAGCTTAGACCTTAAAGATATATGCTTGTTCTTCAAATGTTTTCCTCAATCCCTAAGATCCAACAGTTACTAGCTTCAGAGTAGTTGTAAGCCGCTTCTTAGCCAGTACATGCACGATGTCTATAGGGATGTAAGTAACCACAGGTCAGCAAGTTAGGATGGAGGGCTTAAAACTATACCATAAACATAACAAGGTTATTAACTAACTTATTAGGTGTAATGCATGTTCAAGTAAGTGCCATCGCACGACGTTGTCTGGCCCGTCTTGAAATTAGAGAAATTGTGCTTACTCTAATCCGAGTTGAGGAGCTGCCGTTAATGTAACAACTCACGATCAAACCCAAGCTTGTACAATGGAGACACCGCTTCTACCGCGACTACCTTCGAACCATTGACTTCACCCTTGCTGCGACCTCCTCTCCTATTGCTTAGTTCGACTAAGGATGAAGAAAAGACCATTATGTAATCCTACACTATCCCTTTCGAAGGGATTGGTATTTAGCCGGAGAATCCTAGGTTTCCTCTAATGGGTTACTATACAGGTTCGATTGTGATTATAGATCGTATATTTGATTAGGTCCATTTTAGGGTGATCAACCATTTTATACAAATCATACAATACAAACCTGAACAACAAATAGAATTATAGCATTACTCATTATTAAGCACATGCACACAATCAATTATCTAACAAGCACAACTAAGTATAATCTCAAGCCTCCAAAATACAGCAACGTATTAATTCCAACTTACCTCAACTCTTCGCCCACTTACTCGAGGTTCGACTTGCTCAGCTTATCGCTGATCATGCCTATAATACAAACGTGGTTTCAATTTTTCATATAACTATTATAGGTTGGTTTTATTTTATAATGCTTATTGTTATTTTTTGTTTAAGTTTTAATATGTCCAGTTATCTAGGTTTTCAAATCTTTTACAATTATTCTAGATTCGGAGCTAGATTCAGATTCAGTTTTCCCATCGATTTTTTTTAAATTAGGTTTTAGTTTGATTTCTAGGTACTATTTTATACTCAAACCCTAAAAACTTGTTTCAACTCATAATGTGAAATTAATCACATTATTTCCAGGTATCTTAAATACCATAATTATCCCTAATCAGTATTTTATTCTATCCGGTACAGTTAAATCCTTATTAGTGTACCAAATTTACTCCTAATGTAAGAAATTTTTACATTTTTCATATAATTATATAAATTCAAGATTTCTATCAAATTTATTATATATCTCTACTATTTATATAATATCAATTTTTATTCTAATATCTTCTATTTATTATATTTCCAATAATTACATATTATGTATTATCACCTATTATGTATATAATACATATCTAATATTTCTATCACTCTAATTACTATCTCTCAACATCAATTATCATTTCAAAATGTTTAAATTCATCCTAAATTAGATTTTACACCTAATTACCCTAATTTACAAAATGAACTTAAAATTTACTATTTTTCCCTATTACTTATTTACTATACAATTAGCCTAATAATTATATCTAACATCCTAAATGCTACAAGTATCATACTTCATCAGATTTCAACATCCTAAAACATATAATTATTCACTAAATTAGTTATTAACTATTTAATTAACCCTAAATTACTCATTTTATGCCTCATTTAAGTCCTAAAAATTATTTAAAAATTTTGAAAATTAATTTTTGAAAACGAGCTTCATAGGATTGTTTTGTATCATCTAAGTAGTCTACATAAAAATTTTGGGCTCAAAACTACACCCTTAAGGTTATTTATTTATAAACCGAAACATATTTGGTTTTGCATGATTTCTTAAGGACCATATGTTGCGGGATCTATTTTCATCAAAATAATATTTTTCCTAAAAACTAAATATAAAAATATTCAGAATAACAAGTTTCATAATTTTCTAAGAATATTTAATATTTTTACAAAATTAAACAAAATAAGGCTGGAAATCGAACTTACCGATTTGGGTGGCTCTGGCTACAGTCAATGGCCATGGGTGTGTTGGCCCACCTAGGAGTTGCTACCACCATGTATTAGTGGTGGTTGTCCACTCCTAGTTGCTCATCGAGTCTAGGTTCTCCGTAGAAGTCTCAACTGCATAGATTTTTTGTGATTTTTTCTAAATCCCTAATTTACTCTCAATTTCGCCTCTCTTTATTTTTTGTACTCTCCAAACTGACCAAATGAGCTTCTAAAATTTTCTTGCTATTTATAGAGTATTAAGGAAATTATTGTACATTAATGAGACAAGACAATTGCCTCATCGCTTTTTTTTTTTTACTTTCTATTTGCTACATTTTAATTAGTTGATTTTTTTTCTTCAATTCCAAATTGCCACACCTCAATTATAGATTTTTCCTCATTTTTCCTAATTTTTCTTGATTTTTTATTAATTAATTATGAATTTTATTTAATTCTATTATTATTATTTTAGCACATTTCGAGTATTTTAAGTAATTACGCGTATTTCTACCTACATGTAAATTCATATATAGTATAAATAAATAATCCTAAATATTATTTAAGTCATTCTATGATTTTTAATATACATATAATTTATCTCTAGCGATTCATTAATTATCGGAATGCATTTTACGTATTTTTGATAAATAACGAGTTATATACTTAAAATTTAGAATTTTTATATTCTTTTATTTTATTGCTTATTTTCTTAAATTCGAACTTACGAGATCATTTTACTAATATTTTTAACTTTACTTTATAATTTAGGCTTGATCGGATCTTTTAACCGATTGAAACCCCGAATAGCTGATTGTGGGGCTTACAACCTTCTTCGAATTTATTCTCTAAATTGAATCAAAATAGATATCGAATCGTCTACCTATTGGTTAGAGATTGACTATGATACTATAGTAACACCTAGAGTAAAAGTAGAATAACTAAGCCAATAAACAATAATTGATTTTTTTCAAACACTTACAAAAGTTTCTACTTAATGTTAATAAAATATTCAATAACATGTATTTATAAATTAATAATTCTCTCCCAAGATTAATAAAGGACTTCACTTATCATGAATCATTAAAAAAAATAGTATAAAAAAAAGAAGGAAAGGAAGGGTAAACAAGAGGAATACAATAAGCCTCCAATGATTTTTTTTATTTATTTATTTTTTTAACTTTCACTTCCTTTTCTCACTAGTTTTTTAAGACAAATATTAATGGCATGTAGAATTATCTCCTTCCCTATTCCTTTTCTCTTATATTCTACCTTTTAACTAAATAATGAAATATTTCCCCATTTTCCTTTCCTTTCTATTATTTCCTTTATCTTTATCTCAGGTTAAACAAAGGGTTAGTGATTCTCGAATGGTTCTTGTTAATTGTGGTTAAGCAATGGACTTAGGCTTTGTCTTCTACTCCTTGATACCTGCAAAAAACCCTTGATGAGTATAGATACGTAGGCTCTTTAACGCTCAAGTTAGTAAGGAGAACCAAGAGGGAGAAAGAATGAGCACCAAGGACCTAAGGGGCAGTACTCGCCTAAGATATGTGTAATGTGTGTCGAATAAGGAAAAAAGGGGGAGAAAAGGAAGGGGAAAACGAGAGAATCACAGGAAAGTCAAGAAGAGAGAGTGTTATGCCTTACTTCATAGCTCATGATACCTTTGATGCAAGTTACCTAGACACATGGTGATTCAGGATTCTTTCATACTGGCCATCTATAAACAATGTACTCCATGATAAAGCTAAGTTGCATTATAGGTGGTATGTTGTAACCGACTAAACCACCGAATTTGCAACCCAAAGGTTTGAAGTTGCAAGGGTTGCCGAGTATGTTGGTTGTACTATGAATGTCAAATGTTCATTAATAAGTTATAGTAGAGAGTAGGCGCTAAAAATAAAAGTCGAGTCGAGACGTTAAGGAAGGAGTCAACTGATGCCTGATCGAAGTTGAGTTGAGCCTTAAGCTTATGCTAGATGGTCAACGCATGCTAGCTTAATGATTAGGGCAACCTTGCTTAAATAGAATATTATATGCTACATCAAGTAGGCTACGATACAGGGGATGGGCTCACCGACAGCTTGCGCCCTTCTTGGCATAACTATATGACTTCACAAGTGGATTGTGATGTAAGGGATGAACTTGCTATTCACTGGTGTATGCTTCAGTGTCTCTTATGATGAGCTTTGCTGGTTAGACCTTAGTTTAGGTAAGAATTGAGTGTCAATAGTTCTAAAATAGGCCATGCCTATATATGTTGAGGTGGTGCATTTATGATATTGACTTAGAAGGTTTAAACATGATTGTCCTTTTTATTAGTTTATTGTTACCCTAACTAGTTTCTTGAGTCATTTACATTTTGTAACTTTTTATTTTAAAACTTTCACTTTGAACATTTCTATTCAAGTTTGTTACCTTTTCAAATTAGTTAGAAAAATGTCAATTCAACATGTTCATCAATGGTACAATGTTTTTTTACATTAATTTTCTATTAGCATAAACTGCATTTGACACATGACAATTATTTTAGAAGGAAAGTACTACACAAGTCAAATACATATTTAAATGAATTTAGATCATTTTCTTGTAATTAAAAACTAACTAACTTAATATTTCTAATGAAACAAAAAATGGCCATAAAGTATGGAAAAATCACATTTTGGGAAAGAATATATTAGAAAAACATCCACACAAGTTTTATAAGCCCGATATCACATTGCAAGTTATTTTTAATGTTTTAAAAAACAGCTTGAACTAAAGCACCTTCTTTGTTCAATTTATATTAATATTTTTCTTAAATTAACATGCACGAGTCTTCTCTTAAGGTGAAAAGTTATATCTTCATTTAGGGACATTGTAAAAATATTAGCTACTTAGCTATTTATATCAACAAGTATTTAGTATATATAATTGTTTCGAATACAATCTCCTATAAAATAATGTTTTATCTCTATATACTGAATCCTTAAGTGTTAGGCATAATTTTTTATTAGAACACCCATATTGTTACATCCAATTGGCACTTTAGACAAGTTTGATTTATTATTAAGCAAGGCTTGATCCATCATAACATGAGCACCACTAGCACTTACATACTTAGCCTTGATGATCAGTTGTGCTAAAAAATGATGTGTCTTTGAATGCCATAACAATAAAACATAGTTAACAAAATGATTAATAAATCCTACTAGTCCTTTTTTGATGTACTTTGCAATTAGTGAAGTTGACAACAAAGTACCCTATAAAATTAAAAGTGATGTACGTAAGGTATCACAAGTCAAGTGCATAGTGCATGTAAGATACTTAAATATGCATTTTATGGCACTTTAAGTCTGATTTGTTAGAGTAAGTTAAACTAAGAAAGTTCATAAACCTATTGCTCATGTATATATTTTGCAAAGGAAGAGATGATGAGCTCAACTCTTGCCTACGTTTTGTTTTTTAACTTAGCTCACTTGAATGAGCTTAAATTATAATAACACCCTTAATATACTAAGAGAGCCAGCAGCTCAACTACTACACACATGCATAGTGGAGTCTATGATTACAAGTTTAAGCTTCACGACTTCCTTTCATTTTTTATGTAACTTGCTCTACTATTCATCATCTTCAAAGAACATAGTCACTAGGGAAGGTTACGTAATACGTTTTTTTATCAATTCTAACTCATTTCTTTGACTTTCTTATTAAGTCTCCAAAGAATCCCTGCAACTAGAAAAAATATTTGACCATGATCATAAGGGAAATCTATTGATTTTATGCTTCAGAATTAATTTCCCTTGATTCTCCAACTAAGGGAACTGATAAGCTTTCCATGTTTATCAAAGTTGTACATCTTATAAGTTGAGCTCCTAGCTTACTCTAAGATTTGCATTTATATAAAAATCACACAAATTATTCATAAATGATTCTCCTTTTTAATTTTTCTAACTCTATCTTACTTTTGAAGTCTCTTAAACCCTGCCATTCTTCAATAGAGTTTAGCTAAGTTTGTACTACTCAACTTTTCATAGCTATTCCACTACCTTAAAATCACTCTCAAACTATTGAGAACACCACTAAACCGTGATAAAAAACCCGACTCTTTCTCTTTCTAAAAAACCACCCTACTACCATTACTCGAGCCCATTTCAAGCTTGAAACAGAACCTAGAGACATCATAAACCCATTCCCATCATCAATCAGGATTGATTTGCCTAGATAGAGGCTAAAGTTAGAGCAGCAATGATCTTTCTCTCTCTTTCTTTCCTTTTCTTTTCTTCTTTTTTTTTATTTTTTATTTTTCATTGTTTAAATATTAAAAATAAGATTTTATAAAAAATTTTAACCAAATTTTGTCATAAATAACAAAATTTTCGTATTTTGTACTTATTAGAGTAAAAATTTACATTTTTATCATCAAAGGGTCATTTTCTTACTAAAATAAGACTTATTTCATTTTATCAGAAATAGAAAAAGGCTCTTTGAGTTATAAAATGAGTTTTTATCAAAAATAACCTTCTTTTGTCAAATTAGGAGCAATAAATCATGCTTGAGAAAAATACAAAATTTCCAAACAAGGGTAATTATCAAGAATAAATGCCATTTTTTCAAAATAATAAAAATAAAAATAAATATTAAAAAAAGAAAAATCAAAACACAATGATATTTCCATATGTAAAAAAAAAATGAAAAGAAAAGAAGAATAAGAGGAGGAGGATGAAAACTAGGAATAGACACATTAGCATTTATTAGGAGTAGACATGTACAAGAATATATTCTTGTACATTTATATTTACATGTCATCATCATCATTATTTTTGCTAAATACTGTTAGAACAATTTATAATTATAGGAGGAGATATTTAAATCTGACCCATCAACTAGCAGACTAGTGTCTATTTGCATCATTATTACTATCATATAATATAGAGAATGAGATCCCCAATTTTTTTCCCTTCGTGGCTTATTTTAAACTTATATATAAAGGCCCCTAAATTAATGAATTTACGATTTCCAAAAAACAAAAATATCTATGTTACACTAACCCACCCTATTAAACTTAATACTTTGTTTTCCAACCCATGGTGGTGGTGACTCCATTTTTAAACAATTTTTTTTTTAAGCAAAGTGTTTTCTTTGGTTTTACTAGATCAATTTATAGTAGATGTGTTGTTCCTATTATAAATTTTAACTAAATAAACTTATGGATTCAAAAACTAATTTTTAGGCCTAATAAATTCATTAACAAATAAATAATTAACACTTGAATAATTCCAAACTCAATATATCACTAGATTTAGTAAAAACTGCAAAAGAAATAAATTAAAATACTTAGTTAATCAACTTTCTAAAAAACTGAAATTACCACCAATAAATCTCCATTAGGGATAAAAACTTGCGTCACGTTCTTGTTTCAATGTGTACGCAAAACTAATAAATAGGCATGGTTGCATATGTACCAATAGGATTTGGTAAGACAAGCTCGTTCCATAAGGATTCAATACTGGCTATATCAAACTACTTATATCTGAGCTATCAAATTTTTCATTTTTTTTTAAAATAATCCTAACAAAACTACTACTGAGTAAATACCATACCATACCATAATATATAAAATCAATGAACCAGCAGTTGGAATATAAGAGTACTAATGTTAACTATTATGATATTAAATGCACTATATTTGTCTAATTGATTTTTGACTGATTTAAATTATTAATTTTGGCTTTCCTTTCAAGTTGCTAAAGTTTTAGCCTAAAAATCATTTTCCTCCAAAGCATAAGTTACCCTAATAAAAAAAATTAATTCTTTATATTTCTAAATAAGATTGCTTAATTAAAAGATTCTTTTATGATTTAAACCCTAATCCAATTACAAGGCATGTTACTGTGTCATATCTAATCTAATTTAATTAAATACTTTTATTTGACCTAGTTTTACATGCAGTTCATTTTTACATAATGAGTAACAAATCAAAAGCACTAATATTGTAACTTTTAGTATAAAGATATCATAACTCATCAAATCTATTATCCTAAACAAATTCCTAATTCATGATTTTAGTCATGTTTGGATTATCATTATCTATTATGTGTGTAATCTATATTTATTTAAAATCTAGTATCGTGAAAATTTATCTTATTTGTTTCTATTTTATAATTATGATAAAGATAATGAATGAAGTGTGAGAATTGGAAAATGAAAATTCATGTACTTTTAAGAAAAAAATATTTTATGTATTAATATGATTATTTTAATTGATATTTTTGTAAATATAAATAAAATAAAGAGTTGACAAATTCAACTATATAAGAATTTGTTAAGAATTTAGTTTTAAAATAGGGATATATATGAAATTACATTTCCTTCTTTTTGGTTTTTTATTTTTGTCAAATATAAGATTTGAGTAGACACTAAAAAGATGAAAAAAGATTATCAAAACAAAGTCTTTATCGAATTATGTTTCTATCTTTTTGTTGTTTTATTCTTGTCAAATATAAGATTTGAGTAGATACTAAAAAGATGAACAAAACAATGTGTTTATTGAAAACGAAATTCATAAGGAGAAATGACAAGTAATTAAAAACTGAAATAAAAAAAATATGAAATATAAATCTTATTCTCGTCAAGAAATTTGGATCACGAAGCCTTTGATTGATGTACGAATCAGTTAGCCACTCGCCAACAATGTAGATTTCTCGAGAATTATTAAAAAACCAATAAAATCTATGGAGGAAAGAAATAAAACTACCCGCTAAATGGGATAAGGGTTCTATAATAATACCATAGGGACATTATTTTAAGCACTATGTAGAAGTAGACGTCATTTGGACCTTTAAAGGACGAGAGTCAAACAAAATAAGGCCGAAACATTCCTCTCTCCTCATCATAGTTTTGTTCAAATGTTGTCATACAAGAATCGACTCCTGATGTTTCGAACTTTAGAAGAGTCGAATCTACATTCTTATTTCTTCAAGAGAGTTAGCAGCTTCAAGGATGAGTTGAATGTCTTCAAATTTGCATAGAGCAGCTTCGCAAAGAGCTAAAGCTTATGGCTTGAGGGAGAGTTGAACCACCATGGTAGAGTAGTCAGATCTTCTCTATTTACCACCCTTTGTAGCCTTAGATCATCGCTTATGTTCAAAGATAAAACTTTTGGAGAAGAGGAGGATGTTCATGATTTTACTTGGTTCATTGAGATCCTCAAAATGAGTCAAAATCACAACTTAGCTTGGCTTAGAGCTTTTTCAAGAGAGTTAAATTCCTCTGGTTGGTTAATTGGTAACTAACCACAAAGATGTGGGAGTTGGTCTTTAAGAAGAATGGAGCTATCATGATGGAGAGAACCGGAACTTCTAGACAACAACCACACATTATGGCAACGAGAGTTAGACACAGTGGCTTAAAGAGTAGTAGAATCACAATATGCCTTCATGTGTATAGGTGGGTATGATCTATATAGAACAAATATAATATATCATTTAATGGCCATTCTTCATGTATTATAGAGTGTAGGAATATATATATATATATATATATAAAGAAGTTATAACTTTTCATCCATTTCCTTGTACTTACTCAATTTGTGTGTTTGCTCTCCAAATCATGAGCATTTCCTATCAATTTCACACAAACATACACATAAGTATAATAAAAAGTAAGGATAAAAACATATAAGTCTTACACCTATCAAAAGGTTTCATTGAATTATTCGAAACAAAAATCCTCTAACCTAAACCCTAAAAAACTTGCCAGTATGGACTTTCTAGTTTTTCTTTCTCGTAAAATTAATAGTTTGATAGGTTATAAATTTTAGATTTTAGGCTTCCAATGTCACTATTCGAATGCTTTTTTTTTTTTTTTAAGCCAATAGTTTTGGGAGTTATCATTAGATTATTCAGATAGAAAACCATCCAATCTTCGTAAAAGAATACATAAGTAAGATTTTTCAATTTTTGCAAAAAAAAAAAAAAATAGTTTTGATGGCCTATGTCATAGACTTAGTGATTCCCTGACTTCTATTACAGTTTTTCTTTTTCTGAAGAAGAATAGATAGGGAGGTTAATTAAATAATTCTAGGTGAATATTATCCCATATAGATATCCAAAAGTCACGAGTCTGAACTTTTTAGTATCGTTAGTTTTAGTAGACTTTAGATCATGGATTTTTGCTTCTAGGATCACATCGAAAATTTCCAATTTTCAACTCGCTAATAGCCAAGGGGTTCATTTGATGATTTCCACTAAAAGCCCTTTTGATATGTGTCTCAAAAACATAAAAGCATGAATTTTTTACTTTCCATTCACTTTATTGAATAGAATAAAAGGTGAATAACAAAACACCATAAAGAATAAAACCATAATAGGAGCTGAATACAACTAGTAAAAAAAAAATAACATAAGAAATTAATATTGTTTTAAAAAAAATTCATAGCAACCATCAACGAACAAGAAAACATACGGATTTCGTTTAAGCATAAAAGCATAGGTGGATCCAGAGGGGCGCTGAAAGGGGCCTCAGTCCCCTAAACCTGGGAAAAATTAATTAAGACAATTTACTAAAAAAAAATAGTATTGAATATATTTTTTAAATAGAAAAATTTATTATTATAATAATAGGAATAGATGAGAGGTTAAGTGTTTGTTTTGCAAACCTGATATCATGGTTTCAATTCCCCTTACACCCATTTTACTTTTAATAAATGTTTTTTATTCACTCTTACTTTTTCTCATAATAAATAATAAAATTAAATTTCTCTTACAAAAAAATAATGCTTAATTAAATAAATTCTCATTAGATATTATTTATCATTTTATAACTATACTGTAAGTAATAATTACATAGTCAATGCTACAGGTTTTTTAGTTTTACTACATAAAATATTTGTAAATAATAATAGTGGTATTATTTGATATACTACTAATTTCTTTTTAGAATTTGTATTGTCAAGATTAATAAGTTTAATTAATAACTGATTCTCTAATTACTTGCATTAAAAGTGAAACATTTTCTCATAGGATTACTAATTAAACAATCTAACAAAGTGATCATTTAAAAATTATATAATACTATTTTTCATATTATTATTGTATCGTTCTTTTCATTTTATATATAAGTTTTCTAAATATAACTTTTTGTTATATATTTTTGTGGAAAATGAAATTTACACAAGTTTATATAATCCATTTTCCAAATGATAGATAGTTAAATTTCAATCAATATATATATCCCATGAAAAGGTAAAAATTTATTTCCTTAATTTTTTTCAAAATACACTACCACCTATAATTATTTTATAGCTAAATTTAAAATTTCCTCCTATTAAATATTAGAAAATGTCGTAAGTACATTTATTAACTAAATCATTATATATAAACTATAATTAAAATAATAAACAAATTTTTTTAATAAAAATTCTAATATTATCTAAAATAAAGTAAATACGCACCTCCAATGATATAGTTATGCGCCCATCTTTGCATAGAAGCAAGAGAAAAAGAAAAGAAGACCATCTCTGACTTCAAGACAAAAATAACTCTCTTCTCTTCTCAATCGCAACAATTAATGACGAACAAACAATGTACTACCAACAAACAACCACAACAGAACCATGATGAATTGCAACATGAGCACCATTGTCTGTAACAACTAGACATAACCAAAACATATATGCAACAATTGATCACTTCCAGCGAACCACCAATAAATAAATACCGCACCACTTCCAGAGACTTATCAAACCAGATAAGTGACCTACAACCGAATCTTTAGCCATAGATCTGAGATACCTATAACCATCAGATCTTAGATACCCATAGTCTACATCATCCCTTTGATTTTTCATAGATTTGGAGATCTTGGATTTGTTAGACCTCGCCATGAAGTTGTAGTTCACATTCTCCCTTTGACTTTCGCAAATCCGAGCACCTTTGATGCATAGCAATGATGTATGGTGGTGGTTATGCATTGTCGGTGTGTGGTATCGTTTTCTTCTTTCTTTTTTATTTTTAGGAGTTTCTTTCTCTTTGTTTTATGGAATTAAGATTTATAGGCTATAAAGTATTGCCACAGATTGGTGGAGATGGTGGCGGTTGCCAGAGTTTGGTCTTCTAGTGGTGTTGAGTAGGTATGGTGGTAATAGTTGGTGGGTGGGTGTTGTGATACATAGTGGTGATGATGGTTGTGTGTTGTATTGACTAGTCTATTAAGTGGAGAAGAAGAAAGCAAGTGAAGTCTTTTGTTTAAGAAATTAGGATTAAAAGTTTTTTGGCAAGGAAACCTAGTTCCTTGTTTTCATAAATTTTAATTTATAAGTAATCGAAATTCATTAAAATAAACATAATAATAGAAAGGGAGTAAGGAACATCCAAGAAATCGAATTGCCATCCTCTAAATAAGTAACCCATTAATTTTTTGTTTTAAAAAATAACATGTTCTAATAAGTAATAAATTATAGTTTTGGATCTGAGGGCATTACCTAAAATTAAAATCTTTTATAGAGAATTTCAATTTTTACTAAAAGTTGTCAAAATTTGATAAGTTATGAATTTTGGAAATAGCTAAAGAGGTCACATTAGGTAATTTGGAGTGAAAATCAACCCATTTAGGTTTAGAAAAACATAAGAGTATGAATCTTTTAAACTTATCTTTTACCATAAATCAATATTAATGTAGACTACAAATCATGGATTTTCAATTTTTACAGTCTTAATCGAAATTCCCATATTTTTAAATAGGAATTACTTAGGAGAACATAAAATGATTTAAAAAAAATACTATCTATTGAAAATAAAAGTATTTCTTATTTTAAAAAAATAATGTAATTTATTTGATTAACCCTAATTTACCATTTTGAAAGGGGCAGGTGAATATTTAATACATGATTTAAAGTAAAAACTAATAAATCTATGTGCTAAAAGACCCATGGCTAAGGGATTTGCAATTTCATGCTTCTATATTCACCATCTATTGTCCAGTTAGAAATGTTTCACTAGATTATTCGATGCAAAACTTAGCCAATTTGGTGCACTAAGAACATTTGGGTATCAATTTTTTTTTTCATTTTTTCCTAGAAGTCATTAGTTTTGATAGGTTATCAATTTGTACTTCTATGGTGACTATTCAATAGGGGGAGATTCTATAGTCTTGTCCACTATTTTAACGGGACTAGTCCTATTTTTCATCTTACCATTCATTCACATATTTTAAAATTTAAATCATTGAATTCAAAATTTAATCAATGGTTTATATTTAAAGGAATGCATATTAAGGGTAAGATAAACAGCGATACTGTCTCGTAAAAAGTAAGGACGAAATTGCAAAAAAATCCTTCAATAGGACTGTTTATAGAACTAAATCAAACTAAATGATAAAATGTAGTTCCTTTATATTTGAGAAAATTGTAAATAACGTCCTTAAACTTTGATTTAAGTATAAATTGACTCTTTGAACTTTCAAAATATTTTTTAAGACCTTATAAATTTTAATGAATTAACAACATAAAAAATAATTCCTTTTTTAGTTAGAAGAAGTCATACTATTATCAAAATTTAGGAAATCTTAAAACACATTTTGATAATTTTAAAGGGTATTTATATAACAAAATCATAGTTTAAGAAGGTTATTTTCCAATTTATCAAGGTTTGGGGGATTTAAAGCACATTTTAAAAGTTCAAAGTGTCAATCTACATCCAAGTCAAATTTTAGGATGATTATTGCAATTTTCCCTTTATATTTTATTTGATTTACGGTTCAATTTAAAGAAGGTCTAAACAATTCATGATTTGAGTATTAAACCAAATTGAACATTCAAACTGCTTTAACTTGAACCAAAACATACCTTACTTTATTAAGAAAAAATGAAGTGGCATATTTTGATTTTTGAATGTCAATAAATATGCATAACACTACAACCCTAATAGCTTAAAGAACAAAAAAAGAAAAAGAAATCCACCCTAACTATGAAAATGACTTCTAATTTCTTAGTTCTTAATGCCTCTACTCCTCCTTCATTTCACTCTCACATATACTTTTATGTTAGATTAAACTCTCACTTTTAGCCGCCTTCACTAAGTTGTTTTATTATCTCAATATCAATTCCCCACAATCTCATACTTCTACTCTAGCCTCCAGCTTATCCTAAATCCTTATATTGATATATCTAACATATTATAAGTGTATAGTCCTACTCTCCTCTCAATTTCTTTATTAATAACATAGATGATGCAGTATGAAATTTCCAAGATAAATTTAAGTAGTAATTGAGCTTGTTTAAGGAGATTTATCATCTATAATTCTTTTGTTTTGATATGCATAATGTAGATGTGATATATTTGCTAAATTTTTTATTTGAAATCTTAAATCAAATTATGCAAGTAAAAATTATATTGGTAAACATGGATTACATAAAATGAAATATTAAAGAAGAGTAAGGTACTTTTTGAAGTGGTTTAGACTAAACCATTTTGAACCAAATCGCATTTGGAGTGCTAAAAAAGTTTAGCTTACTAAATTTTTAAATGAAACCACTTCAAATCTAGTTCAATTCGATTCACCCACTAAATTGAATCATGAATAACTTACTGTACCAAATTTGCATTTTTTTTAAGGTTTCATTAGATTATTTAAAAGAAAAAAGCATTTGGTTTAGGTCCTAAATCGAAATGGATTAAAAAAATTAATGGTTTTGGTAGTATATGGATCATAGATTTCAATCACCTATCGAAATTCTTAATTTTTTTTATAAAAGGAATAATTAAGAGAGTAAAATGAGATTTAAAATGAAAATCATTTGGTCTATAGGTTAAAAACATACTAATATATTTTTTCAACTTCACCAAAAATTATTCATTTTAATATTTTATAGATCATGAATTTTAAGCTTATGAGATCATAAGTAACATTTTTCATTTTCAAATAAAAATAGCCATGACTATCTTATTTTGAGTAGCCACTTCCAATTCATTATATCACCTTCTTAAACTACCATAAAATGAGCAACATCTCAAGCATAGTAAAAATGATATGATTGTTTACATATTTGGATAATCGAGCCAAGATTAATGGAAGTCGTATGTGTTCAAATTAATCTTAAGCTTTAATTCTCGACCTTTGGATAATTGGCAATAAAATATCAATTGTTCGATTACTTTGATGCTTTTTTCAAGCATTTAACCTTTAATCCATATAGCCGATAATACTTGCATAAATGAGTAATAGTGCGAATGTACCATGTTTTTTTACCATTTGTTGTTATAGTGTATAGTTTTTAGTATCACTAGTATGTAAATGGAAAAGGTGTAAATAAGTTATAAGTGCCAATTTTTTCCACTTCTAGTTATAGTACGAAGTTTCTAATAGCATTGTAACGGTACAAACGTACTATGTCTTTTGCTATTTATGGTTATAGTGTTTATTTATTTATTTATTTTTTGGTAAAAACACTTGTATAAAATTTTATATACCAACTTTTTTCTAGTAATAGTATTGAGTTTCTAGCAGCACTTGCATAAATGAGTAACTATACAAATGTACTATGTTTTTTTGCCATTTGAGGTTATAGTGTTTAGTTTTTTCTAATACTTGTCTAAAATGGCAAAGGTGTAACTAGAGTATAAGTACTAACTTTTTTCGATTTTTGGTAATAGTGGTAAATTTGTAGTAGCACTTGCACTAATGAGTAACAATGTGAATGTACTATGTTTTTTGCCATTTGTGGTTATAGTGTTTAGTATTTTTGTAACACTTTTATGAAAATGGTAAATGTGTTAATAGAGGATGATTGCTAACTTTTTTTACCTTTTGTTAATTGTGTTAAGTTTCTAATAGTGGTCGTGTTTTTTGTTTTTTTTTTTGTGATTATAGTGTTTATCTTTTTGGTAAAACTTGCATAAAGGTGTAGCTACAGCTTTTTTCAATTTTTGATAATAGTGTTAAGTTTTTGGTAGCATTTGCATAAATAAGTAACAATGCAAATGTACCATGTTTTTTTTGCCCTTTGTGATTATAGTGTATAGTTTTTTTAACACTTATATAAAATTGGTAAAGGTGTAAGATGAAGCACAAGTACTAAATTTTTTCTCTTTGTTGTAATAGTGTTAAGTTTTTTGTAGCACTTGCTATAGAGTTTAGTTTTTTGTAAAACTTTTATAGAAGTGGTAAATATGTTAATGGATTATAAGTACCAACTTTTTTTCCCTTTTTAAGTGTTAAGCTTCTAAGAGTACTTACGTAAATTGATAACAATAAAAATATACCAATTTTTTAGCATTTATGGATATAATGTTTAATTTTTAATAATATTTATATAAAAGTGATAAAGATGTAAATCAAATTAGCTACCTGCTAATCAAGTAAGACTTAATATTAAGTTGTTAATAAGAGAATTATGCCTAGTAGTAGTATCCTTGATATCCCAAATATGATGAACTTCTAGAAGCGTAATAGTTTATCTTATACATTAACTCTTGTGTCAAGTCTTGCACGCACTCATGAATTTTCCTTGAGCCATCTACCAGATTGTTACATCAGATAGCAATAATTATTTTATTTCATCCTATTATGTATACAAGAATTATTATTATGTTTACTTATATCTTTTTCATGTATAATAGTAATTCCATAAAAAATATCTTTTAATATAGATGATGCAATTCATTCATAACCATTTTTATTCAAAACTAAAATTGAACTGTAATAAGTTTCGAATAATTATTATAATATTTAATTAGTTGAAATAAATTAATAAAACTTTACTCAATTAACAAAATAGATTGAGAATTGATTCTAAATAGCTTAGAAAAGTACTATAACACCCCTATATATAATTATAAAATCGTCATAAATAAAAGAAAATGATATAAACAACAAAACATATATAGTCATATATATTATGATTATATATTACATATAAATACCTTAATTAATGTATTTCATATATACATAGCAATATATCGAATTATAATACAATAAAACATATATAATAACCTATACATAAAATTATATACTATCATTAGTGCGATTCTATCAGTAGAGAATAAGGTGACTAGGTTTTGGGCAAGAGTATAGTTGGCTTATAAAAGAAAACACGATAAGGGGCACTACAATGTTGTCTACTGTAGCCATTCCAATGCTTAAGTTAATAATTGGTTGTGAGAAAGTAAGAAAGTGAACTCAAAAAGCCTAAAGTAGGCCTAGTGCATAAAGAAGTCAAGGTAGTTTACCGTTAGGGTGCCTGGGCTATTCATAGAGGAGGGTTTTCGTAGATTTAAGAGCATGTTCAATATGTTGGCACGTCCACTAGATCCATGTAATGAGAACTTGCATGCCGGTGTATTCTAAGATTATGGAGTTGTGGTTATTGACTGGGTCTTGAAACCTTATCCACTTCTCCATTGACCATTATGACCATCTTGTTGTTAAATAGGTCATCAGAGGATGCCAAGTTTGCATTTGGAGATCCTTTAGGTAGGTTGGTTACTAAACAGATCAGATAGGGTGCTAAAGGACACATTGGTCTTGAGCCTACGGAGGCCAGCGTAAGGCTTATATAGGCCGGCATGACCTTAAGGGACATTTGTCCAAAGATCCCCTATCAACACTTGCAACACCCCTATCACCCCAACCGTTTCCCTCCTTCCCCAACCACCCTAACCCTTCAGTTTCATCGCCGTTGACGTGATAAGGAGAGTATGTAATTGGATGGATTCCTTAAGTACACAACTGAATCAATCTTATGTTATGAAGCTTCATACCCTATAGGAATGATGGTTAGAGATACTTGTCACCTCGAATGGTCGATTCAATCTAGAAGAAAACCACTATCATGACCATCGGACCAGTGGGGGGATCTATCATAGGTAAAATGTTATCCTTGGTCAACAAGGTTATTCACATTCTACTTGTCCCGAAGCTCCGACGAGCCATGTGGCAAACTCATGAGTTGAAGCACCAAGCTTATCAATTATGGTAGGGTGCCAAGCTGTTGAGTTACTATTGTTAGTGATGTCCATCTGCATCTGCTCTAACTGAGGTCATGCCCCTTAGGATTGAATGACATTAAGTTATCTAAGCTAGGCCAACATAATATCTAAGTTGTTTAGTAGGTAAGATGTCGTAGCAAGTCGAGGAAGGGGAGATTCATCGGTGAAGCTTGTTGAGGAAGCCAAACCCTTTCAAATTCTAAACTTAGCGCGTATTCTCAAAGTGCAATTAATGCGATTTGACAATTGTCATGCCCATAAAGTTGCACGTATAGTTAGAGCTGTTTTGTCACATGAATCTTAGTCATCCAATTTAAATTGTATCCATATGGAAGGATCACAACGACACAAAGCAATTATACCTCTTTGGATCCCGATAACCGGTGGGTGGTTTTCCCAATGTGTGAAGCCTATAAATACTCATAAGGCTGGCATTTTGCACACTTTACACACCTCATTCTCTTAATCTCCCTTCTGAATTACTTTGTTTCTTCAATACTCTACCTCTTTTAGTCTTTTCTTCGAGTGCAACTATGCCAAATTTTGGTGATTCAGGTTTGACCAACTATGAGTTAACTTCTTCTAAATCAGAGGTAACTAAGCAGCTTATTCCCCATTCAACGATGGCAATAGAGCCTATTCCATACAACATATATCCTTTTGATGGAGCTAACTTAAAAAGAGGTTATAAATTTGTTCAAGAGGTCGAAGGTTAGGTTGAGGCCAAATGGCCGCATTATTAACCACGAGCCATCCAATTAAAATTATTGCTTGAAAAATTACTTTGTCGAAAGCTTGACCGGTATAGAACTTTAGGTGCCAAATTCAAACGAGAGGGTTACACTCTTATTGAGGAGGCATTTCAAGATTTATGAGAAATTATTTGAATTTAGGATGCACCTCCCTTTCAACAAGTTAAAGAAGGAAGTCTTTGATTATTATCAAGTTTGTCCTACTTAGATAACTTCTAATGAATGAAGGATTCTACAGGTCTTTTAGGCCCTTTGTGAATACTTGGTAGTATGGGAAACCCCATAACTATTTAGATTTTATTTTTTATAGAAAAGCGGTGGTGGATGGATGTATATCTAGAATGCCCTAATAAGAAGTTATTCTGTATGTTAGACTATTCCATTTAGCATTGGAAGAATGAGGTCATGGTGGTAAATCTATTTGAGGAGGTTGACTTTCAGATAAATTGTGTCACGCCTCGAGCAGTAGAGTTGTAACAGTTCTGCCGTATAAATCATTCTAAGATAGAAGTTGGCCTTACAACCGCTGTCCTAGACCTGATCTACACAAGGCATTCACAACGAACCCGCTTTTAAGTAAACAATTTGTAATTTAAATAAATCATTTACCTAAAAAACTGAGAATATATATATACATTAAAATTCAGTTATTACAATTAACATTTACAATATTTCTCTGTAATATATTTCTTAGTTATTACATTATTCAGAAATGAAAAATTCTAAAATAAAAGCTTAGACCTTAAAAATATATGTTTGTTCTTCAAATGCTTTTCCTTACTCCCCAGGATTCAACAGTTGCTAGCTTTAGAGTAGTTATATGCTGCTTCTTAGCCAATACCTGCACGACGTCTATAGGGATATGAGTAACCACAGCTCAATAAGTTAGGATGAAGGAATTAAAACTATATTATAAACATAACAAAGTTATCAACCAACTTATTAGGTATAATGCATGTTCAAGCAAATGCCATCACACGACGTTGTTCGACCGGTCATGAGATTAGAAGAATTGTACCCGTTCTAATTCGGGTTAAGGAGTTATAGTTAATACAGCTCACGACCAAACCCAGGCTTGTGCAATGGAGACATCACTCCTCCCGCGACTACCTTCGAACCATTAACTTTACGCTCGCCGCAACCTCTTCTCCTATCACATAGTTCACTAAGGATGAAGAAGGAACCATTATGTAATCCTGCGCTATCCCTTTCGAAGGGGTCGGTATTTGGTCGAAAAATCCTAGGTTTCCCCTAATGGGTTGCCATGTAAGTGCAATTATAATTATAGGTTGTATATTTGATTAGGTCTAGTTTAAGGTGATCAATCATTTCATACAAATCATATAATACAAGCTAGAACAATAAACAGAATCATAGCATCACTTATAATCAAGCACATGCATACAACCAACTATCTAATAAGCACAATCAAGTATAATCTGAAGCCTCCAAAATATAGCAACGTATTAATTCCAACTTACTTGGACTTCTCGCTCGCTCACTCATTCGAGGTCCAACTCGCTCAAGCCATCGCCGATCATCCTTATAGTACAAACGTGGTTTCAGTTTTTCATATAACTATTATAAGTTAGTTTTATCCTATAACGCTTATTGTTATGTTTTGTTTAGGGTTTAATATATCCAGTTATCTAGGTTCTCAAATCTTTTACAATTATTTTAGGTTTGGGGTTAGGTTTGGGATTAGTTTTCACATCGATTTTTAAATTAGGTTCTAGTTCGATTTTCTAAGTATTATTTTATATCCAAACCCTAGAAATTCCTTTTAACTCATAATGTGAAATTAATTACATTATTTCCAGATATCTTAAATACAATCATTACCCCTAGTCAGTATTTTATTCCACCTAGTATACTTAAATCCGTATTAGTGTACCGAATTTAGTCCTGATATGAGAAATTTTTGCATTTTTTTTATATAATTACATAAATTTAATTTTTCTATCAGATTTATTATATATCCATATTATTTATATAACATCAATTTTTATCCTAATATTTTCTATTTATTATATTTCTAATAATTACATATCATGTATTATCACCTATTATGTATATAATACACATCTAATATTTCTAACATTCTAATTACCATCTCCTAATATCAATTATCATTTCAAAACGTCTAAATTCATCCTAAATCAAATTTTACACCTAATTACCCTAAATTACCAAATTAACTTAAAATGTACTATTTTTTTTATTACTTATTTATTACATAATTAGCCTAATAATTATATCTAACACCTTAAACGCTACAAGTATCATACTTCATCAGATTTCAATATCCTAAAACATATAATTATTCACTAAATTAGTAATTAAACCTAAATTACCCATTTTATGCCTTATTTTAAGGCCTAAAAATTTCAAAAATTAATTTTTGAAAATGCGTTTCATAGCACTGTTCTATATCATCTAAGTAATCTACACAAAAATTTTGATATCGAAACTACACTCTTAAGGTCATTTATTTATAAACAAAAACATGTTCGGTTTTGTATAATTTCTTAAGGATCATATATCATGTATTTTCATCAAAAAGAATATTTTTTCTAAAAAATAAATATAAAAATATTCTAGAATAACAAAATTCATAATTTTCTAAGAGTATTTATTATTTTTAAAAAATTACATAAAATCGGGTTGAAAATCGAGCTCACCGATTTGGGTGGCTTCGACCACCTTTGGTGGGTATGGGTATGTCGGCCTACCGGGCGCTACCACCACCATGTGGTGGTGGTGGCCGTCCACTCCCAACTACTCGCTGAGTCTAGGTTTTTCTTAGAAGCCTTAACTACATAAATTTTTATAATTTTTTCTAAAACCCTAATTTATTCTCAATTTTGCCTGTCTCTATTTTTCTAAACTTCCTGACATCCAAAATGAGCTTATAAAAAATTTGGAGTATTTATAAAGTTTTAGGGAAATTATTGTGTATTAATTTGATTAGACAATTACCTTATCTTCTTCCAATTTGACTTTTGTGCTATTCTAATTTAATTGGATAATTTTTTTTCTTATTTTCCCCAATTACCACGACTCAAATCTGGATCATTCCTTATTTTTTTTCTGATTTTTTTATTTTTTCTTAATTAATTATGAATTTTATTTAATTATTTAGTATTATTTTAGCACATTTCGCGTATTTTAAGTAATTATGTGTATTTCTACCTACATGTAAATTCATATATAGTACAAATAAATATTCCTAAATATTTTTTTGGTCATTCTATGATTTTTAGTATACATATAATTTATTTCTAGCAATTCATTAATTATTGGAATGCATTTTACATATTTTCGATAAATAACGAGTTATATACTTATAATTTGAAATTATTATATATTTTTTTATTTTATTGCTTATTTTCTTAAATTTGAACTTACGAGATCATTTTTACTAATATTTTTTGCTTTACTTATAATTTAGGCTTTATCGGATTTTTCAACCGATTGAAACTTAAGTGACTAGTTATGGGACTTACACCTTGGACATCACTAATCCATACTAAAGCCATCAAGAAGCTTGGTGCAAGTGACTTCAAGGCCATGATGGAGATTGTTGCCTTCATGGCATTAAGGAATAAACAATCAATCGATTCCAAAGAAACCCTAAAAGGGTACTTCTCTAAGCCATTCTCATAACTATTTCTTAGTATAGAGAAGGCTATGATGAGGAAATAGTTAGGAGGTATGGGCCCAGAATCCGATATGTTTGGTTCTTCCGTCATGCCAGTATGGGCCTACATGAAGCTACTATCCAACTGTTGTTGTTTGAGGAATGAGGATTCCTCCTTGCTCGTGTTAGACATGATAGGGTCTCTAAGTATTTACCATAGTTTATGATTATATTAACTTTGTTCATATTCTTTTGTAAGTGGGAAATTGGTGAGCTTCAAAGAGCAACCCTAGCTTAGAAGAATGGATCTCCTAAGGTAGTGGGAGACTAAGGTGAAGTTGCAAAGGCAAGCCGTTATACCGAAGGCTAAGCCTCCTAAAGTTGAAGTCACGTACTAGGGAGACGAGCTATAGGAGACAACCAGTCTTGGAGGTGATTCCTCTGGTCACCCCCGTCACAGAGTCAACCACAACTGCTCTAGCACCTGCTGTTATTCTGACATCATCTGCTCTTGTTGTTGTAGACAAATAGCACTACCTATGACATTATCTAGGGTAACAGTGCTATCTCCTCCTTCGACCGACATTAGTAAGGAGACTAGTGTAGCTACTGAGGAAGCTCTAGTTGTTTAAAAGTGAAAGGCTCCTGATGTGCCAAAGGTGAATACACATCCTCCAAAGAGGGCTTATAAGTTTACGTTGCTGGAGATATTTATAAGTACCAGTGAGGTAGGAAGGGTCAAGGTAGATAATCTCCCTTAAGCACATCGTTATCTGGTTACCAACCAAATGGGAATGAACCTCTAGGCCGAGCTGGAGGAGTGCCACTGTATAGGGGAGATTCTTGACATGTTTAAGAAGGTGACTTATACATCTTAGGACAATAGACTTTATGAGGTAGATGAGGTCTCTACCAAGCAGGTTTGAGGAAAGATCCTTTGTTTGTAGTAGTTTATTCAGCAAGTGATCTGACTTTGTCCCACTAAGATCTCGGTTACCTGGCTTTATTGGGAGCCTACACTCTAGCAGACTGGGAAGTATTGGAGAAGGACTTAGAGACAAATTTTGATGACATTTCGAACATCCAGGGCATTTGTGTACCCTATCTTATGAAGTAAGCCATATTTTCTTAGAGCGTTTCATCGTACATTATACCTTATATGCATAATTTTCTAATCGCCATCAATATTCCAACTTACACGGTATAATGGGCTAATGCTCAAGTGGCTTGAGCATTTTGGGGATGCTTGTCAATAAGTAAAGCATGATATTAAAATGGAGTTGAAGGATGAAAGAGATAAGTGCATTGAACTTTTTTTCAAATGTCAATGTTATCATTGAAAGCACAAGAAGGCTAATAGAAAAATTTCTTGTGTTTTGCAGCAAGTGAAGGATTTGGAAGTTAAGTTGAAAAGGAAGGTGTTTTGTAGCAAGTGAAGGAGCCAGAAGTTAAGTTGAAAAGGAAGGAGTAGGAGGAAGGGTAGGCTTAAAGAAGGCCATTGAGAGATCGTGGAGCTACAAAGGTAACTTGAAGAGGAACTAAAGTCCAAAGCCCACTTGATAAAGTGGCTAGAAGAAGAATGATAGGCTCGGACTAAACTCGACGAGTGCAACCAAGAGCTAAGTGCGTCGATCTCTAAGATAAAGGTCAAGCTAATGTTGAAGGATTAAGAATGTGTCTCAATTAGGGATCTCTTGATGAGCTCGTCTAGCTAAAAGGGAGAATTAGAGAAGCAAGTGAAGGAGCTATAGAGGGAAGCCAATGAAGCGAAGGAGCTGATCATTAGCCTCAAGAAGGGGGACATCATTCATGACAACTACGGAAGAGAAGATTCACTTGAAGACATTGCCGTTAAAATGGGTCAAGCAATCCGGGATAGAGTACTGCAAGCTTACCTTAACCTAGACTTGGAGTTCCTAAACTTCCTAAAAGAGCCTATCCATAGGTAGCTTAGGTAAGTTAAGGGTAAGATGGCTGCCGCAACTCTTTAGGACGTCTTGGATGATGCTCCCTCGACTTCTTTAGCCAAAGATGCTCTACAAGAGGCCGCTCTTAAAGGTAGCTGATAAGAGGGTTGAGGCCAATCTGAGTTCCTTATTGGCTAGGACCATCGCAAAGACACTCTTAATCCTCTTACCCCTCCTTAAGCTTCTTTAATTCAGGTTCTTGTAGATTAGTCCATTACACAGATTGAAGTGCTAGACTTCTCTAAGCTGTTAAAGTTAGCTGATCCAAAGTAGAAGGCTTAGCTCTCTTGTCTCTTCTTTTTTGTGTTTTATCTGTCTGTTAGAGAAAAGAATCAAATAATCCCAGAAGAAGATCGCCGGATGGTTAAATAACCCATGTAATGACTCAATTAGACTAGTATGCCAGTCTTTGCTTATTGTAAGTACTTATGATGTAATGGGAAGTTTTATTTTGTTTTTCACTCTCTTTTGTTATCGTATCTTCACTAAGTGTATTTTTTTAGGAGTCGATTGTGACTCAGGTTATTCGATTGAAGATTTAATATTACTCTTCAGTAAAATCATTTGGTTATTTGTAGCTTAGGTCATCTTAGAGGCTAGGTTAGTGGCGTTCTAACAAATAGGGTAGGAGTTCCTCTATTATGTGAAAGGATATACCTTACTACTAAGGTCATCCGATACAGTTAGGTTAGTAGTGTTCTGACTTGCCTAAACCTGAATAGATATGACGGTTAAGAGTCCTTTTCAAGGACCTGACATTTGTATGTCCGTTCACCCATTACGGGCTTGGACAGAAGGGATCATAATAGAAATAATGCTTGAATAAGAGACAAATACAGAATACTTGGAGCTTGAACTTGTATTAATAACTGATGAGTCTATGGATTAATATTATAAGAATCAGACAAAATATAATATGAGATTATTTGCATTCCACATGCATGGGATGAGTTCACTATCCAACCATTTGAGTCAATAAGCACTATTCCCCACATTCTTTCTTACCCTGATCGGATCTTCCCAATTAGGGGCTAATTTTCCTTATCCTTTACAAGAGCTTATAGCTTGTAATCTTCTACAGATTAGGTTTCCCACTTTAAATTCCTCGTGTTTGACCTTCTTATCATAGTCTTGGTCGCTTTGTGTTGATAGGCAACCACTTAGGCTATGGTAAGGTCATGTATTTCTTCTATTGTATTTATGTTAGCCTGTAGAATAGACTTATTTGTGAATGCGTTGAAGGATTAGGTTCTAAGGTTGGGGAGTTCTAGTTCTATGGGTAGAATGGCTTCTAAACTGAAGGCTAGTAGAACGGAGTCTCGTCGATTGTCGTACGATGAGTGGTCTTGTACCCCCTATGAGATGTTTGTGGTTGAGGTACCCTATTCTCCTTTTGCTAGAGGTGATAATTTTGGTTGCCTTAAGCATTCGAGGCATTGATGAGGTAACACACCTTGCTTTGCCTTTCTACTTTATCTAACTTAACTTATAATTCCTTATTTTAAGCCTTTATTTGAGTGTTTTTAGCCATGAGCACTTTAGGTGTCTTCTTAAGCTACTCTAGCTGATGCTTCTCAATAGTAGGTTCAATTAGGGGCTAGTTGTTAGTTGGGTTTGCAATTTTCACTATGATGAATAAAGTAGGGAGAGTATGTTTAGGAAGGAGTATTTTGTGGTTCAAAGAACAAAGTGAGTTGATGTTTCCCATAGACAACGCTAAGTGTCATCAATAGAATTTTACCAATAGAAAATAAGGTAATTGGGCTTTGTGATAAGTGTAGTTAGCCTGTAAAAGAAAACATAGTAAAAGATGATAGGATGTTGTCTAACGTAACCACTTCAATACTTAAGTCAATGTTTGATCGTGAGAAAGTAAGTAAACTCAAAGAGCTTAAAGTAGGACTAATGCATAAAGAAGTCAAGATAGTTTACCATTGGAGTGCTTGGGCTATTTATAAAAGTGAACCGCTATGGATCTAAGAGCATGTTCAATATATTGGCACATCTACTAGATTCACGTAATAACAACATGCAAGCCAGCGTATTTTGAAATTATTGAGCCATGGTTATTGACTGGATCTTAGAACTTTATCCACTTGTCTGGTGATCGTTATGACCGTTCTTTTATTAGACTAGTCATTAGAACATGCCAAGTCTTCGTTCGAAGATCCTTCAGGTAGGTCAATCACTATACAGATCGAGTGAGGTGGTAGAGGATTACGTCAATCTTGAGCCTAGGGAGGCCGACCTAAAGCTTATATAGGCTAACGTGACCTAAAAGGACCTATGTCCAAAAATCCTTATATTACTATATAACAAAACATATATAAATAATACATGTAATGTTTTATTATATTGCAATAAAATAAAACACATACACACGTATAATATGATATGTATGGTGACATATATAGTATATTTACTACGTGTTATGATTATAATATGCCAACTTGCACCGGGTACTTTTGGAAAGAAAATCCGTTCCATCATGTGCTAATTCACACAATGACACTAAGAGAGTGATTTTCACAATTATTGGTTCATTCATAAGCATACTCATATATGAAATATGAAACGATCAAGAGAAACAAATATTGATACAGAGTATAACGTAGACATGTAAGATTATAGAACAAATTAGCCATTCATGGTTCTGCAATCTCCTTTATATAATTTTGTATAAAATCTCTTAACCATGTCCTTGAAAGACTTATTAAGTGTCTATGAAGCAGCCTTTTACACTTTGCAATATTAATTACACAGTTCCTTCTTTTTAAGAAAAAAATATATATCCGCATGAATTATGCTAAGAAGATGTTTTCGTAACTCTACAATACTGAAGCCCAAAGGAATTTAGAGGCTGCGTTGTTTCGAGAATTAGAGGTTTGACTTGCTCCTTTGGGCCAGACCTAGTCGACGGTTGGTATTGACGTGAAATCCAGGGCAATTCCAAGTCATAGTTTTCTATTTTTTAAAATTAATTTATGTACCCAATATTTTAGTTAGAAGCAATGCTTGGTTTTTTACTTTTTATTTCTTTTTCAAATTGCATACAAATCCCAAAAACTATGGTTCAAATAGCCGTATGTCATTTAAACATCTAATAAGTGTTTTTAGTCTTCTTCGTAACATTTAAAATTTTATAATATAAAAGTTAATTGTCCCACTTTGGTGTCTTTAATGTTCATATGTTGCTTTTATGTTTTATTTTACCGAACCCCCACCCCACCCCCAACAAAAATATGTAATATTTGAAAACTACCATTATTTGCTGTTGACCCTTACTTTGTTGATTTGTTGGTAAAGATTTCTTGGTTCTATAGGATAAAAAGCTAAGTTAGTGAGGTAATGAGTGTTGGAGTTTGCTTCAGTATAACTATTTGGATGTTTACGCCAATGAGGTAATTAAGAGAGTAAAAACCTAATTGAAAGAGATAGAAAGTGCGAGATAAAAAATTCTTTATTTATGGGTTTCATCTCCTATTTATAGGAAATGAAGTTAGATTATTATCTGAACTAAGTTTGACCTAAATCTTGAATCGGTCAATTTGAGCCTAGGGACCTATGTTCTAAAATGCCTGTTAATATTTATTATTTTAGATAACTAAGAATAACTATGTACCACTAATATATCTTATTAACTAATTTTATTATTTTATGATTTTTCTCTATTTTGTTGGTTGTGTTGTGATATCTTTACTTTTTTTTTTTCATGATCAACATGTTTTTATTAAATGTATTGAAATTTTTAAATATTTGGTTCTTTTTTTTTTCTTTTACCCATGGTATAAGTAAAGTGTTGTCTAATATACATGTATCATTTAAATCATCAATACACTCCAAAATCACCATCATTTATGATCTTGTTAGCAATAGTTAGAAGACGATTGTGCTTTGAAAGTAAAAGGGTTAAAATGGAATTTACTAAACCAACTTTGCCTAAATTTGCAATTTTATTATTAACACTCTAAAATCACCATCTATAAGGCATTTTTATTACCTATGTAGCACTATTTATTGTTATTATTTTTATCATATCATTAATTATTAATATTTAATAATTATCATTGATGACATGCTGACATGGCATTTTCATGATATCCATGTAGTATTATTAGGATATATTATAAGTAAAATAGCTATTCTGTATCTCATTATATGGTGGGATAAGATTCATGGAACATGTTATGTGGGATAACAATTGTAAATTTGTCACTTCTTTTTTTGCATAAATAAGATTAAAAACAACTTTTGATCTCATTGTTTTTCTTCATTAGTTTATGCAAATTTAAAGTTAAGACCATAAAGTATTCTATATCCTCTATCATCTCATAACCATCCAAAACCACTCAACACCACTATTTCACCAAAAAAACGCTTGCAAAGTGAACCCCTTAGATTGTTTATGGTACTTCAAAAATATTTTGAGTACCAAATATAGCCTAATCATGCTATTTTGAGCTGCTACAATTTGAATTTTTGGCCACTTTAGCTTTGACCGGCACTACCATTTGATAGTCTCATATCTATGATGAAACCATGGCGGTAGTTGAATCTAAAGTGGTTGGAGAATCAAATTATAGTGGCTTAAAGTGACATGATCGAGTTGTTTTTGGTACTTGAAATATTTTTCAAATATTAGAAACATTCCAAAGGGTTCACTTTGCAAGCTTTTTCCGACGAGATCATTTTCTATGGTTGTGAGACAATAGAGGATGCAAAGTACTTTATATTTATTGTCTTAACTTTATATTTTCATAAATGAATGAGGAAAAAAAATGAGATGAAAAGTTGGTTTTACAGTTGTTTACGTAGAAAAGAAATGACAAATTTATACATTATCCCACATAGCTTATTTCCATGAATCTTATCTTATTATATAATGAGATGTAAAATAGCTATTAGTGGGGAAATAGAAATGGATATAAGGATGAGTTCTCTTGTCATGTGAATGCTACATTGGCATGCTAATGCCATGTAGATGTCTACATGGACTTTACAATTTATATGTCAAGTCGTGATTCGTCTATATATATATACAAACAGTCATTAATCGAATTGTATCAAGTAGTATAAATAAATAAGAATAGCTATTCGTCTGTATAGTATAAACGACATGTTATTGAATTTTCAACATTAATGAAATGGGTCATGGTGACGCAAAAAGACATAACATGCGTTAAACTGTGAATGACTCCTTGTACTCTCTTTCTTTGAAAAATCCATACACGTCCCTGCGCTTAAATTGTTGTTGTCATTATTATTATTATTATTTTGGCGCAAAGCCGAACGGGATTCGCACCGAATTTCTATGCTACGGATTGATTTTTATGGTGTGATCCTCTCCCGAGCCACACACATAAGTGGACAACATAAAGTCGTATATTATACATACATATATCTTATGTGTAAATATCTTGCCTAGTATTTGGACTTATCCTTGGAAGCCACTAGAATTTAACTCATCCCCTCTTACATAAGAAGGTTAAAGGTATTCCAGGAAGATATTTGGGATTTCCATTGAAGTTTTTATTTGGTCAAATTAGGAGAACTAAGGTCGCATTTAAAAGTATTACAACAACGAAAATATATTAAGAGGACCAAAACATTTCAGTTCATTCATTGATAAAGTTTCTCAATCCATAAATATACTACTATCTTAAATTTCATTTCATCAGATGATATTTTGAATACGCATGATTGGCCATGGAATTATCGATCGGAAAAATTATTTCTGGAACTTTTTGACTTCCTTTTGGGTCACATGTTTGCGTTATAAACTAAATTAATCTTTATTTGTGCTCAAAGTGTTTTTTTTTTTTTTTTTGGTAACGATTTGTGCACAAAGTTAGGACCATTCCTGTTCTGTGTTTATCAACAAGCCCCTCGCGGCCTCGATCAACACAAAATCGTGACAACTATTCAACAGAGAAAGGTCTCGTTCCGTCACTATTGCATTTAAACCTTTACCCACTAAAACACTCGTCTCATCAGTTTCCTGCGGTGGTACAAAAATTAAATACGTCCATCACAAACATGTGACTTCAATTGATGTAGGCTAGCTTTTATTTATCCTGGCAGCATTAAACTCGACATGAACTAAATTATCTCCCCGCTAGATTGCTACCTACGAAGCAATTTTTCTTAATTTTTCCAAACCCAACACCCACCCAGGCAACCCACCCCCCCCCCCCAGGGCTTCCTTTGAGCTTGCAAAGCTGAAAAGCCATAAGAATGAATGCTAAAATTTCCTTAATAAAAAAACAACCAATGAGTGGTGGTAGAAAGCGAATAAATCTATCTTCAAGAATATATGTTATTGAATTCCGATAAACCCAGTTCCCCTAACGAGTTGCATGATAGGGCTTTTTATAGTTGTGGACTGAAATGATTCGTGCTTTTAGGTCAAGCGGGTCTCGTTAGGTAACAATGGGCCAGACGTGACGGTCTGGGGGGTTGGGATGCTGACGAGGTCATCCCACATGTTACGATTCCGAATGGGTCGTACTTCTAGCCATATGTTCTTTCATTTGAGCTCTAAGGATCCATACTAATTTGAACTATATTAATAAAATGGGAATCTAACTTGATCGACCTTACTGAAAGATTAACATCGACACTAATAAAGTAGAATGTGTTTATCCGTACGGAATTTCTCTTAGGAAAAAACGAGAGTAAAAAATGTAGGCCAGTTAGGGAGAGAGAGTATACATGCAAAAACGTGAAGGCTTTGACCTCATTTGCAAATAGCCTCTCAGATTCTTGCGCATAAGTCGGTGGCATGCAATGAAAGCAAACAAAAATGCTTTAAATTTCGTAAACGTAAATATAATTATTTTTTTTCGAGGGGTGAGTTGGAAGATCGCCGACGGACTTGACTCTCATATGGTTGTGGAGATGTAGAATGAATATAAAAATGGGTTGATATGTATAAATTAATACATAGAGATCATGAGACCCTCCTTCGGTCTTCATCATAAAGGTGAATACAGCACCACTGGTCTTATTCACTATTTTGTTAAAATCTTTACATTGGTATCCATGTATTTTCCTCTTTTTTTTTTAATTATTCCACGTATGATTATGATTTTTATCCTTTTATCGGTTATATTACATTACAGCACACAATATTGGAAAAGCAAAATAAAAGACCGTAGTTGGTTTTCAATAATAAGATAGTTAATAACAACTAATAAAATATTAAAATGGATATTTGATTTGATTGTTATAACAAAAAATGGACCTCATAGCCCATCGTTCTTTCTGTTGCGCAACACTCAAATTTATATATATATATATATATATATATGATAAAGCAAAACTGTCAATTTAGTGCTAGTAATATATCTCTATATGACTTGGTGGCACCAAAAAGTCTAGCTCGATGGATATTCTTAACCTCTGCAATGTATGAAATATCAGTTTACATCTTTTGATATAAGAGTGATAGGTGCAATTTGTCCAACAGATTCTTTCCCCCCTAAATAACAATAACTCATTTTCAATAATAAAATATGAACCTAAGATAACCTATGGGAGAAAATTTTGAAAAGATTGAAATCATGAACTTAAACTAAAATGTCATACCTCTTAAATTAGAAATAGGTAATAACATCTCTTGAACAAGAAAACTTCTACTAAAAGAATGAAGAACGGGTCCTCTAATTGGAGAAAAAAAAAAAAAAACTCATGTAAAAATAAACAATAAAAGAAACAAAGAACAAAAAGCCCACAGGTTTGACGAGCAAATAGGAGATAATGAAATGCATGGATGATGGAACGCGGTGGTGCAACTGTGTTCAATAAAATTATTAAATAGTAACTCACATTTTATTAATAATGTAATAGAATTAACTATCTTCTTAAGATTAAGAGTTAGAACTTTTCACTTTTTAATTATTACATTTCTTTGGTCTAAGGTTTTTCCTTTTTTTTTTTTGTGCATTTCAATTAGAAAACTTAGTTAGGTCCTATTAAAACTGGGTTGATTTGGTTGGATCAATAAGCTCTCTTGAATTAATTGTGAAGGAGGATCAAAGAAGTGATTTGAACCAATTTCATGACATAATTAGGATAAATCGAGTTAGATTAGGCAAATCAACTTGAACCTTAAAACACTAAGGGATTGTTTACTTCAAGGTAATAAAGAGAAAACAACTAATTATTCGCTCTTAATTGTCTATTAGCTTGTTTACTTAGAAAAATGGGAAGGGAATCATACTCCTAGGGCTTTCTTATTTCCAATCCATTAAGATTAGACATTACTTAAGAAGAGATGGAATTTTTTATTCTCTCGATCTAAGGAATTGAAAGGTCAACATATTATGACTGTTATGCCCTCATTCAAAACGACCAAATAAATTTTGGTTATTTTCTAAAATAAGTAAATAGGGAAAGATAAGTAATTTTATTCATATTATCAATTTAATATTGTAATTAATAAAGTAAAATAAATACTGAAATGAGTATTTCTATAGTAAAAAGTTACATGATGAAACGGTGAAATAATAATTCCTAGCCTATTCCTAATAATAGTTTTTCTTAAGGTGTAACTTTTCTATTCTCTAATAATTCAGTTACTTAGAGTAAACGGACAATTCAAATAGACTGTTAAACAATTAAATTTTGATTTAAAATTTATTAAAATCTAATTTGACTTAGATCAAAACAATCTTAAAAGTATTGAAGCATAATTTGTCTAACCAAGCTCAACAATGTAAAACATTTTTATTCAAGTAATTCAAATTCTTTAAGTTAGATATTTGAATCAAAATTCATCAAGTTAGACTTCGGTTATAATACTAATTTAAGAGCATAATGAGTTGAAATCAAGCATATTATTATTTTGAGTTGCTTTTGAATCTCAAAAATCAAGGTTAACTTAGACTTTGACATAAATAGGTCATATTTCAATTATAATTATAATTTTGGAAGAAATCCTTCACGTTTGTGTTAATTTAAATAAATAGCTAAAACAAAGTTGAACCTCTTGAGGCCAAAACGAACATTATATTAAGTAACCTACTAATCTATAAGTATCTTATTATAAATAAACGCAAATAAGAGCACATATATGTAATTACATTATATATGCATCTAATTTATAACGATTGGATTTATATGTTTAATTAGATAATTAATGTAAAATATAAGGGTAAATTATACATCTGCTTTCTTATATTTCCCCTATATACACTTAATCCCCTTATTTCTGAAATTCATCATCTACATTTTCAAATATTCAAAATGGTGGTTTTCAATCTCCTAATGATTATCTCTCGCCTTAACAATAATATAGCACTAAAACAGTAAAATAATATTTACTATATATATATATATATGTTTTGTTAAAAATTTGAAGGCTTAAGTGCTGAATTTCAAAGATAAGGTGTGTATTGAATAAATAAAATAGGTTATAGTTCATATTTAGCCTAAGATTGATTTATTATATATTCATTTAATTTTTAGGTTATATTTGATATTTAACATAAGATATGTATTATATATTTATGTAATATTAATTATTGAGATGAGATGGACAAGGCATTTTACCGTGGGTGAGCCTGGATTTAATCTAGTGTTACGGAACATAGTGGCAACTGGCAAAACCTAATCAAAGAATGGCAGGGACTAGAAATTATAATTTATGACAGCTATAAGACCCCCAAAAAGGAAATGAAATAATTGAATAATGGAGTGCATGGGATAACGACAGAATGAAAGAAAACTGCTTTTCACACTGAATTATTAGCATTCCCATGTCATATCCAAGAATGGCATTGGAGCTCGTTGGAAGCCCTTTTCTTCACACTATCCCATAATTTAAACCTTTAATTGGGGACATCAAGGTATAAAATGAGTAGAATATAAAATTTTATTTATATTTTATTTTATCGATATAGATTTTAAAATTTTTATATTTAAAATTTATTTTATAATACTTAAGAATAATTTTATATTCTATAAATTTTATAGGATATATAGCATCTTATAGAACTTATATTTTTTTTATTTTTTCCTCTTTAAAAATATTAGACAGACACATAAATAATATTAAATATGTAATTATATTAATAGATCAAATAGTAATATTTAAAAGGTTTTTATACTTGCAACATATCAAACAGTATCAATATGAACCTTTAATGGTTAGAATAAAGAATAATCCATTCAATTAGAAACATTTAACTCTTAGTTAAGTTATACTAAATTATTTTTTTTCTTTTCCTTTTAAATTATCCAAATAAATTTTCATCAAATTATAAAATTATTATATATTGAATACAAAAATAAGGTTTTACCCAAGAAAAAAAAAAGAACAACAAAGAGGAATAAGATAGTAAATATAAAAGTGTATAACTTTAAGGTTTTATTATAGGTAATTATTGAGTATCCTAAAATCTATACTTTATATACTTTATAATATAGGTTGTAAGGTGAATATAAATTATCCTAACATTATACTATACTCTATCTTATGGAAGTAAGTTCTAAGAAATTATTATTAAAAACCTATCTATGATTCTCTTTACTCAATGAAAGCTTGTCAAGTGGAGTAAAATTTGGATAAATATATTATAATAAGGTTACTTACTTACCCTACTTATAAATAAAAAAAAATAACTCTTTATTTTATTCTCCCCTTTTTCCCCTCTTTTCTTCCTCAATTTTATGAGTTTTGTTGATAAGTCTAATTGGATTAAAGTTTATTCTTTTTCCTTTTCTTTTCACTGTTTAAAATAGCAGTTATATATATATATATATATATATATATATATTAATAAGATGAAACTTCTATATCACTAAATGGTATTTTCATATATGTTGCTTTATAACATATACTATGTCGAGACATGGAAGAAAAGAAAATTTAGATAGAATGCGAATTGCATTATGAATGATAATAGACTTTTTTTCTTATATATCTCTTAAAAATTATATACATAAAAAGTTAAAAGGTTGTTTTTTTTCTTGTTCATTTTTTCAGCAATCGAGGCAACCATTAGTTTTCTTCGTAGAAGAAATTTGCAACGTACGTATGCATTTAACATTCTAGTACAATAAAAAGAAAAAGTGAATTTTCTTCATTAATAATGGTGAATAAGTTTTTGGGTATTTATTAAATATAAAGTATATGTATATATTTCTATGGTACTTAATATAATATATAAATATAAATATATGTTTGTATATATACATATATATAAATAAGGGCATTTTTATCGATAAGTTTCTTTTTATCCTTAAAAAATAGATAAATTTTCTGTTATCACCCAAAAGAAAAAAATAAAGACATTTTTATTCAAAGTAGGAAAGAATAATTCCTTTTTAAAGCTGGCTTTGAAATTCAAAGCTGAGGAAGGAAGTAAGCATAAAGGTAGCACATAAAAGAAGCATTCAATAATGATGTATATTGTATTTTTCTTCTCTTCGCTTCTTCACTTCCTCTCTGTCTTTGTCTTAAATTCTCTTATACAATTTTCAAGTGGATGATTAGGTATCGATACCTCCATTAAATAATCCATAACCACCTCTCTCTCTCTCTCTCTCTCTCTCTCTCTCACACACACACACACACACACACAGAGATTTACACCTCTCATTGGCTTTCAAGAAACCAAGCTGAGCAACATCTTTGTCGCCATCTTTCGCTTTCGTCTCAATTGGTACTCTCCCTTTTTCTTTAAAAAACATTCAACTAGGATTGTAGCTAGCATGCTCCATTATATTAGCTGTTGTTGATTTAATTTCACTGCGAGTGTTCTAATTTGGTTGATTAAGTGGCGATGATTTTCTTGCTTGCATGCAAGTGTTCCGGTGAAGATTGGAGAAGCAGAGTTAAGTAATGGAAAAATCCGATACTTCAGTAGAGATACTTATAAGCGAATCATGAACTAAAATTTATCACTAATCACTCGATTTACGGTGGTTAATTCGTTCTTTTCTTCCATTCTTAATGATAATTTAGTTATAAATAATCGCAATTTGCTTTAATATAACGAGTAGATGCTAACAAGAAAGATGGAAATATCTTTAGGATTATCTTTATAAAAATGAGTATTCAATATGGGGGATCTATGGCTTGATTTCATGTAATGAAGAGTGTTATTTTGCAAGCTCTGGTGAAGATGGACTGGAAAGATCGTTTTTCATTAATTGCACTTCACGGTTTGTGATCTTTTTGTTGAGTGTTTGATCTTTCTTGAAGATGACAAAAGTTTTAGAATTTATTTATTATTGGTAGGATGACAGGAATGAATTCAGAAATTTATTGGATCATTTTAGCGAATTCTTCTGAGGTCGAAGGTTGGTTGGTCTGACTTTCAATGTAGTTTGTGGTTTAGAAATGAATGATGATATTTCTAGAAGAAGATTGTTTGTGTTGGCTTTTGTAGTCATATTTGGGCTTCTGGTCGATGTGAGAAATGAACTCAGAAATTCACTGGATATTTTTCTGAGTTCCTTTGAGGCCAAAGGGTTACTGATCTGACTTCAAGGTAATTTGGGGTTTGATAGTAGCAAAGGAAAGGGATTTATGGATGGAAGATGTCTGTGTTGACCATTTCAAGTGTTGAATGAACTCAGAAACTTCACAATCGGCAGAGATGGAAGTTTCCCAGGCTAATTCCCAAACTGCACGAGGCACTTTGCAGTGCCATTCACACGTTTCCTGAACTAATTGTATGTTTTCAGGATCTCTTTTGGTGACTACTTTCCACAGAGCACTGCCCTTCATAGCTTCATTAGGAGATAAGATGATCAAGCATTTCACAACAGAATGACTACACTAACCAATAGCTAATGTTCATTGGACCATTTTACTGAATTCTGTTGAGGTTGGCATAGTTGATCTGAACTTTTAAGATAATATGCAATTTTATAAGAGCAAGCAAGAGGGATTTACAAATGGAAAATGTTTGTGTTGGCTTTTTGAGTCATATTCTGAACAACTGGTAGGATATGAAGAAAGAACTTGAAACTGATTAACAAAAGTTGCATTGAGTTTGAAGTTGATTTGAAATTTTAGGTAATTTGCGCTCTAGTTGAATGAACTTGTTTTCGAGTTGTATCTTGTGTTACTTGGAAGAAACTAGAAACTAAGGAGGGGCCAATCTTTGTGCTGCTATTGATGCAGTATCTCTTAATGTGACCAACATATGAGCTTTAGAGAATTTTAGTAATGCATTAATTATGTTTGAGCTGCTGGCAACTTGCGCCCAAAATAAGAAAGGTGCACATAATTTGTCAAATAGTTATCTATTCAAGAACTACTATGAAATGTCTTAAAGGATTTATGCTTTTTGAGATCTGCATCTAATAAAATCCACCTACCACAGAAAAATGGTGGAGATTAATAATTGCATTTTGGCTTTATACCCTGATTTTCATGTTGAATTCTCATATTTCACTCTACAGACTTTGAAGGAGTGTTGATAGTGAGGATTCCCTAATGGAAGATAAGCAATTAGACTTCAATAAGCCATTTCTTTCTGTGAGGCGATTCTCAGTGCCAGCAGAAATCCCACATTTTCAGGAGAAAGGGAAGAGCAACAATTCTGTGGCCAAAATACCTCCTCTTCCTGTTTACAGATCTGAGTTGAAGTCAGGTCCTATCAGGGATCCTGGAACAGTTCCATTTGTCTGGGAGAAGAGTCCTGGCAGACCGAAGGATGAAGAAAAATTGCAAATCCAGGCTCCTGAACAGCCTCCTGCCACCCCCAAACCTCCACCTGGGAGGATCCAGAATGTTAAAAAAAAAAGTTTGCACAGAGTTTCTCAAAGTGTAAGGGCCGGACAAAAGCCAAAAGAACACATCCAGTCGAGTGCTCGAAGTGTGTCATCCATGAAGAAACCTGGGAACTCATCAGACAGCATGGACAACAAAGGAAGCACTGTTTCAGAGAATGGTGAAGAGACTTATGTGGATGCACTTGATTCATTTTCTCGAACTGAGTCCTTTTTGAACTGCAGTGTCAGTGGTTTGAGCGGGTTGGATGGCCAGGATCTAAGATCATCTGAAAGGTTCTTTACAGATCCACAGGCCCGTGATTTAATGATGGGTCGTTTCTTGCCTGCAGCAAAGGCAATGGCTTCCGAAACACCTCAACATGCTACAAGGAAGCAGCCAGTAATACATGAAAAGTCCAGACAACCAAGACATGTAAGGAAGGCATTAGATCAGGTTAGTCACCATTGGCAATACCAACACAGGCCAGTTCTGTCACCATACCATGCGCTTGACACAGGAAAAGAGACTGAGGATGGCAAGTGTTCTGAATCTGAGAATCCATCCATAAATGTTTGTGGCTTGCTACCACGGTTAAGGAATTCTCTTTGCTTACTGAATCCAGTCCCTACTATGAGAGAACAAGACATGAGGCCTGTTTCTTCAGCACGCCGAATGCCAGCCAGATCTCCATATTTAGGTTTTCACAGAGAAACCAGGAGTAAGGTAGACAGGTGTCAATATTATCTCTCTCTCTCTATATATTTTTTCCTCCTTTTGTCATTATGATCTCTTACAGTGCAATAATGACACTGTCCCTCTTTTTTCAACAGCATGTCCAATATGCGGAGCAAAGGTCAGGTGGTGAGAGCCAAATTTCTTTGCAAGCTGATGACAATTTTGAGATGAAGAGGCAGTCGGACCAAATTTATCCGAGAAGAGATACTAAAAAGTTGGAAGGATCGTCTCTATATAGGCGTTTGAATGGCAATGGCAGATATCCAGCCCAAAGCGAAAATGTTAGATCCATAAGTCCACAAGAGGGACATTTCCATGAGATGTCAGTTAAAACTGATAATACTACGGTAAATAGCTTCAGTTCCTCTGGTAAACAATGCATTAACTTTCGAGACTTATTGGCCAGTGAAGGTGCTGAATGGGAACAGGGGTCTACAGGCCCTGTGGTTGAGAAAACAGTGTATGTAGATTCTGTTCAAACATCAAAACCCTGTATTTCAGACAGCTCAGATGCTGAGTGGATTCCCCTACAAAAGGGTGATAAGTTTGATGCCATGGGAAATAATAACAATGTGAAAGAGGCTGCAGAGGACTCTGCACTACAGGATACAAGGCTCTTTGATCATAAAGAAGAAAGGCTGAAAACCAAGCCTGAAACTCAACAGTTTATCGTCTTAACTACTGGAGCGCACAATCATAACAAGGAAGTTGGATTGTTGAGCTCGTCTGGAGACATAGAGGAACTCGGTCCAGGGACCATTATAAAGACAGATTCAATAGATGAGAAGATTGATTTGGAAAGGGAGATACTAGCAAGATCAAGCAGTCAAGAAAATTTCCATGGAGGGTGTCCATACTTCCCTGTTCCCCCACCTTTACCCAAATCTCCTTCAGAGTCTTGGTTATTGCGTGCGTTGCCAGCTGTTTCCTCTAAGAATTCATCTGCACGGTCTTCTTTTGGTACAGATGTTTTTAACAGAATCCATCCATCCAAGTCACCTCCTATGGATCCCAAATGGGAAATGATTGTGAAAAAATCCAATGTTCACCAGGGCCATTTGCGTTTTCCTGAGGTAACTTTTCTTACCCCTTAAAAAGAATCTTAAAGCACATGACGATTTCTGCTTACACACTATGTTTAATCAGGAAATGCTGACGCCAATTCCAGAAACTTAGTCGTGAGAGGAATTACTTGTTACTGGCATTTGACATATGCATTTTCTCCAGTGAAATCGAATCCACAGTTGGAAGTGAGTATATTTTCCTTTCCCCATTGTTTCTGACAGCTATTCTCTTTTAGCTACGGTATACAGGGGGAATTGTAACCAAATTCATTATTTTAAATGTGAATTGGCAATACATATGTGTCTTAGTCTACAAATGATGTGGTAGACTATACCTACACAATAATATCTCTTTTGTAAAGGTCATTTAAAGAGAGCAAAAAGGAGTGCTCTTCACATAACACTGTACTATATAGGCATAATTTCTTTCAAGAGGGAAAGATAACTACCATAGGTCCTCATTTGAAGAGAGAAAATTAAGTGTATTTTTCATCCATATATTGTGAATATTCTGAGATGTACTTGCTTGTTATATTTCTTATACATGGGTGTGCATGAATATTGAAGCCCCTATTGATTCCATAATCTTCCTGCTGCGATAATCAATATGCACAAGTAAGTGGTGAAGATTGGGTTCAAAACATTTGGCATGAAATTGGGAGAATGGCATGTATGTAGCACGAGAGGTGCAACTAATGAGCGTACTAAAACTGTTTTTTGATGGAAGTGAGCAGTTGGCTGCTTAGGATGCTTTTACTTAAACTTGTGTGTGTGAAATTTCTCATGTCGGAGCCAGTTTATGTGGACGGTCTATTCCAAATAACAGAGATGCATTTATCTGGAAACTTTTCACCTAATCAATTGCAAATGGATAGATTATTACAGACCTCGGAGATTACATACCAATTTTTCATTACATGATAGTTAACACATGCTTTGTTGACGGTTCTTGAAATTGAGAAAAACGTTTTCCATTACATTTCTGAAAGGCGCGCTCCAGTAAAATTCCTATAAAAGAACAGTACAGGAGGATAAGTTATTATGTCACTTGAGCAATGCATCATTTTGTTCTGTGTTATTATATTTATAGTAGGTTATAGTAAGGGCATAACGGTTTTTTTATTTACCATGGCAACCTTGGAGCTGTCTATCTATTCAGCAACCCTAATCAACAGAACGAATCAAATGTATTAATATCGATTATCACTTTATGTCTGAAATGGTTGCTGCCAATAAGTTTTAGTTTGGTATATTATTCCTATTTATTAAAAGTATGTGGATATTTTCACTCAGAACTTGTCCACAGTGACATTTCTTTGTCATTGGTTTATTCTCACGTTGAATTTTGCACTGCGAGATTAGAGTGTTTGGAATGAGGGAATGAAAAGGGGAGGGGAGGAAAGTAGAGGCGATCAAATCTATTCCCTTATTTGTTTGTTTGATGAATGAATTGTAAGAGAGATGGATAGTTGGTGGAATTGATACTCTTGGTTTCATCGATAATATAATGTATTATATTTTATGGATAGAAGAAAAATTTTATATTTTATCTTAATTTATCTTTATTAATCATTAATATTCCTTTCACTTTCCTTCATTTATCCAAATAGATTAGAAAGAATCAAATCCTTTATAATTTTTTTCCTTTATTTTCATTCCTCCCACTTTCTTTCCTTTCTATTTCCTTTTCTCGTTCCAAAACACTGTAAGGGACATATTATTATATTTGTGCTCTAGTGTAGTAGGGGCATAATTTTCCTTTTCTTATGACTGCATTAGGATTGTACATGTCCATTAAAATCAAGCTCGATATCAATCAATGATACAATTGTACTTGGAAAGTAACTTTAACTAAATAAGGACAAAAAAAAAAAAAACCAATATGGTATTCCAAACGTGGTTACTCGCTTACACCAGTCCCACATTCTACTAAAGACGGAAGAGCAGGTCACATTTGATGTTACCTGTCCTGTCATGTGTTTGCTAGCAGAGATGTCACTGAATTAAATAGCTGGACGTTGCATTTCGGGTCCATTGCTCCAAGATGGCCACATTTCAAATATATATATCTTTCAAGTGTCGCATTGATGATGAGTAAAAAATTTCAACCGTATAATTTCTCTAGAACAGTAAAAATCTCAATCATTTTTCAGGTGAGTCACAAAAATTTTTTCGAGGCAGGGACACGTGTACTTGGAAAAAGTGGTGGTCCCATAATTCCACTTGCTTTTATATAATTGTCTCACCCTAGAGTAGGGCATGATCAAATGGGCTTATTTATATATAATTAAATATCCTATGTTATCTGTAGAGGCAACAAAAATAATGGCAAGGGACTTGGGTAGTCTTGTCGGTGGATATTTAGACGAGGCAGCAAATCCTATGCTGCTGGGAAATGGCGGCATTTTGTTCATCTCCATTATTCTGGTGTCTCAATTAGTAATATCTCTTATCTTATTTGCTTGTGGTGATGATGGTGATAGCTCCAGAGCTCCACAAAAGAAGCGCAGCCCTCGAAATGATGCTGCTGCTGCTGCTGCTGCCGCTGGAGGAGATCACCACCAAAGTGCTTCCTGTGGATGAGGTCACCATGGAGGTGGATGGCCGGGTGTGATGGTGGAGGGACGAGATGAAGACCTTGTAGGTGTGAGCATGCTGGCATGGCAAGTCGGGCTGTGACAGTGAGAAGAAGAGGAGGAGGTAGTGACCACCTCCATACATCTGATCATCACATATTTTCCCGAATGAATTGTTCGAGCAGTATTTTTCCACTGTGAAACTGTGTACTAGTAAGAAAACCAGGCCATTGAAATGAAATGCATACTGCATTAGTTTCATTTCACACACGTATTTAGTACAATAAGAGAGTGAAATGCATCAAGCCTCTTTGGTCTGTTGTATGTCGGAACTAAAAATTTTGCTTCTTGTATTTGTATACTTTTTGCTTTCCAATCTTAGCCAAAGCTTCATAAGAATTGAAATTAACCCCAAAGCATCTAATTATGTATTTCAGAACCCCCTTTCTTTTTTAAATAGGGAGCGCAAGTATATGGTTCACTATGGGTTAACTAATTCAGAACTGATTTTATACACTAATTCCTAGTTTGGCACGGAAAATGTCGAAGCAGATCACATTTTGATGTATCAAGGCGATAATCTTAAAAAGAAAAGAAGCAGATTTGATGATTTCTTGCTGTTACAAAGCTTGGCAGTGTCAAAGAAAACAAACAAGACTGAAAATCTAATCTAAGTTCTTTAATGTCTTCTACAATAGCTTCAACTGTCCAGCATCTGGAAGTGCTTATGATGCTGTGATATAAATTTGAAAGTCCATTTCCACAATGAGCTTTGTCCAATTCTTGTTCTTTACAAAAAACAAAGCCTCCCTGACTGCTAAGGCATCTGCAACATCAATATTTGTCAGCTTCGACGGGTTCTGCAGCACCACCCATAATGGCCATTGAAGATCCTTGAAAATCTCTAGCAATAAAAGGCTATCCCTGCCCTTCTACTATCTTTACTCCATTAACTCTAACAATCCCACCCAATGGAGGAGCTTGCTGAGTCACTGACTGTTGATGCCGATTCTTCCGACAGCACAGAGCATTAGCGTCTTATTTTCTCTTTGTCATCTCAAAAGTTGAAGCTTTGATAATTAAAATCAGAGACTTGGGATCAGGACATCTATGTTTCCATCAGAACCATGATCCAGCACATACTTCAGACGAAGCAAGTTTCGGATTGACGGTAAAAAAATGCTCCGCAAGTACATCAACCATACATCACAAGTGGAGACAACTGCAACATCGTTTGGATGTCGGAGGAGCTCGAACCAAATTGGTTGGGTCTAATCTCATTAGAGGAAGAGATGTCCAGTGGTTTACTCATATAGAAAAAAAATGGGCTAGTAGGTGTGGATTTAATTTTTCCTCTCGAAAACAATATGATTTATGATTAGAAAGTTGGTGCACATGCGTCTTAGTAAATGTTTCATTTTCCGCAGACGCTCCAAACTCCATATCACTTTCCGCACTTCCTTTCTAATTACATGTGAAGATGAAGGATGGTTTGGATCCACCTGCAAATCCGGCTTAAATCTGCTATTTAAACAGTTAAAGTCTAGTTTTATCACCAACCAGTTCACTTGTTCCTTCAAAAAAAGTGGGATGTTCTTTCACAAAAGACATTAATATTGGATAATTTTTTTTTAGGCCAAAATAATGGATTTGTTTAATTAGCATTTTTAAGTGTATACATATTATCTGGTTGCTTTGTGACGGATTTAAAAATTTCAGCCCCATATTAAATGGGCTCATTGGGCCAAGATGTTTAACGTTTAGATCAACCTATATAACCAATTTATCTTGACAAATTAATTAAAAAAAGAAAAGAAAAGAAAAGAGCATTAACTATAACTAAAATACTCTAAAAAATAAAAAAAATGAAAAGTCTTTCTTTTTTTAGATTTCATATAACTTGTCTCACTTGTTTTCTAATTATTCTTATCTAAGAGCATGATAGTAAAATAGGCCTTAAAGCACATTTTTAATGTAATGATGGGTTCGATTGCTAAAATTTGATTGAATAAATAGCTTTTTCTATCCTAAGATAAACTTTGAGAAACATTTACTTGTTGAAAGAAGCACTATTAATGGAATTCACTTTGTAATTTGAATGATATAGTTATATAGGATGGCAATAGCAATGGAGCATCTTTGGCCTATTATGTTATCTAATTCTTTATGGTAGAAAATGGGTGTTAGATGAAAATAAAGCATCTTCTTCTTTTTGTGTTGACAATACATCATGGAAATTGATTTAACCTTAACTTTTTGCCAAAATTTGAAAGTTTTTTGTGGTGTATTTACACAAATTCAACTAGCATAATCTTTTCAAAAGAAAAGTTAGAATCTTCTTTATTTGTTTTGTGATCAAGTTGAAATGGTTTAACATTTTCTTCTACTATGTGAATGGACTCATTTAGTTTAGTTTACTATCTTCAATTATCATTTAAATCATAGTTCTTTGTAGAGGGTAGATGAGCGGATTCTTTAATGGTTAATTTATGTTGTTTACCTCGCAATGAAGGGAACGATCTTACTTCAAAATTGGTTCTAACTCTGCAATTCATTTGGAAAGAAAGGGATAAGTTTGTTTTTAACCCTAGAATTCCCAATCCATATTTGACATTCAATAGGATTATGTAGTTTACTAATGAAGATGAAAATAATCTAAAATCACTGTAGATTAGAGGTATTTTGAAGCTTAACCAATCTAAAGCCCCTAGATGTTGATAAGTGGAGTCTTCTTGTCAAATTATAGTTAAACTTTGACATTACCCTTGATCCATCATCCATATGTGAAGTGCAAGTATTAGAATTTTAGTTAGAAATCTTTATATCTATGCAAAAATTCTATAAGTACGACATTTAATAGGGAATACTTGAAGTAAGAAATAACATTTAAGAGTTAAAAAAATAGTTGAGTTTATCGTATATCGCATTGGCTTATCATCTTTTGATTGAAAACCAAATTGATGGTAGGTTAGAAGCTACAATTTAATGTTATGAGAACTAAGATGTGATGTGATCAATCATACTCACCCTATTCTTCCTTCTAACTTTGGTGTGAGGTAAAAGATTCATAACCTTTTATATACTATTTTCTCATTAATATGAGCCACGCTATTAGGGTTGCAACTAAGTCAACCTACTTACGAACCACTTAAGGATTATTTCCTTCGTTGAATGGTAAGGGGGGAATAAAATTAGGATTCTTATAGAATAGAATAAGGAGAGAATGTTTATTACATTGTTTAGTTAAATAAAAAGGGACAATAAGAACAAACTTATAATATAATTTTAAAGGATGATTTTTCCTTCATCTTTTTCCTTTACTTTCTCTCACCTTAATTTGTTGATTGCTCTTTGGCTCTTTCTCTCTCTTCTCAATCTCTCCTCAATCTCTCAATCTTTATAGTCTTAATCTCTTTAGACTCTTTCTCTTTCTCCTCAATCTCTTCAGTCTCAATCTCTCTTTCTGTAATTTCTCAATCCTTCTTACGTCTCTCTCTCTCTCTAACATTGATCTCCCTCTTCTCAATCTATCAATCTCTTTGCTCTCTTTCAATGTTGGTAGGTTTAGTGACTTAGTATGTGAACTATGGTGTAGTGACATCAGCGGGTGGTTGGTTTACAGTACATGGGTAGTGTTGTATAGTAGCAAATGCTATCTTGAGTAATAACAACTTAGGTGGTGTACAATGCACGTGTAGTAGTATATGACGACGAATGTACATATACTAGTAGGTATTCTAGTAGTGGTATATAGTAGGGAGTTAATGGTGTAATAGTAGTAGGGGATGGTGGTGGTGGGTGATTAGTAATGGTTGTTAGAAGAGTTGACAAAAGGAAAAAAGTCAAAGAAAGAGAGACCTAAGAAAAAGGAGAAGAGAGAGAGTAAAGAAAAAAGGGAACCAGTCATTGAATAAAATGAGCAAGTTCTCCTTAACAGATGCATAGAAAAATACTATAAATTAGCATCTCCGAATCAATTGTCTACATTAATAAAAAAAAGAGAAGAGAGTTGGTGTGGTGTAATTTCTAATTATTCTTATAATAAAATTCTTCTACCTTGCCTGTGAGTTTTCACCCATAAATTATTTAAGGATTTTTTCACATAAAATCTATGTGTTCATCTTCTTATTTTCATATTTATTAGTTGCAATTTACTCTATTCAATCCTATTTAAAGCAAACATTTGTAACAATGGTACATTGCCTAATTAGGATGTATATTTTTACTTATTATATACTTTGTGGTTGACATTAAAAGTGGATCCTCCATAAAAAAATATACAACAAGTTAAAGACTATTCGTCCTTAGAAGATATCGAGTACTATTCATATACAGGATAATAGCACATGTGAAATAGTGGGAGCTATTTTCATGGCTCAAAGCAATTACATAGAAGTAATGGCGACAAAACTTGAGATTGAAAAATTTAATGGGAATAATTTCTCATTATAGAAATTTTAGATAAAGGTAATTTTATGTAAAGATAATTGCTAAGTGGCTATTAGCAAAAAGCCAACAAATTTTATAGGTGAAGCCAAGTAGAATGAAATAGATAGGAAAGCCATTGCAAATCTTCACATTGTTGTCAAGCATAGAGGAAAAGAGGATGACAAAAGAGATTTAGGATTATCTCATCAAATTATATAAGGCCAAATCACTCTATAATAAAAATTTTCCTTAAGAGAAAACTATATACTCTTCAAACATAAGAATTCATTTCGGTAATAAAGCACATTAACACTCTGAACACTTATTTTCTTAACTTTCATCATTAGATTACCAAATAGAGTCGAATGAGAGTATTGAAATTTTACTTCAAAGTCTACTTGATTTATTTGATGAACTCATCATCAACTTAATGAGCAATGTCCTTACGAACAACCTGTTTTTCAATCATATTGTAGCTACTATTCTTGAATAAGAAATCTGACACAAAAACAAAGAAGTGAGGCAAACTAGTGTACAATAAGTAGAAGCTTCAATGGCGATGTGAGGAAGATTAATGGAACGTAGCTCAAATGGAAGCCAAAACTGTAGTAGATTGAAGTTAAGTAAGGAATTAGAATGGTACAACTATAGCAAGAAAGGTTAGCTGAAAAAGGATTGTTGGAAGTTACATAAAAAATTTTTCAATCCTTAAGGTAATGTAGCAAGCACTTTAGATGACGGAAATACTCTATCTTGTGAAGCAACAAAGATAACTGAAAGCAGGAAAAGATTTACTAACATTGGCTCTTTAACTTAAGAGTTACTTTTCACATGATGTCTCAAAGAGAATGTTTCTATCACTATGAGTATATCGAACTATATACAACTGTAATAACCATGCTTTAAAGATCATCGATATTAGGAGCATGAAGTTGAAGATGCATGACAATACAATTTATACTATTCAAGAAGTGCAATATGTGAGGGGCCTTGAAGAAAATTTTATTGTCTTTAGAACAACTAAATGATCTTGGATGCAAAGTTGAAATTGAAAACAAGAACATAAAATTAGTTAGAGGAGTGCTTGTACTTATGAAGGGAGAAAAGATATCTACAAACTTGTACATGTTAAAAGGAGAGACTCTATAAGAGGCAATAGCATCTATTGCTTTAAGCAGTTTAAGAGAATGATCTACAATGATGTAGCATAAAAAACTTGGACACATATTGGTGTCACGATCTCATTTTCACTAATATCATGCACAAATAAAAATTTGTCCCTTTTTAAAACAGTAGAATACTATACTATTGATGGACTTGCTTGTGAATAGAAACAAATAAATTTTAGTGGAAATTGCAAACAAACAGTAAGCATATTGGTCTATTAATAGTATGAGGAGACTAATCAAGTTCATATTTTGTGGTGAAGGAAAGAATATAGTTTAGAAAGATAACCGAGTATCATATTCTACTATTTCTACTCTAATCTAAGCAACCGATTGAGTAATTTTAAAGGAAAGAACATGCAAGTTATCTAAATAAAAGTTAAAACTACATTGGAAATGAGCGTAAATTTTAGCAATTTCTTGATATTAGGATGCGTGTTTTTCTATAAAAGATGTATGAGCAACAAGTAAATAATCGATTAAGATTGTTGTAGCCATTCTATTATAGTATTTATGATAGTTTAAATACGGATTTTGCTCGCACTCACAAAATTTATCCACCTCTTGTTTCGTAAATTCCATTGTATAGCAAGAGAATTGTATTATCAGTATCTTGTCTACATATCAGCTAGTTATTAAAGTCCTGTCATTACTCAAATAATTATGTTAGAATTGATTTCTCATTCTAACCAATTTTTAACTTTAAGTGAGTATAAGGATTTAAGTCTTAATTCTCAAGAATTACCTATTCAAATTAGAAATCCTAGGTTCTATTCAAGGTTTTCAAATCCCATTATGGTATCTAAACCCTATTAGGATAACAAGGGGTAAAAGGCCCAATGTATGGAAAATGCTATCTAGCTTGATATTAACCTAACATTCAAGTTATGCCTAATTACACTATAGAACTAAGTAAAATTCCAAATTTACACTAGCGTAATACAAAAACATTAATAGCTACAACTACTTCATCATATTTATACACTACCTATAAGCATAATAAGCTTTATTTATCACATTCATAGAGAATAAACATTTAACACATAATACACATGAACATAAAAATAAACATTGCATTAAACATGAATAAAGTATGATAAACATTACAAAACTAAGCTCCTTAACCTCAACAATAGAGTTCTTCAAGATTTTCCCAACAATCTCCATGGATGCAATGGAAATCCATAAACCCAAACCTTGAAAAGAATTAAAATCTACAAAAAGTTTACATTATAATCATGAAAATACAAGAAAACTCTATAAAAATCATAAAACTATACGAAAAGTAACCTAAAATAGCTTAAAGAAGAGAGAGTAGCAGACACTAGAATCCTAAACCCTAGAAAATACAAAGTAAAATCAGCACAAAATGAAGAAGATAAAGTTTTTATATCAAGTTATTACTGGCATGACAGTAAGTAAGGATATCAGTATGACGATAGATACGTGTCAAGCACTTCTTCTCTTCATTTTTAATGAAATGTTGTGTTTTTGCTTCAATCTTCAAGTATATCGTCATGATGGTTCCCTGCTACCATCATGCTAGTATAGTCCACTTTATGTGACACTTGCAAATATTCTGTTCTTAATATTAGCATGTGTATTAGCTTGATGGTTGTCACCTACTGGTATGATGGTAACTAGATACTATCAAATCGATTCTAGCTCCATGTTTTCGTTCTTTTCTTTATTTCTGGCTTCTTGAATGGGACTACCATCACATGGTAGCCTTGGGATCTGTAAGATCAAACACAAAAATCATAAATTCTTTAAATATATACTCCTTTTTAGTATTAAAACACAAAAAATATGAATTACACTTATGTTGAGAAATTATATGTTATTTTGATAAAAATTCACACATTTTGGCTCAAAAACCTATTGAATCACATATATTTGTTAGAAAATCCTTTAGATAAGTATGTGGTTTTACACACTTATCACATATTTGAAGAAGGAATAAGAATTCTTATTGAGAAGAATCTACTTCTTAGTCTTACAAAAATTTCACTACCTTTTTGTAAGTACTATGTTACTAGTAAGCAGCATCACTTAAAATTTAACATATTGAATTTTAGTAGCAAAATTATTATAGAATTGATTCACTTTGATGTTTGGTAAGTACAAATCCCATCCCTAGGAAGAGCGAAGCATTTCGTATCCTTCACCTATGATTATTCTGAAAGATGTTAGGTATATCCTATCAAGTGGAAAGCAGATACGTTTTCACTCTTCAAAGATTTCAAAGCATAAGTTGAACTTGAATATAAAAAAAAAGATCAAGTGTTTCACGATAGATAATGGAGGAGAATACATAAGTGATGAATTTAATAAATTTTATAAGCAAGAATGTATGAAAGATAGTTTACTACAACATGTACTCTTAACAAAATGAAGTGGCAGAGTAGATGAACGAGACTTTGTTAGAAATAACAATTGCAATGTTAAGAGCTGCAAGTTTAGATAAAGCATTTTAGGTAGAAGTAGTCAATACTGCATGTTATGTCATGCCCTGAATTCAAGGGTCAGGTTATCTATCCTAGAAGTTGCCTAGTTTAGGAGCAACAACTATTCTGTTTACTTTACTCATAAAGTTCTAACTTAAGACACAATCTATTAGATGTTTTACAAGAATAAAAATATATATATATATTTATAGAAATATTATGGGGCATTTCTCTCTCACAAAAACCATCAGGACCGTAGAGAATCAAAATCCTCCACCAAACAGTAAAATAGGTAGTAAAAGCAATTCTAATAGCTTCTTTCATAATAACCTACGTTTACATCTTAGCATAGTATCCCTTATTAGGTTTGCAAAAACTCTCATGCACTTAATATCCTAGCCCATCCAAAACTTTTAGCTTCAATAACCTACAGAAAACTATAGGGGAATGAGTCAAAAAGCCACAAGCTCAACAAGGGGTAAGAGACAAAAAACATATATAAGCTGAGCAGATCAATCAAGTTATCAAATAATTATTTCGCATAACACATGAACAAGTAATGTGTCATTTGCATGATGTTATTTGATCCGTAGTGAGATTAGGAAAATTACACTTACTCTAACTCGAGTTTAGGAGTTACGATATGATGGTCATAATGGCAATCATAAAGGCTACAATGCCTTCTCATGGCTAATTCTAAGCTTATGCAATAGAAACTCTTGCTTTGCCCATTACTATCTTTGAACCCAATGCCCCCAACCTCGTTGTAACCTCATCTCCTATTACTCTTTGGTTTAGCGACTCAAAATATAATAAAACTCCTAAGTTAAGCATGCTTAGGTTAGAGCAATCTTAGGATGGATGACCTTTTGGGAAGCTGCTATACCAAGGGATAAAACCATATGGCGTTCCATGCAAAAGTGGACAATACCTTAGTGGGATGAGTTTCGATCGAGTTGTTATAAGTGTCATCGAAGCACTCTACTAGCTGCAAGAGCAAGTCCTTGCCTGGTAGGGGTCTTGGACCTGTATAATGAAACTGATGAGGATGTTAGTTCTATAAAGAAGGTGGATTGTAATAACCCTTATATGCTGGGTAACGAAATTCTAAATCATCAAGGTACCTTTTGGTGCAGCGACTAAGAGTACGTCAAAACTTTAAAGTTAAGCATGCTTTGGCTAAAGTAAACCCAAGATGGGTAACCTCCTGAAAAGCTACTATACTAAAGGACAAAACCGTGTAGCGTTCTATGCCAAAGTGGATAATACCTTAGTGAGAGGAGTTTTGGCCAAGTCATTATAAGTAAAATAATAATATACTTTAGATATATATATATATATATATAATCATTTAACAGAATGCTTTTAGATAGAACCTTAACATTTTCGTAACTTCTAGATAGAACCTAAACCTAGGTTTAGTCTAATTTGACTCATGATAAAACTCCTCAATTTAGGTTAAAGCGAATGTAATTTCTCTAACCTCATAAGGGACTGAATAACATTATATAATGTTTTAAGTGATTGACTGCATTGCATTTTATCATAATTAATAACCTTGATTGTGATTATTTAGTACTCTTCTAACTCCATCCCATTTATTGAGCTAGTTATGCTCATATCTCCATAGACTCTTGCAAATGACGAGTGAAGATTAAGATGTTCAAGTACCACCACTCCAAGGTTAGTGTGCTATTAGCTAGGCAAGTGAGGAAAGGAATAATCCATTGAATTTGGGCTTTTGATTTTCTTTTGAGTTTTGAGGAAACTATCTGAGAACTCCTTAGGATGCCCACTAATTTCCCATCTTATTATAAATAGACTTAAAAACCTATGACTTTTGGTAAACTCTTATTGTAAAGCATTACTTTGGATGTAAAATGTTTATGTAAGTACTGTTATGTTATGAGACAGCAGGTCATATAAATAGGTATTTTGTAAAGTTATACTATAGATTTGATCATTCACAGGTATCAAAATGGATGTTTCAAGTTAGTTGATTTGTGTACGCCTTGTGTAGACTATATCTACAATAGCAGTTGTAAAGCCAGCTTCTATTTTAAATTAGTTTACATGGCAGGACTGTTATGACTTCTCCTATTTGAGGCATGACATAACATGCGTTCAAACAACTACTTACAACCATAAGCCAGCATATACTCTGGTCTCTAAAAATCCTACTTACTTAGCTAGGTTTTGGTTTCTCCATTCTACTATGACATTGTTTTTTAAGCTTGAATTTCCCTATAATTTATAATGAGACCTCATCTTAGATTTCATAGGATTATAAAAATGTTGTAACCTATTAATGTTTACATTTATTTACTTTGGCTTATGTGCTAAAATCATTATTATCTAGCATCTACAAGTTACATATGTAAGAATTACAATACTATAAGACATATTTTACATATTTAAGTTATCACGAAAATATATATACACACACATTTAATGTACTATATCTATACTAACTAAAATATAACCTATATATACATGTATTTGTATGCTAAATTTTAAATAGTAAAATGATTACATATACATTACCTATCAAATTTTAGAATTTTTATATAGACTTGATAATATGATATGAGTATTTAATTAACGTATATTGATATTAATAGGTTAGGCATATATATGTACGCTTATATATATATATATATAATTATGTTAGGCATATAAGTAAATGTACCATAAATAGTCATATTTAATTATAGAAGTGGGTATATAAAACATAATTTATGTATTAAAGAAATTTACGTCTTATTAATATTTTGTATTCCATATCAAAACTTATATAAAATATATCGTTGTGTTTATAACAAGTTATGTTCATGTTTTAAAACGATCATAGTATAAGACCGTATTTTTCTTAATCGCAATATATCATCTTTTAATTTTACATGTTGTCTCCAAAAATGATCCAACAATCCTCATTTCATTAAGTGGCAAAAATATATTCAATAGTAGAAATTTAGCAATTTTTACACATATATAATCATAGAACTTATTATAATAAATAGTAACGATAAGATGATTATATCCATTGAACATATACATACAAAAGTTGGTTACTTAGTCAAAACTCGTTTTATATACTGAAAAACAAATTGTTGCCACCATATGTTCATGATGATATGTTACCTTAAACTTAGTATGTAGAGTAAAATTTTCGTGATTAATTTTATTTGTAAGTAAGATATTGTCAAACAATAGTTGTTACAATTTTAGTAAATTGGGTTATATGATCAATACTAGCCCTACTCTTTAAGAATCCCATTTTAACCAATAGCAATTAATTGCTAAAAGGGAGTTTTATTTAAAAGGAATGTCATAAAGACTCCTAATTTTTTTTTAGTTTCATTTATTAACTAACCAATCCATTTCTAAAATATAAACTAATTACGATTCACCTACCATGTATGTATTCAGATTTATAGCATAAACCTTACTTTTATATGTTAACTATGAAATTTTCAAAAATTGTAATGAGTCAAGTTGATTGTTATCTTCATTACATTATATATTACATTCATACTTAAACCATGCTCCCCAAGGTTCATACATAGTGACAATATACGCTCACATATCTCTTGCTAAAACTAAGCTAATTAACCAATTTTAGTTTCGGAAAATTGCGGGTTTCTAGCAAAAAGTTCTAGACTTAAGTAACAATACAATCTTTACGTTTTCTAATTATAGGTTAGTCCCAAATCTAGGAATAAAAATTAGAAGCAACATCATTAATTACATATTTCATAACCAAATTATAGGGGAAAACATACATTTTTGCTCATACATAAGTGATACCGTGGAGCAAGATAAATAATTATCAAAGTTTATCGCTTCATAAATATAGTGCTTCAATTGTAAAATTGAGTATTTAACATGTAAATATGAATTGAAGTCAGAAAACATTTACTTTTATTTTCTATATAATTCTATGTTCGCCATGGATGCCGGATAAAATAATAATAGAAAAGATAATTTTGAAATGTAGTTATATGAGGCGTATAAAATTATTACCTTGAAGTTAGTTCAGCCTTCTCGCATCCATTGTTTTTCCCTCTCTCTCTCCTCCCTTGTTTTGTTATGGTAGTTTTCTCTCCCTTCATTTTTTTTTTTCCTCCTTCGGTGAATCCTCTCCCCTGGTTTATTATGGAAATGTCTGTCATCATGAATATGGCTCATGGAGTAGTATTACTATTTATAAGCTCCCTTGACCGCCTTTGCTGAGGCTGTTTAAAATTATATATATATATATATATATATATTATTTCTTTAACAGAAATATCATTCTTATTGTTATATTTGTTATATTGGGTCTTCATATCTCACGTTAGCCATCAAACTGGAATAGTCACAGCCGTTATAGCCCTTGCTGTAAGCTGTCCACATTGCATCATTCCATTCTATACTACAGTATAATAAATTAATAATAATAATAGCGAATTTAATAGTGTTCCACCAAATGTCTAGGTAATATACCAGATTGCTACTTTAACTTGGGGAATAAACAGCCATTGATGACTCCCCACGTGGCGAATATTAAATAAAAGACATGAGTAATGAGTAATATTGTTAAGTTAAACTTGCTAAAGAAGTAATTTGACCCTGTTTCCTGTATTGTTCCTAGGTAATATTACAATCCTTGCTCAAACTACTCTTATAATCTCTTATTGAACCTATCCCGTCCAATTGATGTTTTGACATTAACTATCATTTTTTTATTGTACTAACACATTATCATGGTAGATATATGATCGCTAATTTTAGACAATTAGGTATCATCTTATCAACTTGTGTTGTCCAGGTCGCATATTGAAGTATGATATCTTAATTGATCCATATGTATTCAGGATAAAGCAAATAACATAAAATGTTTATTTATGTATTTATTAATTAGTTTTTTTTTTTGTTTATATATATGTATGTATATATATATATATATATTTATACATACACTTTAGGGTAGATTTCCTTTTTTCTTTTCTTTCCAATGATACTTTAGGTTAGACTTTACATATATTTAATAATCACTGTAGAGCTCAATGACTTCCTTCTTTACTTATCGGTTATTTGACTAATTAGGTATTTTATATTTTTATATATTTTTTAAATTTACAAATATATATATATATTTACACATTACCTATACAAAGTACGTATACATTATCTTGGAATTATTATTTTATACCATTTTTAAAACCTTTATTATATATTGTTAAGGTATTGTTTCTCTAAATAAATAATGAATTTTAGTTCTTATGATACTACTTAGTGCTATTTCAAATTAACTTTTCATTGGTCCTAAAGTTTGAGACAAAGGCTCTTAGCATACTTTCGTTAATTTTTTTTATACTTAACATAGTGTAGGTAATATGACATATTTTAATATAAAAACTAATAGGGGTACTTTACCTTACTTTTGTCATATATAAAAAATTACAAGCCCATATTGTAGGGCATTACATGTTATGTCATAAATTATGTCTCATCAATAGCAATTGAGTTGAAGACATCAATAGAGATGTGAATTGGTAAACCAGTTGATTATACAAACCTTCATATATTTGAAAATCCAGTGTACGTAATTTACAATGCCCAAAAAACTATAAAGTTGGATCTAAAATCCAGAAATGTTTATTCTTGGGGTATGCTGATGGAGTAAAGGGATACCACTTGTGCAATCCCACTACTCATAAGGTTATAGTTAGTAAGGATGTTATCTTTATAGAAGATAAGCCATAAAGTTCAAAAGAACATGATAGCATTTTAAAGGAAAATTCATAAACTATAATCTTACAGGTGGTGGAGTTTAAACAAAATAATTCCTCTAAAGCAGTACTAGAGCACAAGGAACAGGATGCAAACAATCCTAAAGCTTTGAGAATATGGAGGTCAAATCGCATAAGGAAAGTACCAGGTTGGCATTCTAATTATGTTACTAGAAGCAATGTTGCATATTGTTTTCTAATCAAGGATGGAGAGCGATCAACTTTCTAAGAAGCAACGAGTAGTTTAGATTCATATAAGTGGATGATTGTAATGCAAGAAGAAATCAAAACTCTTTATAAGACTAAAACTTAAGAGCTTGTGCCATTACCACAAGGAAGAAATCCCATTGGAAATAAGTGGGTTTATAAGATTAAGAGAAAAAGTGATTATCAAATGGAGTGGTATCATGCAAAGTTGGTGGTAAAAAGATATACTCAAAAGGATGGGATTGACTTCAATGAAACATTTTCTCCCTTGGTTTAAGTCATAACAATCCAAGTAGTATTTAGGGCAGTTAGAAGGATTTAAAAAGATATACTCAAAAGGATGGGTTTTTCTTCGTAGTGACTTGGAAGGAGAAATTTATGTGCTCTAACCAAAAGGATTTAAAAAGAAAAGGAAAGGAGAGATTAGTTTATAGGTTGAACAAATCTTTATACGGTCTAAAATAGGCATTAAGGTGTCGGTATAAGAGATTTGATTCCTTTATCATGTGTATTGTATACAATGGACTTAATGTAGACCCTTGTGCATATTATAAGAGGTTTAAAGAAAATGATTTTGTCATCTTATTATTGTATGTAGACAACATGTTAGTATCAAGTCCTAACAAAGATTGCATTAAGGAATTGAAAGTACAATTGGCTAGGGGAATTTGAAAGGAAGGACTTAGGACCAACAAACAGGATTCTAGGAATACAAGTTTACCAAGATAGAAATAATAGTAGGAAGAATTATTTAAAGAAGATCTTATGAAATTTCAATATGCAAGACTATAAGCAAGACTGTAAGCCAATCTCTATCCTTCTTTCTATTAATTTCAACTTATCCTTCAGTATAAGTCCTAACAATGAAGAAAAGAGGGATGAGATATATTAAGTGTTGTATGCATCAATAATGGAAAGCTTGATGTCCGCTCTGATACATATAAGACCAAATATTGCACATGTAGTGAGAGTGATTAATGGATACATGGCAAATCCTGTTAGAGAGAGTTGTAATGTTGTAAAAAGGATCTTAAGTTACATTAGAGAGTTATTGAATGCTACATTATGTTATGGAAGATCAGACTTCATTATTAGAGATTATGTTGTTTCTAGTTATGCAATAGACCTTAATAAAAGCAAATCCACTATAGGTTATGTGTTTACAATTGCTGGCGGAATTATATGCTAGGTTTCTAAACTATAATAAGTATGGCTACATTAACAACCCAAGCAAAAAATATAGCTGCTCTATAAGTCGGTAAAGAAGCATTATGGTTGAAAATGGTATTGGAAAAGCTCAATTATAAATAAGAGAAAATTACTTTATGTTGTGAAAGTTAAAGTGCCTTGCATCTTCTAAAGAATCCAGCCTTTCATTCAATAACAAAACACATTCGAGTTTAGTATTATTTCATTCATGAGAAAGTTAAAGAAGGAAATATGGATATGCTAATGATCCATACCAAGAACAACATAGCATATTTCATGACAAAGGCAATTAATACCGATAAACTTATTTGGTATAGATTCTTCTATAGCTTGATGGAAACATAAGTAATATAGAATAGTAAGGTAGAAAGAATAGTGTAAAGATCTTATTGGTCTACAATCATATGTTCAAGTGGAAAATTGTTAAGAAGAGGTGAAAAAAGGGATAAAGAAAGAGAGATCTACGAAAAAAGATAAGAGAAAGAGAGAGAGAGAGCAAAGAAAAAGGAAAATCAGTTATCAAATAAATGGGCTAGTTTTCTCCTTAATAGATGCATACTGTAGACACTCGATTTTTCCCTTAGTAATTATAGTTTTAGTTTTTAAAAGATACTCAAAAATAATAAAAAATAAAGTAATAACAAAAAAATAAAGGATAAAAATAACAAAAAAATGGGAAATGATGAAAATACCAAAAAAATTATTAAAGATTGTTTAGATTTTTTAGAAAGTATGTTATTTTAAGGATAAATAGTTTTAGTTTTAACTTAGTTCGAATAATTATTTTAGAGAATCGCATGGTTTAAAAACAATTTAATTGTACAGAATATCAAAGCACAGGCTAATGGCCTAACGGATAGGCATTTGGATTGGATTTAGTTTGAAATTGTAAGTTTGAATCTTGTTTGACACTTATGTGTCTTTTATCTTTCTATCTTTTTTATTTTTACAAAAAGTGAGTTGAACGCACCAAATTCATATCTAATGAAGATTATTTGAATCTAATTTAATTTTTATTAAATCAGATTTGGATTGATATAAAGGATTCGGATCTAATTTAATTTTCATCAAATTAGATACAATAGATACGATTTGATATGATTTGATTTGGATTTTATAAATATATAGCACATACTAAACACAATCATACACGTTCTAGAAAAAAAAAAAACAGTTTCATAGATCCTCGGCGGTAAACACTCCATCTACGAAAACAACAATGCCCATTCTCTTCCTCGACAACTGCCGCACTATCAACAACAGCAACATAGTATATGTTTAGCATTGTCCCAATGCTAGATGGTCATTAATCCTTGCCACTGGACAGTTCTTAGCTAAACTCCAGCGACGTCGTCTTCACATCCACTACCTAAACCGCACTGCACCATGCCTGCAGCAAACTCTAAAGCCCGTAGCAACGCACGTGATCAATCCATGTACTCGCCAACAGTAGTCTACTATCTCTTTCGCCACTATAGAAATCAGCACTAACGCTCCATGAATGAATGAATCACAATAGCATCGCTTCACAACACTGCCATCGCACTGTTGACCAGCCTCGCCTGACTCCAGCCAAGTCCTCGCCATGCAAAGTTATCACACTACTGCAGCAATTTATCCACCATCCATGTAGCAACATCGCTCTACTATTACATGCTAGAATAGTGACCTAACTACGTGACACCATAATCTATTGATCATTGCATTGCGTATGACGTAGTAAGCGATACAACTTTGGCAACAAATTCCCTTAACCGAATCCATAACGACATGCCAAATCAGGTTCAGAATGTTGTTTGATTCTTTTATTTTCTTGATTGTTATATTATATCATGTTGTTAGTTTATTAAGATTTTAAGTAATTTAGGATAATTTATGTATAATAGTTTATATATACAATAAGGATACTTCTGCTAGTATTAGTCTTAATATGGATTAGGTTGATTTAAGTTAATAAGTAATAATATAAATACAGAGGTATATAGATATTAGACAAGGGAATGTTAAGATTGTTTTTATTTATTATATTATATATATATACCTTATTATAGTATCTATTAGTGATATAATATATGAATTTATTAGTTTAGGAGATTTATTAGTATTGATTTTCATATATTAGAGTATATTACATGATATCACTAATTTATTTAGGTGGATACTTATTTAGTAATAATGATGTGTATATATATATGTAAATATATTAGTCTAGAAATTTTTTTAGGATTAGGTTTTTTAGAAATTTTCATGTAGAAAAATTACTTTTTTTTTAAAGAAATAAAAATTGACAAAAACAGAAATTTTTACAAAAAGGTTGTAGTATCTTAATGAGTTTTCTTTTTAATCACTTACGAGTTAGGGTCCTTTAGATTTTTTTTTTAATAATAAATCGAATCTATTAAAACTTAAACTTGGTCGTTTTTTTTAAATTAAAATAAATCAACACACTAAGATTTTCTAAAAGAACTACGATCGTCTAATCCCAACTAACGGATACGTAGACACCTTTAGGGCGACAATAAAACCTATAGAAACTTAGGCTCTTTTATTCTTTTTGATTTTTATTCATTTATTTATTTTTAAATATTATAATTAGAAGAATAATTCTAATTTCAGTAAATAGATAGTGGTACTCGTTAAAATTTAATAGATTAGTTCCCGAACTCGGAGTCCTCTAGTTCTTCATTCAAATTAAAATTAAAGACTGATAGCCAAATCGCAATCAATCTACCCAATTGATTAAGATTTCTTTTTCTTTTCCCGACTTCTTTCTAGTGGCAACTCCAAATTCTTTTTCAAAAAGAAAATCGGAATTTCCCAATTTCTTTAGTTGAAGATTAATATTAAATGGGTTAGGATTTAGTATTAATCAGAAAGTGGGAAATCAATTTTAAATTAAAGAAACCGAAAAATCAAACTCGACGGTTTAACAACTCTATTGAGGATGCTAGAGGGCTAGCCACTAGAAGTTACCGAAAATAAGATTATTTTTCAAAAAAATAAAAAAGATGAAATAATAATAAAAAGAGATCTTAGGCATGTTATTTTATTTATTTGTTTATTTTATTTTTTTGTTACTAACTTTTTTTTTTTGCAGTTTAATTATAGGGTAGCTTTGGGGGTTTACTTTTATTTTATTTTTTTGCATCATAAATGCATTGTATATATAGTCAGAACTAGGCCGTCTTAGGTACTTAGGAGGAGGGCTATTGTGTAAGCTTCGGATGTTGTAGGGCAACCACATTCCGGGGCCAATCAGGCTACCTCACTCAAGTTTAAATGTGACCACAAAACTGTTGCTTTGAAAAAACGCGGTAGTTACAGAACTTGAAGACCTTTAGAACCTATCCCTTTGCATTATACGAAAACTTTTTTTTTTTCAAAAATCACAAGAACCTATGATGTGGCAGACCAAATGCATAAGGGCAATTGTGAAGTTGTAGTTGTAATAATTTCCTGTAAATAAATTGTAATAATTCTGTATAAAGTTTAGAATATGTTATGATTGTAATTTTTATTTATTTATTTATTTTTTTACATAGGCATGGCTAGATCAAGACAAGAGCCCTTTGAAGAAATTCATGTTCACCCATAACATTGGCGTTAAAGACTACTTTAGACATGGTTCCGACTCTTCAGCCTAGATAAGCAAGAGTTTATTAGGACCAAGAATGGGCTCATCCTCTTTCTGTAGAAGATCCTCGTAAACATCATTCTAGTGCGGGCCTTAGTTCACCTATGGGAGCCTGAATCTGTTAGTTTCTATATGGGCCCACATCAGCTAAGCCCAACTTTAGAAGAATACTCCTAATTATTATGGGCCCCTGCAATCATTGATAATATCTATGTCCCAAACTTGGAAGCTGCGGCACCGAAGACCTTCAATAAGTTGTTGGCAATAAAAAAAATTGAGATAAATTGGGTTCTAAATCAAGGAAAGACTATTCGATTAGACGATGTCATGGACTAGTTTTCTACTGAATTGAAGCATAGAGACAAATAGGAGGTTTTTGTGTAAACTTAGAAGCATGGCACCAGTACCGAGTCAATGCTTCTATATTGGTGGTCTTCAATACTATTTTGGTCCTTAATGATAAACGCCTGGTCCACTTCAAACTCGTAACCCAATTTCTTGAAGGGAAATCATATGTCTCAGCCTTTCGACCGAGTAGACTCGATCACTAAACCATCTAAAAAAGAAGAAACGAGGAGATCTGAAGACTAATATGGTCCTACTAGCAGTCTGGTTCGTCAGCTATATGAGAAGTTACCAACTTGATTTCAACCGGGCCGAGTTTACCTAGTAATACAATCTCATCAAGTCTTTTGAAGAAAGAATTGAGCTACCAAAAAATATAGCTAACTACTACTGGGTTCAATATGTTCAAAAATCATTTTGATACATAGAAAAATTGAGTTTTCTAAAAATAAATGAAAATAAATAGACCTTTTTTCCAAATTAGGACTATTTTAAATTTTTCAAAAATAAAACACCGATTAAGACCCTTTAAAAGAATTTCCTTGAATAGAATGAACTGGGTAGAAACGTAAATGCAACCCTTTTCTCAAAAATTAAAATCAAACCACCTACTAAAATTTTTATTAAAGAACTGCGTACGTCTGATCTTAAATAGTGGGTACGTAGGCACCCATACGTAAGTACAGGGTAATTTAAAATGTGAAAGTTTCATTTTTTTCCATTTTTAGATATTTATGTAAATTAATCGATTTAGTCGTGTGTATCATGATTAGTTGTTTTTAGAAATTAAAAAGGGTATATTTGAAAAGCAAAGTTAAATTCGGAAAGTTAAAAAGTGGTACTCATTTAGGGTTTAATAAATTAGCCCTTGGACCCAGATATATTGTTTTCAAAAAGTTGAATCTATAAATAGGTTTTTTAATCGATAGACCGATAGCTAAGTAATCACCAATCCACCTAATTAGTTATAATTTAACTCCTTTTCCCGACTCCGGTCGGGTGACGACTCCAAGTCTTTTTAAGTTGAAAAAAAATGGTTTTCTTTAAACCTTAGTCCAGGATCAATATTAAACTGGTAGGGTTTAGAACTGATCAGTTTAGAGAAGGCCTAATTTTATAAAAAGAACTAGGAGGGTGAAAAACCAAGCTCGATAGCTTAGCGACTCTACTGGAGATGTCAAGAGGGCTAACCACTTGAACAATTCGAAATTAAAATTACCTTTCAAGTTACCCATGTTACTTAGTTATTTGTTTGTTTATTTATTTATATTCATTTATTTATTATTGACTTCGTGTACATATTTATTTTGTAAATAACATACATTGGAGCATGAGGGTTCACTTATTACATCAAAGATATAGGGTAAATGCAATCAAACCTAGGCCTACTTAAGATCTTAAGAGATGGGTCATTGTATAGGCTTCAGATGCTGTGGTGCAACCATTACTTGGGGTTGATTAGGCTACCCCACTTAAGCTCAATGTGACCAATGAAGGTGTTTTCTAAAAGACAAGTGAAGTCACAGAGCTTAAGAACCTTTTATAACCCACCCTAATGGCATGTACTTTCCTCCAAACTTGAGTTAATATGCTACCCTTAAGAAATTGCAACCTTACTGATCATTGAAGAGTTTTTGCAAACAAGTTTTTGAAATTTGCAGTAGTATCGCAACTTAAGGAGTAATATATTAACCCAAATGACCATAACATCTGCATATTTTCACGTTTTTGTTTTTCTATCATTGCATTGAAGACTGATTCTTGTCCATAAAATGTGTAAACTTAGGATGGCAAACAACCAAGTGAATGATCAACTGAGTAATAGGCCACTAGAAGACTCTAGGTTTCACAAGCAGGTGCTAAGAGATGAAATTGCCTATCTGAAAGAAAAGCTCAAGTGTTTTGAAGCTCATAACTTAGCCTTAAGATCCCTTTTGGCACAGGTCATTGGAGATACTTATGAGATGATAGAGGACCTTAAGGCCCGTATACAGGACTTAATGTAGGGTCTTTCCAGTTTAGATCTAAAGAGCCTAGAATAAAACTCCAAGAATAAATGCTAGGTTCTCTGCCTTTGCTTTTGTATTTTGATCTTCCTTTTTTGAAATAATAAAGCTCTCTTCAGTTCATTGTTCTTTAACATTCCCGTCTTTGTAAATAGTCTTCCATTATTTAGAAAAATATAAATAAAATCCATAGACTTGTAAATAGAAACTAAAAAAAAAACAAACACCATTCATATTTGTAAATTATTTTTTAAAAATAAATTTTACCTTTCTCCCTCTAAAATATTTGAAAAAAAACAACAAAAAATAAAAATAAAAGTTGCCAACGACTATAAATGCTTATAGGCCGAAGGAACTAGCACAAGCTCATGCCCTAGAATAAAGCTCCATAATAAATGCTAGGTTCTCTGCCTTTGCTTTTGTATTTTGATCTTCCTTTTTTAAAATAATAAAGCTCTCTTTAGTTCATTGTTCTTTAACATTCCCGTATTTGTAAATAGTCTTCCATTTAACTACTACTCGATCTCATTTAGAAAAATGTAAATAAAATCCATAGACTTGTAAATAGAAAATAAAAAAAAACAAACAAACACCATTCTTATTTGTAAATTATTTTTTAAAAACAAATTTTACCTTTCTCCCTTTAAAAAATTTGAAAAAAAAAACAACAAAAATAAAAATAAAAGTTGCCAACAACTATAAATGCTTATAGGTCGAAGGAACTAGCACAAGCTCATGCCCTTTGGCCCACTTAAGTAACCAACCTAAATACTTGGTTTTTAAACCACACGAGGTCCTTCGACCTATTAAGGAAGCCAAATATGAGCCCTTTGGCCCACTCAAGCAGCCAATCCAAACATGAACCACAGCCCATCAAGGCAACCGACCTGAGCACAATCCTTAACTCTTAAAAGTAACCAAGCCAAGCCAAAACCACTGATCTATTTAGAAAGCCAAGATCAATCATGAACTAAGCTAAAACATAAAGTCAAATACTGGGGCATGATTTGGGGGGGGGGGGGGGGGGGCAGGCAAAAATTGATCCTAAGCAAATAAAAAATGAACTCCTCCTTAAGAAAATGGTAACTCACTTTTTGAAAGTTTAAGATGATAAGAGGTAAGCTATATCTTATACACTAACTTGAAACACTTTGAGAGTTAAGCGACATAATGGTGAAAATAATTTGAACTCATTCCTTAAAGGAGGTTCACTTTGAATGTGATACTTAAATTAAAGTGAAGTTAGACATTCACTTCTAAATCCTAAACACAATCATTTTTTGTTCACCCTGTTGGACCTATTTAGAGAATTTCTAAATTTAAACTCTATCAAGAACCACCCTGTAATGGAGCAATTTGGAGGTTAAGGTCATTGATTAGAAGATAAGAGTAAAATTGGTTTATGCTTGTTTAAGTAACACTAATTCAATAACAGCTTTTATTTTTGATAAATTATTTTTCTTTGAAATGAAGAAGAGCCAATTTCCTTTTTTAACTACCTTAAGCCCATACACTTAAAATCCGTGGAATTAGGACCTTGAATCATTTTTTTTTTTAAAAAAAAAACTCAGTGGAAACAATCACTCTTGGGGCCAAAAGAGAAGAGAGAATAATAAGAGATAGTGGGGTGAAGCAATTAAAAAAATAAAAAAAAAAGAGAAGAAAAGAGGTCAAAGAATTAGGCTCGAAAGTGTAGGATGAAAAGCCCTAAGAAATGTTTCACATCTTAATAGGGGCAACCAAACCAAATCAAAAGGCTAAGAGTTGATGCCTAAATAGCCTCAGAAAAAATAAGGCCTTAAATCACACTCCTAAGCCTAGAAACCCAAATTTCCATATCCATACTAACACTTTGAAGCCTCTCTTACTTATACTGAATCACATAAGGCCTCCCCACCCACAATACCACCCTTACACATGTAAAAGCTCTTTAAATCTTGAAAGATAATTTATCCTTAATAAAAATTGCTTTTGAAACTGGGGCAAGCATACTTCTAATTTTTCCCCAAGGTTCTTGATTTGTACACACAGGATTAATAAAAGTATCTTTGTCAAAATAAGCCTTTTCGTTAATCCTTTTTGAAACCTGGGGACCAAAAGCCTAAATTCATAAGGATAAACCAAAAAAGACCTAATGGATTGGTTAAGGAGTATCACTTACAAAATGGACTATAATTTTCGGAATTGAAGTTGAGAGCGGGATCTAGACTGTGAGCTAGTAAGGAAGACCTCTTTGACTAAAATAATTTTGAGTTACCTTCTCCCTAAGAAAGGAATGTCTTGAAATCACAAAAGCCTTAAGAGAAGCCTTAAGGTTAGGGACATTAAGAAAGGATAGGGGTGTTATAAGATTGTTCCTTAATAAGAATTTATACCTGTTAGCAAAACTCTCAAAAACCAAAAAAGAAAAAAAAAGAGAGAGAAAGTAAAGGCTTATTACAAAATTTTGGTCCAAATCCATGTCGACTCGAATAGCCAAGCTTTTAATCCATGTCATCTAGTTCCTTTCCAAGGTCGTCATTCTTCAGTTGTGGTTTTTAAACATCCTTCAAACTTTTTTTCAAATCAAGGGGCCACTCCCTACTCTTTTCTTATTCATAAATGGTTTTTTAATAGATCTCTCTATAAATACTTTTCTAAGTCAAAGAGTCTTTTGAAACTAGTTACTTGCCTTATTTTAGTTCTTCATTCATTCATCTTTCTCCTCTTAGGGATCAAGTTAGCTCTTAGACTGTTGTCCCCTTTTCTTTTTCTTTTTCTTTTTCTTTTTCTTTTTAGGGCTCTAACTAGCCTTTAGGGCGCTGTCCCTTCTTTCTCTTAGGGTTCAAGCTAGTTTTTAGAGTGCTAACCCTTCTTCTTCCTTTTAGGGCTCTAGCTAGCCTTTAAGGCGTTGTCCCATCTTTCTCTTAGGGTTCAAGCTAGCTCTTAGAGCGCTGATCCCTCTTTTATTCTTTCCAGGGTTCTAGCTAGCCTTTAAGGCATTGTCCTATCTTTCTCTTAGGGTTCAAGCCAACTCTTAGAGCGCTGATCTCTCTTTTTTTCTTTTCAGGGTTCCAGTCAGCCTTTAGAGTGCTATCCCGTCTCTCTCTTAGGGTTCAAGCTAGTTCTTAGAGCACTGATCCCTCTTTTTCTTTTCAAGGTTCTAGCCAGCCTTTAGGGCACTGTCCCGTTTTTCTCTTAAGGTTTAAGCTAGCTCTTAGAGCGATGATCTCTTTTTTATTCTTTTCAAGGTTCCAACCAGCCTTTAGGGTGTTGTCCCATCTTTCTCTTAGGGTTCAAGCCAGCTCTTAGAGTGTTAATCCCTCTTTTATTCTTTTATGGGTTTTAACTAACCTTTAGGGTGTTGTCCCATCTTTCTCTTAGGGTTTAAGCCAGCTCTTAGAGCACTAATCCTTCTTTTATTCTTTTTAAGGTTCCAGCCAGCCTTTAGGGTGCTGTCCTATCTTTATCTTAGGGTTCAGGCCAGTTTTTAGAGCATTGATCCCTCTTCTATTCTTTTCAGGATCCCAACTAACCTTTAAGGCCCTATCCTGTCTTTCTCTTTGGTTCAAGCCAGCTCCTACAATGCTAATCCCTCTTTTTTTCTTTTCAGGGTTCCAGCCAGCCTTTAGGACGCTGCCCCATCTTTCTCTTAGGGTTCAAGCTAGCTCTTAGAACGCTGATCCCTCTTTTATTCTTTTTAGGGTTCCAGCCAGCCTTTAGGGCGTTGTCCCATCTTTCTCTTAGGGTTCAAGCCAACTCTTAGAGCGTTGATCCCTCTTTTTCTTTTCAGGGTTCCAACCAACCTTTAGGGTGTTGTCTTGTTTTTCTCTTAAGGTTCAAGCTAGCTCTTAGAGCGCTTATCCCTCTTTTATTCTTCTCAGGGTTCTAGCCAGCCTTTTAGGGCGCTGTCCCATTTTCTCTTAAGGTTCCAACCAGCCTTTTAGGGCGTTGTCCCATCTTTCTCTTAGGGTTCCAACCAACCTTTAGGCCTTTATCCTATTTTTCTCTTAGGGTTCAAGTTAGCTCTTAGAGTACTAACCTCTCTTATTCTTTTCTGGGTTTTAGTAAGCCTTTTGGGCATTGTCCCATCCTTTTAAGGTATTAGTAAGCTCTTATAGTACTAACTCCTCTTTATTTCTTCTTAGGGATTTAGCCAACCTTTAGGGTGTTATCTTGTCTTTCATTTTAAGGATCTCATTAGCCTTTAAGGCGTCATCTTATCTTTCTAAGCTGTTAGCCATCTTTCAACCCCTCCGTCATCAACTCCATATATTGTCTTTAACGAGCCTGTTAGGTGCTTTCTTTCATTGATTCTCAAAACAAGCCCATAGGGTGCTTCTCCTCATCAGCTGTCTCTTAGCAAGCCCATTGGGCACTTCTCTTCATCTTATCTTCTTAGTGGGCCCATTAGGCGCTTTCTTTTAACTATCTCTTAGCGAGCCCATAGGGCACTTCTCTCATTAAATCTTCCTAGGCACGCCCAAGGGGCGCTTCTCTTGATCTATTTTCAATTACGAGTGTTAGCTAGCTCTAGGAGTGCTTCGCCCATCCTACCTAGGTTAGTGAGCCTAGCAAGGCACGATCAGGTTTTAGAATGATCCCTATTTTAGGGTTGTTAGTCCTTAAAAGATGCTCTCGCCTAGGATAGTTAGCTCAAAGGAGTACTACTAGGTTGCAAATCGATCAAATTTTAGGGTTGCTAATCTCTGACAAACACTCCCACCTAGGATAGTCAACTTAAAGGAGCATTACAAAGTTTCAGAGAAATCAAATTTTAAGGTTGGTAGTCCTTGAGAGATGCTCCCGTCTAAGATCGTCAACTCAAAGCAATACTACCAGGTTCCAAATCGATCAAATTTTAGGGTGGCTAGTCCCCGACAGATGCTCCCACCTAGGGTAGTTAGCTCAAAAGAGCACTACTAGGTTTCAAATCGATCAAATTTTTGGGTTGCTAATTCCTAAGAGACGCTCCTGCGTAGGATAGTCAGCTCAAAGGAACATTGCTTAGCTTTAGATAAATCAAATTTTAGGGTTGCTAATCCTTAAGAGACACTCCTGCCTAGGATAGTCAACTTAAATGAACACTACTAGGTTTTAGATCGATCAAATTATAGGGTAGCTAGTCCCCGAGAGACGCTCCTGCCTTGTTTCCTCTACAGTTTAGGGTCTTAGCTAGCTATAGGAGTGCTTTGCGTACTTTGGTTAGTCAGCTCATTAGGATACAACCAAGTTTGTTCAGTCTTCTTAAGTCCTTAGTCAGCTCAAGGAGCGCTTCACCCGTTTCACTTCGCTTCATCAATTTATAAGAGAATGACTAGACTTCAATTTTTCTTTTCGTCTTTCGGCTAGCTCTCAGAGCGCCACCTTTCTCTTCTCCAAATCCCCAATGGATTGGACCTAGCATAGCCAGCTAGCTGTAGCGCTTCTTAGAATAAAGTCCACTATTGGGGCAAAAATGGTATCTGTTTTATCTTTGTAGCAAAGTTTTGCTCAAACTTTACCACAAAGAGGGGTACCTGTAAATACCTTATTTTTGCCCCCTTTTATTTTTCAAATTAGGTTATAAGGTCTTAAATTAGAAAAAATAAAAAAAAAAACTAGAAAATTAAAGAAAACCCAAAAAAATTTTAAAAAAAATAAGAAATTTAGAAAATAGAAAAAAAAGGGAATTTAGAAAATAATAAATTTTTAGGTTGTTTAAATTGAAAATAATTTTAATTTCAACAGTTTTGAATAAAAGGCTGTTAAATCTAGGTTTTGATTTAAATCTAGCCTAGACTGACTTAGTTCATATGTGCAATTAATTATACATATGAATAAGGAAAAACTAATAGCTCAGCTGGATAAGCACTTAGACTTGATATTGCATATGACTTGGAGATCTTGGGTTCAATCCATAGAAGGTGCAAGATGTATCTTTTATTTTCTTTTCTCACCTTATTGCCATGTTATCGCCACGTTACACGCCACCTCATTGCCACGTCATTTACCAACTCACTTCTAAGTATGGTAGTCTCACTCCGACACACTCCGGCACATTCATACACGCATAACTATGTATTTGCCACCACATATTGTCTAGGTTCGTTCAATCCAAAATTGGAAGAAAATCATATTGCATTTAATTTTTTACATCCTTAACTTGACCATGACACTTATAAATAGGGGTTTACTCTTCATTTTCAAAACATAACAAAAACTTCGAAATACTTTAGAGAAACAAAAATCGAAATTTCCTCTCTTTAGCACGATTCCTCTCTCTCTAAGATAGTCTAACGGGATCGGCCCTAACTTGGTACGCCCAACTCGATCTGAACTAGATGAATACATGGGAGAAACTTGCTAGGGCATTTTATGAACAATATAAGTTCAACGTAGAAGTAGCTTCGACTATGATAGACTTAGTTACCCTATGGAAGAAGAATAACGAATTGTTTAAAGAATATGCTCAAAGGTGGAGGTCCTTAGTTGCAAGAATCTTTACTCCTACTACCGAGAAGGAGCTCACATCAGCTTTCATTAACACCTTTAAAAGGCCCTACTTCTCCCATCTTATCGGGCAAGCCTTGTCCAGTTTTGCTAAAGTGGTAGCAGTAGGGTGTAGGATTGAAAGTGTTGTCTCTTCCAGTAAGCTTCAAAAGCTAGTAGATAGAAGAGCACCAGCATCATCATTTGGTCTTAGACCAGCTGGCAGCAAGCCTAAAGAATCTACAGTCGGTATGGTAAACTCAAATGTTAGACCAAATGCTTAAGTCACTTTTAGGATGAATCCTCCTTCAACTCAACAATAGTTCAAAGTCCAGCCGCAAGCTAACAAGACCTATAGACAATTTACCAAGATACCAGTCCCCTTAAGTCAAGTTTTCGAAAAGTTACGAAAGGATAATTTGATACGGTACAAACTTCTTAGCGAATCGATACCGACCGAGAATCTTTGACCCCCACAGTAAAGTGTGAATACCATTGTAAACAAGTAGGGCATTAGACCGATGCATGCTAGCTACTGAGGAACATAATTCAAGACTTGATAGATGAAGGGACAATGCAGTTAGATTTTGTAGAAGCCCCGGCTCCCAACATTAATAATAATCCCCTACCTAACCATGGGCTGATGATTGGTATGATTTTTTATGACTGTATCGTCAATGTCATTAATTCAAACAAGAAGCCAAAGGTCTTTAAGTTTTATACCAGTGACCAGACTTCAAAAGTGAATAGGTACACATTTCATGTACCATTGGCACCAGAAAATTACATAGCTACCCCATTTAACTATCACCTGATAAATCAGGAAAAATTAAGTCCTTTGGTAGGAGGCATTACTCAATCGGGAAAGATTTACCACTCAAGAGAAGAGCATGGGAGGAAGGCCGTACCGGGAGAATCAAATGATAAGACGACGGTCGAATACATTGAAAGGCTATTGACCTTTACCAAGATGATCAAGTCGAGTGAGTATAAGATCATGGACCAACTCAGTAAGACTCCTGCACAAATATCATTGATGAGCTTACTGATCACATTTGAACTGCACAGGGAAGCTTTGTTTTGTACTTTAAAGGAGGTAAAGGTCCCTCGTGAAATTCCAACTGAGAAGATGGGACTAGTTACTAATTCCGTCCTCGCAATGGATCAAATTTCTTTTTTAGCTAAAGAATTAAGTGAAGAAGGGAACAAGCATACAAAGCCACTCTTTATCATGATAAGGAGTAACGACATAATCATCACCAAGGTGCTCATTAACAATGAATCATCACTGAACGTCTGCCTACTCGCCACCTTGGATTTGCTAGGCATCGACACATCTGCAATTAGGCCTTCTTCCACAACATTTAGGGCCTTTGATGGTTCCAGAAGAAAGATTATAGGAGAGATAGATTTATCTGTAAGTATTGGCCCTGAGCACTTTACTATTCAATTCCAAGTCATGGACATTTCAAGATCTTTCAATTTACTTTTGGGCAGACCTTGGATTCACGCAGCAGCGGCCATACCCTTGAGCTTGCATTAAAAGTTGAAGTTTATCTCAAATGGCCAGGTGATTGCAATTCTTGGGGATCAAGATTATGGAATTTATAAGGAAACGGCCATACCCTACATAGGAAGTGAAGGGCAAGAAGAGCTAGGCTTACAAATGTTTAAAGAAGTAAGCATGATTATTAGTCTCGACAGAGAAGAAGATGGAAGAATAGAGTTCAAGGAAGGATAGATCGGCACCTACAGTGTTGGCTACAATCCTACCCCAACAGAAGAATTCCAGAAGAAACAAGCAAGGGATAAGAGAGGCGACAAATTATACCATGCCCTTATGACCTTTCCGCTGTTAGCTGAGACATTCATACAGGAAGAGACTCAAGCCTTAAAATTTGCTAATGAAGGAGCAACAAGCTTGGCACATGAGTTTTAGCACCGTTTGAATAACTGGTTCTCCATCCCGGCGAACGGCAACAGGTCTTCCCTAGGGTAAAGGGGGACCCGTAGTTAATATTTTTTGAATTTTTATTTTCAATAGTCATCATTTCGAATGTATCGTCAAATCTTTCATTCAAAAATTAGTTAGGCCTTTATCTCATTTGTTATTCACTTCCATTCATTCAATAAAATCTTAGTTCGTTCCTTTCCTTTGTTATGTTTTAATTCTCTTTACGTGCTTTGCCCAGATTCAATGAACCGAGCGAAAACTAAGAATACCTCGTGCAGGTAAAAAATGAGAATATCGATATCGCTTTTGGCCCTACTGGGTTAGTTGTTGGGAACGATGTCGATGACCACAGTAATATATAAGAGGAATGGAAAAAACATGAACTGGGTATAATTATTATTGATGAACCAATTGAAACAGTCAATGTGGGGAATGAAAATAATCTTAAGAATCTAAAGATTGGGGGGAGTCTAAAAAGAGAAACAAAAAACAGAAATGATCGCATTGTTAGCCGAATATCAAGATGTGTTCACTTGGTCATATGAGGATATGTCAGGGTTAGACCCGTCGATAGTGGTCCACCGTTTACCCACACAAGAAGGCGCCAAACCAAAAAAGCAGAAGTTAAGGACTTTTCGACTAGACGTCCTATTGAATATCAAGGAAGAAGTTAAGAAACTATTAGAAGTGGGATTCATTGGGGTGTCCGACTATCTAGAATGGGTAGCCAATATTGTTCCAATAATGAAGAAGAATGGGAAAGTCAGAGTATGTGTAGACTTTCGAGATCTCAACTAGGTAAAGCCTAAAGACAATTTTCCATTGCCTCACATTGATGTCTTAGTGGATAACATGGCCAGAAATTATATATTCTCATTCATGGATGGTTTTTTAGGGTACAATTAGATCTGGATGTCCAAAGAAGATAAGACAAAGACAACTTTTGTTACAACATGGGGTACGTTTTGCTATAAGGTGATGTCGTTTGGGCTCAAGAATGTAGGGGCAACGTATTAGAGAGCCATAGTTGTAATCTTTCATGATATTATGCATAAAGAGATAGAAGTGTATGTTAATGATATGATTGCATAATCTAGGGAAGAGGAAGATCACTTAGAAAATCTAAGGAAGCTGTTTAATAGATTGAAGAAGTTTCAGTTGAAGTTGAATCTAGAGAAGTGTACTTTTGGAGTAACATCAGGAAAATTGTTGGGTTTCTTAATTAGTCAAAGGGGTATCGAAGTCGATCCTGATAAAGCTAAGGGTATAATTGACATCTCTCCTCGTGCACACTCAAGAAAGTAAGAGGATTTAGGCCATTTAAATTACATAGCTCGATTCATATCGCAGCAAACAAACAAATGCCGTCCTCTTTTCAAACTATTAAAGAAGAATGCAAGAATCAATTGGGATGAGGAATGCGAAGAGGCTTTAACAAAAATTAAAATGTACCTCATGAAACCTCTAGTGTTAGTAGCTCCTAAGCTTGGAAAGCCATTGTTTTTGTACTTGACCATAATGATCGAATCCATGGGATCCGTGCTTAGTCAGAAGGATGAAGAAGGCAAAGAGCGGGTCATTTACTATCTGAGCAAGAAGTTTACAAAAGGGGAGCAAAAGTACTTGAAAGTTTCAGCTCAGACAATACACACTTTACTATCAAATTGAGTTGATAACACAACACGATCCTTTGAAGTACTTAGTAGAAAAACTGGATCTCATTGGTAGAGTTTCAAAATGGCAGATATTGTTGACATAATTTGACATCAAGTACGTAAGCCAAAGTTCAGTCAAGGGGCAAGCCTTAGTAGATCAGTAGCAGAGAATCCCTCTGAGGATACCCCTCAAGAAGCATGAGTTGAGTTTCCTAATGAAAGTATCCTGGCAGTAGAAAATGATTTTGATAGCGAAGTAGTTGAAAAACCCTCAAGGTGGAAAATGTTCTTTGACGGAGTAGCTAAGGTATGCGGATGTGGAGTTGGGGTAATTCTAGTGTCTCTTAAAGGTATACAATTTCCAATGGCTATGAGACTAGCTTTCTCGTGTACTAATAATATTGCAGAATACGAGGCATGTATTTTAGGACTCAAAACTGCATTGTTTAAGGAGATACGGGAGGTAGAGGTGTATGGAGATTCCTTATTGATCATAGGCCAAGCTCGGGGTGAATATAAGACAAAAGACCCCAAATTAGTACCTTACCACCAACATTTAGATGAGTTGATAGCCAAGTTTGAAAAGATTACATTCACATATGTGCCAAGGGTTTAGAACTAATTTGCTGATGCTCTCGTTACTTTGGCATCAATGATCCGGATATTGGTAGGGGTAAAGATTTAGCCACTTAAGATTGAAATTGAAGAAAAGCCTGCTTTCTGTTTGGCAATGGAAAGTTCACATGACAAAAAACCTTGATATTATGATATCAAAATATTCTTGCAACATGGAACGTACCCCAAAGAGGCCGACAAGAAGGATAAGAAGATAATCAGAAGATTGGCTGCTCAATACTTGATAAGTGAGTCTACGCTGTACCGACGATTGTTTGACGATACGCTTTTACGTTGTGTAGATGAGAAAGAGGCAGATGTGTTAATGAAAGAAGTGCAAGAAAGAGTATGTAGCCCCCTCATGAGTGGCTACATGCTGGCCAAGAAGATCATGAGGATGGGATACTATTGGTTAGCTATAGAAGCAGGTTGCATCAGACATGTTAGACATTGCCATTTATGCCAGATCTATGTAAGCAAGATAAATGCTCTGCCTCAAGAATTGCATACATTAGCTGTACCAAGACCTTTTTCAATGTGGGAGATAGACATCATTGGCCTGATCACTCTAAAGGCATCTAACAGGCACCAATTTATACTGGTCGCTATTGATTATTTCACTAAGTAGGTCGAAGCCTCCTCCTACTCTAGTGTAACGAAGGGAGTAGTGGTCAAGTTCATCAAGAGAGACATACTGGCTCAATACAATACACCAGAGACAATTATTACCAACAATGGTACGAACTTGAACAATAAATTAATGTTAGAGTTGTGTTGGCAGTTCAAAATGATTCATAGAAATCCCACTCCTTATCGACCTTAAATGAACGGATCCGTAGAAGTGACCAACAAGAATATCAAAAGAATTATTGAGAAGATGACCATTACGTATCGAGATTGGCATGCGATGTTACCATTTGCACCCATGGCCTATCGAACTTCTATCAGAACATCAATAGGAGCAACCCCCTACTCGTTAGTATATGGAATGGAAGTTGTACTGGTAGTAGAGTTCGAGATTCCATCGCTCAAGATATTGTCGGAAACCTAGTTAGATGAGGCTGATTGGATAAAGAAGCGAATTGAGCAGTTGAATTTGATTGACGAGAGGAGGTTGGCAGCCTTGTGCCATAACATCTGCTATTAGCAATGAATGGCTAGGGCTTTCAACAAGAAAGTGTGACCTTGAAGTTTTGAGCAAGGAGACATGGTGTTAAGGAAGGCTTTACCTTATACACATGATTCGAGAGGGAAGTTTGCTCCAAACTATAGAGGGCCTTACATTGTGAAGAAAGAATTACTTAGGGGAGCTGTTATCTTATCTCAAATGGATAGGCTAGACTTAAGGAACTCAGTAAATGCTGATGCATTGAAAATGTACTATCCTTGAAAAATCAATAGAATTTTTGTTCAGATTATGAAATGCAAACAATCTTAGTAATACTGTGGTTTCGTTTTCGTTTTCGTTTTCGTTTTCTACATGCAAAGTTGGTATTCCTAGTGGTCATTGACATTGGGTAGTATCTTTAGCCCCTTTCTTGTTCCACTAAAATTCCCCACTTCTCACTCCATCCAAATAATCCCTATACATAAGAAACATAAGAAAAATAAACACTTAATTTGACGCAATGCCTATTGATAAAAATTCTTTTAATACTTTATTACAGTTCACCCCTCCAAAAAAGGGAGATTTGTTTTCTATTTTTCAGGATAGGGCCATGTTTAGAAAGAGTAATGAGTGGCACATAAGTAGAAGCTTGCTTGAGAATGGAGGTTTACGCAAAAAACCGATGAAGTTGGACTAGAAATTCAAGACTTGACATCTTTGTTCTAGAGATGAAGATGTTTCATTTGTTAAAGTTGCCTTCCTAAATGTAGCATACATACATTCGTTTCAGGCTTAAATTGCTTTCAAAAAAAAGAGAGAAAGAAAAAGAAAACGAAAATAAAAAAGAAGAAGAAAAAAAAAGAAGAAGAAAAAGAAAAAAAAAAAGAGAAAAAGGAAAAAGGAAAATAAAAATTCAATTAAGAAGAAAAGGAGATAGAAGAAGATAGAAGAAGAAGAGCAAGAACAAGAAGAGGTAGAGGAAAGGGTTAAAACCATTGGTTCTAATCAGATTGCTCAAGAAAACATTTGACTATTTGGGAACTATTGCTAGAACTAGGTAAGCGGTTCTGAGCTTCATAAAACATTGCATTTGCATAAGGATGATAGCTTAATTTCTAAAAAACAGTTAATTCTTAAAAACTCTTGGGACAACTGACTCCTAGAGCACAGTCCCAATTCATAATCTCTTAGGGAGCTAACCAGCTCATAGAGCGTAGTCCCAATCCCGAGTTTCTTTGGCTCCTAGTTACCCGACTCATAAAGCGTTGCCTAACTCATAATTTCTTTGAGGGATTTAGTAAGCTTAGGAAGCGCTATTCTAAATCAACTTTCCTCATTCTTTAGGTCTTAACTAGCTCAAAGTGCGCTTTAACTGGCTTAAAGTGCGCTTTAACTGCTTTAGTAAGTCAACTCATTAGGGCACGACTAAGTTTCTCAATCTTTAGGTCTTATCTAGCTTAAAGGGTGCTTTAACCGCCTTAGTTAGTCAACTCATTAGGGTACGACCAAATTTCCTCGTCTTTAGGTCTTAGGCAACTCAAAGGAAACTTTCAGCTCATTAGGGCACGACTAAGTGTCCTCATTTTTAGGTCTTAGGCTGCTCAAAGGGCGCTTTGACCGCCTTAGTTAGTTAGCTCATAAGGGCATAACTAAGTTTTCTCATTTTTTAGGGTTTAGCTAGCTCTAGGAGCACTTACCCATCTCCTCATCTTTAGGCCTTAGCTAGCTCAAAAGACACTTTGACCACCTTGGTTAGTCAGCTCATTAGGGTACGACCAAGTTTCCTCATCTTCAGGTCTTAGCCAGCTCAAAGGTACTTTGATTGTCTTGGTTAGTCAACTCACTAGGGTACGGCCAAGTTTGCTCATTCCATTAGGGTTTTAGTCAGCGCAAGGAGCGCTTCACCCGCTTTGATTAATTAACCCTTAAGGGGCCCGACCAAACTCCCATTATTCTTTTTAGGGACTCTTGCCAGCCCACAAGGGCGCTACCCTCACTTTTCTATGTTCTAAACTTATCGTCGTTAAATGTCTTAGCGTTCCTTAGGATAAAGCTGTTTTAAGACAAAAACGGTGTCTCTTTTGTCTTTGTGGTAAAGTTTTACTCAAACTTCATCACAAAGACGAGCAGCTGTAGACATTCGATTTTGCCCTTAGTAATTATAGTTTTAGTTTTTAAAAAATAGGGTCCTAACTCAAAAATAATAAAAAATAAAATAATAATAAAGGATAAAAATAATAAAAAAATGGAAAATGATGAAAATACCAAAAAAATGAGAAAATAAAAAAATTAGTAAAGATTATTTAGATCTTTTAAAAAGTAAGTTATTTTAAGGATAAATAGTTTTAGTTTTAGCTTAGTTCAAATAATTATTTTAGAGAGTCGCGTGGTTTAAGAACAATTTAATTATACTGAATATTAAGGCATAGGCCAACGGCTTAACAGATAAGAATTAGAGTATTGGATTGGAATTAGTTTGAAATCGTAAGTTCGAATTTCGCTAGACACTTATGTGTCTTTTATCTTTCTATCCTTTTTATTTTTAACAAAAAGTGAGTTGAACGCACTGGATTCATATTTAATTAAGATCATTTGAATCTAGTTTGATTTTTAATAAATTAGATTTGGATTGATATAAAGGATTCAGATCTAATTTAATTTTTATCAAATTAGATATAATAGATACGATTTGATATGTTTGGTTCGAATTTTATAAATAGACAGCACACACTAAACACAATCATACACGCTTTAGAAAAAAAAAAAAACAATTTCATAGATCTTCGTCGATAAGCACTCCATCTACAAAAACAGCAATGCCCACTCTCTTCTTTGACAACTGTTGCATTATTAACAATAGCAACATAGTGTATATTTAGCGCCGTCCCAACGCTCGACAGTCATTAATCCTTGCCGCTAGACGGTTGCTGGCCAAACTCCAGCGACATCGTCTTTACATCCACAACCTAAACTACACTGCACTACGCCTGTAGCAAACATTAAAGCCCGTAGCAGCGCATACGATCAGTCTACATGCTCACAAACTGCAGTCCACTATCTCTCTCGCTACTGCAGCGATCAGCACTAACATTCCATGAATGAACAAATCACGGCAGCATCACTTCACAACACTGCTGTCGCACTGTTGGCCAGCCTCGCCTGACTCCAGCCAAGTCTTCGCCATGCAAAGTTATCACGCTACTACAGCAGCTTAGCTACCGTTCGCACAGCAACATCACTCCACTATCACATGCCAAAACAGTTACCAACTACGCGACACCATAGTCTACCGATCATTGCACTGCATGTGATGTAGCAGGCGATACAACTCCAGCAACAAATTCCACTTAACCGAATCCATAACGGCAAGCCAAATCAGGTTTAGAATGTTGTTTGATACTTTTATTTTCTTGTTTGTTATATTATATCATTTTGTTAGTTTATTAAGATTTTAAGTAATTTAGTATAATTTATGTATAATAGTTTATGTGTACAATAAGGATACTTCTGCAAGCATTAGTCTTAATATAGATTAGGTTGATTCAAGTTAATAAGTAATAATATAAATACAGGGGTATATAGATATTAGATAAGGGAATGTTAAGATTTTTTTATTATATTATATATATACCTTATTATAGTATCTATTAGTGATTAATATATAAATATATTAGTTTAGGAGATTTATTAGTATTGATTTTCATATATTAGAGTATATTAGATGATATTACTAATTTATTTAAGTGGATACTTATTTAGTAGTAATGATGTGTATATATACATGAATATCTATTAGTCTAGAAATTTTGTTAGGATTAAGCTTTTTAGGAATTTTCATGTAGAAAAATTACTTTTTTTTACAAGAAATAAAAATTGAAAAAAAAGAAATTTTTACAAAAAAGAATTTTTTTTAATAATAAACTGAATCAATTAAAATGTAAACTTGGTTATTTTTTTTTTAAAAAAAATTAAAATAAATCAACATACTAAGGTTTTTTGAAAGAACTATGATCGTCTGATCCCGGTTAGCAGGTACGTAGGTAACTTCGGCGTAACGTTAAAACCTATAGAAACTTAGGTTCTTTTTTTTTCTTTTTGATTTTTATTTATTTATTTTTTTAAATATTTTAATTAAAAAAATAATTTTAATTTTGGTAAATAGATAGTGGTACCCGTTAAGGTTTAATAGGTTAGCCTCCGAACTCGAAACCCTTTGGTTCTTCATTCAAATTGAAATAAAAGATTGGTAGCCAAATTGTAATCAATCCACCCAATAGATTATCATTTCTTTTCCTTTTCCCGACTTCGGTCAGGTGGCAACTTGAAATTCTTTTAAAAAAAGCCGAAAATTTTCAATTTTTTTAGTTGAGAATTAATATTAAATGGGTTAGGATTTAGTATTAATCGGAAAATAGGAAATCAATTTTAAATGAAAGAAACCAAAAAATAAAACTCGACACATACAAAAGTACTGTAAAATGGCATCTATGAATCAATTTCTACATCATTAAAAAAAAGAGAGAGAGAGAGAGAGAAGAGAGTTGTTGAGGAGTAGTTCTTAATTATTTTCATAATAAAATTCTTCTACCTTGTTGTGGTTTTTTGCCATAAACTATTTAGGGGCTTTTCTACGTAAAATTTATAGATTAGTCTTTTTGTTCTCATATTTATTAACTGTGATATGCTTTATTAGATCCTACTTAAAGCAAATATTTTTAACAATGGTAGGTGGGTGTTATGTGGTATGGTGTTGAGAAAAGTAAAGGTTAGTAAGGGTGAAATTTCTTCTGAATAGCAATTCTTAGCTCAAATATGAAATTCCAATTCGTGGTTTTTAGAATTACAATACTTACAATCACGATTCACTAAAATGAACCAAGGAATAAGGGGGGAATCCCATTCTCCTAAAGTAAATATACCATTAGGCTTAGCTTAACTCAAACTCAATTCATAATATTGAGTCATGCTTGAACTTAAAATAAAGCTCATTTTCTAAAACGATCTAAGCTAAAGCTCTTATTTAAACTAATGGGTTGACTCATGAATTGATACATTATATTAAAAATTATATTATATTATGCAATATAATATAACTATAAGAATAATATGAGAATAATTGAAAAATTATTTAAAAAAGTAAGAATGAAAATATAAGAATTGAAAAAACATACTTTATAAGCTAAAGTAAAAATTATTCAAGCTTAAGTTTGACTCATTTATCTAAAAGAGCTCGAGCTTTAGCTTATCTCATTTATTTGAATAAGCTCAAGGTCGTTTAATAAACGAACCGTTTGAGTTTTAAATTTCTTAAGAAGTTTGAGTTCATACATGAAATTTTTAGGTTTAATAAAGGTTTAGCTCGACTCCAATCCAATAATTTTTAAATGATTTAAGATGAAAGCTTCATTTGTTTGCAACCTTACAAGCAATTTATAGATTCCCTTCCCAATTTAAGATATGATGAAACATAAAGTAAAAAGCTTTATAGATGTGCTTCTGAGTTCTAACTCAAGTTGCATAATTAGTTATTGGATGATTAGGAGGTACAAATATTTTTTAGTTGAGGGTTATAAAATCGTCTTATGAAACCTCGAAAATATATGATATATACTTTAGAGAAATTCTATAATATTATTATTTTCTATGAAGATAACTTAATATTTTTAATCTGTTGAAATTATAATATCGAGTACGTTCCTAAATAAACGGACAAGATACCCAAAATTATGCTAAAGTGAGAAATATAAAGATGTGTATATTATTTATAAATATTATAATTGTCGAGATTGATTTTTTTATTTTTTTTATTTTCCTTAACTAAGATTGAAGGAAAATTAGTTTTCTTTAAATTTGAAGAGAAATTAGAGTCGCCACTCAATTAAGGTCGGAAAAAATAGTTAAATTAAAACCAATTGGATGAATTGATTTTAACTTAACTACTGAACCACGTGAAAAGCAATTTTGAAAATAGTTTTTAAAAGAGATTTTAAGTTTGGGGCTAACCCGTTAAACCCTTACAATACCAATTTAACCTTTCAATATCAACTTTATTTCTCAAAATAACCATATTTAATATATTCTAAATTTACAATTAAATTATTTGCTAAAAAAAGGAATTAAGAAATTAAGTCTACTTATTTACAAAAGGGAAAATGAAAATTTTTTTCCTATTTTAAATCGCATTGTAGGTGCCTATGTACCTTTTAATAGGGATAAAACTTCTTATAATTCATTTTCTTTAAAAAATTTTAATAGGTTGACAAATTTTATTTACGAAAATGGGCTAGATTTATATTTTCAACAATTTATTATTTTGATTAAGAAAAACTTTAAAAGACATTATTTTATTTCCAAATAAAAAAAAACTAAAACACTAAATTTTGAAAAAAAATTATGTGATAAAAAAGAATTTCTCTTTTTAAAGAAAACCCTAAAACCTAAAAATGTGATTTTTATGAAATTTTGCTAAAACATGTAAACATGCCAATAAAAACGTAAATTTACCTAAAAGTGTAACATTTATGCAAATATGTAGACACCAATAAAGATAATAAAATAAATAATTAAGAATCTAATATTAACACTAAAGCGAAGGGCTTGCATAGAAAAAAAAAACTAGTTATTATGGGAATTCTTCTTAAAAAAATAAAGCTAATATGTAAAAATAAAAGAAATAATGAAATAAACACAAAGAAAACAAACGCAACCCACCCTTCACTGTATGGGTCGGGCTTAGGCTAGATTGGATCGGGCTCTACGAGTCGCAGTCGATTCGGATTTTAGATGTCCAAGCATTTTTCGAGCAAGTCTTCTCTAGAGATAATAGTTCAACATCCTATCCTCCAATTGGATACCAAAACAAAAAGGAAATTCTATTTTGATGAGAAAGTGATATCCAAAAAGAGGCTTAAACACTACGTTGTGGTGTTACGCAGTGGTTTTCGGCGCTTGTTGGTGCTTGCTGGAGTCGATTGGGCTTAAGGTTTGAAGGAGTTGTTAGGTTTGGTTGGTGTTCGATTGTAAGCCAAGTGTAGGTTGCATTATGGTTGGCATTAGCTAGTTAAAAGGGATTTAGGTCATAGTGGTTTGTTGCATTTTGTAGGGTTTGTGATGGTTAGTATAGTTGCTGTCGTTCGATGTTGTACAGGGATTAGGTAGTGGAGTGATATGGGTGTAAGAGAGTGACTGGGTCTTGTTTGCGTTTTTGTTAACAGATGTATTACTCGTGGATTGCATGTAGTAGATGAAGAGAGAGAGGCAATCTATAGGTAAGCTGTCAAGGATGGGTATTACAATGACATTGGTGGCTGTAAGGATTAGGTATCGAAGAGAGATCGATCATGGGTAGCGTATCATGCTCAAAGCAAGGATGATCTCATATTTTATAAGATAAAAATTCAATTTTTGATTAAGTTGAATAATATTTGAAAACTCCCTTAAATTTATCAAATCTCCATTTTATCTCAAATCTTTATTAAATTTAGTTGTTCTTACGAGAATTTAGTCAAACTTTCACTAAATCCATAAAGATTTGGTGAAGATTCGATAATGTAACCCATTTTCTTTCCCTTTTTGGGCATTTTTCGAAAAAAGTTGGGAAGGAGATGATGTTGTCATGTATAAAGCATGTAATTGGAAGTGAAAAATATTCTTCTATTGTTGGAGTCAAACCTATGCCCTCCTAATCTTTCTTATTCACATGCTTAAACCCCTAACTAATTGAGCTAGGCTTTTCTCCTTATTCTTCTCTATCTTTCTATACTTAAATAACAAAAGATTGAGCCTATCATCTCAAAGTTCTTGCTAGTAATCGTTCAGACTCTACACATACAGGGCCTGCAAAGTAACATACAGTGACGAAATGCCGGAGGGTTTGACTGGTGTAGCCACTCTAATGCTTAAGTTAGCAGTGAGCTCTTGAAAGTATAAAATACTTGAGGGTAATACATAAGCTTAGTATACAGAGTATAGAGAGCTTTACCATTGGGTAGTAACCTAGTATTTATAATGGAGTAAAGTAGAATAAAGTGGAGTAGAGCGGAATGGAGCTAGTTGTTGGAGGTCAGTTGGCAAGAGAGATCTTCTCCTGCGAGTGTAAGAGAGTTGAGTTGTCATACTCGACGTGTCCTACTTATTTAGGACTTGGCCATTTCATCATTATCTTACGCATTATAGTCGTTACAGGGCTTATTAGGCGTGGTTCATTTAGGCCCAGGGCTTAGGCCCACAGGGGTGAGCCCTAGGTTACAAAGCACATTGAATCCAGTCGTACTTGAGGGGCCTATGTTTAAAGTGCCAAGTCAACACTTGCAACCATCCCCTCCCCCTAGCATAGTCTCATTACCGAGGCGAAGGTAAGGAGAAAGGATATATGGGTTGTTCAGGCATGACCGATTTGACTTAAAGGGATTTAACTTAGCGCTATGGGGCCGACGTGGTAGGCACATAAGTCCAAACTGGAAGGTAGCCGGGGTGAAGATGTTTAAGGCAGTAGATACCTGGGCCGAAAATATTCCAAGCGAGATGAATAGGAGTGGTCAAGAGTTCCGAAGCGAAGTGCTAAAGCCCCAAGTGAAGCTTAGGTTGGGGTATCAAAGCAGGATACCCTAATAACCCACTAGGCAAGAGCTTCAAGGCTATGAATAGGTGTCGACGAGGATCGAGTAGATGCAACTACGTCATGTCTTTATCATGCCAACCAGGTGAAAGTCAGATGGGCCTTAAAGAAGCTGCTTGTTGAAGGAACTTTTTCAAAATATGATTTTTTTTCCTACCTGTATTCCATACATTAAATGCAACACGACGGGTGTCGTATTGTAGCAGACTATCATACAACTACATGCCTTTTGCCTTTTGAAAGTGACCATTTGATCAAAATGCTTTCCCTGTGTTTGCTACATAGCATTTCAAATGATTCGTGCTTATACGGATCCTTATAATCGTATGTACGGCTTCTTAGGTAATTTCCCTATAAATCGGAGGATCCCAAAGAGAGACCACTTTTCTGTAATCTCTTTGTTCAGCCATTATTAGACTCAAAAATTTTCTTCGAAACCATTTAAACTTTCACAAAGCTTTTCTTTCTTTTTCAAGTACTACAGCCATGTTAACCAACAGAAGTGAGACCAATTACTCTTCGTTGCCAAATCTTTCTAGTTCAGAGTTTATAAGAAATAATCCCCCTCAAGCACGGGAAGACAAGGTCTCGTCACTAGCACAGCTCGACAAACCTATGAGGATAGCCATGGAGGCGTTAGACAAGGCTAGAATCATCAATGCCATCCCTAAGAATGTATATGCGAACGTTCTTCTGCTCCCCACCTAAAGGATTTGTTCAATGCTCCTAAGACGGGCAAAGAGCCTAGCAGTCGTATGAGTAGAAGCAAGCAATCTGCCCCTAATTGGATCATAAGCAACTTTCTTGTAGAGGCGATCCCTGGGTAGCAAATTAGGTTGCCAAGCAGGGACAAACTAGTACAGTCAAGGAGGCATTTTGTAGTATTCCAGAAGTACATAAAGTTTGGGCAGCGCGTCCTTCCAAGTCACTTCAAGAAGGAGTTCTTCAATTATCACCGCTACAGTCCGTCACAGGTTCCTCCTAATAGGTGGAGGGTTTTAAAGGCTTTTTAAGTGCTCTGCGAACACCTAGTGGTAAAGGCTACTCCCAAACTCTTTTGTCACTTTTACATATGGAAGAGCGTTGGAGGGTAGCCTTATCTTCAGCTATGCCCAGGGAAGAAGCTGCTCTGTAGCCATGTAGATTCGGTCAAAGGCTAGTAGGACAAGTATGTAGTAGTTAAACTACCTGTAAAGGCGAACTTCTAGACTCAATAGATCGGGATGGTCTATATTGAAGGTGAGAAGGGGCTTGGTCCCAACGATGTCGAGGTCACCTAAGAGATCCTAGCCTTTATGGCACTAAGATACGGCTAAGAGATCAATGCTGTAGAGACTATGGAGAGGTATTTCCAATACCCAATCTCCGAGCTTTTCCCTAGCATGAAGAAAGCTGTGGTAGAGAAATGGGCCGAAGGCATAGGTATTTCCGATATTCGATCAAGTTATGCTAGTGTTGAGGTGCTTCCTTTGTTGCTTGTAGGACGAGAGGACTCCCTTGGCCTCGCCAGTCATAGCGGTGTTTTGTGAATGTTATTTATAGTTTCTTTTGGTTTGTTTTTGTTTTCCGTTGCTAAATTTTGATTGGGTTTCTTGTAGGCAAAAATTTGGCCCCAAGGATGCCTTATCTATTTATGGATGATCTAATGAGCAGATGCTAAGCATAAACTAAGGTAGACCCACTAAAGGTGAAGGCAGTAAGGTCGAAGCCAAGGCCTGCCGAGACTAGTAAGGAACAACTGAGGTTTGTTCCTTTGGGGATTCACCTTGACATCCGAGACGAGCCTGTGGATGTAGAGCTCTTAGGTGTGGCTCTGCTCGATCTTGCCCTTGCCCCCTTAATTGAGCCCATTGTCTTGGGTGATGAAGGTATTGAAGCAAAGGGGCTTGATGTACTGATGCTTTCCCCTTCGAGGGTGAGGGAGCAAGAGATTAAGCAAGTGGCTGCCTTTCCTCAAGTTACTAGCTAGAAGTGCAAAGCTCCCGAGACAATCGCGGAGCTTAGTCCTGGAGCGAAGAAGTAAAGGCCCCTAGCAAGGGTGCCTTTGAATAAGGGGAAGTGGAACAAGTGGCCCATGGCTCATCCTTGTTAGAGCATCGATGACATAAGTGATGCATTTTTTGAAGTCTTCAACAATTTTAGGCTAATGAGGATAGGGTCGGACTCGTTTCAGGAGGTTTCATATGCTTCTTGAGATGAGGAGCTCTTAAGGGGAGTCTTCAAGTCAAAAATGAAGAAAGTCCCGAGGAAGCTCCTTAAGCCAAAGTGGGAGGTCCGTGCCAACAATCCGACGTTATAGCACCGGATGCTCATTTACCAGGCTTCGATGGGGTCTTATACCCCCAACGATTGGGCTATCGTTGAAGGGCTCTCCTAAGAGGGTAGGGACGACCCCATACAAATAGCGGGTCACTTGAGTACGCTGATGTAGTAGGTAAGTTTTCATTGCTCTTGTGTTGTCATACTTTTATGTGTCAATTGTATTAGCGATGGGCTCCATTTTCAATTTACAGTACTATGACCAAGTGCTACTTCAACTGAATAAGTTCGATATTGCGTAGAAAGAGGTAAAGGGCTTTCGACAAGCATTGTATTGATACAAGAAGTACTTACTAGAGGCAGAGACTTCTAGTAAGAGGTACTTAAGAAAATTCGCCAAGGTTAACAGGTACCTGTGCTACTCTATTATGCAGGTAGCGGGGCTTAAGGACACAGAGTGGGAGAGGGATAATGTTAAGAAGGCCAACAATCTAAAGGCTTAGTTAGAAAACAAGCAAAAGATGAAGGCTAGTCTCTCTTAGAGGTTAGATGAGGAAGACGAGGCTTGGGCCTAACCTAAGAAAGAAAATGCCTAGCTAAATGCGTCGATGGCTAGGTTGCAAACTGAGCTGACGATGAAGGCGTCCAAATGCAAAGGCATTAAGGCCACTTCGTTGGAACTGGTTTAAAGATTTCTTAGGAGTAGCAGGTCGGGGAGTTGTGAGATAGAGTTTCGGAGATGGAAGAGATCATCTCTAAGATGGAGAGTAGGTAGGTCCTCAGTAACGTTGCCACTAAGAAGGCTGCCGACTACCGAAAGATTGATGAGTGGTTAGACGAGTTAGAAGACCTAACCACTAACTTTGCCCACTACACTCAGAGGGAGGTTCTCTCCCATTATCCAGACCTAGATCTCAGCTTCCTCAACTTCTTAGACTCTCCAACGTTTAATGAGAAGAGGGAAGCCCTGGCGTAGGAAAGGGAGTCTACTCAAGCGACTAACAATGATGCAGGCACTCCCTCTGTTGCTGGGGTAAGGCAGGGCACTTCTACATTCGCTTTTACCCCAGTGGCTTAGTAGGAAGCCGCCTGCGAAGCAGTTCCTGAAGACCAACCATCCGAGGGCGATCTTCCTGCTATTCCTGGTTTGCATTGCTCAAGTCTCGCTCTAAGTCAAGGCTTATCGTCTCGAGCACCGACGGATCAACGCTCTAAGTAGATAGATGCCTTAGACTTTTTTGAATTACCAAAGTTAGTTGATCCTAGGAGATAATTGATTTCTCTTTTTTTTTTTTCTTTTAATGTATGTCGAGCCAGGATGCTAGCCTTTATTATGTAATTAAACAATCTATGAATGAATAGATGAATGTTTTAGTGTCCTCTTCTATTCTCTTTTTGTCTTTAAATATATCTACTTAGGAATTCCTATGCACAAGGGGAGTTGACTCTTGCCAAGGTTAACTATTGGGGGAGTTCCTCTATGCAAGGGGTGTTTCTCCTTACCGAGGTTACCCTAGGGGGCCAAGTCAGTGATGTTTCGACCTACACAGTATGGGAAAGTTCCTTTATGCAAGAGGTGTTTCCCTTTACCGAGGTTACCTAAGAGGTCAGGTCAGTAGCATTTTGACTTACCCAATATGGGGGAGTTCCTCTGTATAAAGAATGTTTCCCCTTATTGAGTTTACCCTAGGGGGCCAAATTGGTGACATTCTGACCTGCCTAGTTGACTATCCATATGCCTTTTCAAAGGCTCAAATGGCAGCAGAAAAAAAGGGAGAGAGAGAGAGTAGACAATCAATTGTGAAATAACTTTTATTTCGTCACAATGAAAAGAAAAATGGTACATAATGGAATTCTAATAAAAATAAAACCGGAAATTATCAACATTCCATGTGTACAGGATGAGCTCACCATCCAATCTTTCCAGCTTGTATGCTCCATTGCCCAATCTCTCCCTAAATCTAACCGAGTCCTCCCAATTGGGGGCCAGCTTATCCTACCCTTCTTATAAACCTGTAACTTCTAGTTTTCAGCACACCAGGTCACTGACCTTGAACTCCTTGTGTCTAATCTTTTAATTGTAATATCGGGCAACCTGATGTTGGTACATAGTTACCCGAAAGGCAACAAGGTGTTTGATTTCCTCGATTGTGTCAATGCTTGCCTGCAACAATGAGTCGTTAAAGGCGACATTGAAACTTTGAGTCGGATATTAAGGGGCTCAAGCTCGATAGGGAGGACTGCTTCTGACCTAAAAGCAAGGCGGAAGAAGGTCTTACCCATAGAAGTACAGTGGGTGGTCCTGTGCTCCCACAAGATATTGGGTAGTTTGTTGACCCAAGCGCCCTAAGATCAGTCCATGTGCTTCTTTAAGCTATCCAAAATGACTTGATTGGTTGCCTCTACTTGTCTATTTGATTGGGGGTGGGAAACTGAAGTGAAGTGTGGGGTAATGTGGTGCTTGGCCCAGAACTCCCTGAACTTGGGGTTATCGAGCTATCGGCCATTGTCCATGATGAAGGCATAAGGAACTCTAAACTGGGAGAGAATGTTGTTTCTGATGAAAGACTTAACACTTCTCTCTATGATTCTGGCCACTACTTCATCTTCCACCTACTTTGTGAAGTAATCGATGGTGATAATCATGAATTGTCGTTCACTCAAAGCTTTCGAGAAAGCACCAAGGATATCAATCCCTCATTTTGTGAACGGCCATAGGCTCGTCAGGGGTTAGAAGGTGATGCTAGGTAGATGACTGACTGGGGTGTAGGCTACGGTTTTTACTTTTTACCTCATGGTAGGCCAATAATACCAAAGCCGTAGCGCCCATAACTAGAGGACTTGGGATTGAATGTGATTACTGTGCACTCCAGCATGTAGCTCTTCCATGATGCACAGCCCTTCCCCTTTTTGGAGGCATCAGAGTATGGGGAGGCTAACTACTCTACGATATAGGACACCGTCGACCAATGTGTAATTGGTGGCATGATACTGGATCTTCTGTGCCTCTTTCCTATCTTCCGGTAGCATATTCTGCTCCAAATAACTCTGGATAGGATCCATCCAGCTCGGCTCTAGTGCTATTGCAGTTAGTTCTAAGAGTTCAATCGAGCCCAGACTTATGCTTTCTTTTGATAGGTACTCTATAAAGATCTTGCTACCCTTCACCTCAGGCTTCTGTATGCTAATGGAGGTAAGCTTAGATAACTAGTCTATCGCAAAATTTTCCAGTTGAGGGATCTTCTTAATGTCCTATGAAGGGAACTCTGTTAGGAGGCTCCTTACTTTCTCGAGATACCTCACCATGGTGTCGTCTCTAGCCTTGTATTCGCCTTAGATTTGCTGGACGACTAGCTTGGAGTCTGAGATGATTTGTAGCTGCTCTACACTAATCCCCTTAGCTAGCTTGAGACCAGGGATAAGTGCCTTGTATTTTGACTTATTGTTATTGGAATCAAATCCAAACTTAAAGGCATAGCAGATGGTGACCTTATGTGGGTCGGTCAGAACAAAGGCCACACCTCCACCCTCAAAGGTGGATGATCCATCAATGTATTGATTCCACACCAACTTATCATCACCTAGTGGTGTTTTCTCCTCTCTAATATATTATACTATGAAGTCGATTAGGACTTGTACCTAATAGGTCATTCATGGTTGATACCGAATTCCGTACATACTCAATTCCACTGCTTACTTCATCATCCGTCCAGACGCATTAGGTTTCTATAGCATGATACATAGTGGTTGATCCATGAGTACAATTACCTGATACGCTTAGAAGTAAGGCCTCAGCCGTAAGGCTATGATGATGACAACTAGGGTGAATTTTTTTGCCCGAGTGTACCTAACTCGGGCCCATATAGTATATAGCTGACATATTATAATAACCTATATTCTCTTCCTTTTACTCTAACTAGTACAAAAGAGAGTGCTCAATTGCCTACAACTAGGTACAAGAACAGGTCCTCCCCTTAGACAGGCTTGGAGAGGACTGGTAGATGAGTAAGGAAGTCCTGGAGCTACTGAAAGGCAGTGGCATACTCCGGTATCCATTTAAAACCCTTAGCATTTTTTAGGATTTTGAAGAACTCAACGCATCTATCAGTGCTCTTGGAGATAAATCTACTCAAGGCAGCCAACATACCAGTGAGCTTTTGTACGTCTTGGACTAAGGTTGGAGGCTTTATTCCCCTAATGGTCATGATCTTCTCGGGATTAGCTTTAATACCTCTTTATGTTACCAGAAATCTGAGGAACTTGCCAGAGCCGATGCTGAAGACACACTTTTGGGGGTTTAGCTTCATGTCGTATGTACACATTCGGTCAAAGACCTCCTAGAGATCCTTGACATGATCAATGGGCTTCTGGCTCTTAACAATCATATCATCGATGTACACTTCCATATTGTACTCAATCTAGGGCCTGAACAATTTTGTCACCATTCATTCATATATGGCCCCAGTGTTTTTTAGTCCGAATGACATCACAGCATAGCAATATATGTTGTAGTTAGTGATAAAGGAGGTATGAACTTCATCCTTCGAGTCCATTTTGATCTAGTTATACTCCGATAAGGCATCCATAAAGCTTAATAAGGCGTGTCCTAACGTGGAATTGATAAGCTGATCAATCTTAGGGATGTTGAGGTTGGTATAATTGACATACATGTGCCACTTCCCATTTTTCTTCTTAACCAGTATTACGTTCGCCATCCACGTCAGGTACTTTTGCTCCCTCATGAAGCCGACTTTAAGTAGCTTCTGCACTTCCTCTTCTATTGCGGCCTGTTATTCTAGAGCAAAATGCCTCTTTTTTTTGTTTAACAGGCCACACTATGGTGTCAATGTTGAAGTTGTGGGTCGCCAAGTTGGGGGAAATTTCGAGCATGTCCGATGTCGACCAGGCGAACCTATCTAATTTTGCCTGCAGGAAAGTAATGATTTCATCCTTTAATTCAACTGGAGTCTCATTCCTAACTTTTATGGTCTGGTCAGATGAGGTTCCGATCTAGACGTCTTCTGTTTTTTCTTCGAGCTCACCCTTCTTAGTTAGCCTCTCTTGCGGGCCAATTTCCAGGGTGAAGACACCATTCCCTTTTAGCTACCCTAATGTATAGCTCTCGTAAGAGCTTTTGATCACATCTGTATCTGGGGTAGGAATTTAGCCTTCAAATGTAGGGAGGATGTGATTACCCTAAATGTGTTTAGACTTGGTCTTTCCAAGAGCGCATTGTAAGGGGAGGGGCAATCGATCATAACGAACTCTACGGGGCGTTGTGCTACGTAGTCGTCATCGCTAAGTTCCATGTCTAGTATGATGATGCCCTTGGCTTAAATCGTGATTCTATTAAAGTCGATCAGATTGTGGTGGTACGACTTCATCTTTACTAGCAGCTTCTTCCCCATCCTCTGGTATGTTTAGAGGAAGAGTATGTCGGTGGAGCTACCAATGTTTACCATAATCTTTAAGACCTTAAATTTTGAGATCTTCGCCCCTATCACCAGGGCGTCTTGATGGGGTATATCAACCCCTACAAGGTCTTCGTCGGAGAATGAGATGGAAGTGTCTAACTTTTGTCTCTTCTCCATTATGGTCAGCACCTTTGATGGGGCATTAACTGAGATACTAGTGCTTGGTCAACTCTCAAGTGATCACATTAATGACGTTATTAGGGGTGCGATCATTGCGATAGTTGTTATTCTGCTCCGCATAGGCATCCTCGATCCGTTACCTCTGAGGTGCCCTATCTCCGTCATCGTCTAAATGGTCATCTTTCCTCCAATGAGCTACATATTCGTTGAAGAAGCTATGCTAAATGGCATATTCGACGACATTCTTCAAATGGAATCACTCTTCGATGGTATGGCCATAGTCATCGTGGAACTGACAATATTTGTTAGAGTTCTGACAACTAGGGTTCCCCCATATTTTCTAGTAACCTTTGGAGCAAGTTCCGATGCTTCACTTCGAAATAGACCTGAGCAATGGGCCTATTTAAGGGCATATACTGGGTGTAAATGGGAAGGGAGAGCGGGTTGCACTCGGCTCGGTGCTTCTTCTTCCTAGAGCTCTCCCCCTCTGGTCTACTCTGCATCTTACTGCCGAAGCGATCCTTTATGAACAATTTTTCCTTGTCCTGTTTTCTACCCAACCTTTTTTGGTTGGCATCATGCTTGGTGCGAATGTTGTCTTCTTGGTTAATGTATTTTTGGGCTTTTTTCCAGAAGTCAGCCAGGGTCTTTGCAAGTGATCGGAAGAAATCTCCTGAGGGTTAGATGTTGAGTTGGGCAGCATGGGTAGTAACTCCCTCATTGAGCCGAGGGATCTCAACCACAGCATTATTGAATCGGGCCTCTTATTCATGTAAGGACTCACCTTCACCTTACCTTACTTGGTACAAGGACGATATGTCCTTAGACGAAGGCTTGCTAACCTTGAAATAGAGGTTAAACCTTCACACTAACTCATCAAAGGAGCGGATGGAATTGTCAAGGAGGTGGTTAAACCACGTTCGAGTTGCCTTCCTCAGAGTGCCTAGGAAGGCCTTACACATTATAGCATCCCTATGACCATAAAGGTTCATGAGAGTGCAAAAGTGGAGAAGAAAGTCATTAGGGTCACCCATGCCATCATATTGGTTCAGGGACGGAAGTTTGCTACTAGGGGATAACATTTCATTCTGGATACCCCTAGTGAAGGGGATCTTATTTTTGGTGGCTAGCCCAATGTCGCCAGCAAGCTTGCTCCCCTACTACTTAGAAAGCTGTCTTACCATAGCACGAAACTCGTTCGGGTTGACATCATCTATCAAGTGAACTCATTGTGCAGCCGAATGAGCCTGTAGTTTATGTAAGTAGGCTTCTTGTTCGTTGCCAATCATAGCTTAGTCGCGAGTAGCTATAGACTTTACTGGCTGCAGATGCAATAGCGGATTAGGTTATTGATCTCTTCCATTCTATTACTGCTGCTGGATGTTATTTTTCCCAGTACGGGCATTTGAAGCTTTGAGTTGGTGAGTTTGCATGCTGTGCCTCTCCACTTCGTCTAGGCGAGCATGGAGGCAACAAACTGTTTAATCAGGCATTCCATGCGCTCTTCCAACATAGATCTTGGGAAGGGCTATTTGCCCCTAAGTTAGTTGTTTACCAACTATTGATTTTCTTGCCTGTCTCATTGAAACATGATGTTGAAAGGATTGCTTATGGGTTATTTGTTTAATGTGTTTGAGGTTTCAAGCGTAGGAATTCAGCTTCCCACAAATGGTGCCAAATGTCGTCTTAATGTTCTTGCTAGTAATCATTCGAACTCTGCACGTATAGGGCCTACAAAACAATGCACAGTAAGGGGACGCTTGAGGGTTGTCTGGCATGGCCACTTCGATGCTAAAGTTAGCAGTGGACACTTAAGAGTATAGAATACTTAAGGGTAATATGCAAACTTAGAATGCAGAGTATAGAGAGTTTTACAGTTGGGTTGTGACCTAGTATTTATAGTGGAGTAAAATTGGCAATTAGAGGTCAGTTGGCGGGAGAGATCTTCTCCCATAAGTGTAGGAGAGTGGAGTCGCTATTCCTGATGTGTCCTATTTATTCAAGACATAGCTGTTTCATCCTTATTTTGTGCATTATAGTTGTTGTAGGACTTATTAGGCTTGCTCCATTTAGGCTTAGGTTTCAAGCCTACAAGGGTAAGACCTAAGCTATGAGGCACATCAGATCTGGTCATGCTAAAAGGGCCCGTGTTTAAAGTGCCATATCAATAAAGCCTAACCTCACTTTTTATTTTTAAATTCGAACTTAACTTAACTTAAGCCAATTTAAATTTATATAGCCTAAAATATATATGTCAAAATATATTTTGTCATCACTTTTAAATTTAATAAATATAGTCCTATTTTAATTAATCTCATTAAAATATTTTTAAATGGGACAAAAATCCCTTCAAATATTTTACCGGAATATTTTCCTAATGAAGCCAAAATAAATAAATAAAGACTCTAAACTTATTAAATCGCTTATATACTTTTGACTATTACCTAATTTAGCCTTAAATGATTACTTGACTCGATTCAGACTCTTAACACTTTGTATTTTTTTTTTCAAAACTTTTAATTTTTTCTATTTTTCTACTCTTTTTGGGTTTTCAATTTTTTTTGTATTTTTCAATTTTTTGGTTTTTTTTTTTTATAAAACTAGCCCAAAATGAAATAAAATAAATAAATAAAAGTACAAGTCTATTAGTAGAATTCTTCCTTCTACAACAGTCCTTATGTCTTGAAATACTCTACTCAAAATAGTTTTACTCCTTAAATGTGTATTCACAATCAAAGAAGTGTCCATAAATACAGTACAGAACATATAAGCATTCACTATAGGTTCAGCAATACAAGAACAGGACGTTCTAGTATCAAATAAAACATGTACGATCTCGTTCAGAATAGTGAGCATACCTACTAAATTATCCACTTGAGAAGTCTCCTGACTCTAACTTTGTTGAGAATTCTCCAATATCAAATAAAACATGTACACTCTAATCAAAATAAGTATCATAATGTTTAATTTGTTGTTTTTTATTATTATTATATTATGCTAGGATTGAAATTTTATTATATGTATATTTATTATAATTTACGTTTAAAATTCAAATTATTAACTTATTATTGACAGTGCACTTTAGACATAGACTCCTTAAGCCTAACCAGATCAGCTGCACCTCATAGCCTAGGGCTTGCCCTTATGGGCCTAAGCCCTAACTTAAATGGACCAAGCCCAGTGAGCCATGTAACAACTATAATGCATAAGATAAGGATAAAACAGTTACGTCTACAATAAGTAGGACATGTCGAGTATAACGACTCTATTCTCTTACACTTGCAGGAGAAGATCTCTCTCGCCAACTGACCTCTAACTATTAGCTCCACTCTACTATAAATATTAGGTCACTACTCAACATTAAGGCTCTCTACACTCTGCGTACTAAGCCTGCATATTTCCCTTAAGCATTCTATACTCTCAAGAGCCCACTGCTAACTTAAGAATTAGAGTGGCCATACTGAACAACCCCCCAATATCCCCTTACTGTGTATTGTTTTGCAGGCTCATTACGCGCAAAATCTAAATGACTACCAGTAAGAACCCTAAGACGACATTTGGTGCCATCTGTGGGAAGACTAAATTCCTACACCTAAAACCTTAAACACATCAAACACATACCCTACAATCAATCCTTTTGACATCATGTCTCAATGCGATGAGCAAGAAAATCAACAGTTGGCAAACAATTAACTTGGAGCCAATTAGCCCCTCCCAAAAGCTGTGCCGGAAGAGCGCTTGGAGTGCATGGAATGCCTAGCTGAGGAGTATGTTGCCCAAAACAGGGTGCTTCGCGCTTGCTTAAACTAAATAAAGCAATACAGCGCGCAAACCCACCACCCTAAAGCTTTAAATGGCCGTATTGGGTAGAATAACATCCAGTAATAGCAACAAAATGGAAGGAATCAGCAACCCAATCCGCTATTGCATTAGTAGCTAGCAAGGTCTACAGCTACTCTCGATCGAGCTTTGGTTGGCAATGAACAAGAAGCTGACTTGCAAGGAGTGCAAGATCATTCGACTACACAACGAGCTTACTCGGTAGATGATATCGACCTGAACGAGCTCTATGCTATGGTAAAGCGGCTCTCCGAACAGCAGGATAGCAAGCCTACTGGTGACACCGGGTTGGTTACCAGCAATAAGACCTCCTTCACCAAGGGTATCTTAAACGAAGTGCTGCCCCCCAATGGCAAACTTCCATCCCTAGACCAGTATGATGGCACGGGTAACCCCGACGACCATCTTCTCCACTTTTGCATCCTTATGAATCTTCACGGTCATGGGGATACTATAATGTGCAAGGCTTTCCTAAGTTCTCTAAGGAAAGCAACTCAAACATGGTTTAATTACCTCTCTGACAATTCCATCAGCTCCTTTAATGAGTTGGCATGGAGGTTCAGCCTCCATTTCAAGGCTAGCAAGCCCTCGTCCAAGGACATATCGTCATTATACCTAATAAGGTAGTATGAAGATGAGTCCCTGTGCAACTATTTGACCCGGTTCAACAACGCTATGGTTGAGATCCTTCAGCTAGATGGGAGAGTCACTATCCATGCTACTCAACTTGGCATCTAACCTTCGCGAGATTTCTTTCAATCACTTGCGAAGAGCAACCTAAAGACTCTAGTCGACTTTTGGAACAAAGCCTAGAAGTACATCAACCAGAAAGACAACATTTGCGCTAAGCACAATATCAATCGAGAAAGATCGGGCGGAAAGCAAGATAAGGAAAAATTGTCCATAAAGAATCACCTCGGCAGTAGGAAGCCGAGCAAACCAGAGGGGAAGAACTCTGGGAAGAAGAAGCGCCGAGCCAATTGCAACCCACTCCTTCCTCCCATTTACACCCAGTACACACCCTTGAATAAGCCCATTGCTTAGGTCTATTCCGAAGTGAAGCACCAAAATTTACTCCAAGGGCCACAAAAAATGCAAGGGAACCCTAGTCGTCAGAACTCTGACAAATACTATTAGTTCCATAATGACCATGACCATACCACCAAAGAGTGTTTCCAGTTGAAGAACGCCGTCGAATATGCCATTTAATGCGGCTTCTTTAACAAATATGTGGTTCATTGAAGGAACGATGATCGTTCAGATGATGACAGAGATAGGGCACCTTAGAGGAAACGGATCGAGGATGCCCATGTAGAGCAGAACAACGACCGCTACAATAATCGTACCCCCAACAATGTCATTAACATGATCATTAGGGGGTCGCACCCTGGGAGTCAACCAAGCATTAATACCTCGATTAATGCCCCATTAGAGGTATTGGTCACAAGGGAGAAGAGACAAAAGTTAAACACTTCCATCTTCTTCTTTGATGAAGACCTTGTGGGGGTTGATACACCTCATCAAGATGCCCTGGTGATAGGGGCAAGGATCTTAAAATTTGAGGTCCTAAAGATTATGGTAGATATTGGCAGCTTCACCGACATACTCTTCCTCCATACATACGAGAGGATGAGGTAGAAGTTGCCAGTAAAGATGAAGCCATACCACCACAATCTGATTAGCTTCAATGGAAGCATAGTTCGAGCCAAGGGCATCATCTCGCTAGACATGGAACTTGATGATGATGACTATGTGGCACAATGACTAGTAGAGTTTATTGTGATCGATTGCCCCTCCCCTTACAATGCGCTCTTGGGAAGACCAAGCCTAGACGCATTTAGGGTGGGAGTTTGCAAATGTGATCAGAAGCTCTCACGAGAGCTATACGTTAAGACGGCCAAAGGGGATGGCGTTTTTGCCTTAGAAACAAGCCTATAAGAGAGGCCGACTAAGAAGGGTAAGCTCGGAGAACAAATAGAAGACATTTAGATCGGAACCTTACCCAACCAGACCACGAAAGTCAGGATTGAGACTCCAACCAAAGTGAAGGACAAAATCATTGTCGTCTTATGAGCAAATTTAGATAGGTTCGCCTAGTCGGCATCGAATATGCCCAGAATTTCCCTTGATCTGGCGACCTACAACGTCAACATTGACACTACAACATGGCTTGTCAAACAAAAAAAGAGGTATTTTTCCCCAGAATAGTAAGCTACAATCGAAGAGGAGGTGCAAAAGCTACTTAAAGTTACCTTCGTGAGGGAGGAAAAGTACCCGACATGGTTGGTGAACGTAATACCGGTTAAGAAGAAGAATGGAAAGTGGCGCATGTGTGTCAATTATATCGAATTGAACAAAGCTTGCCCTAAAGATTGTTCTAAAGATTGTTTCCCCTTCCCTATAATCAATCATCTTGTCGATTCCACGTTAAGACATACCTTACTGAGCTTTATGGACACCTTCTCGAGATATAACCAGATCAAAATGGACTCGAAGGACGAAGTCCATACCTTCTTAATCACCAACTATGGCACCTATTGCTATATTGTGATGCCATTTAGACTGAAGAACGCTAGGGCCAAATACCAGTGAATGCTGACAAAATTGATCAAGCCCCAGATCGGGTGCAATATGGAGGTATACGCCGATGACATAATCATCAAGAGTCAGAAGTCAGTCAATCATGTCAAGGATCTTCAGGAAGCCTTTGACCGAATGTGTACGTATGACATGAAGCTGAACCCCCAGAAGTGTGTCTTCGGTATCGGCTCTGGCAAGTTCCTCAAATTTCTGGTTACATAAAGAGGTATTGAGGCCAACTTCGAGAAGATCATGGCTATCAGAGAAATGAAGCCTCCAACTTCAGTCTGGGATGTACAGAAACTCACTAGTATGGTGGTTGCCCTGAGTAGATTTATCTCAAAAGGTGTTGACAGATGCATTGAGTTTTTCAAAATCCCAAGGTTTTGAATGGACTCCAAAGTGCGCCACCGCCTTTCAACAACTCCAGCACTTCCTTATTCATCAACTAGTCCTCTTCAAGCCTATCCTAAGGGAGGACCTGTTCTTGTACCTAGTTGTAAGCAACCCAGCACTATCCTCTGTACTAGTCAAAGTAGAGGGAAGAGAATACAAGCCAGTATATTTCGTCAATCATATATCGCATAGGCTTAAGGTGAGGAATACCCAGATAGAAAAATTTTCCCTAGCCATCATCATCATAGCTCAATGGCTGATGCCCTATTTCCAGGCGTACCATATATTCGTACTCATGGATCAACCATCGCGCACCATACTACACTTCTGGACGGATAATGAAGTACACAATGGAATTAAGAGCATATGGAATCCAATATCAGCTATAAATAGACTGTAAGGCATAAGTCTTTGATTACTTCATGGTAAAATATACTGGAGAAGAGGAAACACCACTGGGCGATGACACGTTAGTATGGACTCTCCACATTAATAAATCATCCACCTCTAGGGGTAGAGGTGCAGGCCTTGTTCTAATCAACCCGCGTAAGGTCACCATCTGCTACGCCCTCAAGTTCGGGTTCGATTCTAACAACAACAAATCCGAATACGAGGTGCTTATTGTCGGTCTCAAGCTAGTTAAGGAGATCGGCGCCGAGCACCTGCGAATATTCTCGAACTCCATGCTTGCTGTCCAACAAGTCTGAGGTGAATATGGGGCTAAAGATAGCACTATGGCTAATTACCTTGAAAAAGAAAGAGGTCTCCTAATGGAATTCCCTTCTTGGGATATCAAGAAAATCTCTCAAATGGAAAATTCCCTTCTTGGGACATCAAGACAGTTCGTAAATTGCTGGTTCGAGTGGTTTACCGCTTAGGCCCTTAAAGCCCAATAGTTCACCAGGGCAGTTCGGCCCAACTACTATTAGGCTGGGTCAGATCAAGGCCCACTTAGGCCAGTTCAAGGTTTGGAATCGGCCTTTACCTAGGTCTAGTATGATTAATGCATAACGGGTACATGCGGAAAAAAGGAATCGCATGTAAAATGTCTCTGATTTTTAAGAGAAAAAGATTATGCCACATATATGTATATAAAATATGTAATGCTAAAAGCTACTGGTTACTATCACCATCTATTTAAACATGATTCATACATACATATATATATATATATATACATATTATGTATCTATATCCGTAGTATGTATCACTTAATAAATCTAGATTTGAAAATCTTAAATTACTTCTCTAAAGTTATTTCTTAAAATACAATCAAATATAATCAATTGTTGAAATTACTCGAAAAAAGATAATCTTATGATGGTATTATAAGATATTTTAAAAAGTCAAATAATTTTAGTAATTGATTTTTATTTTATCTAGAGTAACTTTATATGATGATTTTCAACAAATCTTTTCTAGAAGTTTTTGAGAAAAATGAATGATTAAACAGAAACACGTAAACCATACTAGTCTAAGATGCAATTCATTACTTTTCTACAGGAATTTTCCGCATTGACGAGTTTAATTGACAAGAAGAAGACTATATTAAAATCAGTGCTACGCGTAATTCATATACTAATTAAACATTTCGATACAGCTCTATATATTTACTTGAACTCGCCGGTTAGGTTATTGAAGAGTAAAAACACTTTTCACGAGTCTTTAAAATGGCAAGAGAATCGATGCTTTTAGTTGACGGCCATAGAGAACTAGCCGGCACCCCCGCAACACAAGGCTATGGAGGAGTTCTTTTTCTGGTTTGCATGATTGTTTTTTCAGTGACCATGATTTCCATGGTCATTTTTGCTTGTGGAGATATTGAACCCAACAATGAAAGGAGGAGGTCTAGTGGTGGTGATGGTTTTGTTGGCGGTGGTGGGGCACGCAGTAGTGGAGGCGAAGGTGGTGGGATACGCAGTAGTAGAGGCAGAAGTGGAGGCAGTGTCGGTGGCGGTTGCGGTGGCTGTTAATTGTGTCTATATGGATATTGCTGCAATTTATTCCATCTATATTATATTGATACGCCAGTTACACTTAAAGATTGATATGATAGCTATTCCTTTGGTCTTCAATTGAGTACAATTCAATGTTCTCAATGTATGTATCTGTGTTGGTGTTCACATCTCGGTTGTAAACTTTTTTATGTCTAGAAATGCATGTAAAAGTACTACTTACCATTAATATTGTACCGTGATCTCAAGAGAATTCAGATATTCTTATTATTCTTCATAGACTAATGTACCCACATCTTTTGGCAAATAAAAAGATTATTGTTTGGGGAAATTTTTTAACTTTTGTCCTATTTTATAGATTTCGGTGGTCTTATCCAGTAAAATTGAGTTTTTATGTATAAACGATATATGATGATTATCTTTTTTTTTTTTTTACCCTTTTATGGATGTTCATAAATAAGCGAAATGTGATTTAATTTAGTAAATATGCTGATCCCGTTTCAAGATTGGGATACTTTGTATGATCCAATTAGATTTTCGGTATTATCGATATACCAGGTCCTTGATTTTGACAGCACTTATATTGTATAAACGTGGATGGTCTCAGTAAACACCATCTAATATTTTTTTATCTGTTTTTTTTTTTTTTTTCTTTGCAAGTAAGGGGAGCAAGTAATAAGATATACACATGAATCCCGCCCCATTGAGTAGATTTTGAATAAATAACGAGTCACAAAGTATGTTTCGCATAGTAATTTTAAAAAACCTACTCTCATAAAGTTAATTATAGTTATAAAGTTATGATACTTTATTCTAAATTAAACTTGTACTCTAAAGTATATAGAGTAGAGGTTTTATAATCTTTATACCTACCTTATAATAATAATTAAATAATATTAATAACTAAAAAAAATTAATATTATTGTTTTTTTCATTTTAAAAGAATATAATAATAAAAATTCAACTCATAATAAAACCCTTAATACTATACGTTGTTTGTGTCTACTATCTAGTCCCTGCCTCCTCCTCGTCTTCTTCTTTTCATAAGAAACTCTTTCTTCATCTACTATTTTTTTTTTACTCCTCCTCCTCCTCCTTCCTACTTTGCTAGCTTTAGTTTAGTAAGGTCTAAAAAATATTTCAGTTCTTAACTTATTATAGGATATATTATATTAGAATTAGTTGTACATGATTTTTGTATTTCACATATAACAATATTATAGTTTGATAGAAATTTTATTTTAATGATTAGAAAAAAAAAAAAGATAAAGGAAATTTAAGCATAGCCTAATCAAGAATCTGAACATTTTCAATTGCAAAAATATTCTCTATTTTTCCTACTAAAATTTTGTATTGTCTCAATTTAGAATGTGTTCCAACCTATACAAATTATTATTGCCACGTTTAATGATAGTGTAGTTATAATTTCGATATTAATTATGCACTGAATACAAAATTTTCTAGAAGATTAAAAAATAAAGAAATAATAAGTTCTACAGGGTATTTAAGTAGTTCTAAAGTACTATAGGATAAGTTTCGAATACAAAAGCTTAGGAATAAATAATAGGTATTTAATAGCTGCAATTTGGAATTAAAGGCCCGGCTTACAACTTACAACTTGCAGCGGCAGCCTTAGATAACTACGCCACTAGCCTTAGATGACTGCGCCATCAGCTTAAAAGCCGGCCTTGCATTTACATTGCCAGCCTTCATGAAAAAAAAAAAAACCTTACACGAGCCAGCCCTAATTTTTCATATAAATAATTTATGTTTTATAGCTAGAGAGACTTTTTGACATACTTTTCTTTAGACATTGAGAATCATAAAATAGTTTTAGATAGTTTTTGAAGAATTCTTTGGGATAAGCGCTTTGATCATTGAGAGGATTTTGCTTTTGCTGTAGAGAGCAAGATTGAAGTTACAATTAAAGATTATTTCTTTCCAATACAGAATTAGTGACATCTATATCAATTATTCTTATGCAATTCTATAAATTACTTATACTTGCAATTATGAATTTGCTTGCAATTTCAATTAGTATTTGTGTTTTTGTTTCCAAATTCATGGCTAGCTAAATTTATTTGTAGGAATTGATGAAACTCTAGATAGTTAAGATGATGATTATGTTCATGTTATAGGATTAAGAGATATATAAATGATTCATCATTGCAATTTTTATGATTTCGATTATAATTACTCAATTGATTATAATTGTTAGAAACTCTAATGATACGGGAATTGATTAGGGTTTGTTAGAAATTCTTAATTAATTTGATTAATCAATGTGGAAGCAGATTAAATTGAATTAATTAGAAATTATCTAGAGATTAATGCGACGTTCAGCGATAGATTATTCACTAATTTAGAGTCTACTGTCAATTGGAAGATGCAAATGTTGACTAATTAATTAAGGGTTTAAATCCTTAAGTTTTAAGGTATAATAATTTCACTAGAATGACTATATAGCTATTAATCTATATGATATGATAACAATTTGATTTGCGTAATCTAGGGTGGATTCTGTTTTCCCACAATTCTCAATTGATTGCTTAATTTTATATTTTTCATAGTTATTTTCTTTTCAATAGTTTTAGAGTAATTATTAGATTAATTAATTTAATTTTAATTGCTTAAATATTGATAAGAACTAGCATAGGATTAATAATTTCTTAGTCCTTAAGGGATCGACCACCTTACTTTCTCTATATTACTTGATTTCGACTCAGTATACTTGCTGAAGTATTTATGATTTATTATTATATATATAGTTCAAGCGAATCAATAACGACCGACAGTTCAATAACCCCAACTTCCGGGAATTCTACGCTAAGCACTACATCACCCCGCACTTCACTTTAGTTACATACCCTTTATCAAATAGACAGGTAGAGGCAACCAATAAGGTCATCTTAGATAGCTTGAAGAAACGCTTAGACCAATCTCAGGGTGCCCAAGCTGACAAACTGCCCAATATCTTGTAGGGGTACTGAACCGCCCACTGTACTTGTACAGGCAAAACCCCCTTCCGCCTTGCTTTTGGGTCAAAAGCAGTCTTCCCTATTGAACTTAAGTTCCCTAATATTCGGACTCAAAGTTTTGACACCGCCCTTAACAACTCATTGCTATAGGCAAGCGTTGACACAATTGAGGAAATCAAAGACCTTGCTGCTGCTCTAGTAACCACATACTAACATCGGGCCCCCCGATATTACGATCAAAAGGTCAGACATAAGGAGTTTAAGGTTGGCAACTTGGTGTGCTGAAAACTAGAAGTCACGTGTTCACGTAAAGGACAAGGCAAGATGGCCTCCAATTGGGAAGACTTAGTCAGAGTTAGGGAGAGATTGAGTAATGGAGCATATAAGTTAGAAAGATTGGATGGCGAGCTCATCCTGTGTACATGGAACACCAATAATCTCTAGCTTTATTTTGATTAGAATTCCATTATGTACAATTTTTCTTTCCTTCGTAACAAAATAAATGTTTCACAATTGATTGTCTACTTCTCTCTTTCGCTCCCTTTCTTTCTATTACCATCCAAGCCTTTAAAGAGGCATAGAGATAGTCAGCTGAGTAGGTCAGGACGCCACCGACTTGGTGCCTTAGGGTAACCTCTGTAAGGGAAAACACCCTTTGCATTGAGAAACTCCCCCATACTAGGCAGGTCAAAATGCCACTGACCTGACCCCCTTAAGGTAACTTCGACATGGGGAAACACCCATTGCATAGAAGAATTCTTAAGAAAATATATTTAAAGAGGAAGATAAAGCAGGAGATGATGTTTCAAAAACATTTATCTATTCATTCATTGATTATTTAATTACTTAATAAAGGCCGTCATCCTGGCCTGACTTACATAAATTTAAAAAAAAAAAATCTACTATTGCCTATGATCAGCTAACTCCGATGATTAAAAAAAGTTTAGGGCACCGATCTATTCAGAGTACTAATTTTTAAATGCTTTAAGTGGCAAGTCTTGACTTGGAATAGGGCTTGAGGAATGTGAACTAGGAACACCAAAAGGATCACCCTTAGATGGATAGCATTCAAGCACTGCTTCGAGGGTGGCCTCCTATTAAGCTGCTGGGGCAAAAGCAAATGTAGAAGCACCTTGCTTCGCCCTAATAGCAGAGGGAGTGCCTACATCGTCAATGTCCTCCTGAGCGATCTCTCTTTCTCTCTCCAGGGCTTCTCTCTTCTCGTTGAAGGTTGGTGAATCTAGAAAGTCGAGGAAGCTCAAGTCCAAGTCTAGATAATGGGAGAGAACATCGCTCCGAGTATAGTAGGTGAAGTTAATGGATAGGTCCTCTAGTTCTTCTAACTACTCCTTGGTGTTCTGGTAGTTGCCAACCGCCTTCTTAGCGATAAAGTCACTAAGGAACTCCCCACTCTTCATCTTGGAAATGATCTCTTCCATCTCCAAAACTTTGTCCTACAACTCCTTAACCTACTGCTCCAAACCGACCCTCAAACCAGCCAGCTTTAGCGAAGTGGCCTTAACACCCTTGTATTCAGATGCCTTCATCGCTAGCTCAGTTTGTAACTTGGCCAAGGATGCCTTCAACTCAGCATTCTCTCTTTCAAGTTAGGCCTTAGCTTCACCCTCCTCGTCTAGCCTCTGAGAGAGATGAACCTTTGTCTTTTGCTCGTTCTCCAACCGAGCCTTCAGGTTGTCGACCTATTGGGCTACCTTCTTAACTATGTCCCTCTCCTGCTTCGCGTCCTTAAGCCTCGCCTTAAGCCCTACCACTTGTACAATAAAGTAGCACAGGCGCCTGTTAGCCTTGGTGAACTTTTTCAAGTACCTCTTACTAGAAGCTTTTGCCTTTAGCAAGTACTTCTCATGATGACACAATGCCTCCCAAAAGCCCATTACCTCTCTCTAGGCAACATCGAACTTGTTCAGTTGAAGTAGCACTTGGCCAAGGTACTGCAAATAAAAAACAAAGCCCACCGTTAATACAACTATCACATAAAAGCAAGACAATACAAAGGTAACAAAAACTTACCTATCACATCAACGTACTCAAGTGGCCCGCTATCTGTATGGGGTCTTCCCCATCTTCCTAAGAGAGCCCTTTGAAGATAACCCAATCGCCGGGGGTATAAGACTCTATCAAAGTCTGGTACTGCAACGTCAGATCATTAGCACGAACCTTTCACTTCAACATGAGGAGCTTCCCTAGAACCTCTTAATCTCCGACTCAGGGCTCCCTTTAATAGCTCGTCGTCCTGGAAAGTGTACAGCACTTCTTAGAATGAGTCGGCCCTATCCCCATCAACTTAAAGTTGTTGAGGACTTCAAAGAATGCATCCCCTATGCTGTCGACACTCTGATAGGGATGGGCCATTAGCCATGAATTCCATTTCCCCTTGTTTAAAGGCACCTTCTTTAGAGGCCTATGCTTTTTCACTCCCGGACTAGGCTCCTCGGTCGTCTTAGGAGCCTTACACTTCTAGCTAACAACTTAAGAAAGGACGACCACTTGCTTAATCTCTTGCCCCCTCACCTTCGGAAGGGAAAGCACCTGTAAATTAGGCCCCTCTACTTTGGTACCTTCATCGCCCAAGACAATGGGCTCGATAGAAGGGGCAAGAGTAGGAACAAGCAAAGCTATACCTAAGAGCTCTACCTCTATAGGCTCATCCCAGATGTCAAGGGGAATCCCTTGAGGAATAAACTTCAACCATACCTTACTAATCTCGCCAGGCCTCAAATTCAACCTCATTACCTTTGCCTTTAGTGAGTCTGCCTTGGTTCACACCTAGCACCTGCACATCAGGTCATCAACAGTTAGATAAGGCATCTTTGGGGCCAAATTTTTGCCTGCAAGAAACCTGATCGAAATTTAGAAAAGGAAAGCAAGAACAAACTAAAAGAAACTACCATTACCATTCGCAAAACACCGCTGTAACCAGTATGACCAAGGAGGTGCTCAAACCTTACAGGTGACGAACAAAGCACCTCGACACTAGCGTAACAAACGTAAGCGCGTAAGAACGAACCTGTACCTTCAACCTACTTCTCCACCACAACTTTTTTCATGTTGGGGAAGAGCTCGAAGATTGGGTGCAGGAAATACCTCTCCATGATCTCCGCAATATTAATCTCCTTGCCATCTCTTAGCACCATAAAGGCCAAGATCTCCTAGGTAACCTCGGTGTCACTAGGACTAAGCCTCATCTCACCTTTGGTATGGACCATCCCAGTCCAGCAGGTCTAAAATTCTACCTCTTTAGGCAGTTCAACCACCATATATTTGTCCTACTAGCCTTTAACTAAATCTATGAGGCCACAGAACAGCTTCTTCCTTAGGTATGACTGAAGGTAAGGCTAATGAGAGCACCTGAAAAGCCTTTAATACCCTCTACCCATTGGGAGGGACCTGCAACAGATTGCAACGATGGTAGTTGAAGAACTCCTTCTCGAAGCGACTTGGAGGGAGATGCTACCCAAACGCTAAGGACTTTTTAAAGACTGTAAAGCGCCTCCTTAATGGTAGGGGCATCCATTTGTCCCTGTTTGGCAACCTAATCTGCCACCTAAGGATCGCCTCCACAAGAAAGTTACTGATGACCCAACTGGGGGTAGATTGCTTGCTTCTACTCACATAACCGCTAAGCCCCTTGCTCATCTCAGGACCATCAAACAAATCCTTCAGGGGGGAGAGAACGTCTACATATACATCCCTAGGGATAGTATTAATAATTCTGGCTCTATCTAGCGCCTCCATCACCATCTTGATAGGTTGGTCAAGTTATACTAGTTATGAAGCCTCGCCCTCCCATGCCTAAAGGGGATCACTACTGGTAGGCTCTGAACTAAAGAGATGTGACGACGAAGAGGAATCAATCTCACCTCTGTTGGTTGACATGACTGTAATATTGGAAGAAGGAAGTTTGAAAGTTTGAATATGAACATGGAATTTATAATAACTGAATAAGAAGATTGCAAAAAAGTGGTCTCTCTTTATGATCCTCCTATTTATAGGCAAATCGCCTAGGAAGCCATATAAGCGGTTATAGGGATTTGTATAAACACGAATCCCTTGGAATGTTAGGTAGCAAGCATGTGGAAAGCATCTTGATCGAATAGTCATCTTCAAAAGGCAAAAAGCATGTAACTGTACCCTAGTCTACTACAGCACAACACCTGTCGTGTCTCATTTAATGCACGTAATACAGGTAAGAAAATATCATATTTTGAAAAAAGTTCCTTCAATAAAAAGCTTCTTCAAGGCCTATCCAACTTCTACATAGTTGGCCTGATAAAGGCATGACGTAGTTGTGTTTACTCAGTCCTCGTCGAGTACTGCTCAAACAAACTAGTTCGTAGCCTTGAAGCACCAGCTTAGTGAATCATAAGGGTATCCTACTCTGATACCCCAACCTAAGCCTCGCCTAGGGCTTTAACACTCCACTTAAGAACTCCCATCCACTCCCGTTCGTCTCACCTAAGATATTTTTTGCCCAAGTATCCACTGCCTTAGATACCTCCACCTCGGCTACTTTGGCTACCTTCTGGTCCGGTCTTATGTGCCCACTGCGTCAGCCCTATAGCGTCAAGTTAGATTCCTCTAAGTCAGATTGGTCACACCTAAATAGCCCATATATCCCTTCTCCTTGCCTTCACCTCGATAATGAAACTGTAAGGGGGTAATTGTTGACGGGCACACTAAACATGAGCCCCTTAGGCACAACTGAATCAACTGCGCTTCATGGCTTAGGGCTCGCCCCTGTGGGCCTAAGCCCTAAGCTTGAATGGACTAAGCCCAATGAGCCCTACAATGACTATAATACACAAGATAAGGATGAAATATCCACGTCTTGAATAAGTAAGACACGTCGGGTACAACGATTATACTCTCCTATACTTATAAGAGAAGATCTTTCTGACCAACTAACCTCCAACTGCTGGTTACACTCCATTATAAATATCAGGTCACTTATGTAACTCATGTAAGAGTTATTTATTAATTTATTAAAGTTAAGTTTAGAAAAGTTATTTACAACCTATATAGAAGTTATTTATCAATTTATTAAAGATTAAGAAGATAATTTATAATATTTAAAAGTTTAGAAAGTAAATCTGTATTTTAATAATCCAATTGTTTAATTTATATTTGCCCTATTACTCCACTTGTTTAATTTATGATAATCCAACTCAAAATTGGCACGTACAGTGGTCCAGATAATTGGATATTTTCATTTTGCTTCTTTAAGCACGTATCGTAGTACCTAACACGGACAAAGGCATATGTATTGCGTCGAAATTATTGAATTATGTCTCTTGACGTTTCCACGAAAATGAATGGTCATGAGAGAAATGTACGCCAGTACGACATCGAAGTTTCTAAACTAGTGGCTACCTTCTAGCCATGATTCATTGATAAGAACCAGATTTCTTATAATTAAAATAATGCTACACGTTATCATTCATATCCTGACCAACGTTTAAATTCAACTATAAATGATGCTCACTTGAACTCGCTAGCTACGCCGCAGAGGAAAAAAAGAAAAGAAAAAGATATACATCACAAGGTGTCGATCATGGCGAGAGGATTGGCTTTTCTAGTCGATCAAGGCGATGGAGGAGTCCTTTTTCTGCTTTGCATGATTGAATTTTCAGTGACCATCACTTCCATGGTAATTTTTGCCTGTGGAGATACTAGTGCGTAGTCCGGTGGAGGCGGAGGTGGTAGCATTAACGGTATGGTGATGGTGGCGGTGATGGTGCCACCGGCTAATAATTAATTTCTTCATGGACATGCTGCAATTTACTCCCCCTATATTCAGATTTCACTTTTACGTAATATCCATGACTGAAGTTTATCTCTTACGGCTTTCTAAGTGGATACAATTGAATGTTCCCAACATGCTTGTCTTTGATGATATAAGTCGATAATACTTAAAAATAATAATTATTCCATCCATTAAATATGTGTGTTTGTGCCCATATGTGAGCGCCTGCACATATGTATATTATGCTTAAAAATGCGCATAAAAATACCACTTACTATCACTAAGTTACTAAGAACTTGAGCATAGAGCTTTATTCTACATATGATTTTTCGTCAATGAAAAAAAAGAAAATAAAAAAATTGTCTATTGAACTTTAGTTTGGTTTTTCTAAGTTATGGTCCAACCGAAATCGATTGAATTTTTTTTATTTCCAACCGAATTCTCTATTCGTGTCCAACAATTACATGTTATTATCAACACTACGTTATGTATATTTTATTTATTGCATTTTTGTTCATCTGCATAATGATATGTGATTGGAGCAACCCTACATTTAACTTGGTTATATTAAAGCTTCAAAGCTGCACTGAGGTTATGGCGAGCCCTTGAGAATGATCTGATGTTTTACTATATATATATATTTGACATCTACTTTTTGACTTTGCTTCTCAGTTTCCCTCTTGTACTTCAACCAGCAAGAATATCACAAGGAAGTAATGACTAACATATTCCTAAATCAACCCAGTGGCTGAGTGAAATCACGTAATTTAGCCACTTTATGCACGATCCTTTCACAATATTTGTGCAGAATAATTTCAACAAATTCCATTCGAGAAAACTAAAGGTCGGATGGTTATGTTATGGTGCGCCATCAAAGATCATTAGATTGAATCAGACAGGACAAGATGAACATACAGAAATAGGAGAGAATTTGATATTGGAAACCCTATTGTAGGGGTTAAAAAAATAACAGTAATAATAAAAAGAAAAACTATGGCAGAAAACGGACCATACACTATAAATAACGAGAGAGTACATAAAGGAGTGTTATATAGGACTTATTCTAATACTTTGTTCTCATTTATAGAGATCAAAACTAAAACCAACAATAGGCTCACATAAAAGACTCATCAAATTTCGTATTAGAAATAATATAAAATCCTAAACACCTATTTATGAATCTAATATAGTAGAAGCCATACTAGCAAAATTGATTAGCCAAAAAAATGGGGACAGAAAAACGAAGCACGTAATAGTATATAAAAGGAAATAGACAAAACAGGAGAGAGATGGTAAGAATCACCGTACCATGAGCTCGATGAAACTAATTGAAATTTGGATTGAAACTAATATGCAATGGGGATGGGTTTGGAATGGGTTTTAAAATGTAATTGAGACAGATTCAGAATAAGTCTTATGAGATTCAAACCAACCTTTGTAGGGTTTATCATTTTCTAAAATTGTATAAAAACCCTATAGGTGTTTACCTCCTATTCCGAGAACTTGCCCTTATGGGGTTCTCATCAGGTTTAAGAACGAGTATTTATCGCATTCAGATGAAATGAAAGGGAGAGTAGAGTGAAAAACAGTTAAATAGAATTAGAGTTATACTTATTAACTTACACACAAATAAAATTTGAAAATTAGATATGTTGTATAGTATAAAAATTCTATAATGCATGCATAGTGAATAGGTTAAGAGATATGTTTATTAATATATTATTTCTTACCCGGTGGGTTTCCTATAGTGTTTTTTTTTTAATCCTAAAATTCGATCCTAAACTCTATAGTGTAACTAATCCTTAATCGATTTTTATCGTGTTCGACAAATTGAATACCTTATAATAACCTGCCTAATTGCATCCTTAATTGAAACTAGTTGAACTTCAATTAAATCGTTGTTTAGGTCAGAATGAAATTTTCTACAAAACTTTCATTAAATATGTCCCTCTTCTCCAATGAGTTCTAAATGCATGATTTTTCTCCTTTAAAAAAAAAAGAAAAAGAAAATCTATATCCCATTATGTTAGGTAAATATTTGCGTATACACTAAAATCTATATCAAATTGCCAAATTAAATCATGTTGTCTTTAAATTTTACCGGTAAATATTGGGATAATTCGTTTCGTTGCGTGGCACTTGTAAGACAAAGAAAAAATGGCTATGAGGGCAGTACCAAAGGATACTCTGGTGCAACTACTCCAATACTTAAGTCAGCATGATCGCAATGGGTAAGAACCCTAAGGAACATAAGAGAGTTAAGAGAAAGATAGAGCCTCCCTACTTGAAGGCCTCATCTAGTATTTATAACAGATAGGGTTAAATTAAATCTAAATTGGGTTATTAAAGTTGAGTTTTCATTATGGGCCTATCAATTTGAGCTTAGGAAGCCTATATCCAAAACGGCCTATCAACACTTGCTCCCCCCCTACCCCCATTCTTATTATCGAGGAGTTCGGCAAGGAGACTAAGTATATGAATAGGCTCCTGATGCTGCAAACAGAGGTGTAACCTAAAAAGGCCAAGGTTAAGGTAGGTCTGACAAGGCCAAGGTGTGCCTAAAGAGGTTAAGGTGAGGCTTAAGGAGGACAATGTGAAGCTTAAGGATGCTAAGGTAGGGGAGTTCCTTAGATGTACAGATTAATGTTTTATCTATAAGGTTATCCAGTATGATTGAGTTGGTAGTGTTCCAACTAATGATGCCTAAAGAGGCGAGAAGGGAGTTCTTCAAATATATAAACTAATATCCTATCAACAAGGTTACTCAATGTGGTCGAGTTGGTAAGGTTCTAACTGACGATGCTCGAAGATGCGAGAGGGGAGCTCCTCGGATATACAAACTAATGTTCTATCGACAAGCTTACTCGATGTGGTCAAGTTAGTGAGGTTCCAACTGACGATGCCTAAAGAGGCAAGAGGGGAGTTCCTAGGATATATGAACTAATGTCATATCTACGAAGTTACCTAATGTGGTTGAGTTAGTAAGGTTCCAACTGACGATGCCTAAAGAGGCAAGAAGGGAGTTCCTTAGATATACAGACTAGTATCCTATCGACGAGCTTACCCAATGTGGTCGAGTTGGTCGGGTTCCAACTGACTATACCTGAAGAGGCGAGAAGGGAGTTCTTCGGATATACGGATTAGTGTCCTATCGATGAGATTACCCAAAGTGGTCAAGTTCTAATTGATGATGCTTGAAGAGGCTAGTAGATTAGGTAAGTTTTCCATATCGGACATAACCTATGCTAAGTGGAGGTAGAGGGGAGGTGCAAGTAGGTTCTCCTTCTAGTGCCTCTTGTCCCCCACTCTTCTTATTGAGGATTCAACAATGAGAGTTAACGTACAAGTGGGGCTCATAAGCCTGTATTGTAACTGTACCAAGCATTAGCTAGAGCATCATTGTGCATGGAGCACTGTAGATAGCTCATATTTATGAAAATGTGAAAGAATGTAATAAAAGGATTTATTACAATGCAAAAAAGAAAGAGAGGGAAACTTAGCTTAGATGCATAGGTTATACTCGTAAATGTTATTCGCTAGCTACTGGATTTTACATGTTATTGGATAGTTAAACTTAATAGTCAACAACAAGCTATACGATACTTGGAAAGTATGCGTGTTGCTATACAAGTTGACTTGAAGAGCTCCTGGTCTATTTTTGTGCTTGATCTATTATAGAGCTCTATTTGATATGAAGCTATCCAATTTAGTAAGATTGTTGTAGAGTAGTTTAGTTATCTATGAAGAGCTCAATTAAAAGAAGCTTGAAGCTTGGAGTTAGAAGCTTAGGATTGATGGACAGCTCAGCTCAGCTGTCTTTCAAGGGTTACTTGAAGGAGCTCGAAGCTCAAGCATGATGGACTTTAGGATCTTTGTTGGGGAAAACTAGAGGTGTTTGGTAATGTATCCCAAGATGTGTGGACAATAAAAGCATAACCTATAGTATCTCAAGGTAGTTGCTTATCTAAAGTTTATGTAGCCATTGATTGGATCAAGTATGGTGAAGGCGCTTAAGCTCAACTTCAATAGCGCATGCATAATCCAGTTCCTACTCTTACTCAAGCCTTAACTAAAGTGGAGAGCACTTTAGGTTGATAATGGATTAAAAGTGTCCAATGCTCGAACTTGTTTTGGCTAGGCATAACCATGACCAATTCGATTGGACTTAATTTAGCTTAGTACGGCCACGAAGAGTTCGACTGGACTTATTGTGACCTTAGATTTGTTGCTTGGCAAATCATAGCTAACTCAACTTAGATACAAGTAACTTGTAGCTTATTGCCGGCTTAGACTTGCTGCTTGGTATATTGTAGTCGTTTGGACAATGCTCGAGGAAGTAGCTATTCTAGAATTTAGTTTGAATAAGACTTGTTGTTAGTTTGCTTGGATTAGCTTTATTAGTTGCCAAAGAGCTACTATTGTGGGTGAGTGGCCAATCAATGCTACTAATCGTATGAGTAGTTGGTGTCACATAGTTTGCATGTAGGTTGGTGATTGCTCGAGCTTAGCAATATAGTAAGTACCCCGGTTGCTTTGGTATTGTCGTTAGTGAACACTTCAAAATATAGTTTCTTTAGGCTCAGTAGTCTATCGATGCTCCCGAATTTTCTATTTTAGAGCTAGGTTAAAGTGTTGTTGAGCTGTTCAGTGAATCATAGACAACTTAACTCGGCTCGACATACTATATGCTCAAGTTGGCCTCGAATTAAGTCCACTTGGCTATTATGTTTCAACTAGGTTGCATGCGTCATTTTTTAATGATTAGAATTCAACAAATGAGCAATTGGTCGATCAACTTGTGTAACTAAATCCGATTTGACATGCTCTTGATTAATACGAGTTTTATGCTTGGTCATCAGTGTAAAGAGCTTAGACTTGTTGTCCATGCAAGGCTTAGACATCAAGTCATCTTGCATTATGGTAGCTCGTTGGCTATAGTTAAGAGGGGCTTTAGCTGAATACTAGTGGAGTGCCTATTTCGGAGCTTTATCAACATCAGTTCTTATTGCACAATAATGATGCTACATGTCGAGCCTAATTTTTCAATTTTCTATTTAAAATTCAATTTTAATTCGATTTCCCACTTTTCGATTAATACTACACCTTAATCCATTTAATATTAATCCTCGACTACAAAAATTGAAAAATTCCAGTTTTTTTATTTAGAAAAATTTTTAAAGTCACCACCTAATCAAAGTCGAGAAAGGTAGAAATTGTAATCAATTGAGTGAATTGATTACGATTTAGCTATCGGTCCTAGATTTCAATTTGAATGAAGAACCAGAGGATTCCGAGTTCCGGAACTAACTTATTAAACTTTAACGGGTACTACTATCTATTTGCTGAAATTAAGATTATTCTTCTAATTATAATATTGAAAATAAAAAATAAAAATAAAAATAAAAGAACCTAGGTTTCTACAAATTTTATTGTTGCCTGAAAAGTATTTACGTACCCGCTAATCGGAATAAGACAATCATAGTTCTTTCCGGATAAAAAAAAACTTTAATGTGTTGATTGATTTTAATTTTGAAAATCTCCCAAGTTTACGTTTTTAATTAATTCGTTTTATTTAAAAAATCTAAAAAGTCCTAACTCTTGAGTGTTATTGTTTTATAAAATAAATACTCTAATAATCCTATTTTTAAAAGGGTCTTTTTTAATTTTTATTTTAAAGAAAGAAAATTTTCTATGTGATAAATCCTTAAATAAAACCAAATCCTAAAAAAAAAAAATCCTAACAATCCATAAACTAATATATATATATAACTACCTACCAAAACTAAAATAATTCCATATAATACGCTTATATAAGAATTAATATTAAAACTCCTATACTTACATGTTCATATATTATATTATATAAAATATAATAATCTATATATAATGAAAAACAATCTTAATGGTTTATAAACTAATATTCACGTCCGTATCTAGATAACTATTATTAAAGAACCATTTATTTAAATCGTTATCTAATTTATATAATATTAGAAAACTAATACTAAAAACATCTCCTATTCTATACACATATGCTATATAGTAATACAATATAATAACAAATTTAAAAAATTAAAAAAAAAAATTGAATCGAACCTAATTTCGAAGGCCAACTGTGCAGTGCTTCAGACGTGCATGTTCTTTAAGGCTTTGTCTGATCGTCGGCAGGAGGATGAATTCGACAAGCGTGGACGGTGATTGCACATTCATTATGGAATTGCACAGTGACGATGGTGAGCTGCAACGGTGTTGTTGCGCATACTGCAACGTTCTGTCGCGGATGGATGGCCGCGTGTTGTTGGATGTGTGTGACTTGCCACAGGCGATCGGGGAGGATGGAGTGTGGTAATGGCTGTTCGGTGTTGGTTACGGACAGCGAGTCGATTTCCATTGACAAGCGATTCTTACTGTACTGGCGTGAAGGATGCCGAGTTAGGTTCTCTCCCAGTAGCAGTTGCCGGCAGCGAAACTTACTGCATGGAGTGTAGACTGCTGACTGGAGTTGATTCGCGATCCACGTTTGGAATCAGGTTGGCATTGCGATGCAATGGCTCGTGGACGGACTTGGATTTTGCTATTGGTCACTGGACGAGTAGCTGCTGTTCAGTCGCTGAGCCTCTCGGTGCGGTGTATGTATTGCAGTTGTGTCTATTATAGATGGAGGGAATTGGGCTGCTTGGTTGGCAAGTGCAATGACGATGTTGCGGTTGTGATCATGTGTTGCTAATCGATAGTATAGCATGCATTGTTGTGGGCAGTGGGCTATGGACGCCGATTGTGTAGGTTAAAAAGATTAGTTGAGATTTAAAATTAGACTTTTTTGAAAAAAGAAATCACAATGGAAGAAAAGATAAAATACATATATATGCTTGACAACATTTGAACTTATGACTTTAAATTAAATCTACTACAATTCTTTAATACTTATCCATTAAGCCATTAATCTATACCTTAATTTTTAATAAGATTACATTGTACTTAAACCGTGTGACTCTCTAAAATAATTTTTTGAATTGGATAAAAATTAAAATTAGTTTACCCTAAAATAATTTACTTTCTAAAATAAATCTAAAAATCTTTATAATTTTTCCTTTTTCTCATTTTTTTGGTATTTTCATCATTTTTTTATTTTTATTAATTTTATCTTTTATATTTTATTATTTTTGAGTTAGGACCTTATTTAAAAAAACTAAACTATAACGACTAAGAACAAAAATCAAGTATGTACACTACACAACATCTTTTTGAAGTATTAGTTGGGCTTGACTCATGTCTTAGGAGAAGGTCAAAATTCTCACTTAAGTAAAACAGGTTGTTGAAGTTGGCCAAGGAGTTTAACGAATTTAGGGGCAACGTAAGTAGGCTTTTCAAACATGCAATTACAGTTGGGAACAGGGTTAAAGTAGAGATAGCATTGCCTATGGAGCAGTATCCGTTAGTTCTATTGCAATTGAACTGGCATCTGTTAAAATCCCCCCAATTACACATTGATAAGAATCAGCCTATAATTATCTCCAAACCAAAGCCTACCTGTCCCAAGCCAAGGCCAACCTATCCTAAGCCAAAGCTAACTTATTCTAACTTAAGGCTAAATTGTACAATACCAAGGCTGAACAGCTTTTGTCAAGGCCGAGCTAATACTAGAACACTAGGAGCAAGAAAAAGAGCCACTCGACATTAAGTCTGTCATTTATCGAGAAGCCAAAAGACCATAGGCCGAGGACTTAAGGCAAAAGATTCACTCAGCACGGCATGGAAAGACTAGTGCCGACTAATTCTAGTACTCGATAATTGTGGGTTGATCTTTCAAGTATCTCAACCAAATACTACGAGACTTTAAGGACTCTTCCCCAGACCCAGACATCTAATTATCGACCCCATCCAGTTCGGATCCTATTAAATGCATAGTTTTGCATTATTGTGAATATTTTCCCATTCTTTAGGGTTTTAAGCCTTATACATCATTTACATTTTTACTATTAGAGTTTTAGGACTTGCTATAAATAGGAATATTTGTAAACTAACAAGGGCTTTGATCAGATAATTACAGAGTGAAGAATATACCCACACTTGGAACTTTTCTCATTTTGAGCAAAGTCATTCTTGAGCTCTTAGAGCTAGCATTGTCAAATTACTGAGTGTTGACTAACTCTTTAATCCTTCTTGCATTTTTATCAATCTTTTTCTTGAGATTGTAGTGAACCCCTTCATTTGAGCTAGTCAATACGTCACATCTAACCTCTCATTTGAAAACCGAATAATATTTAATATTCATTTTGTTGCATGGCACCTATGAGAAAAAGAAAAAATGATTACGGGAGCAGCACTGGAGGATGCTCCACCACGACTACTTCAATACTTAAATCAATATGGTGGCAATAGATAAGAACCCTAAGGAGCATGAGAGAGAGAGCCCTACCTAAAGGATTTTTTCTTATTTATAGCAGATAAAGTTAAGTTGAATCTAAACTAGAGAGTTGGGTTTTCATTATGGACCTATCGACTTAAGTTTGAGAGGCTTATATCTAAAAAGACCTATCAACAAATCAATATCGTAATTTACATTTATTATTATTATTATTATTATTATTATTATTATTATTATTATTATTATTATTATTATGTCATCTTTTAATCTATTAATTATTATATTTGTAACGATTTATATTTAAAAGTAATATTGATAAGTAATTTGAATATTATGATTATCTTTAGACATGAAGCCTTGTATGTCTTGAAAAAGAAGAAACCAGGCCATCTTTCAAAAGTGGAATATTATTAATGTACATAAATTCTAATTTATGGTAATCAAACTCAAAGTTGACTTTATTGTGACCCCTTTAATTGTATATTTTCATTCTGCGTTTTGAAGCAAATTATATATATATATTAATACCAAAGTGATATGTGTATAAAGTATGTATTTAAAACGCATATTGATAATAATGAATCTATATTTTTATATCTTAAAATTTTATTAGTATTTATTCTTCGCTCATTAAAACACTTAACTTAAGCATGTATACTTACACCGAGCAACTAGACATTGAAGTTCCTAAACTAATAATTTCTTAGTTCCGAACAATTAGAAAATTATGATTTGCGTCGATATTATTGCGTTACGTTTGACTTTTCCTGGAAAATGCATGTTTAAGCTTAAGCACGTGTACTAGTACACCGAACAACTAGACATTGAGGTTCCTGAACTAATAATTTCTACCTCTCTGAGAATCTTCCGCATATCCCAAGTAAACGTTTAGATGCAACTATAAATAATATTCACTTGATCTAGCTAGCTATAAACTGGAAAAAAGGGAAGCAAAAGATATATCAAGAGTGCCAAATATGGCGAGAGAATCGGTTCTTCTAGTCGATGGCCAAGGAGAACTAACAGGCTTTGGCGATGATGGAGTCCTTTTCCTGCTTTGCGTGATTGTATTTTCAGTGACCATCATTTCCATGGTTATTTTTGCTTGTGGAGATGGCGAGCCTAGAAATCAAAGGAGATGGTCTGGTGGCGGTGGAGGAGATGGGGGATATGATGGTGGCGGTGCCGGTGGTGATGGAGGTGGCGGTGGTGGCTGTTGATTCATTCCATTGCCAACATGCTGCGATTTATTCCATCTATCCTATGTTCATATGTTACTTCTGGTTTATGATTGAAATTAAATTTATCTCTTATAGCTTTCTGAGTGATGTGAATGTTCCCAATACATGTATCTTTGTCGATGTATGTCATTTATCCTTAAAAATTAATATTCCATCCGTCCATCTTATTATTATTATTATTATTATTATTATTATTATTATTATTATTATTATTATTATTATTATTATTATTATTATTATTATTATTATTATTATTATAGCATATGCGTGTGATTTTTTTAGAAATGCATACAAATACTAATTATTAACAATACTAATTATTAATGTTAATGTTGTCAAATTTGAATGGAAGATTGACCCAAAATGTGAAAAGGTTAATGATTGAGAAGGTCAAATAGGAGTTGAACTAATAATGAATCAAAATTAATTAAGATATTGTAATATTATTCATAAGATAATAAAATTATCCAAAGTTAAGAAGTTTTTTTCAGTTTACTTTTCATTTTTCTCATACTTACATTTATTTTTTTAGCAAATCAATGCATTTTCTTAAAGAAAACAAAAGAAATGATATATTTTGAACTGAATAACCCAATTGAGTCCTCCAGTTGGATCGATCAAATTCAATTAGTATACTATCTATGATGATTAAAGAGTAATTTAGACCAATTTTATGGAGAAGTCATGATTGAACCGAACAAGTTAAATCGAATCAAACTAAATGGGTCAACTTAAATTTGATAATACTAAATAATACAGATTTATACTCTAATTAAGATTTTTCAACAAATTCAAATATCATATTGTTAGGGGGGCAAATTACTTTGGGATTTGGTTTTGTAAGTTACAATCCAATCCAATGATTGGCTCGAGTTTTCTTTTATCTTTCTCCATTTGTGTGTTTATCAATTACATGTTACCGTATATAAATACCACCTTATATATATTTCTTCTTCTTTTTTTCTTTTTTTTTGCATTTTTGTTCATGTGGATGATGATACGTGATTGAAGAGGATGAACACTTAACTAGATTAAATCAAAGCTGTACAGCTACAATGGTATTTTAGAAAGCACTTAAGAATAATATGATATTTTACTAGAAATCTATTTGCTTATATATATAACTTCCACCTTATGACACTCATTCTCATTTTCCCTGTCAAATTTATACCCTAACCAGCAAGAGCTGACCGTATCATGAGGAAGTAAAGGGATGGTGTCGTTATTTCTATAACTCGGCCTCCTTTATATCATAATTATTCCTAATTGACTAAAATATTCCAAAATACAACTTTACTACTTAAAATCACGTAAATACAACTTTACTACTCAAAATCACGTAACAGAGCCACTTTCCTTTATGCAAATTTTTTCTCTATATTTATCCAAAAGAATTTCAACGAATTCTATTCGAGGTAAATAAAGCCTGATGCTTCTGTTATGGTACACAATGAAAGATAATTAGGTTGAATTAGACAAGACAAGACGAATATAAAGAGGCAGGAGAGAAGAGATCAACAAAATGATTTGACATTGGAAATCTTAATGTAGGGCAAAAAAAAGAAAAAGAAAAAAAAAGAAAAAAAGAAAAACCATGGGAGAAGAAAAGGGGCAATAATCCACTAACAATAATAAGAGCATATGATATACAACATTGTTTCATTTAATATCAAATTAAAACCAATCATGGGCTGACACAAAAGACTCATCAAATCTTATTTGGAAAATTTATATAAAATCCTAAACACCTATTTATAAATTCAATTATAGTAGGGAAGAAATTAAAAAAAATTGATTAGCCAAAAATTGGGAAAAAAACATACATGATAGCATATAATAGGAAATAGAGAAAACAGGAGACGACCGGAATCACTATACTTTTGTTGGGTCAACCTAATTGAAATTCAATGGATTGAAACTAGCTGAACTTTAGTTAAGTGATTGATTTGCGTCAGAATCTCTCTCTTCTAGAAAAGTTTCATCAATTACTTCCCTATTCGTAAAAGAGTTTCGAATGCGTGATTTTTTCTTTTTCTTTTAAAAAGAAAAAAAAAAAAAACAATAACGTCATCGAGTAGACTGGATGTGCGCTATAATAATGAAGCTGGTAAGTTCAAGCCATTTTCGCGAAATTATGGTACTAGCTACACGCTAACATCTGCAAACAATTAACTAAAACTGAATTGCATAAAAGTTTATGGCTATAAATTTAATGAATTAAGACAATGGATAAATTAACCCATGCTCACTGTGCCCAAAAAAACAAAAAAGAAAAGAAAGAAAAGAAAGAAAGAAAGAATCCCATGCCCGTAGTTTTACTAGTTAACGAGAGTTTAAAAAAAAAACAGAAAATTCCTAATCAAAACATTGATTTTTCTTTTCAGTCATCCAATTCATAATCTTCACTTCATAACTAAAACTCTATGAAAAATTTAATAGTCCTAATTAATTCTAATTACCCAATATTTCTATATCAAGATATTTACACCTAATCACGCTAAATGCATAAACCGTAACAACTTCTTTATATGCATACTTCTATGTCACGACTAAATTACGATTACTCTCACATCAAACAAATCCTAAATTCCTTATCGAGTTTGTAAAGGTTTTAATTCATAAAACTGTCACCAACCAAACGGTAGATTCATATCATGACATTGAGAAAATTAAAACTCAAATAATTGCACCACGATATATAATATAATCATATGTTAAAGATCAATCAAGCATGTTCAATAATCCATGCAACGTTTTTATGATGGAGCAAAATCACGAAAACAATAGAAACCACCATGGAAAATAGAGATTAATCATAAAATGAAAATCTTGGATAAGCTTCGATGAGTCTCGCTTCACTAAAGCGTCCGTTTTCTCCTCTCTTCGGACAGCATGGTATCTATCCGAAAACTCTAACTTGATTTGGTTGAATAGAATAAGGATTTAATGAAATCACATAGTAATAGATATTACAATATTTAGTTGAGTGTGAGTGAATTCGCGTTACATTGTTTATTAGAAAGAATTGAACAAGGTAGAAACTTATATGTCCAAAATACCCCGACTAATTAAATAATGAAATAAATAACAAATAAACAATTAGAAAATTTGAAAAAAAAAAAAAGAAGAAGAAGAAAAACAGATAAACAAACCCATTGTTAGTCTTCCTCATTACTCCATTGTGTCATCATCCTTACAATGTTGAAAACCTAACCCATGAACAAGCCTAAATCAAACCTAGCAAAAATTGAAAAAACCTAAGCCAAATTGGAAGGGGAAACTATCATAATCTTCATACTAATCCACCAATCTGTCATCTATCTCTGATATCTGACAAGATGAATTCCTTAGTTCAAGAAGGGACAAACACTAGTTCAACAACATTGGAGACAAAATTGAAAACCAAAAATTATTTTGTATTAATGTTAAAAAAAAAAAAAAAAGGATGCAACAATAGGTGTAGACTTATTGATTTCTTGCTTCAACAGTGAGCAAAAGGGAAGATGAATATCTAGTGACACTTCCATGTGATAGAGAGAATGAGAGGGAAGAGAAGGTCAACCTACTTCGATGCTTTGTTTGATGGGTAAGATTGGGTTTGGCTCAATCATGATTTTTGGGTTAGGTTTTTTTTTTTTTTTTCTCCCTTTTATTTGGTTTGTGGTGTTTCTATTCATACAATGGAGTGGGTAGGGTTTCTTTGATTTTTAAGTAATGTTTTGTTCTAAGGGTAGTTGTGATCATTTTGTAGTTTGTTTAAGGGTATTTTTAGAAGAAACAATACAGTGAGAGCTCAGAATCCCAATTCTAAGGTGCTAACAAGGAATTCCAATTATAGGATGAATTGAGATTCCCAGTGTCATCTTACAATCTTATCGGTAGAGATTGCAATAATTTACTCCATCGTATAGCACTTACAAGAGAAAAAGAAAATGCTACGAAATAGTGCTGGAGCACCTTTTAACGCGATTACTCCGATGCCTAAGTGAAATGTAGTGGTTGTGAGTGAAAACCCTAAAGAGTCTTAACGAGAAGAGAAAGAGAAAGTGAAAGCGCCATATTTGATGAGGCTAATCTATATTTGAACTAGGCTATTGAGCTGGGCCTTCATCATGGGTTTGTTGGTTTAGGCTTGGGGGGAAGAGAGGGGGGCTTATATCCAAAAAGGCCTATCAACACTTACCGCCCCACTCTCATTGTCAAGGAGTTTAATAAGAAGAGTGAGCATATGAATAGGCTCTTAATGCTCCAAATTGAGTCGTTATAAGATGAAGAGGCCAATTGATGAGGGATTGAAGAGTTCAAGGCCTAAAGAGGCTGAAGGGGGCTTAAAGAGGTAAAACCTTAAAGAGGCTAAGGTCAATAGGGGCTGAAGAGGTCGAGGTGGGCCTACGAAGGCGGAGCCAGGGTAAGCTTGAGGACACCAAGCAAAGGCTTCAAGAGACAAGGCTTGGAGAGGTGAGAGGGGGAGTGCCTCAAATGTATGAACTAATATCTTATCAATGAAGTTACCCAGTGTAATCGAGTTGGTAGTGTTCAAACTGACAAATGCCTAAAGAGGCGACAGGAGATTTCCTTAGATGTACGAACTAGTGTCCTATGAACAAGGTTACCCGGTGTGGTCAAGTTGGTGGTGTTCTAACTGGTAATGCCTAAAGAGACAAGAGGGGAGTTCCTCAAATGTATAGACTAGTGTCCTATCGACAAGGTTACACGACGCAATTGAGTTAGTGGTGTTCCAACTGACAATGCTTAAAGGGGTGAGAGGAGAGTTCCTCGGATGTATGAACTGATGTCCTATCAATGAGGTTACCTAATGTGGTCGAGTTGGTGGTGTTTTAATTAACCATGTCTGAAAAGGCGAGTAGAGCAAGCAAGTCATCCAAATCAGATACGACCTCTACTATGTAGAGCTATGAAGCAGGCAAGCAATCTAAGTTGGACAACACTTGTGCTAAGTAGGATGGTTGAGTAAGCGAGTTCTCCTTCTAGCACCTCTTGCCCCCACTCTCATTGTTAAGGATTCGATAATGAGAGTTAGTATACGACTAGGGCTCCTAAGGCTTAAGCTGTTAACATCCCAAGTCATAGTTAAAGTATCATTGTGCGTAGAGAACTATGCATGAAGAAGATAGCTCATATTTATGAAAATATAAAGGAATGTAATAAAAAGGATTTATTACAATGCAAAAGAGAAAGAAGAGAGGAACTTAGCTCAAAGATATGGGTTGTACACGAATTCCCCATTGTTAGAAGAGTGTCAAAATGTAGCTTAGTTGCTTGCACTGTTGAGCATTTGGGCTATACGACTTGACTGAGATCAGGTAAAGCTTGCGTGCCTGACTGAAGCAAAGACTGAGGCTTACGTACTCCACAACTCATAACGTATTTGCTCTCGGTTTAATTGAACTATGGAGTTCCACCGCTTTTGTTGTCACAAGTTGATGACACTTCTACCACTCGTCTCTTCTCGCATTCTGGCAGTTTTAAACTGCACTAGCTTGTGGATGATAGCTTGTTTCAAGGGAGCTCAGCCTTGACATTTCATTTATTACTGTACGCACTTAATCGTGGGTCCGACTAGAAGGTAGTCGGGACGTGGAGTACAAGAGCTGCTGTTGCAAAGTGGAGCTCAGACTGGAGAGCTGCTCGAAATTGAATCTTTCGCATAGGTCTGTTCTATGCTCTAATGGAGTAGTTTCTTGCGCCTCTACTGGCCTGATGTACACACTCGGTCCACACGTGGAGTGCGGACTTCTCCTGTTTTGGGAAGTGAATAGCTTAGTGGGTGCAGGCGAATTTTGTAACTCGGCGTCTTTAATATAACATGGTAGCTCTGATCGTTTTTGTTAAGAGAATTTTGTCTGCTAGTTGACTGGCCTGGTTTAGGAGCTACTCGGCCATGCCGTGTGGAGCTGCTGTTCCGAGCTACTGTCATGTACTGCTGGTCCGAGCTGTTGTTCGGCAGTTGAGCTCGAAGAAGAGCTCATGCTCAGGTTGATCGGTGGTGTTGTGTTGGGGAGTTCGGTTCAAGTGTTGGCATGGATGGGTAGCTCGGACGACAGCTTGGATCTGGAGCACTTCGCTGCTGTCTTTGAGCTGGCTTTCAAGTAGCACAGCACTTGTCCCACCCTGTTGATTGAGAGCTCGCGCCGGCAACGGAGTAGAAGTGCTAGGATCTTTGTTCTTTGATTTGCATAGGAAAGCTCAGTATCTATAAGGAAAGCTTGGATTTACTTGTGAGGACAGCTAGGAATTGGTTCTCTTCGGCTGTTGCTCGTGTTGCGAGAAGCTCGGACTGCTCTTCCGTTGGCCGTAAAAGAAGCTTGGTTTTGCAACTAGGACCAGCTGTTCCTGTTGTCGAGAGAGAAGCTCAGGTCGGATTCTGCTCAGCTCGACAAGTCGTGGTCTGTGTATGTCTGTCGCGCTCATTGTTGTATAGCTTGCTGCTGTGGTCGGCATGTCGACACTTGCTTGCTGCTGATTGGGAAAGCAAGCTTGGGTCAATTGGACGCTCTGGTTAGCTCGGGACACTTGTCGAGTGCTTGGTATGTTCTATTGCGGCTCATGTTTGCCAACTATTGGTCGGAGCTCGGGTCTTGCTGTTAGCACCACGGCAATTTAGTGAGCAGCTCGGCCGTTCAATTGCTGCTCGGTAAGTGCTAGGCAACTCGGCAAGTGGAGTTGCTTTTGAAAAGATTCAACGCACAAACCTTAGATCTTGCTTTTATCGTGTTTCTTGTTGGTCGGTAGGCAGGAGGACTCTTCCAACCCATCGCTGCTGGATTCGGTGGCACCGCTCCATGACAGTCCAGCACTTGGTGAATAGGGCTTCTTTTTTATTTTGGTTGGACAGGAATTTGATCGATTAATGCTGAAAAGAACAGTCAGTCAAGAAGATGATTCATCAGATTGTGATCCTTCTTTGAAGACCAGGACTTAGAAAAATAAAAATACCCTTTTGACCAGAAAATTCAAATTTCGTCCGTAATCACTCTATGTTGCTTGCTTTTCGCGCGCTTAAATGGCCCCCTTCCACCAGCTAAAATATCCCCTTTTACTGTCTCCACTTGTGGGCTTTTGCTGCCATCCACTAAGACGAAGAGGAATAACCGTCCGGGTTTTTAGGGGATAGGAGAAATAGTTAGCTATTTATGGGGGCTGATTTCTTCCAAAATATCAGGAGACGTGATGCTACGACCTTGGTCCAAGTCATTTTTTTTCTTTTCAAACGCCTTAACATGATCCAATCACATATGATTCATACCAAAAATTCGAACATGACCTGGTGAAAACGGAAACGCGGATGGTCCGATCGGTTTATGTATGTAATCATAGCAAAAAATTGGACAGTTCCACGCGCGTTTTGATTGCGAACATAAACCTCAAGCCATTCCATTTGATTAAGAAAGTGTCGATTTGATTAAGAAAGCTCGACACTTCATTTGTGAAACCGCTACAAGAAGATACAATTGCCATTGCATTCCATGTTCCAACCCCTTTTTTTGAGTGTTTGGATGTTGACTTGTTTAAGTTTATTAATTGAAAGGTAGAAAAAGTGGTTACTTTTAAGGGGTTACTTTTTAGGACGGTATTGGCTCTTTTACATTGTACAAGAGTATTTTTCTCTTTTCCAAATTAAAATCAGGAATGGTGGAGAGGATTCCTATAGATTCATGGTCTTTACTTCCCATAGATGGCGCCAAATGTCATCATATAATCTGGCTAGTAGAGATCACGATAATTTGCTCCATCATGTAGCACCTGCAAGACAAAGGGAAAAGGCCACGAGGTAGCGTTAGAAGGTACTTTGACATAATCACTCCAATACATAAATCAGATATAATGGTTGTGGGTGAATACCCTAAGGAGTCTTAAAGAGAAGAGAGAGTGTAAGTGAGAGCCCCATACATGGTAAATGAGGCCAAGCTGTATTTAAATTAAGCTATTAGAGCTGGCCTTTCATTATAGGTTTATCAATTTGGGCTTGGAAGGCTTATGTCCAAAAAGGCCTATCAACACCCAAGAATGTTGATTGGGGGTCAGTAAATGATGCAATAAAGAGATGATATGTAATAAGGGAGAAATGGAATAGCCATTCCCTCTAAATGAATGAGTTGGAAAAGTTTGTCTAAGACTTGAGGAAAAAAATATTATATCTTATAAGACCTAATAGACTTTACTCATTTAAAGGAGGATTTTATTCAAACAAAGGCTCATAGTGAAAATCCCTTATGAAAATCATTAAATTCAATAGGATGACTTTAGTGTTGAACTTAGACTTTGTCCAACTAAAGTGAGATATCAATTGGGTGAAGTCTCACAAAAGTTTTGTCTAATTTGGGGCTACAACAATAAAAACAATAGTTGTGCCATTATATGTGATGATCAATCTTTTCATATTGGATTGTTATATTACTTCAATATGTACACTAGTGTTCTATTAATGGATGATGAATACATTAAGATATATATGAATTGTTAGCATTCAATTCAACCAATTTTTTTTTTAGCAAATTCAATTTAACTTATATGCCATTTTAATTATCTTATGTATGATAACATATTAGTGGTGAGCTTGTATTGTTATGCTTATTTTATAACGAGCTAATGGAGTTAATATGAGTGCCTCTCTCTCTTTAAGAGCTTTCTTCTTGTTTTGAGAGTATCCCCTACTTGTATGGTGTGAAGTTTTCCATGCCACTAGTCTCTCTCCACCCAATAACCTTACGCTTTTGGCTTTTTTCGAACAATTTTCTGCACTTTTGCTTAGTTTATTCATCATCTATACCCATTTTCAACATTCTACACATGAATTTCTATTGCATAACTACACAAAAAAAAAAAGAAAAAAACAACAAATACTATACTATTACATGATTTTTTTTTTTCGTTTTTTATTTCACCTTCAAACACCTAAACACTTTTTACTTTGTACATTAGGATTAGTCTGCGTCAATTCACCTATTTGCATCATGATTGAGGTTTGAGCTCTTTCACTTCGATATCTATTTTATCTTCTTGTCAATGTTACAATTCTGTCCTTCTTGAGTCATTATTTTTTGCTTTATTTGGGTCGAATCTGTCTTGCTAATAGTTTAAAGTTGCTGTTTTGTCCTTTTCATCTTCAAATACCCAAACTCTTTTATACATATTGTTGTTATTTGATGTTGTCCTAATTCTTGTGTAACTATGGGTTTCAAATCTACTCTTTTGCATGCTTCGATCATCCTTTGCTCTTTTTTATTTACAGTTCTATCTAGATCGATCTTTAAAAGGGAAGAAGCCTTTGGTATCCTACAGATCTTATAGTGAATCTGAAAAAGATTTTCTCTAGACTTTTTACCAAATCCTGTAGAATCAAAGGATTGTTTGTTAGTGGCTAAAGTGATTGTAGATAAACCCATAAATTGAACAATTGTTATAAGTATTCTTCGAAAGGCCTGGGCTGATTATGCTGAGGTTATTTTTAATCCTATCGAATCTAATAAGTTCTTAATCTCTTTTTGTAATAATGATGCTATGCAAGCTGTTATTAATGAAGGTCCTTGGTCAATCATAAGACATGTTGATACGGATTTTTGGATGAATACATGAACCCAATATCATGCATAACTAAAGAAGTGAGTCCAAACTGCAAGATGATCCAAAAGATAAATTGCAGTTAAAGGTTGAGCAGGGGTTCACGTACACCAACGATGGATATGACACACAAATGCCTTACACGAACTTGGGTCACACTTCACATGACGTACAAGTATGGTCGAAGGTCACCCTCCACTAGTCTACGTTCAATGGGTTAAATAAGAGTAGCTCAAGAGTAAGCAGAATGATACTTAGCTCGAGAGAGTGAGAAAGTTTAGTGTATTCTTTGTAACTTGTTCTTATAACTATTATAATTTGCAAATATTTATAGTACCTAATTAGAGTAAGTCCTAGGTTACAAGAAATTATTGAAAAGCCTACTAGCTAAGGGGAAAGAGGAGTAATTTACAAGGGTATCAATATAATCATGCAAAAAGAATATCCTTTGTTAGAAAAGGACAGTACGGATGTCAGAAAAAGAAAAATGCGCATGCGATTTTCCCATTATGTGGTCCCTATGACACTGTTATCCAAGCGAGGGTAAGTTCTAATCAGGTAAGGTTAGCATTTGCAGTTTAGTATCTCGGGCAGTTGGGATTGGACTGAGGTTGACTCAGGGGGCAACTCATTTTCTGGTTGACCTCGGATGATTGGCTCTGACAGTTGTTAGCTTGGCTTTAGTACTGGTATAGTTAGCTATATTCCTAATTCAATGCTTAGACTGGTGGCTATTGCAAAAAGGTCAACTCAGCATGTCAATTGGTTACCTCAACAGTTTCCTGAATGATGTGGAGAGCAAAGTAACTCAATAAGTTGGACTGAGGAATACACTACTCCTCGGCGATTAGTTCACCTCAAACAACTCAGCAAGCCTACAAGCTCGGGAGCGCGTGATTGGTCCATGATCCCTATCATCCCCTCTAGGCTATTTGAGATTTGGGATCAAATCTGGCTCGACTTCGGATTGCTCATCGTCAAGAAGATATGGTTAGAGATCGATAATGTTAAAGGAATTTGAGACTCTATATTCTTCAAGCAATTCAATTCGACAGGCATTAGGATTGATATTTTTAAGCACCTTAAAAGGTCTGTTGGCCTTAGGAGACAACATGCTCTTCCTCAAATTTGGGAATCGTTCCTTACTAAAGCGAATCTAAACCAAATCACCTAGTTGGAATTCTCTCTTGTTCTATCATCGGCCTCACCTCTTGAGCTTAGTAGTAGCTCAACTTAATTACTCCACCACCTATTAGTGCGTAAATCTGATGGCTTTGACTCTTTCTATGATTGGTTGGTCATCATTACAAGACCTATAATCAAGTATTCAGGGTTTGATTCTTAGAATTAAAGGCAATCAAGCAAATTGTCCAATCTAACTCAAATTTTACAACGAAGCTAGAAATATTAGTACAAATGATCCCATAAGTTTGGATTTAGGAAAATTAATAATAAAATAATAAATTATTACAATATTGAATTATACGTAAATTTTTTGTTATTTATCGGAATCGTGTAAAATGAGTTTCGATAATTAACGAATCGAAAGAAATAATTTATATATGTACACTAAAAATCATAAAATAACTTAAATAATATTTACAAGTATTTATTTGTACTATACACGAATTTACATATAGATAAAAATGCAAATAATTGTTTAAAATATACGAAATATGCTTAAATAATGTTAAATAATTAAAGAAAATTCATAAAAAATTAAGGAAAAATATGAAAAAAGTGAAGAAAATTCTAGAATTGAGGCATAGCAGCTTGGTATTTAAGAAATAAAAGCAACCAATTAAATTAAGCCAAACAAAAAGAAAAATTGGAAAAAGATAAGGACACTTCTTAAGTGGAAAATTAAAGAAAAATACCTAACCAGCCCTATAAATTTAGAAACCTACCATCCAAATCTCATTTAGTCAATTTGGAATTCAAAAAAATTAGACAGAAATCAAGAAGAGAGGAGAGGGTATTTTTAGGAAAAATTAGAAAATTAGTGTGCAATTAGGGCCTTAGGAGGAAACTAATGGGAATCAAGCTACCGAGCCACTAACTTGCAGCTAAGCCCGAGGATTAGATAGACTAGCAAAACGAATCCTCCTGTTCCAACCAACCCCTGCCAAGGCCGAATACTTCCTTGCTGAGTTGCCCTTCGTGCCAAGTCGAATGATTGCCCATCTCTCTATAGCGTACCGAATTGAAGGTTACTCACACGTGTCCAAGCTGACCAATGACTCATCATCTTCCTTGCCAAGAAGCCAAGATAGAGAGACTCCGAACTAACAAAGACACCTCTACTTGGACAAGCAAGCTGTCAGTACTTTTTATCCGCATCTTCCAATAGCCTAGCCAATGTAATATCACCATGTATACAGTATCATGTATAGAATCCATTGCACCAATAATTGTTTTCCTTATATATTCATTTTTACCCTTTTGTATCTTGTACATTACTTCTTTAGGAAATGCCCTTTTTTTTCTTTTCCCTTTTGGGCAAGTTATTCTAACTTATGAGTATAAATACTCTTGTACTTGTAGCTATAGAAGAAGAATTCAGATTACCATTAATATACTTTTGTGTTTTCTTCCTTACGTAAACACTATGTTTACTCTTGGCATCACTTTTATCCTAACCCTTGAGCAAGACTAGGTAGCAAGTATCCTCACCGATTAGATTCGTGCATCATATCGAATTGTATCGTGAATCCTCAGAAGTTCCATTAATGCGTCATATCCTCTAGAGCTATTTGTAGATTTTACTTACTCTTTTTATTCACATTTTTCCTTTTACACATACCTCATCGCTTTCTTTTGAGTTTTCTATAAGCTTAAACCCATTCAGCAGCCGCCTTTGTCTATTCTTGATCACAGTTCGCACTAGGAACCACCACCTAACGGCGACCTGGGAGTGGACGGCCACCATTACCGCATAGTGGTGGTAACACCCAAGTCGACTGACAAGGCTCTGGTAGCCAAAGCAGCCAACACCTGTAAGTTCCGATTTTCTCCCAATTTTTCTTAAATTGTTAAAAATATTAAACATATTTAGAAAATTATGAATCTTGTTATTTTGGGATATTTTAGTATGTAAATTTAAGGGAAAAAAATATTTTGATGAATTTATGTCTAGAAATATACTATCCTTGAGAAATAATACAAAATCGAACATGTTTCGGATTAGAAATAAATAGGCTTAGGAGTGTAGTTTTGAATTTAAAATTTTTATGTAGACTACTTAAGTGATATATAACAATGTCACGAAGCCCTTTTTCAAAAATTAATTTTTGAAAATTTGAGATAATTTTAAGGCCTTAAAATGATGCATAAAATGGGTAATTTTAGACAATTAGGTAATTAAATAAATAATTATTAATTTAGTACATAATTATATGTTTTAGAATATTGAAATCTAATGAAGTATGATGTAATTATTAAGATATTATGTAGTAAATATGGAATAGGTAAAAATGGTATATTTTAAGTTAATTTTGTAATTTAGGGTAATTAGGTGCAAAATATGATTTGGGATGAATTTAGATATTTTGAGATGTTAGTTGATGTTAAGAGATGATATTTGAAGTAATAGAAATATTAGATGTGTATATTATGAATATATTAGGTAATAATGTATAATATGTAAATATAAGAAATGAATTAGTAGGAAAATATTAGGTTAAAATTGATATTCTAATAATAATAAAAATTTATAATAAATCTGGTAGGAAACTTAAATTTATGTTGTTATATGAACAATGTAAAATTTTCTCACATCGAGAATAAATTTAGTAGTTAAATTAGGATACGGGGATATACTATACAAATTAAAATACCAGTTAGGGGTTAAGTATGATATTTAAGATATTCGAAAATAATGTAATTAATTTCAATTATGAGTCCGAATGATTTCCTAGGATTTACGTATAAAATCCCTAATTGAAAATTAAGTTAAAAACCTAATTTAGAAACCAACTTAAAAAACTGAATCAGAACTCAACCTAAATTACAAATAATTGTAAAAGACTTGAAAACCTAGATAATTAGGTATATTAAACCCTAAACTAAAGATAACATAAAAGTACTACAAAATAGTGTTTATATAAGATAGTTATATACGTACTGAAACAACATTTACATTATAGGGTTTAGCGATGATGGCATGTGCAAGTTGTAGCCTAAGTGAGCAAGTAAGGAGTCCAGGTAAGTTAGAATTAATACGTTACTGTATGTCAGAGTACTAATTTAATACTAATTTGTAGTACTCAGAAGCTTAAAATTGTACTTGATTATGCTTGTTAGATAATTGACTATGCACGTGTATTTGTTTTGAGCTAATGATATGATTTTGGTGTGCTACCTTGGCTTGCATTTGTGCAATTTGTTTGATATGATTAAAACCTTTAAATCAAATTTAACTAAATATTTAACTCATAAATCTAAACTGGATCTACATAGTAACCCATTAGGAGAACATTAGGATTCTTCAACCAAATACCGGCACCTTCGAAAGGGATAGCACTGGATGGCATGATTGGTCCTTTCTTCATCCTTAGTTAAACTAAGTGATAGGTGAGGAGATTGCGGTTAGGGTAAAGTCAATAATTCAAAAGCAGTCGTGGAAGGAGAGGTGTCTCCATTACACAAGCCTAGGTTTGGTTATGAGCTGTAGTATTAGCGGAAACTCCTCAACCCGGATTAGACAGGATGCAATTTTTCTAATCTGACAACAGGCTACACAACTTAGTATGATGGCATTTGCTTGAATATGCATTGCACCTAATAATTTAATTGATATCCCCATTTGTATTTGCTGTATGGTTTTAAGTCTCTATCCCAACTTACTAAGTTGTGGTTATCATCCCTATAGACGTTGCAAGTGATAGCTAAGAGACTACTTACAATTACCTTGAAGTTAGCAACCGCTGGATCCTAAAGAGCGAGGAAATATATCTTAAGCATAGATATATCTTTAAGGTCATAGCTTTTATTTAAAATCTTTCATTTTCATACAATGTATTACATAGGAAGTATAGGACAACAAAACCCTATAAACATTATTTGTAATACTTAAATCCTAGTGTATATATATATTTCTATACTTTCTTAGGTAATTAACTTATTTAATTTATGAACTGTTTACTTCAAAGGGGGTTAGTCGTGAATACCTTGTGTAAATCAGGTTTAAGATAGTAGCTATAAGGTCAGCTTCTATCTTAGAATGGTGTGCACAATGGGACTATTACGACTCTAACGCTTCGGGGCATAATAATCATCAGGTCTCAAAAAGGGAATCTGATCCATCGAGAGCTTAGGGTTAAACCCATAAGCTACCTTAAAGGGGGTCTTATTCATTACGCTGTAGGCAATCTTGTTATACGAAAATTCAATGATTAGTAGGTATAGGTCCCAATCATCCATGTTCCGTCCGATAACAACTCGTAGCAAAGTTGCTACTATTCTATTGGCAACCTCGATCTATCCATCAATTTATGGATGGCAAGACGTGTTGTACAATAACTTAGTTCCCATTCACTTCCATAATGTCCTTCAGAAGTGGCTCATGAACTTCAAGTCTCGATTCGAAAAAATGGTCCTAGGAACCCTGTAAAGCTTGATTATTTCCTACAAGAAAAGAAAAGACATAGCCGAAGCATCATTAGTTTTGGACCAAGGCACAAAATATGCCATCTTGTTAAATCGATCAACAACTACCATGATAGAGTCCTTCCTTCAAGATGTCCTCAGTAACCTTAGTATGAAGTCCATATTCAACTCAGACTAGGGTTTGGTCGAGATAGGCAAAGGTAAATAGTATCCCTACTTTACTCGACTCGGTTCTTCACTTTTCAGCAGGTCATACACCTTTCCAATATGAATTAGACATTTCTCTTCATCCTTGGCCAAAAGAATTTGGATGAGAATACCTCATAGGTTCGGCGCTGGCTGAAGTGTCTTATCAATCCGCCCCTATGCGCCTCACGCATTAGCAATTCTCTTATAGAACAAGTCAGGGTACACAATCTCCTTTAATACCTCATCAATACTGTCCACTTTGACAGTCAGTACCTCACCTCGGATCACCATAGTTCTTCTATTCAGGCACTAAGCGACCATATGTCCAAATCCTTGGCATTTAAAACACTTGATCTCACCCGTCTTCCTCCCCGAACTCTAGCATTTCTCAAATTTCCTCGAGACTTTCTTCTCCTCTACTCTAATAGTCTGAACAAGTCAAGTCTCAACAACCTTACTTGGTTCCGTTCACACAAGTCTACTTGGGACAGTTCAATTACTACCAAGTCGACTGACTGGTGGTTGGAACCTTCTTGTTCGGTGCCTTTCTATCCGTTGGGCGACTCGAATCACATCATCAAGCAACTTAATATCCATGGTTTCTAGGATATCTCAAATCTCATATTTCAATCCACCAATGAATTGGGATACAATTTAGTCTTCTAGCTTGCTAACTTCGCATCAGATCATCAACATCTAGAATTCCTTGAGATAAGCTTCAACAATCAATCCTCCTTACCTCAGTTCCTATAATCTTTTGAAGGCATCTTGTAGATAGTAGCTCGGCACAAATCTCCTCCTCATAACCCTCTTCATCTTATCCTAACTCCTAATTCTCATTCCCTTCTCTTCATCGGGTAGCTTGCAAGTTTTTCCACCATTAAGCGGTGAAACTAGTAAACTCCAACACAATAAGTAATACTTTTGCATTATCAGGCACTTCGTGGCATTCAAATTGCTTCTCAATTTTGTTTGCCAAATCTAGGTAATCTTTAGCATCTCCACTTCTAAAAAAGCTTGGAATATGCATCCTCAACCCTTTAACTTAGGGGCTTGTACATTCCTTTCTTCAGGCTCATAGTATTCATTTACTTCATCACCTCCTTTCTCTTCCTCCTCAATCTCTTTAAGGGCTAGCCTTCATCTGGTATCCCTATCTATTCCTTCAGCTCAAGGTAGTCAAGCTGGGACATTAACTCAGCCAAACTAACCCTTACCTCGCTCTTACTACTCATGTCATCGAGTTAGGCTATTTTTAGCTTATTATCTATCGTCTTAGATAATAGTCACCAAACTAGCTACCAAATTAGTGAACCTATCTAATCAATCACCCACTGATTGAGGTGTAAAGCTCCTTTCTTGCCCTTGGCTTTTGTCAAGCATCACTTTCTTGGTTTCCCATAATTCCCTAAACACTTGAATTTGACATTGTTGGTTACTCACAAAATTGATGTTTTAAACACCTCCCAATGTTCTTTTCATGAATGACAATAGCAGAGTAATAAGTACCACTTCCACTATTATGACAACTACACAAAATGAATAAACAAACAACCATACTATATTTTTACATTTACGAAACAGGGGAAAACAAAGCATAGAATTTTCCTTCAACACTTCTCAAATACCAGATGCCTATGTAAATAGTAGAACTTCTATCACATAAGAATAATAACAGACCACTCAAAAATATATAGTAGCAGAATCCAGCTTTAAACATAACTAAGCTCTAATACTAAGATGATACAGATTCGTGGATGAACATACAAATCCAATATCAAGCGTAACCAAAAAGGTCAATCCTAACTATGAGATGGTCGAAAAGATAAATAGTAGTCGAAGGTTAAGCAAAGGTTCCTAATGGGAATCAAGCTACTGGGCCCCTGACCCGCAGCCAAGCTCAAAGACTAAAAGGGCTGGTACAATGAATCATTATATTCCAACCAACTACAGCCGAGGTTGAGTACATCCTTGCCGAGTCACCTCTAATGCCATGCCATATGATCGCCCATTATTATGTGGTATGCTGAGTTAACGATTACTCTCTATTGCCGAGTCGACCAATTATTCAACCCCTTCCTTGCCAAAAAGTCAAGAGATAAAAACAAGACTAACTAAGCCATCCCTGCTAGATCAAACCTATCCATCCATACTTTTTGTCTACATCTACTAACAACCTCACCATTGCAGCATCACCTCGTGTACCGTATCAAGTGTAGAATCTATAGCACCAGTTATTGTTTTCCTTATATATTTATTTTTACCCTTTGTATCATATAACATTGCTTCTTTAGGACATATCCTTTTTGTCTTTTCCCCTTTGGGCAAGTTGTCCTAGTTTGTGAGTATAAATACCCCTGTACTTGTAGTTGTAAGGGAGCAGATTATCTTGAATACATTTTTTGAGTACCTCCTTCCTTGGGTAAATACTGTTGTTTACTCTCAGCATCACTCTTATCTTTTCCCTTAAGTAAGGTTAGGTGGTAAGTAATCTCATTGGACCAATTCGTACATTACATTGAATTGTATCGTGAGTCCTCGAAAGTTCCATTGGTGCGTCATATTCTCTAAAGCTATTCGTAGGTTTTGCTTACTATTTTCATCCTTTATTTTCACTCTTTCGTACCTTTTCCTATTGACTCTTTTTAAGTTTTTTGCTAGCTCGGATCCATTCAGAAACCAGCCCCATCTGTTCTTGGTTACGATTCATATCATCTTGGTATCAGAGCGGAGGTTTTGTGTGAGCTATAGTTAGTGTTTCTTGAGTTTTGTTATACTCTGTTTTGTGTGTGCAAAACAGAGCAAGTTACTGTATTCACTTAACTGCTGTGTTGTTAGCTATTCACTCTTTAAAGTGTTTGTTTGAATTTCAATTTGTGAGGAAAAATGATAAATCCAAATATGAATGTTAATGCTAGTGATGACAATGGAGTTTTCCACCATGGACGACAATCTCAGGGAACTCCCGAAGCACTGACAAGAGACTTAATGAGATAGCTAACCTCTTAGTCGATCTAACCCGAGATGTTCATGCCCTATCTTACCGACCCACTAAAACCATGCAAAACACTCCATAAGTGGCTCAACCTATTAGAGGTCAAAACCTAGCTTGACCATTTCAAGGTAGAGGAGTTGGTAAATGAGTAAGGCAAAGGATAGACTTAAGAGAGCTAAATGAAGAGGAAGAAGAGTATTTTGAAGAGGAGCGTGTACAAGCCCTCAAAGCATCCGACCATGTAAAGCTTTAAACTCCGAGTTTCAATGAATCTGGGAATGTTGACGAGTATCTGGATTGGGAAGAGAAGGTAGAGTATATGTTTGATTATTACCAATATGAAGATTACGAGAAAGTAAAGACTGCAACTATTGAATTTTCTAGATATGCCGCCTTGTGGTGGAAGAATTTTTAGGCCATGAGAAGAAGAGAGAAGTACCAAGAGATTAATACTTGGCTCGAGATGAAAAGGGTGCTCAGAAACAAATTTGTGCCAGAAACATACCTGCAAGATACTTTCACACGGCTTCAAGAGCTAAGAGAAGTAGGCCAAACTGTTGATGAATATGTTCAAGAATTCCAAATTCTTATGATAAGATGTGAAGTGGAGGAACTACCTACTCGAATAGTTTCAAGGTTTGTTACTGGGTTGAGAGAAGACATTTGAGACATTATGGAACTCCAACGATTTGACACAATGGATAAAGTTATTAGGATTGCCCAACGGGTAGAGAGGCAAAGAAGAAGCTGAATAGCGACTAGAGTACCAACTAGCTGACCCAGACAAGCAAGTAATCGGACACTACTGAGTAACAAGCCGAGAAGTAGGATAGATGTCAGAACCGAGCAAAATAGTCAGCTGGAAGATGTATTGCCGACCCGTACATATGAGAAAGGGCAAGGGTCTAGTAGGAAGACTAGCTAGATCAAATACTTTAAGTGCCAAGGGTTCAAACATATGGCTGCTCAGTACCCAAACTGAAGGATAATGGTCATTAAGGGAGACACCCAGAAGTTAGACGTAGAGAGTACGGATGAGGAACCCGAGGAAGAGGAAGTTCCTACCAAAAATAAGAATGCCGAGAAAGAGTTGATCGAGGAAGACGTGTATGCTAAGGACTTGGACCAGCTACTCATGGTTGTCCGACACACTATGATTGGAACCCTTACTAGAGGAGGAGCAGAGAGAAAATTTATTTCATATCACCTGCAAGGTGAATGAATAGACATGTGTCCTTATCATGGATAGTCGGAGCTACACAAATGTAGCATCAGCTGACCTCGTCTTAAAACCAAGGTTATCAACTATTAAGCATCTAAAGCCATATGAGTTACAATGGTTAAGTGATAAGGGAGCATTACATGTCACTCGGCAAGTACTACTACTAATTACTATCGGCAAGTACTACTACTAATTACTATCGGCAAGTACTAACCAGATTCTCTACGACATACTGCCCATGTGTACTTCCCACGTAATTCTAGGAAGGCCGTGGCTATTTGATAGGAAAGTCATCTACGACGGTTATAGGAATACCTATATGTTCGAGAAGGATGATTGAAAGATCACACTGAATCCAATGCCGCCAAGAGAGGTTCACAAGTTATAGATGAAACTTACTTACGAATCGAATAAGGCTTTGGTGATGAGTAGGGCCAAGTTCTGAGAGGCCATTAACACCAATGAGCCGACCTTCCTATTGGTTAGGCGACTACTGGAAATGAAGGAACGAAATGACTTACCTCAAGAGGTGAAGGAACTATTGGATGAATATGCTGACCTATTCCCAAAACAGTTACCAGTAAGGTTGCCCCCAACCCAAGGCATAGAGCACTGCATTGACTTAGTACCTGGCACTATACTACTGAATAAGCTAGCTTATTGCATGAATCCCTAACAGGCTTCTGAGCTTTAACATCAAGTCAATAAGTTGCTAGAAAGAGGATACGTAAGAAAAAGTCCTAGCCCTTATGTTGTACTTGCACTTCTAGTGCCAAAGGAGGATAGAACCTGACGGATGTGTGTTGACAGCCTAACCATAAACAAAATCACATTCAAATATAGGTATCTGATCTTGAGGCTAGAAGACATGTTAGATGAATTGAGTAGAGCCAAAATTTTTAGCAAGATTGATCTCAAATCTGGCTACCATCAAATTCGTATGAAGCCAAGAGATGAGCGGAAGACTGCGTTTAAGATTCAATATAGACTATACGAGTGGATGGTCATGCCCTTCGACTTATCGAATGCTTTGAGCATCTTCATGAGACTTATGAACCATGTGCTGAGACATCTCATCAGAAAGTATGTCGTGGTGTACTTCAATGACATCTTAATCTGTAACGCCAAGTCACTGTAAATACAGAGAACAATTTTGGATATCCTTCATGCCGAGAGATTATTCAGCAATTTAAAGAAATGTTGCTTCCACCAAGAGGAAGTAGTATTCTTGAGCTATTTAGTCAGTGGAGGAGGCTTACGAGTCGATGATGAGAAGATTCGAGCAATTGTTGAATGGTCGACCCTTACTACTTATGCCAACGTGAGAAGTTTCCATGGACTGGCTTCGTTTTATCGAAGGTTCATCAGGAACTTTAGCACCTTCGTTATGCTACTAACTGAATTAATGAAAAAAAATAAAAAAAAAATACCGTCTTCCGATAAGGAGAAAGGGAGGAGAGGAGTTTTGTTGAGATTAAGAAAATATTGACCTCCACCCCGGTGTTAGTGCTACCTGCCTTCGATAGAATTTTTTAGCTAAAGTACGAAGCGTCGGGCATTGGAATGGGCGCTGTTCTGATGCAGGAAGGCTAATCAATTGCCGTCCATAATAAGAAGCTCTAAAGACCCCAGTTAAATTACTCCGTCTATGAAAAAGAGCTATTGGCATTAATCTATGCACTATAAGTATGGCAACATTATCTACTTCCGAGAGAATTTGTCATATATACTAACCACGAGTCGCTGCGATACCTTCGAAGTTAGACCAAACTGTCCAAGTAGCAGGCGAGATGGGTTGAATTCCTTAAAGGACTCAATTTTGTGATCAAATACAAGCAAGGAAAGAGCAACATAGTTATAGATTATCTATCGAGGAGGCATGTGCTCTTATCAGAACTGTAGACCAGATTGTTTGGTTTTGTAAGTATCAAAAAACAATACTCTGAAGATCCACACTTTAGACAAATAATTTCGAGATGCATGGGTGGGAGAACAGTAGACAAGTATTATGTGTAGGATGGCTATCTATTCCGAGGAAGAAAACTGTGCATGCCGACTTGTTCCGTACAGGAATTATTAATTAGGGAAGCCTATAATAGAGGACTCTCCAAACATTTTGGAGAGAGAACAACCTTTCAGAATCCTCCAGAAAATCAGTAACAATGCCTACAGGTTGGAACTGCCTGAGGATTATGGGGTTTCTGATGTCTTCAACATCGTCGACCTCAGTCCATAACACCCTGATAGAGAATTGAGCGAATACTATCCGAATTTGATCCCAAATCCAAAATAACTAGAAAAGAATAATAGGAATCAAGCTACGAGACTCATAATACACAGTTGAGCTCGAGGACTAAAGGGGCCAACACGAAGAATCCTTATATTCCAACCAACCCCTACCGAGGCTGAGTAAATCCTTATCGAGTCACCTCTAATGCCGTACCGTATGATTGCCCATTAATGTATAGTATGTCGAGTTAACGATTACTCTCTATTGCTGAGTTGACCAATTACTCAGCTCCTTCCCTACCGAAAAGTCGAGAGATAAAGACAGGATTGACTAAGCCATCCCTACTTGATCAAACCCATCCGTCCGTAATTTTTTTCTGCATCTACTAACAACCTCGCCAATGCAGCATTAACACGTGTACTGTATCATGTGTAGAATCTGTAGGATCGGTGATTGTTTTCCTTATATATTTATTTTTACCCTTTGTATCATGTAACATTGCTTCTTTAGGACATGTCCTTCTTGCCTTTTCCCCTTTGGGCAAGTTGTTCTAGTTTGCGGGTGTAAATACCCCTGTACTTGTAGTTGTAAGAGAGAAGATAATCTTGAATACACTTTTTGAATACCTCTTTCCCTACGTAAATACTATTGTTTACTCTCGGCATCACTCTTATCCTTTCCCTTAAGTAAGGTTAGGTGGCAAGTAACCTCATTGGACCAATTCATGTGTCACATCGAATTATACCGTAAGTCCTCGGAAGTTCCATTAGTACATCATATTCTCTGGAGCTATTCATGGGTCTCGCTTACTATTTTCATCCTTTGTTTCCAACCTTTCATACCTTTCTCCATTGACTATTTTCGAGTTTTCTACAGACTCAGACCCATTCAACGACCGACTTCATTTGTTCTTGGTCATGGTTCGATTAGTTCCTGTGCATCGACAATAGATATGATGCACCAATGCTTCATACGAGCTTGGGTCACACTTGATATGATGCACAAGTATGGCCGGAGGTCACTCGTCACTAGTCCACGCTCAATGGGCTAGATAAGAGTAGCTCAAGAGTAGGAAGAATGATACTTAGCTTGAGAGAACGAGAAAGTTTAGTGTGTTCTTGCGGCTATTACAATTTGCAAATATTTATAGTACCCAATTAGGGTAAGTCTTAGGTTACAGGAAATTATAGAAAAAGATCTATACTAGTTAAGGAAAAAGGGAGACTAATTTACCGGGATATCAACGTAATCGTACAAAAAGAATATCCTTTTATCAGAAAAGGACAATATGGATGTTAGAAAAAGAACAGCGCACATGCGGTTTGCTCATTCTATAATCCTTATGATACTGTTATCTAAGTAGGGGCTAGTTTCGATCAGGTAAGGTTATCATCGATGGTTGGTAGCTCGAGTAGTTGGGTTAGACTGAGGTTGATTTAGGGGGTAACTCATTTTCAGGTCGGCCTCAAATGATCAGCTCTTAACAATTGTTAGCTTGGCCTTAGCACTAGTGTGGTTGGTTGTATTCTTGATTCGATGCTTGCACTGGTGTCTATTGCGGGAAGGCATGTCAGCTAGTCACCTCGACAGTTTCCTAAATGATGTAGAAAGCGAAGTAGCTTGGCAAGTTGGATTGAGGAATGCACTACTCCTCGGCACTCAGTTCACCTTGGGCAACTCAGCAAGCCTATAAGCTCGGGAGGGCATGATTAGTCTGTGATCCCTATCCATGTCTTACTCATGGAAGAGTGGAAGAATGAATGTACTATTGAGGAACTTTGTTTAAATGAGGTGGCTTACTTGGTCCAAATCTATAGCCTCAAATTAAACCAATTGTTCAATCATAATGCTCGAATTATAAGTAAATTTTTTAGGAAAATTTGTAGAGACTGAATTGTCCATGGTTGGTAATAGAAATAGAAATTTTTTTTTAGAATCTAAGTTAAAATCGATGTGTTGAAGCTTCTAAAAAAGGAAGTGTGGATAAATCGTAGTAGAGGTGTTAGATATAAGATATTTTTCAAATGTGAAACAATGAGTGATTTTTGTTTGTATGTAGAAGACTTGGTCATGTAGGTAACGATTGTCTATCAAAGGGTTGTTTGGCTAACAAGGGCTTTAGTCCTTCATTGAAGGTTAATACAAATAGTTTTGGCTTCTGGTCATATATTAAGGATGATGTACTTAGAAAGGACCGGTAGAGGGTAGATGGTAACAATTCCTAGAATCTCCTTACTCATTATAGGCAATTGCAAACATACCATTCAATTTGACAATCTCAATCAAGTAATCTTGAGCAAGTGCTAGCCATTTCCCCTTCCAAATGATAGAGTTTTAATCCTATCAAATCAAAGTTAAGTCAAATTTTGCCTCATTATCATCAAAACTAAAACCAACCATACCAGTCACAAACAGAATTTTTCTTTCTCTAATCAACAAAAAATCCTAAAAAACACTTCCCTCTAGTAAAGAGTTTAAATCAATAACCCAAACACATACCTCTGTTATTTCATATACTGTCGAGTTACCACCGATGATGCTAATGAGGATGTTTATTTAGCCTTAAGTAATTCTTCTAATGTAGGAGTCGCAACTAAGGAAATTTTGCATTCTATGGTGGTAGTGCTGAAAGAACTAAAATTAAAACATAAGAAAGAGGATGAAGAGGATATAAATGCAAAAAAAATCATGTATTGAACAAGCTAGCTATGAGCTAAAGTTGAACCTACCATTTAAGTTAGGACTATCTAAAGGTGAAGGCAAGGAGAAAAGCAGTAACTATAAGAAGAGTTCTACTAGTAACTTAGCCAAGAAATTGATTCTTGTAGACTTAATTAAAGTACCTATTCAGATTGAAGGAGTAAATTTAACTAAAATGATGATGGCTAGCCTACAACAACTACATGGGCATCACGAAGCTCTTGAGTTAGACTTGTCAAGGACTTGATCCATCCTTAACAGTTTGGAATTTATTTAGACTTATAAATAAATTTTCTCCTAGTTTGGTTTTTCTAATAGAGACAACAAAAAACTTTGTTAATTTTGTAGACAGTTTGAGAGAAAAAATTGAGGTATTTTGGGTCCTTTTAAGTGCCACCAATAGATATTGTAGGAGGTCTTGCTTTGTGGTGATCGAGTGATGTGCTAGTTTCCATTTTAGATCACTAAAGATCTTGATTAGTTACTAAAATCAAATTTAGTGATAGGTCTTTGATGGGAAATGTTGCTTAGATATATTCACCTATTGAGTTTTATGCGAAGAAGGAGTTGTAGAGTGATTTAATCCGATTGATTCACACATTGTAAGTTGATATTTTTATTTATGGTGAATTAGGTATAAATTCTGATTTAAGATATAATTAGATATCTAGATATGTTATTGGATAATGAAGGATAATATACGTAATGTTAGAAGTGTTAGATAGATGATATAAGTGAATAATATGTAATAATACACAATATGTGTATATAATAATTAAATGGGTGGAAAATATTAGATAAAAATTAATGGTATTATAATATTAGGAATAAGAAATAAATCTAATTTGAAATGTGAATTTAGGTAATTATGTGAAAAATGTAGGTTATTCTTGTAGAGGGAGCTAATTCAATAATTAAATTAGAAATATAGTGTATTATTCTAATCAAAATACTGATTAAGAGCTAAAACAAAGATTTAAGATACATAAGTATAGTTAGATGAATTTTACATGTTAGTCTAAGAGGAATTCCTAGGGTTTGTAAATAAAAACAATAATCAAAAGTTAAAATAAAACTTGATTCAGAAAATGAATTAAAAATTAATTTAGAACTATTTCAGTTATAAGAGATATAGAATTTGAATGATTGAGTAAAATTATAATCCTAAACTTAAAATTAATGAGTTAAAACTTATATGTATATATACACATATGTATAAGTGGTTACATAAAAATGTAGATTATTCTTGGATTAGAATTTAATTCAAAAGTAAAATCTAAATTAGGATTAGTATAATTACATTAGATAGTAAGTCAAAAATCCAAACCAAAGGTTATACTCATTAAATAAGCCATAAGAAAAAGGTTAACAGGCATTTAAAAGACTTACAAACAAAAAGTAATAAATAGAAAAAGGTAAACTAAAACCTAATTCAAAATCCAAAACTGTAATTAGAATAAGAAACAAATTCAAAACCTAGTTAAATAAGGAAGTAATTCTAAGAGACTTATACCCAAATCACTAAATATAATAATATCATAAACTAAACATAATCATAATCTAAATTACATAATAAAACTTATCTATGGTAGTTATGTAAAAAATAAAACAACATTTATATTATAGGATTATTGGCGATGGCTTGTATGAGTCGTACCTTGAGTGAGCAAGCGAGAGATATAGGTAAGTTGGGATTAATACATTACTATATTTTGGACTACTAATTTATAGTATTCAGAAGCTTAAGATTGTATTTAATTGTGTTTGTTAAATAGTTGATTATGTGCATGCCTGTTTGTGTATGTTTTTAAGTTTGATGATATGATTCTGGCTGACTATTCTAGCTTATATTTGTGTGATTTGTTTAAAATAATTGAACACCTTAAACTGGACCTAACTAAATACATGACTGATAAGTCTAAAACAAACCCATGTAGCAACCTAACAGGGGAAACGTTTAGGGTTCTCTGGCTAAATACCGATCTTTCAAAAGGAATAGCGCTTGATAGCATAATGAGTTCCTTCTTCATCCTTAGTTAAATTAAGTGACAGGAGAGGAGGTCACAGGATGCACGAAGTTAATGGTTTGAAGGTAGTCGCAGGAGGAATGGTGTCTCCATTGCACAAACCCAATTTTAATTGTGAGCTACTGCATAAACATGAAAACTTCTCAACTCAGATTAGAGCGAATATAATTTCTCTAATCTTATGATGGACCGAATAACATCATGTGATGGCATTTGTTTGTATATGCATTGCATTTAACTAATTTGGTTAATAACTCTGTTTATATTTGATGTATAGTTTTAAGTCTCTATTTGAACTTACTATACGATTGGTTACTCACATCCTTTATAGATTTTATTGTAGATACTAGCTAAGAAGCAGCCATATGACTACCTTAAAGCTAGCAACTATTGGATCGTAAGGAGTTAAGATACAAAATCATGGATCAAATACACTCTTAAGTTTAGATTTTATTTTTAAAGCTTTTACTATTACTCGATGTATTACTCAAGTAGATTATGATTAGGCTACTAAATCTTATAAACATTTTCAGATTATTTTAGCGTAAATATGCATTTTTTATGATTTTATAGGTAAATAATATGTTTAATTTATAAATTGTTTACTTTAAAGCAAGTTAGTCGTTGATGCCTTATATAAATCAAGTCTAAAATAGCAACTGTAAGGTCGGTTTCTATCTTAGAATAATTTGCACAACTAAACTGTTACAATTTTGCTGCTTCGAGGCATGACAAATATTACAATTATTAGAAGGCAAAGAAATAAAATTTTGAAGTTGCAGGGCAAGAGTGGAATTTGGCTAGAGCAAGAGTATAATATTGCATTAACTTTTGTGAATTTCTACAAGGAGTTGTTCCAAGGTGGCCCTAATCAAAACTTTAGATGATGTTTGGAATGAATTAAGCCTTTCTTTTCAGAAGTAGGTAATAACATTTTTTTATGCAGAATTTAGTCCAGAGGAAGCTGAGCAAGCTGTGTTTCAAAAGAGAGGTCTCAAAACACTGGGTTTAGATAAGTTTCTAGGATTTTCTATCAGTCTTATTGGTGGCGCCTTCATTGTAAAGGTCATCCAAAGCTTTTTTGTTTTAGGTTTGTTTCCTAAAGCTTTAGATTTTACAAATTTGGTGTTAATCCCTAAGGTTGCTAATTCAAAGTCTGTTAACCATTATCAACTTATTAGTTTGTGTAACTTCATTTATAAAACCATTTCAAAAGTTCTAGTTATACATTTGAAGCCACTTCTAAAAGAGTTCATAACTAAAAATTAAAGTACATTTATTTCAAGAAGAGTAATTCAAGACAAGATCTTCATTACACATGAAATGTTTCATTGTCTTAAATTTAAGAGAAAGACTCTTAGTTACGCTCTTAAAATTGACATGAATAAAGCATATGACAGAGTAGAGTAGGATATTTTGGAAGTTGTATTGTTAAAGCATGGACTAAATATGTGATGGTTAGTTGGATTATGAATTGTGTATTTTCGATGGAGTATAACATTTTAGTTAATGGCAATGTGATTGGACATGTTAAAACTATTAGAGGATTAAGGCAAGACAACTCATTGTCTCCTTATCCTTTTATTATTTTTGCACATATCTTATCTAAAGGTTTAATTAAGGTTGTTCAAGCTTAATGGTTACAAGGAGTGAGACCACAACGCATGCGTCCTATTATTTCACATCTATTGTTTGTAGACAACTTACTATTTTTCCTTGATGTAATAGATACTAATTTATCTGTGTTAAAGAGGATTCTAGAGGTATCTTGTCATGCTTTGGGCCGAAAGGTTAATTTATCTAAAACCTATATTTTCTTCAACAATAATACCCCTATCCTAATTTGACATAGGCTATCTAAAGTTCTTAGTGTTTAGTGTACTACTTATCTTAGGAAATACTTAGGACTACCTTTACTGTGGAGACGTTCTAAGTTAGAGGCTTTACATTTGGTGGGGTCAAAGGAAAGGTGAAGGTAGGATCCATTAGGTTAATTAGCAAGATCCGACTCTATCGAAGGTTTGCGAGGGGATGAGATTCAAAGATTTGCACTTGCTTGATCTAGTCCTCCTTACGAAGCTAGCTTAGAGGATACACGCAAATCCCAATACACTTTGGGTCAGGTTTCTTAAGGGTCTAAACTTTCCAAATGCTGAATTCCTGTTTGCAAGAAAGGGGGTTAAGGCATCATAAGGGTAGGCAAGTGTCTTAGAAGGTAAAGACATACTCTTTGATGGTGCTCTATAGCAAATTGGTATAGGGGAATCAATAAGAGTATAGTAAGATTATTGGATACCCAAGCTACTAAGTTTTAGACTATAGGGACATGGTTCGTTAGGTGAGATCAGCCTTCAGGTGAATAGCTTGATTGATGAGGAGAGTAGATTTTGGAATATAAGGACTATATAGAGTGATAGATCAAATTTGTAAGGAGTATAAAGAAGACACCTTTTGGTGTGAGATCCAAGCCAAATCTACTTGTATGGCCATCCGAGCACCTACATCATATCTCTGTGAATTTTATTTACTTCTTCTTTACTTCAAATCGAAACATGTCTCCCTTTACTCGAGCTAGTTCCTCAAATCATACACAAGGTGAATGGAAGTAGATTTGGAATATCAATGATCAACCAAAAGTTAGAAACTTTTTGTGAAGAACTTGTAAAAATTTGTTAATAGTTAATGTGGATCTATAGAAAAGGAACATCATTACTTATGGAAATTGTACAATTTGTGGCAATCTCAAAACAGTTGAATATGCTTTAGTTCTCTACCCATGGGTTGAACGCATTTGGTTTAGTGCCCTCGGATGGAGAATTGAGAAAGAGGAAGTCCCCATGGTTTGGGAATCGAAGAATTTGATACTTCAGGGTTTGGGATGGTGAACCAAGTGAGGAAAAGAATCAAATCTTTTCCTTATGTTGTTGGAATACTTGGCTTTATAAGTGCAAATTAGTTTATGAAAAGAAAACCTTAAATCCCCAATTGTATGTTGGTAAAATTTTCCTAAACCGTATTAAGTGGTTGTCCCTAAGGAAGGCTTCTACAAGAAGTCTTAACCAAACACATGAAAGAGAGTTTAAGTAGGTATCGCCAATTGTTAATCTAAAGGTCAATGTAGATGGGTCATGGGGCCCAAACAGTATAGGGGGTTACTGGTGCAATGATCCGTGATCATGCTAGTAAAGTTATTTGTAGACTTGCGAAGAGACTTGATGGGCTTAATGCTGAGATGATGGAGTACTTGGCCATCAAATTTAGAATGTGTTAAGCACAAGTCCAAGGCATTAAGGAGTTACATTTGGAATCTAATTCTTAGACCATTATTAAGAGTTTGAATGAGGCTAAGTCTCTAGTGTACTGGAGTAATAAGCCCATCGTGAAGGAAATTAAGACTTTAACTTTATCTTTTGATAACGTAGTTTCTATGTATATTCCTAAAAGTGATAATAAAATAGCGAATTGGGTGGCTAATCATTAGGTAAGGGATGTGCCCTTTAGATTGGTGGTTACACACTTCATCCCCTCTCCTATAGCTTTTATCTTTAGATGTTGTTTCTATTCTTTCTCCTTCGAGAGAGTCTATCTGTACTGCTTTTGATCATGGTTAAATAAAGGTTAACTTTTCTTGCGGCAAAAAAAAAAAAAAAATGGAGTTAATATTAGGTGTAATGTTTCAACTTTATGACAATAGTTTATGTATGCCCCATACTTTTACAATTAAGTATCACACGAGTAATTTAAAGAGTCAATGAAACTAACTCAATTGAGATAGACATTTACGATCAAACTTGAGACCTTAAACAATGAGACCCCCTAGACTTGGAACACAAAAATACAATAAAATAACTAAAATAGTATAATTTTACAATACTATTTGATAATTGACATAACTACATAAAATAGGTGTTGGTAGTTACCGAATTTGTAGAGATAAATTATATATGTAATAAAAATATTATGTGATATAAATAATATTGGAATATGTATATATACTCCACATGTAATTATTATGCGTAATTATATATACGTAATTACCTAAAATACCCCATAAAATGCAATTTAAGCTAAAATAAGCAGAGGAAATTAACAAAAAAATAAAAAATTATGGGACCACTAGAGAAGTCTTATTTTAGGCATGTGAGACCTAGGGACAAATGTTAGTTAGAAAATTATGCCAAATAACCTTTGTAGGATTAAGTATAAAAAGTTAATTCACAAGAAGAGAGAGAGAGAGAAACTCCATTTGAGTACTTTAAGCTCTTTAGAAAATCCAAAAAAGCCTCTCTAAGAGATCTTGCATACAAGGAGGGATGTAAGAAAAATAAGCAAGGATTATAGAAATCAAAAGGGAAAATCTAGAAAAATATATAATAAATCGGTGCAATTTTGGGAATTAAGCTATTCATGGGTCTAAGGCATTGTTGGAGACCAATCGCTATCACTAGACAATAAAGAAACCAACGCCCAAGCTTGCTAATAAGGGGGTGATCACTATTGGTACCCAGAGCACCAATTTCCAATGAGAGTCTTGTTCCAACTTGAAATTCATTAAATTATTAAAAATATAAATAACAATTAGAAAATTCTAAAATAAAATTATTTCTAAGTATTTTCATTTGTAGAATTTAGAAAAAAAATTATCTTATATAAATTTAATAATTATATTATACGTTCTTAAAAAACAGCAAAACTAAGCTATTTTCAATATTGAAATATATCACCTTAGACGTAGTTTTGAAGTCTAAAATTTTTCTAGAAACTCCACTTATATTAAAATTCTTTGAAAGGTTTTCCTATAAAACTATTTTCCTTATTTTTATTAAATTTTTTAGCTTTAAATTATGAATAAAGTGGTAATTTTAGTGATAATTAGTATATTTCTCCTAAAAGACTTCACTTGGATTTTGAGTTTAATCATTTAGTAAAGTATTTGTAACATGTTTGAGTTGTTGAATTAAGTTTTACAGTAAGAAGCTATAGCAAGTCAAGATTTTGCCTTTATATGTGTAGTTTAATAGCTTGTTTACTTGCTAAATTTCAAGAATTAATGAATTAGGATATATTATATGAGAAGTTAGGAAATAATGAAGCTAAATAATGATGAATGAAGCATTACTTAGGATTGTTCTTAGATAAAGTTAGAAGCAAATCATTTAATTATAGGAAGTTAATTAAATACAGAAGATAATTCAGAAGATTTTGAATCAATACTGTATTAAGGACTTTACTCAAAAGAAAAATAAGAGACAAAGGTAAAAGTGAAATGTAAATACAGGGGAATTCAAAAGGTGATTTCATAAGGATTCTAAGGTTAGTGAAAATTAGAGGTAACTCAAAGGATTTTGTCACCTAAAATAACTTTTAAAAATAAGTAAACCACTTAAGAAATCTTAACTCGTAAGTAAAATAACTTATGTCAAAACAACTAAAATCATATAAAATGAATGGATTACTATTAATTCAAAACTCAAATATGGATTAAAACTAATCTATTGTGTATGTATAAGGATAAACAAAGAACACCAGAGCGATAAACAAGAGTTGTGAAACATCCAAGTTTGGGTAAATTAGGATCTATGCAGCACAACATGTGAAAGTACTATGTCAAAGTACTTGAGGCTTGAGAGTGCATTTGGTTATGATTGTAACTTAATTGAATCTATGCATACTTTATGTGTGATTGCTTACTTGAACCGTGGACTTGGAGTGTTGCTTTGCAAGGATATGTTTAATTTGCATTGCCTTGCTCATCTATTGATCACCTCTAAATGGAACTAACCAAAGATCGATCCCTAACTTAAGTGAACATGCATAACAACCTAGTAGGGGAACAATTAGGTGTGTCAATCTAAATACCGACTGTCATGTCCCAAAAAAAAATGAAATTGTAACAGTCTCGCCATGTGAACCATCCTAAAATAAAAACTGTCCTCACAGCTACTATATTAGACTTAGTTCACACAAGGCGTACTCAACTTTACCCCTCTGAAGTATCCAATTCGATACCTGTTTGATATAAACTTGTAGAGTAATCCTGTGAAATAATTTGTAATAATAAACTTATCATTTAACTGTAAGCTCCCAAAATTGAATTTAGGACAATCGAGCTTAGATTCAAGGTTTTTAGAGAAACTTATTCAATTAAGTTCAAACTTTACGACTAGAATAAAAAAGTTAGTCAAAATATTATAGTGAAGTTAGATTTAAAAATAATGACCTAAAATTCGAATTTTCCCCCTCGAAGTGGGAATATTTAATATAACACTAAAATATTGGGAACCCTTAAAATCGAACTTAGATTGCAACAAGAACTTAGAGATAAGTTAATTAAGCTATATAATGAGATAATATAGTATAATTTACTATATAAAAATACACATAATTTTATGAGTATACTTGGTATAAGTAATAATTATACTCGTAAATTAACCCTAAATTACGCAATTATATATATATATATATAGTGTTGAAATAATAAAATTAACTTTTGAACATATCCCAAAAATAAAAGATATGTTATAATCTTAATTATATGAGTATAGTTATATATTACGCGTGATATTTACAAGGGATATATACTCATATATTAAGTAAATAATTAAGTATTAATAAAATATACTCAAAATACCTAAATAATTGCAAAATATTATTCAAAAGCCTTCCAATTATTGATTCAAGTCTGGAAACTATTGGAAATCATCAAAGCTAGACAATTGCTAAATCAAAAGGTGAATCTACAAGCAAATGACACCTCTTACTTATAATTAATGGAGGAAAAAGCAAGAAAAAAATTTTTTTTAAATAAATAAAGAAAAAAGAAACCAACCTAAACCATTATAAATCTGTTAAACAACATCATTTTACATCTTTTGAAACTAGAAACAACAGAAAGAAAAGTTAGAAAAAAAAATCGTAGAAAATAGAAAAGAAAATAAGAAAAACAGAGCAATTACTAAGCTGAGCTAGTTCCTAGGGTGTCCTTTCATTTGCTATTATGCCACTCCATCACTAAGGAGTACCACCAGCGTCTAGGTGTTCCGATACACTCCCACCACCCCACGACTGCCGGAGATACCAAGAACAGCAAAATCAAATTCCTACCATGTTTTTCAATAATTTTTAAAAATTAGTAAATCCACCCAGAAAATTATGAAAAAAATTATACTTAGGTTATTTTAAACATGCTTTCATGTATTATTTTTATTTTTGAAAAATTCGTAATATTTAATATACTTTCTTAAGAAATCTACTATTTACCCAAATTTATATTTGTAAAATAAATGTACTAAATGATGTTGTTTCTAGCTGAAAATTTTTGTGTAGGATGTGTATGATATATAGATAATTGCTATGTAGCCCGAATTATGATTTGAATATTTTTAATATTTGTTACATTTTTAGGCCTGAAAATAGCTCGAAAATAAGCTGAAATTATAAATTTAATAGGAAATTATGAAATGAATTGATGAAATAGACATGTATTGATCTATAATAAATAATAATAGTATCGAGTCAGATTGAAATTAATTTATGCTAAAAGGATCATAATTGGATAATTTATGATAATTTAGAGGTAAAATCGTCAATACGAATATATAAGCAATAGGTCAAAACTTGAAACCAAGTGATAACAGAATCCCCTATATTTTTAGGAGTCTATAGAAATTTTCGGAGAATTATTTGGTTACCTAAAATATTTATTACGAATTTACTACGTAAAATAGCTTAATTTACAAGTCGGGGTGTATTTATAATATTAATAAGCTAAAATGAATTAAATATTTAAATAAAAACTATATATAGGATTGTTGATCAGATTGGATTAAATGGATATTTTTATTATATTTATTAATATTTTCTAATTGGGATACAGTTTAGGTATTAGAATTAGATAATACTTATATTGTAACAATATATAGACAAATTAAATAAATATAATTTAATAACGTAAATTACGTATAATACGATCATATTTATATAAATATGTATAACTGTATTAAAAACTCAAACTACCCATTAAAAGCCGTCTCTAAACGTGTCGTTAGGTCTATACGAACCCAATGACACTAATTTTGTTAAAATCGAACAACTTTAAGTAATTTAACCTATAACTATATCATATTCAAGAATGTACATATTTTGATAACCTTACTGAAATTAAAACGTGAATTAATAAATTAAAAGTAAGTTTTAATACGATTGAAACGATATATAATACGTAATAGTATATAAGATGTACAGTATCAACAATTAATAACTTAATTCGATATATAGTGATAACATGACTATATATTATGAAAATAATATATATATATATAACCATTTTAGATTAAACCCTAATGTTTTTGTAATTATTACAAAAACTGAATTTGGGTCTTTTATGTAATTAGGACCTTCCAATACAAAGATGGTTGACGATTCGAGTCAGGAATAACGAACGTCTAAACAAGTAAGTTGAAATTGTGGCTTCAACGCTTATTTGAATACTATTTAAAGTATCTGAAGACCCAAGAGTACTTCTGGCTATGTTTGTAGTTAGATGATTATGCGTATGCTATGTGTGTAGATGATACTCAATTGTCACGGGAGTTTAACTCTTTAGTGTGCTGTTTTGCATATTTCCATATTTGCATGGATTCTATATTATGTGAACTTATTGGTCACCCTTGATTAAAACTAATGTTTATTCAACTAAAATGAAACTAGACATGCATAACACCCATTAGGGGAAACAATTAAGAGTGTTAAGCCAAATACTGACTTTCTTCAATGAGGATAGTTAAAATAATCCTTTCCCCATTCTTAGCCAAATGAAGTGACAAGCGAGGATGTCGTGGCAAGGTTGGGGGCCGTAGTTCGAAGGCAGTCATGGGAGGAGAGTGTTCTCCATTGCACAAGCCCAGGTTTGGTTTAACTTGAGTCGTAATGAAACTCCTCAATCCGGGTGGGAGCGGATGTAATTTCTCTAACCTTACAGTGGACCGGATAACACTATGCGATGTTTCATTTGAGTAATTGCATTGCATTTCATCATAATTATTAACCTTATTTGTGATTGTGCAGTACTCTTCTAACTTCATCCTACTTACTGAGTTAGTTGTGCTCACATCCCTATAGACTCTTTTGTAAGTATTGAGTAAGGACAGGACGTTCAGGTACCTCCATTCCCAAGTTAGTGTGCTGCTGTTTAGGAAAGTGAAGATTAAGGAATCAACTGAACTTGGACTTTTGACTTTGTCTTTGAGTTTTAAGGAAACTAATTGGGAATTCTCTAGGAGCCCACTAGTTTCCTAACTTATTGTATATAGACTGCAAAACCTATGGTTTTTAATAAACTCTAATTGTAAACTTTACCTTTGGACGCAAAACGTTTGTATAAATACTATTGTAGTACTAAACAGCAGGTTGTATAGAACAAGTATTTTATAAAAACTCTACTACAGGTTTGGTTATTAACAGGTATCAGAACAGACGTTTCAAACTGGTTAAGTTATGCGTCTTGTGTGAATTGTATCTACGATAGCAGCTGTGAGGTCAGTTTCTATCTTAAATTAGTTTACACGGCGAGACTGTTATAACTCTTCCTATTTAGGGCATGACATTAACCTTATAAAAAAATTAGTGGTAAATCCCACAGGTACCTATCATTTCATATACAAACCAAAATATTGAAAACTACTAAGCCCTTTGAAGAGTCTTGTGTAGTTTTCCTTAAAAGATAAAAAGTTAATACTAAGGGCAATAACAGGCCATTTCTTATTATATCTTGCTCCCCATCCCAATTTACTAGAGTTCTAGTATTAGGTAGGTACTTATAAGCCATTTGGAACCTGCAAAACAAACTATTGGGGAATGAGCAACAACTTGCTCAATAAGTAGGGGTGAAGACAAAAGTATGCATCCAACACATCACAACTGGAGTTTTCAATCAAGTTGGTTAGATGCAATGTATGTACAAGCAAATGTCATTGCACAACATTATCCGATCCGTCGTAAGATTAGAAAAATTTTACCTGCTCTAATCCAGGTTGAGGAGATTAACGTAACGCACTCACGAATCGAAACCAAACCAAGGTTTATGCAATGGAGAATACCCTCCTCCTATGACTACCTTCGAACCACGACCCCCAACCTTGCCGCAACCTTCTCTCTTATCACTTAGTTCAGCTAAGGGTGAGGAAAGAACCATTTCAGCTATCCTCATCGAAGGGAATCTGTGTTTGGCCTAAGAATCCTATTCGTTACCCCTAATAGGTTACGATGCTTATCAAATTAGATATTAAGCCAAGTTTGAGTTAGTTCATCTTTTTAAGGTAATCAACCAAGTTCAAACAATTCAATAATAATATTCAAAGAACAATCAGATCGTGAAGCTTAACTCTCATCACAGTAAATCGAAACCCAACCACAAGCATTACATACATACAAACAGCTAACTACATTCACAAACTAATACATACCAAAGTCTTTAGATATTCTGAAATAATATCCCAAAATGCGGTAAAGCAATGATCCCACTTACTTATCCTGGTGCTTACTTCGAAAAACTCGTGCTATCAACAGTCTGATCATTAAAAGATCCTATATATACAAAACCTAAATTTAATTTTTGTAATGGTTATGAAAATATTAGAATCTTATGTAAAGCAGCTATATATACATATATATAAAGTATATTATCATTTTTTTATTATATAATAATATATAATTTCATTATATCGATTGAGTTAAGCTATTAAGTATTAATAATATACGTAATTATACCATTCATGTAATATATCATTCCGATTGTATCAAAATGTACTTTTAGTCGTTTAAATTATGTTTTGATTACGGTGGAGTTATAATAGTATGTAAATCAGTAATATTGTAGAGATATAGGTTATATTACTTAGGTTTATCCAATTTTAGTAAAAATAGTATCGTTGAGCTCATACAAACTTAACGATACATATTATAAGTCTTAATGTTTAGAGATGACTTTTAACGAGTAATTCGAGTTTTTAACACAACTATACATAGCTAATTGAATATTATCATACTATACGTAATTTATTTTATTAAACCATATTTTACCTAATTTGTCTAATAACTCATAATATTGGTATTATCTACCCTAATACCTCTATAACGTATCTCAGTTATTAAAATATCATGAAATATATTAAAAAAATATAATTTTTATCCAATCTGACCAGTATATAAATAGATAGTTTTTATTCACCTATTTATCAGATTTTAACCTATTATTACTAGAATTGAGTATTGGTTCGTTATTTAAATTATTTTATTATGTAAATTTATAATAAATAGCTCAGGTTACCAAATAATTCCCCAAAAATTTCTATAGACTTCTAAAAATATGTGGAATTCAGCTAGTAGTTGGTTTCAAGTTTTTGATCTATCACTTATATATTCGTATTTACGATTTTACACTTGAATTACCCTAAATTACCTAATTAATATCCTTTTTGCACCAAATTGATATTAACCTATCCCAACATTATTATTATTCACTAAAAATCAGTATATGTTTATGTCATCATTTAATTTCATAATTTCCTATTTATTTCACAATTTCAGCCTATTTTCGAGCTATTTTTAGGTCAAAAAATACAATAAATATTAAAAATATTCAAATAAAAAATCAGGATACATAGAAATTACCTATATATCATAAGTATCTTACACAAAAATTTTGAGCTTGAAACTACATCATTTAATGTATTTATTTTAAATTTCAAATTTCGGATAAATAGTACATTTGTTAAGAAAGTATATTAAATATTTATAATTTTGTTAAAATAAATTTATGAAAAGAAATTACATCTAAAATAACCTAGAAATTAATTTTTCCATATTTTTCATAATTAATTTAATAATTTTTTAAAAATAAAGAAAAATAGGGCAAAAGTTGGAAACCTGAGCTAATTGGAGCTTCGACCACTGTTGGTTGAAGAGAGGTTGTCAGTTGGCCTAGTCAGTGGCGGCTCTGCTAGGTTGCAACAGGGCTCCACATCAGGTCATCGAAGGGTCGGGGAATTAGTTAGGTTCAATCCTTGCTCTGTTTTTTTCCTATTTTTGTCAAATTTTCCTTTTTTTTCGAATTTTTATTAGGTTTTCTTGGTTGGAAAAATATTAAATCTAAGTCTTAGGATCCTATTTATAATAGTTTTGGTCGGTTGGATTTTTTTCTTAATTATTAAGTAATTTATTTTAATATTTTTCTTAAAAAACGCATAGTAAGAGTTGTCAATTTTTTATAAATTTGCTTTTGATGCAACTGCTTATTCTTTTTAAGTTGCTTAACATTTAATCCAATCATATTTTAGGTCGTTTTTTAATTTTTTTTTATAATTTTTAGATAATATTTTAGGATATTTTGGTATTTTATATTAGTATTTAATGAGTTTTGTTAATATACAGGTATATATCTCATATATATCATACACGTAATGAGTAATTATATACGTGTAATCATGTTTCTAGTATATCTTTTTTTTTAAGATACTTTTTCCCTATTTAATTTTTGTGAATTTAACGCTTATTATGTATAATTATATAGTTTTAGGTTAATTTACGAGTATATTTATTATATGTACCAAATATACTCATAAAAATACGTGTATACTCATATAGTATATTATGCTATATTATTTTCTCCTATTGCCTAATTAATTTATTTTCAAGTCTCCGTCGTATTCTAAGCTCGGTTTTAAGGGTTTCGATCATTTTTTACACCATATTAAGTAATCGTACTTTTAGGGAAAAAATTGGGATTTCGGATAATTATTTTCAAAATCCAACTACACCAAATTGCTTTAACTAACTTTTCTATCTTAGTCGTAAAGTTTGGATTCAATTAAATAACTTTTCCCGAAAACCCTAAATTTAGGTACGGTTGCTCTAAACTTGACTTTAAGATTTCATATAGAGCAAATTCTCCCTATCTTAATTATATTCTTGATATTTTATTATATTTTTTACTTCCATGTATACAAGGATTCCTCAATTAGGGTTATCGTGTTTCTCATAAACTTTTAGCCTATTCGATTTACTTTCCTAAATGCCCTAGATCAATTATCGATCCCAATCATACAAGGATAAGGTTTTATCGAAATACTTAAATGTTCATATCTGGATTGTTGATTTATGAGTTATTACACCGACTTCTTCGATGAGGATATCTCAAATGGTCTTTTTCTTACCCTTAGTCAAACTAAGTGATAAAAAAGAAGGTCGTAGTAAGGTTAGAAGCCATAGTTCGAAGGTAGTCTCGAGAGAAGAGTATTCTCCATTGCACAAACTTGAATTTGGTCTAATTTGAAACTCCTCAATCCGAATTAGAGCGAATGTAATTTATCTAACATCACAATTGACCAATTAACATTATGCAATGTCTCATTTGATTGTTTATATTGTATTCCATTAGAATCTAATTATTGAAAACCATGTATGTGTTTGATATACTTTTTTTCCTTCATCCTGCTTATTGAGCAGGTTGTGCTCACATCTCTATAAACTCTTTTGTAGGTACCAACTAAGGATTTAGGGATGCAATACTATAATTACCCTCAAGTTAGTATGCAACAGGCTAGGGGAGTAAGAAAACCCAAAGATCTACAAGACATAAACTTTTGTTTTTTATTTTCTTAAGTTTTTTGTGGAAACTAACTGAGACATCTTAGGATGCCACTAGTTTCCTACTTGGATGTACATAAACATTAAAACCCGTAACTTTTGTAAACCTTTTATGAACCTTAGAACTTTTGAATGTAAGGAGATAAGAGACAAAAGATCAACACAATGATTTGATAATGGAAATTTTTGTGTAAGTTAAAAAAAAAAAAACACACACACACACATGAGCGAAGGAGGACATAAATTCACTACAAATTACAAGAGAGTACATAAAAAAGTGGTACTCAAGATTGATATTGTGACACTTTATTCTCACCCATACAAATTAAACTAAAACCAATCAAAGACTCACCAAATCTCATTTTGGAAATTATATAAAATCCTAAACACCATCTTATAAATCTAACTATAGTAGGAATCAAACTAGCAAAATTAATTAGCCAAAAATGGGGGGAAAACAAAATACGTAATAACATAAAATATAAAATAGACAAAACATAATGGTATAGGAATCACTACATTATGAACCTAGTTAACCTAATTAAAATTCAGTTAACTAAAACTCACTAATATTAGTTGAACTTTAGTAAAGTCATTGGATAGAGTAAGGTAGCATTTGGTTATACAATTTTTGTAATAGTAGATTAGAAAAAAAAATTATCGCATGTTTAGTTTGTAAATTTACTTATTGACTAAATAAAAACTAAGATGATAGATTAGACAAAATATCCAAATTTTGTCACATCTAAATCACAGTACAAAAATGAAATTCACTAGACAAAAATAAAAAATATTTTAAATTTCCAAAAATACCTCCATATGTTATAATATTAAGTTAATAAATATTATTTTTATTAAATATTACAAAAAATTATTTATTTTATAATACAAATAATTAATTTTTTAATATAAATTTTATATCTAATACTGTATAAATCAAATATAATACAATAAGCTTATACTATCTGATCTTTCTTATATTTGTTATGTCTAATTCTTTTTGTAATGTCATGTCTAGTCTAGTCAACTTTTATGTAAAAGTATCACCAAATATGTCCCATCCCAAAATGAGCTCTTTTTAAGATGATTTAACATCATCGAGTATATTGGTTCCCTACTACATAATGATAAAATTAATAAGATCAAGCTATATGTACAAAATTGTAGTATTATCTACATGATATATTAACTTCACACTTTGTATCAAGTCTTGAAATCTAAAATTCAAAATATAATATTGGGTTCAATACTTATATATATATTAAAGAAGTGGACAGTATAAAATTTTGTATTCGGTACTGTATAGACCAAACATAATATAATAAATTTATACTGTTTAATTTTCTTTATATTTATTTTATTCAATTTTTTTTTATCTAATTTAGTCCTTCCAAGCTGCTTAAGGCCAATTCCAAGCTACTGTGGGCCTACGACAATATACAGGATAACCATATCATTAACCTTTTTCCATTGGATATTATAACATTATTTTTATATTTATGCTATAGTCTATTAAGGGATAACGAATATACCTAAGATCAATAAAAATTAATAACAAAGGATTTAATATTTTAATCATTGTACGTATACTAATAGATTAGTAGCATGTTTGTAATGTTACACCTATTTTGTGACGAGATAATAGACTTAATATCAGTTATTTATATTTCCACTGCGACCATGATTTAATAATCGCTTATTTACAGGAGTCCTATTTTGAACTTTGGATTTGATAAGGGGACTTCGAAGATATTTAACACACATAAGTATAGATATATTATAAAACGGATTTTGAGATTCCCTTTAAGACATTTTTGTAATATGTCTATAGTCATACTATGCCATGATAATTTAAATTTTCCATAGTGTTAGTTTTTATAAGATAATTTCTCATTAAGTCGTAAGTTTATCCATATTCCAGCTCATATTTGGATTTCATTAGGTAATACATATTCCAGCTCATATTTGGATTTCATTAGGTAATACGTATCGCCAAAAAATTTTAAAATTGGTATTTGGATGGGGCAAAATCCAAAATAGGCTTTGTGCCTATTAATTAATTAGATTTGACTTTCTAAGATAAGATAATAGAGTTTAAATGGTCAAGTTTATGTTTTGGGATAATCAAGAGAGATTTAATACAATGTACTTAGATTAGGGCCTACTAGATTAGTCCGTCCTCAATATAGATCACACTAAAAATAAGAACTTTATTAAGCCTTGAACTCATGAAAGGAGTTCAGTTAAGGTCAATAAGGAAAACAAAGAAAAGGGAAAAGGATTTATTCTGGCCATTAATCATTATTACAATCCCACTGATGGGATTGATGCCCAACTCTTATAAAACCTTAATCCCTCTCTCATTTGGAGAAGAGAGAATCTTAGTATAAACGTTATTACTCTGGTGAATTCTTACCTAAACAATCAAATATTTAAATATTGTAAGAATATAACCATGTTTATCAATATCTATAGTGGAGTTTGATAATATTGAGTTCTCTACTTGTCACTATACATGTTAGAATGTTTAACATTGCCTTCTTCTCCTCCTTTTCTCTACTCTTCTAATCGTCTCATTCATTCTTCTCAAGTCATTCCCTTAAATCACTTATAGCATGCGATAATCATGTAGCATACATGTGATCTTTACATGAAAACTCACTTACCTTCAATATTACATTTTATTAAAAATTATTTTTTATATACAATTTTCTTATTTTTAATTTTTTGAAGAAACAAAATTAGCTCTTACTATAGTATATATCCATATATCCATGTAATATGTTATTATTTTATGACTGCATATTTTATAACAGTGTTTCAATAAATAAGAATAGAAAAATGTTAAAATTCTTATAATTTAGTAATATGGACGCTAATCTCTTAATGAGATAGATCGAATCCCTCTTCTTCTGTCATAATCATATAAAAAAAAACCAAGAATATAAACATAACCCATTAAATAATGATATTATTATGCAATTTTCTTTTTTAAGTACTTTATTAAAAATTTCAAGGTTTCACGGGTCTTTTAGGAAAAAAAAAAAGGAATATAATTGCTTCCTCTGACTAATTTATGGTAATCAAGCTCAAAGTTGATTGGTATGGCGGTCTATTTAATTGGATAACTTCGTTTTGCTTCTTCGAGCACGTATCACAGTACCGAACCACACAACCACGTAAATTGGTCGAAATTATTGAATTGCGGTTGAGAGAGAGACAGATGGGTATAATAATACCACAATGAAGTTTCTAAAGTAGTTTGAACCTTCTACGAATTTTCCATGTCGACTCGAGTAATGGACAAGAAGATTATTACATCAAACCTTGTATTACCAGTTATCCAAATATTGACTAGACATTTAGATTCAACTATATAAAATATTCACTTGAACTCCCTCCCTAGGCTGAACTTAAAGTGGGGAAAAAAAAAAGAAAAAAAAAAGGAAAAGATATAATCACCAGTGTCAAAGATGGCGAGGGAATTGGTCCTTCTAGTCGATGGCCATAGAGAACTAACAGGCTTTGCAAAGCAAGGCGATGGCGGGGTCCTTTTTCTGCTTTGCATGATCATATTTTCAGTGACCATCATTTCCGTGGTTATTTTTGCTTGTATGGATGATGGTGAGTCTAGCAACGAAAGGAGATCTGGTGCTGTTGCAGCAGGTGGCTCTGCTGGCGGTGGCTGTGGTGGTGGTGGTGGCTGCTGAGTAGGTGATGGCAGCGGTAGCTGTTAATTTATTATTATTTTCTTTTTGGACACTGCGGTAATTTATTCCATGTATGCTGTACTCATACTTCAACTATATTTTAGATAATCACAAAATATGTCTTTATTATTGATATACATCAATTATAATTAAAGAATAATATTCATTTCTGTGGTATGAATAATTTTTTTTAATATTTAGAAATGCATTAAAATACTCAATTTATTTTTAATATTGTATTAGAACTTCATAGACTTCTACTCTACTTATAATTTTTCAAAGATTCAAATATGATATCGTTTGGAATAAATAAATAGTTGTCCACATTGAAATTTGGTTTTGGTCTTCTATGTTATCATCCAAACCAAATGGGTCAAGTTTTCTTATCTCCAACTCTAACCAATTTCTTCATCCACCTCCATGGATTATATAATATCATGTATGTATGAATAATATGTTATGTATATTCCTTTTTTTTTTCTATTTTTATTCATATCCATAAGGTTACGTGATTGTAAAACACTTACACTTAACTAGGTTAAATTAAAGGCGTAAAGCTTTCAAACAGTATTAATGTTTTAGAAAGCACTTGAGAATAATTTGATGTTTCACTAAAATGTGTTCGATTATATATTTAACTTCTATTTTTTGACACTCCTCATTTTTCCTCTAAACTTTATACTCTAACAGCAAGAGCCAATTATATCATAATTAAAAGGATGGCATCGTTATTTCTACCCAGCCCTCCTTTATATCGTAATTACTCCTTTATGCAAAAGCTATTCTTTATAATTGCGTGAAAGAATTTAAATGATTTCCATTCAAGATAAATAAGGTGCCATATTTATGTTAGGCCATGATCAACACACGTATATTAGTGCAACTTTTCAGAGAGTAGGACTTTACCTAAAGTTTCTGAGCGTTATTGACGAATCCTTAGTCAAGGTACGGTCCTTTATAGAGGACCACATGTGGAGTAATTTTTTTCTTTCAAATTCTTAATTTATGTGAAAACGAAAGCAACAGAAAAGGAAAAAACAAACACAGTCCAAAAGAAAATGTCAGGTAAATACGGTGCAACGGAAAAATGAAGACAATGGAAATATTGTCCAAGAGTTATTTCCCCTTTGTTTTTCTCTCTATAAATAAGTGGAGCAAATATGGATATTGCATTGAAATTATTTACTACAAACTATATTCTTGTAAAAATCTCTATTAGTTCCAAATGGAGGAACACATGAATCCTAATAACTCTTAAAATTTGTGACCAGAGAAAAAACATGAAATTTTCAAATGAATTCAGATTCACAAGATAGTTCTTATTTTTTATTTGATGCATTTTTTCAAGGTCTCCTAAATTTTCAATAGCTTTAAACTTTCATATCCTAAAACTAAAAAATAAAGGAAAACTACAACATTGAAGTATTAAATTTGTGCTTTCCCCAAAATAATATGAGAATTCTTCCTCCAATATGAAATTTATTTGATTGGTATTACTTAAAGTCACTTTATGATGGTATATTATCTTCAACTTGAAGAACTTTCTCAAATTCAAATTGCTCTTCTCGGGTTTATTGATCATCCTCAGTTTCTTGTACTATTATGATGCTGAATTTTTTTTTTTAATATATTGTGAATCAAGAATAATTGAATATTTTTAAATATTTTCAAATTATATAAAAAAAAAAGAGAGAAAAGCGAGGTTAAGTGAGAATTTCAATAATAATTTGAATGATAAAACTATAAAAGTGATGTCCCTTTCCCATGAAAGTTTTGAGTAATGGGTGCATTGTCCAAGAAAATATAGGAGCGAAGAGTACTTGAGGGAAAAACCTAAAAAAAAAAAATGGTTAAGTTGCTCCAGTGATGGGCTTTTAGCATCTAATTGTACAAGAATTTGACAAATGCCAAAATAGCGAGGTTCATAAGATATTTTATGATTAATCATGCCCTCACTTCCTTCTGACTTTGTTGAGAGCCAAAGGAGTTGTTGCTTTTTAATAACTTCTCGCTGAGTGAAGCCAAGCAATTCATAATTCTTTAGGTGCCCTTCCGACTCAATTCACATACTGATCAGTTATTGAATGATTAGGAAGCAGGAATATTTTTTTAGCAACTGTTAGCAGTATCTGCTTCTTTCTGCCAAATTTTTTTTCTTTTATTAATATTATAACTTCATTTCTAATCATCCATTTTACTCTTGAAGAATAGGTTACTATTGGAATCTATATAAGTGTACAGAACCCTACATATTTGGGTAGATTCTTAAATAGGTACTAAACGTCGTTATAGAACCATAAAGTAGAATCTGGTATATACTTATTTTCTAACTTACTTGGAATATGTACCCTGGCCATACATTACACATTTTAAGTTCTAAGATAGCTTTTAATTTTTCAAAACTTTCGGGATATCATGAACTTTACCAATACAATATAGTTCAAGTAAATATTATAATTTGACACTATAATGGAAATTTAACATGTCCTAGTGTATAATGCATTATTTTAATCAAACAGTCAATCTATCTTAAGTTTCTAATTTGAATCGGAATCATAGCTTAATTTTATTGCATTTATTATTATTATTTGGTTTTCTTTTTTGAAAATTCATTGTATTTATACTTTTCATAATTTAAATTAGAAAGACGCTATTAACTTACACTTTAAATATTACAATTTTAATGATAAGGCCGTGTGTGTGTCATTTGTTGAAAAGGAAACCATCACTGCAAGTGAGTAGGATATATACACTCCAATTTGGGTAGTGTATTGTTCAAAACAATTGTGTATTTTCGTCCTTCCTTCAAACACGTACAGTAGTACTTACGACATTTTGATTTTTCAAATTCTAGGAGTTTTCCACATTTACAAGACGAAGATTACTTTAAACATGGTGCTACACGTTATTCATATACTAAGTAAACGTTTAAGATACAACTATAAAAATTCACTTGAACTCGGTAGCCAGATTGAAACTAAAGAACATGATATCATGAGTGTTGGGAATGGCGAGGAATTGGTTCTTTTAGTTGACGGTCGTAGATAACTGGTGTGGGCTTTGCGACGCAAGGCTATGGATGTGTTTTTGCAAATTCTCTGCGTGGTTGTAGTTTCGATTATCATCATTTTCACGGTCATTATTGCTTGTAGAAATAATGAAAAGAGGAGGTGCGATGGGGGTGGTGAAGGAGACGGGACATGTGATGGCGGTGGTGGTGATTAATTTTTTCTTAGTGGATATCGCTGCAATTTATTCTTTTCATCTATGTTATGATATAGCAATTATGGTTAGCCGGTTAAGATAGATATTTATCCTTCTCGTTTCCAAGTGGATGCAATTGAATGCTCTCGATGCATGTATCTTTGTTGATACTCATATGTGAGTTATACTTAAACAACTCTTATCATTCCATCTAAAATTATGTATCTTTTATGTTTGACGATACTTAAAAAATCCTAATGTCATGCTTGTTATGTAAAAATGGTTAGAAATTAAATAAAATGAAATGTAATAAGAATGATAAATTATTTTCTATATTCAAAATTACCTATGGAAAAGAATTAAATGGAATGGAATAAATGGGTATATAATAATACTCTTTTTATAAAAATCGTCCTTAATTATTACATGTCATTAATTGTTTTGAAGGTTAAATAAATATTTTTAAATTAATGTAATAAATAAGATAGAATGAAATTGTAATTTTTTCCCCCAAAGAGGAGTCAAGTTCCCCCTCATAGTTAGAATAATTGATTGCGTGAAATCATAATCGCAATTCAATATTCTAAATACGCGCTTTCAACTATGAGAGAGAAATGAAATTTGAAATCATGATTTATTTTAAGTAGATTTTTACATGTCAAACTTGACATAAAATGAAAAATTGCCACAAACAAGAAGACTAATCATATACACTTTTATTATATTGAACGTACCATTTCGAGTCTCAACTAATATTGGTGAACTAGACGTAGTTATGGGTCACTTGACTTCTTACCATCTTCAAAAGCAGAACAACCAAAGAATCGAACTTGGTCTTCATATCCTTAAACGTATAGAATTGTTGTTCTCAATTCCAATTCCATTAAAATGGTAATGGGAATTAGCAATTCCTTGGATTAAAAACAAAAGATTCATGAAAAATCAGTCCAACTTAGCTTTTCGAAGAAGCTCTTACACCATGGTTCATGGTTTCAATTTCAAATCTCCGACTTGAAAATCAAAAGCAACATGGTTTTAAGAACATCAAATAGGTTTGTGTTGTATAATTGAAATCACTTACACACGAAAATTCGCAATAAAACCCACTTGGGCAAGATAAATTCTGTAGTTAATTCTACCATTTCAATTTCAGTTAAATTTTTTCTTAATGACGATTTTAATGGGTGATGTGCACTTGAGTCTTTAACAAAATATATGACGGGTATATGCACATAGGGTATAATGCTACCTTCTATGGCATTAACATTTGAAGGGTCATGTGTCTCATAATTTCATGACTCGCAGCCCATTTATCTTAGACCATAAAATTCATAAACTCAATATTTGTATTTATTGATGATTAAATAATTCTCCAATAATTTTGACTTATCAGCAACCAAATGTTAATGAATTGGACCCTGTAGTTTTCGTAAGTGAAGGTAATATCTAACATGATTTCAAATTCAAGTTACCATCCAGCAATATTTATTAATGACCCGACATGAAGAAACTTGGTTATATATGAAAGACTAACCTATAACGCAATCATTTTATAGTTTTTCTTTTTTTTTTCAATGTAAATGAATTTCATTCAACAAAAAAAGTTACTTCAATCAAGTCAATTGGCATAATGTAATAAACCTCAAATAGATTGTGCAAAACCCTAATCGCTGAGATGCTTTTTCGTGTAATAGTTCAGAGTTTATCGAAACTATAAAATTCTAGAGTGAGTAACCTCTTAAGAAATAGTTGGTATAAAAAGCAAAACTATGCAACAAACAATACTTTTGTACGAGGAGTTGTAATCATTAAAAATAATATCAAAATAATTAGCCAACCAAAAAGGGGAGCTAAGTGTCATATAGGAACGTGCCACTATATCAAGGCACCCCTTTAGCCTATAAAGCAACATCTTTAGAGTCCTCCCCACCTGAGATTGTAAACTGAGCATTATGTGATGAAACATATATTGACATCAATTCTATAAGATGGAAGATTATATTATCCACCCAATAGAATATAGAAAAAGCCTAAGCATGTTCTATTGTAATGACTTGGAGTTCATTAGAACTTTAAACATACTCAGTGGAGAGTATTTCTAGAATAAATGCCCTCTTGGAAAATAGTTAGTACCAAGAATAAGATTATATGATATATTATGCTAAAATGGATAATACCTCGATGTGTGGAGCTTTAGTCGTAACATATAAAAGTATTAAACAAAATGTTTGCCTAAATTACATCTATAAACATAAATAATCGCGAGCATACCGGAGGTAATCAAATCTTCTGCACAATAGTGATACTAACTTATAGAAGAGGCTATAAATGAATCAACATAAGGCAACTGACTCAAAGAGGTGGGAGATTCGTGTTATGCCATAACAATGCTATCATAAAATTTAAGTACAATGCAAAACGAGCACGTGCCATTTACACTGTCATTTGATCCGATGTGAAGATTGATGAAATCAACTCCACTATAGACTCGTTCGAGGGATTTTGTAAACAATATATTATAGCAACTATTAAACCCAGGTTAATGGCTCTTAATACCCAACCGCATTGCTCCACCCTTAACGTTGTTCGAGTTAGCCCCCAAATCACTTAGTTTGATGCTGTCAGGAAAAGGTTTCTAGCACAGTAATACTACTTCCTCTTAAGCACTAAATTTAGTGGGTTACCTAATACAATTGGGGACGTGATGCATGTCTTAGATAATGCATTAACCTATCCTTGATTATATCTAATTTTAGGAGGCAAAAAAATATCATAGACACACATCAAGTATGTGGGAAATGGAATACATCATAAAACACCATACTAAATACTTTAGATACGTACTCGTAAATTAAGGTTAAGCACATGCATCACATACGCATAGCAAATCATCATACAACCACATACAATAGTTCATCGAAGTACCAAACGATGCTTTGATCAACTTGAAGTCAAAGTAAATGTGCTTGCTTGGGCTCCTACTCTATCAAAATTATTCTTATTGGACATATCACGACTCTTGAAAACCTATTAAGACATAGTACCATCCAGTCCTATAGATAAATTACTAAATTCCGCTTTCTTCCCTTCATTTTCCAAAGTGTTTTCTATGGTTTTTTTAAGTAATAAATTATTTAGAAATTATGTTGTCAGTTTTGGAATAACTTTCAAAGTCTTTAGGAATGTTTAATCATTTTAAGATTATTTTTATTGATTAAATTTAATAAAATACAATTATCTCTTGCGTTGTAAAGGAATATATGTATTCTTTCAATAAAATATAATAAGAGATAAGTTATTTTATGTGATATTTCTTGTATGCGCTTTTATGCGTTCATACACATCTAGTACACGTGATCACATACGTATATGAGCTCTTAAGGAAATATTATTTTAGTAGATGTTAATATTTGAGTACAAGCATTATTTAATGTTAAATGGAGTTGGTGCATTCCTTATTAAGCATACGAAAGTAGATATCGCTTAAAAATCTTGAAGTAGGACCTTGTTATAAAACTTAGCAAATAAGCTTCGTAAGCGTACTCAATAAGTTACATTTGATTTTTGGTATGTGTTAGAATGTACGTAAATTTTCGCATAAATATCGAAAAATAAAAAACGTCCAATATGTTCTTAAATTATGTACAACATAAATATCTATTTTTCTACAACTTTATCCATATTTTTTACAGAATCGATTGAATCCTCTATTCTTTGAATTAATTATTTCTAACAATCTAGTTCTAATCAATATAAATTTAGACATAAATTAAAAGTAACCATTAAACGTCACATGATAGGCTTTAACCATAAAATGGGGTAATGGGTATGACCTCACGCCTATTCTACAACCAGCTCTAGCCTATACCCTGTGTTACAAGTTTTAAGTTTTTGGGATATATTGTAATTTCCCAAAATATGTAGGATAGATTAACTCGATTTGGACAATATAATTAAGACATATAATATAATTTGGTAACTAAAGTTGACATTAAACCATGTTGGTCAAATTTGCAATTCATTATTTCAGATAAATAATCAGTTAGGTAGCTAAAATTTAAATCAGAACTATTTTTTATATTTATCGTATCAATATTCGTTATAATTTGTATTTGAAAACGGTATTAACTTTTAAATGAAATATTGTAATTTTAGAAATAGAGGCAATGTATTGTTTTGAAGAAAAATCACCAGATGGAATTTCAGATAACTCGAGTTATCACAGCAACTTACTAAATGATGATGCTTAAACTCGAAGTTGACCTGTGAAATACGTGAAAATAATTAAATATTTTTCAAAGTTCACCGACCGAACAATATAGTAGTACCGAACAAGTACACACTACACACGTATGAATTGCTTATAAAATGTCTCTGACTTTTCAAGAAAAGGACATAGGAGTAATCAACAGTAAGGCAACTCTCTTTACACTCAAACGATGACAATGAAGTTTCTACATTTTATAAATATTTGCTCGGACTCGCTAGCTCGGTTTACAATAAAACAAAAATCACGAACGTTGAAAATGGCGAGAGAATTGTTTGTTTTCATTGATGGTCACAGAGAACTAGCAGTCTTTGCGAGTGTCCTTTCCCGGCTTTGCATGGTTCCATCTTCAGTGAGCATCATTTCCATGGTCATTTTTGCTTGTGGAGATAGTGGTTCCCAATACATGTAACTCCCTCTCTGTTAATATTCATATGTCAGATATACTTGAGAATAATATTAATTCCATCTTATTTATGGGATTTTTATGTTGGAAAATGCATACAAGTACTATTATTATCGTCAATACCGTACCAAAGACCTGAAAGATTTATGTATATGATCCAATTGAATCAAGCATCCAATGTATGAACAATATATTATATATCACATTTTTTGCATTTTTGTTTATATTAGCAAATCCGTACTCATATTGCATATGATATGAAATAAATTTATTAACGCTATGAATTAAATTGTAATAAATTTTATTATCATGTAGGGACAATTCTAGTTTTTGGAAAAGAAAAGTTATGGTATAAGTGAGAAAGTGAAAACTAAGAAATATATGGAAAAGATGTATACAATACGATTAAAAATAAGAGAGAGAAACAATGTGTAGAGAGAAAGTGGTTGAAAAAAATATATACATAAAGTAATTGACAAACATATCCTTATTAAATTAATTGATACTTAATATAAGAGTTGGTTTTTGTAAGACTCGATCTTCGATCTATTACTCGAAACTTAAAGCATTAGATCACTTCTACTACACTTGAGACATAAGAAGTATAGTAAAGGCAAGCAACAAGGCAAAGTCACTAAATAAAGCTTAAGAAATAGGTTAAGTCGGATGACTACACCTGAACTATATGATATCAACATGAATTAGGGTATTCAAAATAGTTTAGAGTTCTCGAACAGTATTGTCCGAATTGAACCAAATTCTAACATAAGTTCACAAAAGTTAGACAAAAAGTTCTAATATGACCAATTTCTCAAAATAAAGTTTATATAAAATTTAATTTTAAAATAAAACACTTTTATAATGTATACTCAGCATTTGTCAAAAACTCAAAATTTGAGTTTCGAAATGACTACGAAATCTTAAAGATAAATTATTTGACTTAGAAAAATAGTTTTGGGAATCAAATAACATATAAGGTAATTACATAATTATACTATGCGCATTATATGTACCCGATATGTACATATATTATTAAATAGACTAAATAATTACTAAAAATCATAATAAATTAATAAAAAATTATAGAAAAATATCAAATACACTTGATTTCTTTGGAAATGGACATCGAACACTCTTAAAGTTGTGGGAAATAATATTTGCTAATTGTCCAAAAGGAAACATATATTAACTAACACTTGGAATTGCACAAACTTACACCCACCGACTTGATTTTTATAAAAGAAGGATACCACCTCACTTTTGATTATTTTAGATTACTCAGGAGCTTAGGAAACCTCTTTAGAAAACCAACAACTCAAATCAATCAAAATAGGCAAAAAATACAGGAATTGTAGGTGAATTTGGGATTGCCATATCAAACGAAGACCTATGTTATACCCAGAAGCTACAAAATCGTAATAATCCCACTGTGTAAACCAACCTACAATAGTAACTGACCTCAAAGTTGCTATCATAAAAATGATTTACACAAAATATCATCGACTCTTTGCTTTGAAGTAAACAACTCAATTGAAATTAATACTAAAATTTACATAAAAAACTAGAAACTTTAAGTTGTATATACATAATTATATTCATATTGCCTTATAATCTCAGGAAATTCTATATGCTACGGTAGTTTGATAAGTAACATATTATAAGACCAATGCATAAATTTAAGAATACTAACAAAACCCTAAAGGACACGATAGTTATTACACTCTGAAGCTATAAAGTTGTTACAGTATCGCCGTGTAAACCATTCTATTATAAAAGCTGAAATTACAGCCACTATTTTGAACCTAATTTACACAAGATATTCATAACTAACCTGCTCCAAAGTAAACAATTCATAAATTAAATATATTACTTACCTATGAAATTATCAAAAATACATATTTACACTAAAATCACTTGAATATATTTACAAGATTCAGTAGTTTAATCATAATTTACTTAAGTAAAACATAAATTAATACTATAAGTTTTTAAAAATAAAATCCAAACTTGAAAGTATATTTGATCCTTAGTTTTATATCATACTCTCCAAGATCCAGCAGTTATTAGCTTCAGGATAGTTATATAACTACTTCTTAGCTAATACTTGCAACAACATCTATAGGAATGTAAGCAAGCAACCGCTCAGTAAGTTAAAACGAAGATTTAAAATCATACATCAAACATAAACAGAGTTATCAATATCAACCAAATTAATTAGATAAAATACATATACAAATAAATACCATCACACGACATTGTTTGGTCCATCATAAAATTAGCGAAATTACACTCGCTTTAATCCAAGTTGAGGACTTTAATACACATATCAACAACTTACGACCAATCACAAACTTGTGCAATAGAGACACTGCTCCTATCTGATTGCCTTTTGTAGACACCTAATTTTTGCCCTTCCATAGTCTTAATTTTTATTTTTACAAAAATGGTCCTAATTCAACAGATAACAAAAAATTAATAAAAATTAACAAATAATGAAAATACCAAAAAAATAAGAAAAGGAAAAATTATAAAGATTTCGTAGATTAGGAATAATTAGTGTTAATTTTAGTTTAGTTAAAAATTTTAGTATGGAGATTCAGATGTTTAAATATAATTTAATGGTAATGAATATTAAGAAATAGGTCAACAGTTTAATGGTTAAGCAGTAGAGTACTTGAGTGGAATTAATTAGAGGTTGCGGGTTTAAGTCTCAGTAGTCATCAGTGTTTTTATTTTTTAAAATTGAATCTAATTTAATTAGCGAATCGGATATAATTAGATATAATATAATATGACAAGTTTAGACGAAATCTATCCATACGAAATCCAACGAAAGCTGAAGTCCAGGATTTGAATTTCAAAAGCTAGAGCATCCAATTTGAAATCCTGTTCGCCTGATCGTCTGAAGCCAACGAAAATCCCAAGTCTTCACATCCAATTGCGAGACTAATCCAAATCGCATCCAATTGCAAGACTAATCCAAACTGTTCGCTTGATCGTCTAAAGCCAACGAAAATCCCAAGTCTTCGCATCCAATTGCGAGACTAATCCAAAACCTGAAAAATTGCAAGCCACGTTCCGCGTGCATAACGTCATCTGAGTAATCGCAATTCTCACTAATGGACGTCAATTTGACAGCAGCCACAATCCACGCAGCAGCTGCAATCCAATGAACAGCAGCCGAACTCCGATCAATCTGCAGCAGCCCCACCCAACGGATACAGCAGCCCAACTCCAACCAGTTTCGCAGCAGCATACGCAGCTAACTACGATCACCAACGCGACGCAGTTCACATATGTACGTCGACTGTCCTTCACCAAATATCAAATCAGGTTTGATTATTGTTTATTTATTTATTTATTTCTTAATTTATTTTATTATTATTATTTAGTTAAGTTTATAATATGGTATGTAAATAGATATGTATATATATTAGTTTAGGCTTGTTTTCATAGTTTAGATGTCTTTTTCATAGTTTAGGTTTCTTTTTTATGATTCAGACATCTTTTCTATTATTTAGAATTTTTTTTTTCTATGTTTTAAAAATCTTTTTCATAATTTAGATATCTTTTCTATGATTAATTTTTTTTTTATGTTTTAAGCATCTTTTCTATATAAAAGCTTTATCATGTAGAATATTGCAAATTTCATAAAATCTTTAGGGTTTTTCTTGAAAATAAAAAAAATTATTACTTAGTTATTTTTAAATAAAAATTTTAATTTGGCACTTTTCAGAAATTAGGTTTTTAGGTTTTTTTTATATATATAATGTTATGAATAAAAATTAGGCTTCTAGGGATTTTTTTTAATAAAAATAAAATGGTTAATAAAAACGCAAATTCAACCAATCATTTTTTATAAAAAAAATCAACACATTAAAGTTTTCGAAAAGAACTACGATCGTCTAATCTCGGCTAACAGGTACGTAAACACATTCGAGGCGACAATAAAATATGTAGAAACTTAGGTTCTTTTTTTCTCTTTTGATTTTATTTATTTATTTTTTAAAATATTATAATTAGAAAAATAATCCTAATTTCGGTAATAAATAGTGGTATCCGTTAAGGGTTTAATAGTTTAGCCCCCGAATTTGGAACCCTATAGTTCTTTATTAAAATTGAAATTAAAACCGGTAGCTAAATCGTAACCAATCCATCCAATTGGTTACGGTTTCTTTTCTTTTCCCAACTCCAGTCGAGTGGCGACTCCAAGAATTATTTTTAATAAAAAAAACCGGAACTTCTCAATTTCTTTAGTCGAAGATTAATATTAAATGGGTTAGGGTTTAGTATTAATCAAGAAATGAGAAATCAATTTAAAAAAAAAAACTGAAAAATCAGACTCGACACCCTTAAACCATTAACTTCACTTTTATCACGATCTCCTCTCATGTCACTTGATTCAAGTAAGGATAAAGAAAGGTCCCATTATACTATCTAGCAATATCCCTTTCAAAAGGGTCAATATTTAGTCAGAGAACACTAAATGTTCCCCTTAATAAGTAGCTATGCAAATCCATTTAGACTTATAAGTCATGTATTTAGATAAGTCAACGTTAAGATATTTAATCATTTCGAACAAATCATACAAATATTAAAATAATAAACTAGAATCATATTATCAAACTCATAAATAGACACATACAAGTATGTGTACAATCAACTATCTAGGAAACACAACTGAATACAATCTCAAGCCTCATAGGACTATAAATTGGTACTTCGAAATACAGTAATATATTAATCTCAACTTACCTAAACTTTGCGCTTGCTCACACAACATACAACTCACACGGGCTATCATGGATAATCTTTATAATACAAATGTTGTTTTAATATTCATATAACTATCTTACATAAGCTTTATTCTATAATTCTTTACGTTATCTTTAGTTTATAGTTCTATTATACCCAATTATTTAAGTTTTTAAATCTTTTACAATTATTCTTAATGTAGGCTAGGTTTTGATTCAGTTTTCAAATTAGTTTCTAAATTCGGTTTTAATTCAGTTTTTTATTATTAATTTTATACGCAAACCCTAGGGATTCATCTCGAACTATTATATAAAATTAATCACACTACACTTGGGTATCCTAAATCTCATATTTAGCCTCTAACTAATATTTTAATTCGTATGATACACCCAACTCTTAATTTAACTACCAAATTAGCTCTATATGTGAGAATAATCTATATTTTTCATATAATTTTGTAAATTCACATTCCAAATCAGATTTATATCATATTCTTAATATTATTTTTATATCATATGAGGAATATGTACACTAAAAATTAACTTGAAATAACATTATTTATTATTTTTGAAAATGTATACAAAATTCGTTGGAATTAGATATGTTCTTAAGGAACCTATATAAGTACTTCTAATTTCAAAAATCTAGTTTGATATTCTAATTCTACATGCAAACATACTTAGCAAAACCAAATTTCATAATTTTTTTACACCATTTGATATTTTCAATAAAAATAGCAACTTACAAGTGAAATCATGCATTTTTTATTCTTCAGCCATCGAATCTCCACCGATGACAAGGGTAGGTCGGCCGGAACCACCACTATGTCAGACCTTGGACCCTCAATAGCTATTATGTCAAGTCTTCGTTTGATACTAGTTTCCTTATATAGTATTAATTACACTAGAACTTGTTAATTTTTGGTAAAATTGGTTTCTTTCATCTTCTCATCTCTCTTTAATTTTTTCCTGATTCTAAACTAGTCAAAATGAGTTTTGATGGAGATTTTCTAAATTTATAAGGCTGCTTAGGTGTTTTCTTTAATTTTTTACTTGCCAAGAATGCCTTATCCTCTTATATTTTCACTTTCAAGTTAGTTAATTATTATTAGTTGATTTTCTTTTTTAATTTTCAACTTGCTACGACCCATTTCTGGATAATATCACATGTTTTTATAATTTTCTTTATGAATTTTCCTTAATTATTTAAGATTATTTTGATATACTTTAGGTATTTGAAGTAATTTCGTGTATTTTTACTTATATGTAAATATATATTTAGTATAAATAAATACTCCGAAATATTATTTAAGTTATTTTATGATTTTTAGTATCCATATCATTTATTTCTATTAATTTGTTAATTATCAAAACTCGTTTTTTGCATTTTTTATAAATAATGGGTAATATGTATATAATGTAATATTATAATAATTAATTATTTTATTATTTATTTTCCTAAATTGAAACTCATATGATCACTTTTACTAATATTCCTAACTTCCTTATAAGGTTTGGGTTCAATCGGGCAATTTATCCGATCACCCTAAATTTTACAAACTAAATCTCAAACACTTAATTGCAAAACTTACAATAATTCACCAGTTGATTCTCACGATTCTCATTCCCTCGTCACAATTCAAAAGAAACTGACCTTAGAATAATTATATTGCAGCATCTCAATCGAAACCTACAAGAAACTCTATAAGGATATGAATAACCAACAATACAGTAAGTTATGATGGAGACTTAAGAATGCATAACAAATACAAACCGGGTTTTCAACAATTAATTATATGCATTGCAATAAGGAAATGCTATTGCACAACATAGTCCGGTCCGTAAAATCAAAGTAATTTCACCTACTCCAATTTGAGTTGAGGGGTTTTCATGTTTATACAACAACTCACAACCAAACCTAGGTTTATATAACTAAGACACTGCTCCCTTCATGACTATATTTTGAACCATTGTCCTCATCCTTATAGCAACCTCATCTCATATCGCTTAGTTTGGTTAAGCATAAATAAAAGACTATTATGCTATCCAATATTATCTGTTTTAAAGGTGTTAGTATTTACTTGAAAAACCCTAATTGTCCCCTAAAAGGTTGCAATACATGTCTATTTGAGGTATTTTGGTCGGTTATAATTAAATTTGGTTTAGAGTGATTAAATAATCTTACACTACTCATTTCACAACAATTACCAAATCACAATATAAATTTCCAACACAAAATCAGATATATACAAGCATATGCACATATAACTACCTACAAGCACAATCACATACAATCCTAAGCCTTTGAGTACTTAAAATAGTACTCTAAAATACAACGAAGTATTGAACCCAACTTACCTGAAATCCTTGCCACAAGTCACTTGTCTTAACGTGTCCTATAATATAAATATTCTTTTAGTATTTATATCCTTATAACATATAAGCTTTAGGTTATAATTGAACTCGATTTTCCATATATATATATATATATATATTATTTATTCAAGATCCATTCTAAGTTAGTTTTAGAATCAACTTCCAAATCCAGTTTCAATTTAGATTCTAATTCAATTTTAACTATAGGTGTTATATGTAAATCTTAAGAATGCATTCCAAATTATAATGTGAAATTAATTATATTATATTTGGGTATCCCAAATATCACTTTTAGCCTTTAACCATTATTTTAATCCATATGGTACACTATAATCTTAATTTAATTATCAAATTTACTCCTAATATGAAAAAATTTTACATTTTTCATATAATTATCTAAATTTAAGTTTCTTTCAAGATTTATTATATATTATTATTATTATATTATCAATTTTAACTCAATATTTTCTATCTGTTACAATTTCAATTTCACATATTATTAATTTACATATGTTTACTACATAATACACATAATAATTACATTTAACACTCTAAATGCTACAAATATCATACTACATCAGATATTAACGTACCTAAAAACCTAATTTCACATTAAATCAATAATTATCCATTTAAGTATTAAATTAGCCCAAAATAACCCATTTTATATATCATTTTAAGGCTTAAAAATTTCAAAAAATTCATTTCTAAAAAATCTCTTTATAACATTATTCTACATCCTCTAAATAGCCTACATAAAAAAATTGACCTCAAAATTATACTTATAAGTTTATTTATTTCTAAATCGAAGTAAGCTCGAGTTTACGAGATTTCTTAAGCATTATACATTTTTAAACCTAAATTCATCAAATTACGATTTTTTCCTAAATCTACATACATAAAAAGATCAAAATACTAAATTTCATAATTTTCTAAATACATTTAATATTTTTATAAAATTAAACAAAATCATATTGGAATTTGATTTAACTATCTAATCAGCTTCCAACCATAAGTGGTAGACCTAAGGGTGTCGGTAGCATTTGGCAATGGTAATAGAGTGTGGTGGTGATGATGGTGGTTTGTTTCCAAATGATCGTGAGTTATGGGTCGTAAGTTGTAGGTTCTTTCTCTAAGCCCTAATTGTACAGTAACTTTGCAAATATTTGTATAAATCCCTAACTCTCTTTTTATGTTTCCTCTCTATTTTTCTTATCCTCCCAATAGACCAAAATGAGTTCCAAATGTGGATTGCTACTTATATAAGGTTGTTAGACATTTTTCTTTAAATTTTAAATTGACATTTGACCCTTATTTCTTCTTTTTTAGTTTTCTAGTTGGTCTTATTTGATTAGTTAATTATTTCTTCTCAATCCTCAACTTGCTATGACTTTAATTGGGACAATTTCTCACTTTTTCTAATTTTTCCTAATTTTTTTGTAATTTTATTTAATTATTTAGCATTAATTTATTATATTTCGAGCATTTTAAGTAATTTAGGATATTTTTACCTATACGACTACACGTAAATACATATAGAGTATAAATAAGTATTCTTAAATATTATTTATGTTATTTTATGATTTTTAGTATATATATAATTTATTTCTATCAACTCGTTAGTTAATAGAACTCATTTTACGTATTTTTTATAAATAACGAGTAACATTCTTATAATTCAATATTATAAGATGCTATTATTTTATTACTTATTTTGCTAAATTCAAACTCATAAGGTCATTTATACTAATATTCTTAACATCGTCGCATAATTCAAGCTCAATCAAACACTTTATCGGATCACCTTAACTTTTATATTTCGAATTCGAACTTCTAGTTGTAAAGCTTACAACTTGACATCACATGGCCTTGGACTTAAGCTTTTGGAGGTGAGAAAAGATGGGCTGGCATACCCTAGTGGCCGGAGGGTGGCCAGACCATAGTACATCGACGAGTACTCAATTTTTCATTTGATTTTGTTTTAATTTCTAAAAATATCAAATTACCTTGTAAAATTATGAAATTTGGTTTCCTTAGGTTATTTTGCAGTTACTTTCATGTGGTAATTTTGTTTTAATTAAATAACATTGATTTAGGATACTTCCTTAAGAATATGCCCTATTATTACGAATTTTGATTAAATTTTCTAAAATATTAAATGATGTTGTTTTGAGTTGAAAAATTTTATGTAATACTCATATAATATATAATAAATTTTGGTTATAATAATTTTTGAAAAATATTATGGTTACTACTTACAGTAATTTATTTAGTATCAGTTAACAGTTTTGCTTACTATAGGAAAATAGGAGATTCTAATGTATTTTGTATATAAAATCAATTTAATCCAACTTCCGATGATTAGTAATATTGAGATATGTATAATATTCTAAATTCAAAGTTTAGTATAATTACTTCCATATTTTTAGTCATTTATTGAAGAAATAGAGCTAAAATATGTAGTATTGGGTATATTATATAATATGCTAATTTAGTGTTTTTCAAGACCAAAATATGATCATTATAATTTATTGAATATAATGTGTATTTCGTGGATTTCATAAAGTATAAGTACTAAGTAATAAATATTTTTCGATTATTTATATATATTTTGCTTCGTATGTTGACTATAGATAAAATTGGTAAATTGGCGATGCAATGTATAAAGAGTTGAGAAGTAATGAAGCTAAGGAGGTTGCTTGAAGTATTATTCAAGGTTTTAAATTAATCCTATAATATTGGTTGAAGGTAAAGGATAACTTAGAGGTTCTTTGAATGAATTTAGCACTAGAATAATACTTAGAGAATAAGTCAGAAGCAAAATCTATGAGTTAAATGTAAAAATAAGGGATTTAAAAGGTTGGTCAAAGGTTATTTTTTATTAAAGAAAATCACTATAAAATCACTTGGAACCAAACTTAGAGGCTGAATTAGAACCAACTTACAACAAACTAGCAATCAATAAGCGAATATTTAACTAGCATATGTGTATATATACTCATGACCTATAATGGACTGTAGAAGTACTTACTCTTGCTAGGTAAAGTCATGGAGGAGGAAGTTCTTGCTAACTGGTATATGTATATGTGCTTTGCGATGTTTTAGCTTGATTGGACATTAATTACAAGTTGATGTGTTGTTTGATGAACCGTATGGAGCTACCTATTATAATTGTTACTAATTGAGTAGTGATATGGTATTAAACTTGGTTGTTATGTTGGTGCTGATGAATTCATATGTTTAGATTTACTAAGGTTTATGTTATCTTAGAAAAGAATCTAGGGACTAACTATATCTCCTAAGGTGTTCACCTAAGTAAACTTGATACTGAGGTCTTAGAACTGACAGAACTACAAAGTAAAGGCTAGGTAATAAGAGATGAATATGTTTACTTAGATTTGCTAGGTTTTGCTTAGTGTACACTCTGATGCATTCATAGCATGGTACCAAAAAAACCTACAGTCAAGTTTTCTAAAAATCAAGATATTGCTAGGTCAGTTTGCATTTAAAAAGATGGATTTATCAAGTAAACTACTTAATTTCTAAAAGTTGGGTTTTCAAACATGTAAAGACTACACTGTATATGTTGGGTTAACTATATATTAGATTTTCCAATCACTCTATGTGATTATTGCTAGGTCGAAACATTTGCTAAGTTCCTAGATATATTATCTAGATGCCTAGTTTGAGTTACTGAACTAGATGAGTTGCTAAGCTAAGCTAAAATATCACTACCAATATATATCATATGTATGAGTTTGGCATACGCTTATTGCATTTGCATTGTTTGGCTAGGAAACTATAAGTTAATGTAATTAGACTAACTACTTAAATGATGTGCCTATTTTGTTATACTTATTGTTATGTGTCTATCCACTCTCAGTCAGCTCGTAGTAACTTACGAGATAAGTTTATCTTAACCTTAGATTACAGAATGAATAGACAGAAGAATCAAAGTAACAAGGACACTTCAAAACTCTAGCTAAAGATGGCCCTTGAAAAAAGTTGTTGATTACAAGATATGGCATGAATGCATGAAGATAGTTTTTCAAGAAAGCAATGGATGTTACTTCACCAAAGATTTAGTATAGTTGTAATAGCCCAAAAACATATATTTGTAAGAGAGTAATTATGTTGTATAGAAGAGTGTAACTGTGATACTTTGAGTACGCTTACTAATGTAAAAACTTTCGCTATTATTTATCATATTAAACAAGAACTTATTCGAAAGTAGTTGTTTATGGGATAAAGGAGTAGGTTAGATATAAGTTCTGCTTTATCCTTAACTCAAGGATGATAATAATAAACCGTATTCAGGTATTAAGAATTTAAGAAAAAATTTTAAACAAATATCTAAAAGATGGGGCATTATAGGTCTTTTGTTATATATTATAAGATTAATGATAAAGTAATTTTTGGAAATGGCGGTTATTTAAGAGTTTTCTAACTTTAATAATATAGATATGAAATATATGATTGGAAATAATGCAAATATTAATATCATTTTAGGAGATAAGAAGACTTTTTTCCATCCAATTAGATTTCTTTTTTATTTTTCCAATATACTACTCTTTGGTTTAGATAATGTTTGAATAGTGGTATACATCTAGATGTTGAGACTAAACACCGTCTGGATTTATGAAGGCAGATGTAGTATAGTCTCGTAATAAGATAGACCAGTTTTGATTCTCTTTTCTCCCAAAATTGTAATATATAGTTCCAAAAAAAAAAAATATATCTAAATTTTCTTTCTTGTTATTCTTCGGGCTATGTTTTTAAAAGTGTCTCGGTAACTATCCAAATGTTTACTGCATCTTGGTGATTCAATAGACTTTCTTTGTCCTTTTGCACTGTTCAGAGTCTTGATTGATTCATTGACGGAGTTTATGGACTCAAATAGGTTAAATTAAGTCCTTAATACCTTTTTGACCCACTGGCGAGCACATGAGAATAATTTGATGTTTTGCCAAAGTCCATTCGAATAAATATTTAACTCATAACTCTGGAAAATTCTTTCTTTTTATAAGGGCTTTGGGGCATCATAAATATTATGATTATTTAGGAACTAAGTTAATTATATAGATAATTATATGATGGAGAGGACCTAGGTTTGCCTTCAAATATAATTGAGCGTATACGTTCTAAGTAATGCAAACTAAAAATGAACGTTACAGATGTAGTTTATAAAAAGAATGTATGTCTAGACCGAAGTAAAAATAAATTATTAATATTATAATATGAAGTATATAGAAGAAATACATGTTTACCTAAAAGTACAAATAGAAAAAATATATATTTCAGAACTGATACCATTAAAGCAGAGAGTTCATAATATCCCTATAATGCACCACAAATTATAAGGAAAATAATTCATCCTTAATTTGCATTACTTAAAAGTTCACGTCCTTTATTCAGACATCGGGAGCAAATATACATCCTCTTCTTTATAATTATCCCGATTGAGTTGTCACTTTTAGAATAATTGAAGGGACTTTTAACGTAATATTAAGAATATATTATAATTATAAGATTTTTTAAGTGATAGAAATTGAACGAATTGTTGTCAAAGGAATACGAGTATTGCCTTTTGAATAAAATATTACGTGACTTAAGTTACTTGGAGTAGGTAATATAGCTGTTTGGGAAAATGCAAATAATTCAAACCATAGAATAAGTATAGATATATCTCCTAAATTTTCAAATATTATAAATCTTTATCGTAAACTTTGATAACTTGAAAGTATCCTCAAAAGCTGTAAATAAAGTTCTTAAATTTTGTCGTCTAATGCGAAAAGATCTCTCAAATATTTGCAAAAAATTTAAGGGGATTATTTATAATTTTCTTTATTCTTATGCGTATATAAACATTTAAGAAGCGTAATTCCCACACGAATGCTAAAAGTATGATAATAAGTACCTAATATATAATACTGCGTATAGTTTTTGGTTTTTTCTTTTTTCCGCAACAACATTACTGTACTACATGTATAGTTTAACATGATACTATTTATTCGAGTACGTATGTAATCATGTACGTATAGGAACCCTTGAGGAAATGTTACTTTATTAGAATTGATAGTTAACATTATTTTATATTATATAGAGTTAGTGTTTTCCCTTTTTATGTTGCTTAAATATTTTAAAATTGAACTCGTTACAAAACTTTGCGATTAAGCTTGGGTAAGCGTACTCGAAAAGTTACATTTGTCTTTTGTTAAATTACGAAAATGCATTTGATGTGGTAGGATACGTAACTTTTCACGCGAATATCCACAAATTACATATTACATGACAGTTGCGTCATAGTCTTAGACTTGTGTGGATCACGGATTTGTCTCCGGCTCTGTTAGTACTTTTGATAGAATTGTTTGATTTTATATTGGTCATTACGTATGAATTATTCAAATAACTCTACTTTTAACTGTCCATATTTTATTTATATAAATTAAAGATGGAATGGTGGATTGAGAATCATACAACCTCTTCCATAAACTCAAGACATGCATTCAGACAATATAAAATGAACAAATTGCATTTGTATTCCAATTCGGAAAAAATAGCAAATCAACTCCAAAATTTAGTAGCAAAAATTGTCAAATTCATATGAAATATATGAATCAAATCCCGAGAGTTTGCTGAACAGTTTGGTTAATATGTTTAAAAATTGCATCTAAACCCCTTAAAGTAGGGTAAATACAAGACTACTCCCGGTACATATACTTTCCAAATTCAAGTCTTAAGATTAATATTTTAAGAAAATTGTGAATAATATTTTTAAATTTTAATTTAAGTATAAATTGATCTACTAATAATTTACTTTTATTCATTAATAACAGGCAAGCATTGAAACTCATGGAATGTTGGAACCCATTAGACTATATATAATCAGATAAGTTTCAGGATAGGTATAAAAAACATTGGGCTATAATCATAACGTCAGATATTGAGTATGGCTTTGTACCGTAGTCTGCTTGAAACCTATATAGTCTCAACTCTGTACTATAAGCTTTAAGTTCTAAGACACCCTATGATTTCCAAAAACATGTAGAATATAATTAACTTAACTCAAATAATATAGTTAAGACAGAATATATAGTTTGAAAATTGCAATAGAAATTTAACCATGTTGGCCTATTTCCTAACTCATTATTTTAAATAATTACTCAAATAAGACAGTCGATATATTTTAAATCTCCAATTTTAATTGGAACTATGGTTTTTGTTCGTTGTATTTCGTTACTAATTTTTGTTTTCATTGAATCTATTGTGTTTATATTTTTTATATATTATATTTAGCAACGATGTTAATTTATGATTTAAATATTATTATTTTAGAGATAAAAGCATTATATTATTGACTTGAAGAAAAAGAAAAATCAGATGGTTTTGCAAAACACTGGAAGGTTATCATTGCAACTTACTAGCTAATTGATGATATTATTATTATCCAAAAAACAAAAATGATGATATTTTAACTAAAAGTTGACTTTTGCATTGGTCAAAATAATTGTATATTTTCGTTACTTTTTCAAACACCTACGACAGTACTAGATAAGTACACATGTGACACGTTAGTATGTTATGTATGAATTGTCTATAGAACGGTTCACTACGTTGAACGGAAAAAGGAGGAAATAAAATTGTAATCACCAAAGAATAAAATGAAGAAGGTGTAATAAATTGTGAATATATATTACTGTATTCACTTGAATGGAATGGAATATGTAATACATTATTCACTTGATGAAATAGAATTGAGAATCAGTAATGAATAATCATAACGAAAAAACACAACACAGGACTACAAAAGAATACAACACATGATTGTTTAGCTCCAAATTGACAAACTGCATGAGAAACCCGTGACAACCCTAAGTTCTAAGCTATTAGATTTAGAGCTTCGATCGACGAACTTCAAATTTGATTAACCGTTACAAGACGGTAAGAGAAACTAGTGGAAGTGACCTCATAGAAATTGTTTCATAAAATTACAAGTGATTAAATCTTATTGTGAACACAAAATGGTGTCTCCATGCATTAATTATTGGAACTTCAATTTTGAGTTTCGATATATATATATATATATATAGTGGGATGTCAAAGATAGATCAATTAGCTTATAAAATCGGTATTAATCAATGGAAATATGTTATTGGAATATTATGACAGGCCAAAATAAATACCATAAGTAATATATATATATATATATATATATATATACCTACATTGTATTATTTAAATTCAAAATGAGAAAATATACCCGAGAATTAATAAGCTAATTATATGATTTGGGTGTCGAAGTTACGGTAGCCACTTGAGAAAGTAAATATGCAAACCCTTTTACTCAGTAAATAAGAGTATAAAGTGTATCGAGGGTAGTAATATATAAGTTATAGATATTATTATATTACTATCTTTGCTATCTCTACTTAGTTGTAAATGTGATTTATCTTGTCAAATAAATAAAATAAGTTAAATAAACTCAATGTAAGGCTGGGATTTGCGTTGGCAGTTAAAAAGTGAACCAGCTGTAGAAACATGCATTGAGATAAGACATATAATAAAGTAAGACTTGGGCGGAAAAGAGAAAAAAATATATATATATATATATATATATTAATTAAAGAGTAAAAGGAGGGGACCATCCCAAAGTTAGACATTTTTCCTCTCCGAACTTTCTCACGGTCGACCTCTTTCTGCTCCCAGTTGATAGCAAGCTATTGACAGGAAGAAAAAATCCGGAAGCTAGTTAGGAATATTTCAACAAAACTGATGGAAATTTCAAGGAAAAAAATTGGAAAAAGTACAAGGACATAAGTGAAACCTTCTGGTCGTAAGTGGTTGGTAAGTCCACAGATTGGTCAACTGCAGAGTGGCCTGGAGGCTAAAGCTTTGGTGTGGCAGCTAGTTGAGTCGATACCGGAGGACTGTGTACCGGTAAGAGTCTATATCTGGCCGATTTTTGTAAATTTCATAAAAATCATCAAATCTGCTCAGATAATTTTCAAAAATTGTATTCTTGTTTTATTTGAGTTTTAGTTTAAGGTACTATGCAATGCTTATGATAGTTCCTTAAGAAATCGTCTATTCCGAACTGAGTTTCATTTAGGCTTTGAAATGTGCAAACGACGTACTTTCAGGTTTATATTCGGTATATAGGCTCTTCCTAAGAAATACTGAATTTACATAACAAGAATTCCGAGTTATTAGCACATTTAATATTTATTATATTCTTTTTGGCAACTTGCCTCTGTTTTGGAAGCTAAATATTTAAAGTGTTTCATACAAATTTGCTTGTTCAATTTGGTTTTTGATGATTATTGAAGCGTGGTTGTGGTAATCAGGAGCAAAGGAACCTGATCTTGTCATTAAATTTGGGTATTAATATAAGTTAAGGTAATTTTGGTTAAATTAAGGGCTAAAAGGGTTATTTTGGAAATTACAATGAATATATGAATTTGATTTTGATAATGATCGGTCATGAAACGATATGTATAAACGTAAGTTTATGGAAACTTTCATGGAACCATTTGGATTAATATGCCATATATTACGTAAATAGTAGTATTTGGCTCTAAAATTATCTCAATTGCTAGCTTAAAAACGATTTTCCTTGCAAACGTGGTATCTATACGTTTCCAATTAGGCATTATAGTGAAATCTGTTAGCAGATCAATTTGAATCTGTGATACCAGGATGAGTACTATAGTGATGCAAATAAATTACGTCTATCTTATAGAACTAGGATTCACCTGCGTTATTTCAATAAGGCAACATCGTAATTTTTCATGAGATGACTAGATTTAATATTATGAAATATTTGGATAATTCTCAGGAAACATGATTTTAATGGTGCATAGAATGCCGAATTTGGATGGGAGATGAGTTAGTTATGGTCTGTTAAATTTAAAAGGGCTAGATAGCAGAGGATGGAAACTACCAAATTGTACTGTATTGTGTATCACTTCTACTGACTGATTGGTTTATGTTTAGGTTCGTAAAATTGTGTGAATTGAAGAATTTGACTTGTCCAGGTGAGTATCAAGGACTCCTTCTTGATTGATAGACATGATTGATTTAGTTGGTTGACTGAATATTTTGCTGTTGATGCCGAGTTGAATATGAAAACGATGATAGTGGTTTTGGTGTATACAAGTTATATGTGGTTGTGTATTGTTGGGTTCTTGGATGTCTTCTTTCATTGGATTTCGCTTGAGTGAAATTCTATATGAGACTTCTGTTGGATTTAATAGCTGTACCCTTGTTTGCTTAGATATTGATTTGTTATTATTTAAATGTTTTGATAAGAGTTGTCTTGAGAAGAATGTGCTTGGAATTTACATAATACTTGCTTAGCGGAGAATATATGATTATTTCATTTGTCTAGGATATGATATGCCTCATAGCTAAGATGTGTGCTTGGCTATTTGCTCTAAAATTTCATGATTACATTCATAAGTTACGTTCTTATCGTTTGTAAAAGGAACTGTATGTAAAACTTGTAAGATAACTATAAAAATATAAAATATGAGTTAGATTTGTTGAATGCACGTACTACAAGTTTAAAAGTGCAGATTGATCACAGGCATGTTAATTAAATGAATGGGAATTTTAATGATGGGGGATAGCCTATGAGCGTAAGACCTAGCCATATGATGTATTATATATGATAAGTGGTAAGTGTAGGTGGATGGCTTCAAGTTGTGAAATGTGTTGTTGTACAGGGCCCAACCTTAGGGATAAAATGCTTAGCCATTATACTATGAACTTTGGAGCAAGCATTAGTGCAAATGATTTTTTGAATGGTCGTAGAATGATTTGTTATGAGGATTGGCCTTATGAATACGCCTTACTTATGCTTTGGAATAGATGATATGCTGGAAGTTTCGAGGTAAGTTGTGATATATGTGAAAGTGATTGAAATAGATATGGAATAGATACATGATTATATCTTATGTAGCCTTATTCTTAATTTAGAAATGGCATAACAATTCGGCTTCTAGGTACCCTATTATAGGAAAATGTCTTAACAAGTTGAAATTCAAATAAATTGATATTTGGAAGGAGAGTTGTTACGAAACCCTGATCTAAGGGAAGAAGAAATTGAGCAATCACAAATTAGAGATCAGGAAGAAATTGAACCCAACGCAGGACTCTTCATGATTTGAACAAGTCTGACCCATAAATACACTGTTGACCAAAAAAAAAAAAAAACACTTGACAAACAGAACACACATTGCATGCCCACGATACAGAGATCAGAGATTGAAGAATTGTACGACTCGCTAGATTGAGGGATTGAGAGATTGAAGAATTGTATTACTCGCTAGATTGAGGGATTGAGAGATTGAAGAATTGTATGACTCGCTAGATTGAAGGATGGTGACTCAAAGCCGACTGACGATACCTCAAAATTGACTTGTAGCAACCTGATGTGCATTTTATGACCTTTACTACGATTGAAGGATGAGAGATTTAGGGATTAAGGGAGAGATGGAGAAACAGCCATATGCCCAAGATAAAGAGACGAGAGATCGAGCGATTGAGGCAGAGATAAAGTGACAAACAGATATCCATAATACAAAGAAGAGAGATCGAAGGATTATGAGAGAGAGAGAGAGAGAGATGGGGATGTAAGCGGGCAAGTCGCGATAACGTATTTAATTCATCCAACTAGCTAAAGTCCTTATAAGATATTACTTTTTTTGGGTTTTAGAATAGGTTTTGGGATATGGTTAAAAACTAATGAAAATTATGGGATAGGTATTGGAATTTAACAAAAATATGTTAAAAGATCTGTTGCTTAATAAAAATAATATATTAATAATATAATATTAACTAAATGAAAAGTAAAGTAACTAGGATATCTATTACTATCCCATATCCCCAATCTTGGTTCTTTCTCTAATCATCATCCATCTCTTTTATCTCTACATGCGACTCTCTTCTCCTTCTTGTTTTAGTATTATCTAAATATATTAAGAATGAAGTATAGCATATCCTTGTAGCTTTTTCTTTAATATAAATAATATAAATCAATTTCTTGTGTAATTAATAATGAAATAAGAAATAGTTCTTTGAAAAAAAAAATTTAAAAAGAAGGGTTTGCAGGTAGAAAAATGGATACCTTATTTCAGTAATGGGATGGGTTCTAAGTATAATGCTCAAAATCTTATAAGGTTTTAGGATAAGTCTAAAAACCTTATTAAGATAGTGGGATGGATCCTAAGTCTCTACGATCCATCCTAGATCTGCTTTATTTACATTCCTAAAGAGAGATCCAACGAGATAGAGAGACCAAGGGAGAGAAGGATGATAGATTAGGGTTTCTAAATTTATAACCTGATTTATTAGTATGGAGTATGGAGATAAATGTGTAATTTTTATAATTTTGATAAGGTTATTTTAGGAATAAAATATAAGTTGGCGTTAGGAATCTAGATTTAAAGCTGTAGATAATGAATAGCGATTCCTTGTTATTTTTTTTTTTAAATTGGGATTCCATTTGTAATGATAGTTACGAGGTAAAAATATAACAAAACAATGTAAGGAGGGATCTATAAGGAATAAAGGGGAATGGAATTTTCACTCCCCAAACTAAACACACCAAGAATGTGTATAACTTTTCAGAAAAATGAATGGTAACAATACTGATCTAAAGTAATCTAGAGCAGTCCTTTACACTCAACGAGCTTTTAAGAATATTCAGCATTAACAAGATGAAAACTATATTAATTATATAGTGCTTCGCATTATTCACACTAATATATTGTTTGAGTATAACTAATATAAATATACTTTTGATCACACCAGCTAGGTTGGAAAGAAAACATATAAACAAGATTTTAAAAATGGCAAGAGACTTGGTTCTATTAATTGATGGCCATAGAAAACAAGGTGTTTTGTTTTTCTTTTTTTTTTTTTCCTTTTTATAAGTTGATCAATTCGTAAAAAACACAAATAGTAGTTTATCCATACACATAATATATTAGTATAATTGAATCATTTTTTTATGAAGATATCTTTTTCTATCATACAAGGTTGTATTTTCAATAACCATTATTTCCATGGTCACTTTTGTTTATGGAGATGATGATCCTAATAATAAAAGAAGGTTTACGAGCAACGATACTAGTAATTGTGGTGGTAATAAGGGTAGAGGTTATGATGGTGGTTGCTGTGATAAAGGTGGCTATATTGGTGGTAGTTAGTTTTACTTATTACTTCAATATAATCCATCCTTTAGTGTTATCATTTATTAATTCTATATAAGGTTGGTACTTAAACCCTTATTGTTTTCAAGTGAATGTTTGTAAATTAAATATTGTTTATGCTTGTCTTTTTGTTGATATTCATTTGTCTATTAGGCTTTAATATTCAACATAAGTTATGGATTTTATATTTTTGAAAATGAAAAAAGTACTTATTCACTTGGCACTTGGCACTTAAGAACACTTAGGATTTGTTATTTATTTACTAATAACAATATGGTACTTAAGTCTATGAAAAATCCTAAGTACAATCTCAAGTGCTAAGTATAATATGCAATTCAAATTTAACGTTCTTTGAAGTCAAGGTTAAAGAATTCACAACATCAATTAAATTTGAGGATCATACTTGTACTTATGTAAACTACAAAGGTTTGTGTTTCATGTTCCAAGAAACAGATTTATTGAATTTTAAGAAAACTTAATTCCAAGTATGTTTATAAGGGAGCCTTAGCAATCCACCCTCATCTCTAAACGAAGACCTTTAGATTTAACCTTTAGTTAGGCAGTTAATGTTTCTATCACCAAATAAGTTTGTAGGTTAAAATAAAGTTGTATTATACGAGTGTATCATACTAAACACTCTAATTTCATTTATATAAAACAATCTCTATAAGGCCTTTTCACTATTTCTACATAATATGATGGCTAATACATGTATGATGCAATACATGCTTGTGCATAATCTAATTTAATTAATTAAGCTAAGTCTAGTTAAGCTCAATTATTAGGTGACTAATCAATATCACAAATAATACATTTTTCTATGGTACTTATAGTGCCGCAACCAATCCATTGTGACAATCACATGCAAATACCCTACCCAAAACATGAGTCAATTTATCAATAATAATTAAGTGCTACTATTTATAATCATAAACAAGCAAAACATCATAAACAGTACTCACCCGGCCATTATGATAGTTAAGGATCATAGTAATCAGTTGAGAAATCAGTATCCTCATCATAAAAAGTAATAAATATCTAAATAAGGGAAAATATTCTATCTAAATGTTTACTCAAGAATCTATCGAATTTTCTACTTATCTTACGAAATTTCTTAATTTAAGCCTTTTCTTTGATCATATATAACTTTTTCATTTTAAATTCGATTTTTATGGTGTTGTAATTAATATTTGTCATTTTTGGGTGTACTTTTACATTGCAGAGTTTATTTTAGAAGTTGAGACTTGCATTTTCTATTATGTATCGAAGGTATTACAAATTTTTATTATTTTGAACCCAATTACTTATAATTATCTTAATAAGCTTTCTTTTAATGATTTTATTAATTGGGTTTAACATAAATTTTATTAGTGGGCTTAAATAATTTTCTAAATTTTATATTTTTGAAATATTTTGTTCTTATTAGGCCGAGATATTTTAGTTATTAGCTTAAAACCAACTTTGTTTCTAAATTTTTCAATTCTATAAATTATAGCTAACTTGTCTATACATTTTCATCCTCAATTCACATAAAGAAAATTTTATGTTCCTTTTCTAGTAGAGATTGAATTGTTGTGGATTTCGTTCGTAGGCTTTAGGGCCCAACTTGTCACCTTAATCCATAATGTTAGGCCTTAACTTACAGCTATCCTAAATATTTTACAATAAAATTCTAAATCAATTTATTATAAGTAATTATTGTAATTTGTAGTTTTCAAGGTCAAAAAATTAATAAATCTGAGGTTAGTTCAAGGGGTATTTTCAATAATTTGACTAATTTTTGTTGTTTTATTTACTTAAGTTATTGATATGTACATACGTATATATATAAAATAATAATTACAGAAACAAAATGAAATTAAAACAAAAACACCACTATAGGTTTTGAAAAGCGTAGAAAACAATACTATACACTATACATACATATGTATATTTATATAATATTGTATTAATGGCGTATATGTATAAAAACAACACTAGAATACTTAGGATTTTCATAATATACCCAAACTTTTACATACATATTTTCACACACATACACATATACACATATATTTTCAACTAAAAAAAACAAAAATAAAAGTAAAAATGAAAATAAAATGAAATATACAGACATATGTACAATATATAAGCACTTATATAGATATAGAGATATATATTTATATGTCAGTTTAGAGGTATATGGGTATAGTATGGTGTTGTATATAATACAGAAAACATACCCCTAAACTGACATATAAATATATATACCTATATCTGTATATGTGCTTTTATATATATATTAGCGGATAGTATGTACGTGTTGCGTATACACAAAATGAATAAAATTATGTAATATAATTAAATATATTATAATATTGAAAAAGATAATAATAGATGGGGATGAGAGAAAGATGGAGGTCGTAAGGAGAAGAATAAGGAGTAATGAGAATGGTGAAGGAGAGAGAGAAATAAAGTAGTGGAAATGTTAAAGGAGAGAGAGAGGGGGAGTAGTGGGAATATTAAAAGAGAGGGAGAGACATAAAATCCCTAAATCGTTTTATATTTATGATCAAATGTATTTGAAAAAAATTATTTATCAATAATAAAAATTTTATTGAAAAGGTTAAATAAATAAAAATAATTAAGATATTATTTCGACGGTTACTTAAGACTATAAATACTTTAATAATATAGATATATATATATATACCTTCATACAATATTTTGTATACATATATGTATAAATCCAAAAAGGAAAATAGAAATAAATAAAAAACAAGGAAGAGAACTATGCATAAGGATTAAAGTTGATACATATAATATTAGGTACGTTATACATGGAGATTCTTAATACATTAGTACACATTCTATACACGATTTGAACATGAAAATCATTACACAAAATTTACTAAGTATACAAGAAAGAAAAAAAGGAAAAGAAAAGAAGCGAAGAAAACTGAAAACTAAGTTACTTATTAATTCGTTGGATCTTGGCTTAGCCACAAACTTGTGTTTGTCTTAGTGCTTGGTTGTAAGCAAGGAGTCTTAATAGAAGAAAAGAAAAAGAAATCGATGATTGGAAGAGGGATAGTGGTGGTGGGAGGCAATAGGGGTCAATGGAGGTGGGGGTGTGTTGGGTTGGGGGAGTGGAAAGAAATAAAAGTGAAAAAAGAATGGAAATGAGAGAACGTCGAGTATGGCAGAGAAGGGGGGCATGTTTGTGAAGTCTTGGAGAAGGGTTTTGTTATTGGGAAAAATGAGATTTTGGAAATGGGGGGTTTGATTTTGGAAAGGTGAATTTTGGAGGAGTGAGGATGTGCTAGCCGAATTAACTAGGATAAGGGAATGGGATGAGGTTTCTTAAGGCAACCAATGCTACCCACTTCTTAAGTGTAGTTTAAGTCATAGGCCTAAGGATTAAGGTAGGTCTTGGTTACATTATTGTAGATAATTAATAAATGTGTAATAGTATAAAATGATAGGATAGGATTTAAATACATAAATCACACATGTTGCTATGAAATTATGACATATCTTACTAAATAATAATAATAATAATAATAATAATAATAATAATAATAATAATAATAATAGGTTAACAAAAGCGGAAATTAAATCATTTAAATAAATATATGTATACATATGTGCACATAGCGCTGCAAAGGAAATATAAGGTACCATTCGTATTCTATTGATTTAACAATTTATTAGGTTAAAATTAATTAATATAATTATTTAAAATTATCTTTAATCATTTGTTAGCATTTTTACGTGATTACGCATATTAGGTTATCATTTCACAAAAATAAGGCTTGGTTAGTATTAGGGTAAATTTTGAATTTTTATATACTTAGGATTTATGATTTAGGTTTTTTTTTTTTCTTAGGTTCCAATTCAATCTCTTATAATTACATGTACTTGAGATTTAGGGTTCAAATATGTAATTAGGGTTTCAAATACTATATTAAGGTTTTTCTTGTTCGATATAAGTTCAGATTTATAATCTAATCAATTTTAAATTTATTTAGCCTTATTGACTTAAGAAATTATCTAAGGCACTCGGCTTCGATTTAAGGTCATATCTAAAGATTTACAAGGTTTGCAAAGGTATGTAAAGTACAGGTTATTAGATTTTCTAAACCTACTCTTCAAAATTTATCAAATAATATAAAATATATTAGTAAATGGAAAAAAAACTTATATTTCTTTAAATAAGAAAGCTTTAAAATAATGAACATAACATCATATTAATGTGAAAAAGAAACATCTCAAACCTAACATATACCCTAAACATTAAGCTAATAATTAAATCTTAAAAAAATTAACCAAACTTCAAAAGGAAACAAACCACACATATACCCTAAACATTAAGGTAATAATTAAAATATAATAATAACCTTAAACTTTAAGAGAAAATATTTATTGTTAGTTTTTGAACTTATATCTTCTTTGCTTTTGCACATATACCCTCATTCTTTTTTTTTTCTTTCTCAATTTACACCCTTATTCATTTACTATTTAATTGTTTTGTTAATAAAGAGTATCATTTAACATTTAGGTTTTGTATAATGTTTGAAAAACAATCTTTCAATATAAAAAAGCAAGAATATAACCAAAATTTACTATTAAAGATGTTTAAAGTTGAAATTTATGGGAATATAAGAAAAACTTATAGGTTCCACAAGACACAAAGTATTATGTATCACATAATTTTTATAAGGTATAAGTTCTAAGATGGTTTAAAAATGTTGTAAGTAGGGGTAAGTGCAATTCATTTCAATATAGTTTCCTCTCTCCCCCAACAAAATTGAACTTAGTATAATTATTCAGCTTGTTTTTTAATTAAAATCAATTCGATTCGAACTTAATTAAAATGAACTCGATTCAATTTAATTCACGATTCAAACCATTTATATAAAGTTTTCTCTAAATATTTATATCTCTAATAACATATTTTCGTTCCATTAAATTTTTATGTGTTTCTAATTAATTTTTCATACATTTATCACGTATAATGGTACTTAGTAAAAGTTACACAAATCTTATCGGATAAGGATAAGAGACTTTGTTTCAACTAACAACAATAAAGAGAGAGAAATAGAGCTGCTCATCCAAAAGTAATACGAAGAAAAAAAAAAGAGATACATCGAAGATTGGAAAACAAATGAGAGACACATAAAGAACATTAAGGTAAAAAACTTGATTTGAAAACATATAAAAAAGTATAATTTAGAAAAGAAAAATTTCTAAATGGGAAATATTATATGAAATTCACTCAATTTAATCTTAGTAATTAATTTAGAAATAAGACAAAAAAAAGATATAAAAATTTTGATGAAATATATGAAGATTGACAGAAAAAAAAAACTAAAAAAAAAAGCTTAAAACAATTGCATGATATTTTCTTAACCAACCAATTTAGTTCAATTCAAAACGATTTAATTAAGTTTGCTTTCCTGAATTGAATTGTGAACAAAACCATTTGCAAAAAAATAGAATTTTCAATTTGCGGTTTTTTTGAAAAACCTTAGTCAAAGGATATGTTCCAATTCAAAAAATTTGTAATTTGTACCTATAAGATAGAATAAGAGTAAAGCATCATACTTATCCTTTTTGTACTTGCTCGTTCCTTACTGAAATGACCAATCTTTTGAAATTAACTAGTATCCGAACCTAAAAGCTTATGACCAGTGAACTAGTTTAGAGAAGTGTATAGATATTGTTTTTTATTAAATAATAATGGTAGTCAATGCAATCACAATGTGTGTGCATATAATAAACACTTTAGTTTGTAGAAAATGAAAACTTGCATTTGAATTAGTAATTAACTATTATTATAAATTAAGGATATATGGAACAATAGTAAGTGAACATTTTCTTTTAGGCAGGTGCAAAAGATGGATAATTTGATAAAATCTAAAGGAAAATATATTGTATGAATTATTATGCACTGATGTGTATTACTATATGCTAATGTATATTTACTATAGCATGACTACATAAATTGTCATACATTAATGTACATATGCTATTATTTAATTGTAGAGGGTTATTATTATCGTAATGTCTGCTACTAGAAATTTGATTATATAAGGATGTAATTACTATTGTACAATAACATATATTTTACCATGGTTGTTAAATTTAGAACAACTTGCTAGTTTAAGTTGGTTCAATCGCAATTAACCGTTAGAATGGCCAAGTCCATCATTTAAGCTCTATTCTTTGTAAGGCATATGCTATAGTTGTAAGACCCTACAAAATTAGCTAATAAGCTTATAATTAGTCAGTTCAAAGTCAATGTGTAAAATTTAGAATAATTGAAAAAGTTGTTCAATAGATTATAAATTTTACAACGAAACTATGAAATTAGTAGAAGTTGCTCCACAATTTTGGATTTAAGAAAATAAAATAATTAAATAGTACATTTATAACAGATACGTATATTATTCATTATTTATCGAAAACGCGTGAAATAAGTTTCGATAATTAACAAATCATTAAAGATAAATTATATACATACTAAAAATTATAAAATAACATAAATAGTATTTAGAAGTGTTTATTTATATTAAATAAGATTTTTTGTATAGGAAAATATACCCAAAATTACCTAAAATATCTAATATATACTTAAATATTCTAAATTAATTTGAGAAAATTAATAAGAATCCAATAAAAATTATGTGGTAGCATAAGTTAGGCTTGGCAATCTACTAAACAATTTTAGAGCACTTTTAAGAAGGATAAAGTCACTTCATGTAGGATTAACAAAAGGAAACACACTTAGCAAGGAATATACTTTTTCCAATAAACTCAATTCTTAACTTATAAATTTAGAAACCTCTTTCATAACTAAGTTCAAACATTATAGATTACAGAAAAAATATTGAGAGTGTTTAGAGGGTGAGAGAGAAATTGGGGAAAAATTAGATAAATAAGGATAAACAAAGCTAAATCGGGTTTAACAATTGGACTAAGATCTAGAAAAAAAGCATCACCACCACTTGACAAAGCTACCAATGCTTAGTGTAGTTGACAAAGAGGAAGGAGTTGCTAGTGGCCGGAGCTTCGATTGTTTGTAAGTCACAAATTTATCTTAATTTTTCAAAAAATATTAAAAATATCAAATTGTGTCAAAAAATTATGATTTTTTGGTTTTTCTAAGTTATTTTGCATGTAGATTTTAAAAATCAAACTAGTTTTTCAAAATTATAAGTATAAATATATGTTCCTTAAGAAATTGAGCATGCGCAATAATTTTCAATCAAATTTTGAAAATGTCAAATGATATGGTTTTGATCTCAATTTTTGTATATACCATATTTTCATGCTTTGTGATCAATTTTTTGTAATTTTAAAGTTAGATTTCAAAGAAATTTTTATTTTCACAAAAGAGTGAGATTTTTAAGTATTTTTATAAAGGCAACTTAATAAAATGATGAAGCTTATATTATAATATGAATATTAATATGTTTTGAAGATATTCAACTGAATGAAAGTAGAGTTTCTTGAAGTAAAAATCATTTGTTTAGTTGTTTTAATAGTTAAAATGAAGGAATTGTATATTTTCTTAATTTAATTGTAGAAGTTGTAGAAATTAAGCTAAAACATATAGTGTAAATACTCCATTTTTTGCCCCACTGTAATTTTTTATAGAATAAAAGAAAAATGATCTTAATTCAGAAAAAATAAAAATAATAAAATAATAAAAAACTAAAAAATTGAAAAACTACAAAAAAAATTAAAATTTGAAAATATAACAAAGTATCAAAAGTACTCAAGTCAAGGCAGTTAGTCTTTTAAGGTCAAATTAAGTAATAATAAAAAATATATGTATAATTTAATAAATTTAGAGTTTATAAAATCTTTTGGGCTTCATTGGAGAAATACTTGAGTAAAATGTTTAAATAAATTTTTGTCCATTTTAAGAAATATTTTAATGAGATTAATTAAAATAAGAATCCATATTTATCAAATTTAAAAATGGTATTAAAAATCTCCCACCAGACAAGTGCGTGCAAGAGAGTTCCACGGATCCTAGGTTGGAGCTTCATCAAGTACACAGGGTGCTTAATTTTTTCTCTTCATCCTTGTCACGTACCAATCACATAACCCTTTCTTCTTCAAGGAGTTGAGCTCGGTTCTAGAAGAAAATATCTTATAAGCTTAAATCTTATCAACTCTTGGTTGTTTTTTTTAGGATTTGATAGAATCATGAAGAAATTATTGGTGCAACATCCATATGAAGAAATTATTGGTGAAACATCCATATTTTATAAGGATTCACACAAATATTGCTAAAAGAAGATTTGATAAATTTGAATGGACTTAAATCTTAAGAAAATCAGATGTGTTTTGATATGAAAAACAAACAACGAAATTTGAATTGAAGTTTTATAAAACTAAGGTCTGGTCATCACCAAAAAGAGCTCAATCATAGACATCATAGCAATAGCGAGCAACTGAACTCAGTCGCTCTTCTTCCCCTACACCAGTAACACTCCACCACGTCCTACTCAGAACACTACATACACAGTTCAACATAACAAGCCCTCCCTCTCACGCAATCATCCTTGTGCCAGCCACCGCGCAGCCAATCCATGACCAACGCTGCCACCCCAACATCCTTAGGCGACCACCCAAGCATCAACCACACTCCCCTTAATAACCCAAACCTGCACTCACCACCACTCACAGCCAAATCCAATACTACTGCAACAACAGCCATCAAAAAAACCCAACCACAAACAACAACCCTCATCGAACACTATCCTCCGCACAAGCAAACACCATGGAGTACAACCCCAACTCCACATCAACAACCAAACCAACGCCAGACTTGACCTACTCAACCATCATAGTGTCACCGCGAGCAACCACTCTACATGTTACAGCAAGACCCACGGCCGCCACTCCCTTCCAGCACCACCACCTAACTCCAAAAACCCATCAAACTACCACGACGATCCACAGCATTGCGCCTAACCCCCATAATCCTAATAAGAACCTCATAAAACTCCCCTTCCTCGCTCATTTTGCTGTTGAAACTGATCGATATCGCCTCTCTTGGTTGTTGGAGCTTTCCTTCTTTACCGACCGGGATTCGTCTCCGAATCCATTAACTAACCCTCGTACCCTTGCCATGTCCAGGTTTGGTTATTTTGCTTTTGTCCTTCACTTTATTTATTTATTTATTTAGTTACTTATAAAAAAAAAACAACAAAAAAAAAACCTGAAAAAGAAAAAAACGAAATTGTTGCCTTAAAAAGTTTGTTTTTATTATATGCAAATAGAGAAGTCATTGTTAGAAAAATAAAATTAATAAATCTTGTCACCTAGAGAAATAATTTTTCTAAATTAAAAACATAATAAACTTTATTTTAATTTTTTTTTTCAAAATAAACTATTCAAAATTTGAGACCCTTTTCTTTTAGGAAAAATAAAGTAGGTAAGAAATGTATACCTAATCGTTTTCAAAAAATAAAACAAATCAATAAATTAAAGTTTTACAAAAAAAAAATAAACTGTGGCAATTTGATCCTAAATAATGAGTAAGTAGGCACTTGTAAAAAACCATAAGGTGATTTAAAACATGTAAAAAAATTATTTTTCCCAATTTTGTAAATTTTATTTCAATTTCTCCTTCTTTTTTTTTTTGTAAGGAGATGTAATTTTCGTTATTTATTTATTTATGAACAAATGTTGTCATCATAAGGATATTTTTGAAAGATAAAATTAATTTTAGAAAGTTAAAAATGGTACCTGATTAAGGTTTAATAGAATAACCCCTGAGACTAAGATATCTAGTTTCAAAATCATTTTTCAAAAATTGGTTTTATTGAAAATTGATAACTAAGTTATAATCAATTTACTCGATGAATTATAACTTAACTCTTTTTTTTTTTTTTTACTTTGGTTAGATGGTGGCTCTAAATTTTTTTCAAAATCAAAAGAAAACTGGATTTTCCTTAATTTGTAGATGATTTTTTATATTGAATGAGTATAGGGTTTAATATAAATCAATTAAGAAAAAAAAACGAAAATTTTAGGCCTAACATAGGATACATTCTAATTAGAGGCTAGATCAGAGATTAAGTCTATAGAGCAAACTAAGAAGCTGATCAAAAACTAAATCAGATATTTTATATGCTTGAAATGTAGGTAGCAAAACTCAGAGAGAATGGATTAGAAGAAATTTTTGGGACTTTTGAGTAAATTGTAATCAAAGACAAAATCAAAAACCAAAGTAGAGTCTAATTAAAAGTGAGATAATAGCAAGTGACCTAAAATTTAGATGACTAGGTATAATAGAACTTATATTTAAGTTAATAAATTAAGTTATAGAACTAGGCTCATATATAGTAATTGTATGAACACTAAAATGATAATTATATAATAGAGACTAGCAACGAAGGCATAACGTAAGTCGTACCTTAATAAGAAAGCAAGAAGTTCAAGTAAGTTTAGGATTAGTGTATGTAACTATATTTCGAAGTACTGTTTTATAGTACTTAGAGGCATAAGTTGCTTGTATACATGGCTGTCTATCTTTTAGCCTAATTATATACTATTAGCAATTGATTGAATTGTATGTAAACACTTAACTACCTTAAACCAAATTTAACTATATTATATTTGAAACTTTAAATTGGACATGTATTGTAATCCATTAGGGGATGAATAGGATTTTTCTATCGAATATTGATTTCTTCGAAAAAAAATAGCTGAAATGATCCCTTCTCTATTTTTAATTAAACTAATAGAAGAAAAGGTCATGATAAAGGTAAAGGCGGTAGTTCAAAGGTAGTAATAAGAGGAGGGATGCCTCCATTATACAAGTTTGGGTTTAGCTATTAGCCATTAGCCATTTCATACGCGTTAAACTCCTCAAACTAAAATTAGAACGAATGCAATTTCTTTAATCTCACAATAACTCAGATAACATTATGTGATAACATTTGTTTTATTGCATTGCATTTATATAATTGATGGATAAGCTATTTATGCTTATCATATAACCTTATGTCTCTGTCCCAACTTACTAAGTGATTGGCTACTTATATCCCTATAGATATTTTTACAGGTATTGAGTAGGGTGCCGTAATATAACTACTTGGAGGTTAGTAAATGTTAGATCTTAGGAAGTGAGGATTTAAAACTGGAGTACAACTAACTTCTAAGGCTACTATTGTGATCTTTTGGTGTCAAACCACATAAATGTTTAAGTAAACTAAGTTTCTAATTTATGTAAATAATACTTAGATTATCTGGAGTTTAATACGTATTCTAAAACTTTTGTAAGTAACATAATAGTGTTATTATATGAACTGTTTACTTTAAAACAGATTAATCATAAACATCTTATATAAATTAAGTTTATAATAAAAAATGTGTCTACTTTTATCTTAAAATAGTTTATACAGCTAGACTGTTACGATTTTATCATTTCGAGACATAATAATAGCTATAAAATAATCATGATACATTCAATTAAAATAAGGAAAATATAAGGTGATATAACTTTAGTTACCTTTTTTGCTACTAATGTTTCCATTTCCATATAATAGGCACCATATGTTAAATTATGTTGATTCCTCATTTTTATGCCTCTTTAATATAATTGAAAAAGATAATAAAATAAAATAATAATGTAATTGTAAAAAAATGCGATATATTCTAGAATAAAATATATACTTTATACTTAAAATAAAAAAAAATATTTAAAAAAAGTGAATGAAGAATAATTTGTCAAATAGACAATATCAAAATCAATAAATTAAGGTTGAAAGGACACTTTTCTTTTCTTTTTTTCTTTTTATTTTTTTTTATCCATGGATTAGAAAGATATTGAATATCCTCAAAATCAAATACCATCTGCATGGATATCTTTCTTATAAAGAAAGTGTTGATTGCCTAGCATTGAATTTATACATCGTATATAATTTTTGTTTTTCATTAAATAATATGAAAATATTAATGCTTGCGATACTATATTAGGAAAAAGGATCTTTTAGATATACGAGTCCAACTTTATCTAAATATACATAAGAATCCCAATTTCATTAATTTTGTGATATAATTGTTAAGTATTTACTGGTCTTTGAACGATTGAGATATAACCATTTGTCTTTTTCCTTGTAGTTTAAGCCATTATGGTTTGAGTTATTTATGAAGGCTAAAATATATATTTTATTCATGTGTAATAATAATGAGGTAATGCCAAAATCATTACTTAAATCTCACATGTTATTTTAATTTCATACCTAGATTTTAAAATTATTAGCTATTATACTCGATCCAACTTTTATTTGCTAAAATTTTACACATATAATTTAAAATTGCTAAATATACCACCTAATTAAATTTTTATTTGTCAAATTTACTATCTTTATCTTATTTAAAATATGTCAAGGAAGTTAATTTTGACAAAGAAAATTCTATATGCAATATTTGGCAACTTTACTTCATGTCTAAAATAAAAAGAAAAAATCAGATAATGATTTTAATAGTACCCTATAGCTATATGCTATAACAAGTTTTTAGGCTGGTTAGAGATTGATTTAGAAAGATATGAGATTTTTTATGAACACTAATATCATTGAGCGATGTGGTTTATAAAGTATAAGATCCTATCTATATCTTACTTTATAAGTATAAATTTTTAAAATTTCAAATTAAAACCTAACATTTGATATTCTGAAGCTATCATATAATTCATACCTAATCGAAGCTATTTTACGTATCTTATAAAACATATAATTTTTTTTTCTATTATATTTTACAACATTGAAGTTTCGAGTTAAATTTCAATAATTTGAACTCGCCAATATTTCCATCATATCTAATTTATTCAAATCGCATGATTGAACATTCTCTATAATTTAGAAAAGCCACATAGCATTAAAAAATAAAAGCGATCAAATAACATGTATATGTAGAACATCCTTCACCTATGTAAGTTTATAGAAAGTCTAGTATACTACTTAAAAAAAATAAATCTAAATCCATGTTAATAAGTTTACAAATATCATATTTAATGAAAAACATAACAGTACATGTTGGGAAAGGACATAAACGTGACAAGACAGGCAAAAAAATAAAAATATAGAAATAAAAAAAGAAAAAAAGTAGAAGAAATTATTTAGAGATTTTTATAACCAACGGATTTGACCATAGCCTACATGTTGATCTTTTTTATATAGTATTTAGAAGTTAGAAATATAATAATATTACAAATTTGTAGCTGTTATTTAATCATTTTTGTAGTGTTCCACAGCGTGGTCACCACTGAAGCCTCAACGGCTGTCCTTTTACGTGGTAAAGCGGCAGCATTCGGACCAAATGGAAAACTGAAACCACCCAAATCTTTGAAGTCCCTCTCGGTCTAGGATCGCAGACCGAAATACCCAGGCCGAGTCGAACCGTGACTTCTCTGCCAAAGAGTTTCTCCTACTTCCTATCTATTTGCTTCTGGAAGTTGTCTATGTCTATGACTGATTATTGCTAATGAGCTAATTCGATGCAAATTGCATAACCCTAATTTACGATTCATTTGGCTCTGGTGCCCTATTTCAGGCGCCGAATATTGCAAAGGACCACAGTGTAGTTGAAAAAACTAGAGACTTGGATCATACATGGCGTTTGTTGACGTCACCAAATCATGCCTCGACTCTATTACTCGAGTAAGTTCAATTCAAGATCAATTTTCCAGTTTTCGTCATTCCACTAGTTCCATTTCTGGATTGGAATTGAATGAATGCGCCAACACTGAATATTAATTGCTATTTTCACGATTGTAATTCGATGGAATTGTACCGAAATCTTACTTGTTAGGATAGAATTTGATGGATAAAATTTTCCCGTCCTGAATGTTCTCATGTGTCCGCTAATCACATGCTGCAATGCGAGATGGAGGCCTAATGCGGGCTGGGGCTTTTCGGTTCACTTTGTTCAAATTGGATCGGATCATTGGTCACTTGGAGATTTTGGTTTGATTTAACTATTCTAGGGTTCTGAATATCCGTATTGAATAATATGAATTTGGCCGTAATGAAATGGTTTAATGGATGCGGCAATGGAAAGGAAGGTGTGCAACTGAATTGGATTTACTCTGGGGCATTGAGTGAGCTGTGGAATGAAAATATGTGTACGGTCGCGTGAGAAATGCCCATTTATCATTTTTGGTACCAATTGCACTAAAAGATGCAATAAACGCTGAATTCTATCACAATGAAGTGATCGGTGTAGCAAATCTCAATACTACTTTGACCAGATGACACCAAGGAAGTAGGAACTAGATATTGAATCTCAGCCCCATCAGCAGGAATAGTTGCCATCTTATGTAATAATTATTCTGGAAATGAATCACTGAAGTGAAAATATTTAACTATGTGTAATAATTATGTAGGTTCCATTTTTCTTTTATTATGAAAGCAAGTAGATACCTGAAATGGAAATTCTTCTACTGCTGATTGGTGAGTACATCACATAGTTTTTGTTGCTAAAACCTGTTCCAGCCAGGTTTATGCAGTGGCTTTTGTTTATGTTCTTCATCTCCATGTTTGTTGTTCCCAATGAGAACTTAATGGTTAAGTTGAAGTGGTAATTCTACGTTATGTGACTTGCAGTGTTGCTTCCAAAGCTACAAGCCCTTTGCTGAGTTTTCTTCTGGGACTTATCCACTTATTCAAGTACATTTCTTACATTTACAACAAGCTTATTCTCCTTTGTTTTCTTTCTTATTTAGATATCGGAGCATGTCCAAGATTCCATTCTGTATTTAGACGGTGGATGTACTGAAAGCTTCCAGTACCTTGGGGCTTTCCCTTTGCTACTTGAACTCGGAGCACGTGCTGTGTGCAGCTTAGAAAATATGTCTCCTCTTGATTCGGTGAGATATCTTGCACGTACTCCTCTCAGTATTAGCAAGTTCTCTAAGTTGGATTTGAGTATGATGGGTTGACTGATTGATTACTCTCATTGAGGAAAAGATTTCCTTGAGCTCACATTTATGTGGCATACATTGCTCCATTTGTTGAGATCACAAAGAGGTCTAATCTTTCTTGTTTAACGGATCTCCCTTCCTTTCAAATTTAATTTGTTAACCTGATTGTCCAAGCAACTTTAATTTAGGCAGCACAATTGTTCAAATTTCTCTCCATAGTATTTGAGATCTTGTTCAACTTATGCATGTCTTGTTTCTGTTACATGATTCCGAATCATCATTGGAGACATCTCTGCATTAACTTTTTGGTCATTAATGGATATAAGATTGCAACCTGATCCTTAATAAGTACTTAAGTAAAAGGGCAAGCTCCTTTTGGTTATTCGAAAGGATAAAATTGATCAAAGAATATCTAATTGGGCAAGTCGGAGTACTAGAACTTACAAGTGTCAGTGTATCGTTCAGAGTGTCAGGAAATCATTCTTTATTACCACTTATTGGGAAACTTATATGGCAACAGGAATTTCCACACACTAATAAACTTAAAGATGTTTTATGGTTGTTTTGCTTGTTTCTCAAACTGATGTCTTTGAGAAAGCAAACTGTGGTGAGGCTTTACGTCACTGTGACTTTTCTCCAAATTTAGCTCATTGATTTTTCCCACAGAGACAGATTAAAACATATTAGGGTTTTTCTTTCACCATTACTTGGGATGCAATGAATTAATTTTATGTGTAAGCAATTTAGTGTGATTTTCAAATGCAAATATAATTAGTTAATATGCCAATGTTTTTTGCTAGTGTTGTCGATATGCCTAATTATCATGACTTTTGGTATGTCAATATTTTTGTTCTCTTTTTGTTTAGGTGGTGGACTGGAACTCAAAGTTGGATCCTGCAAGGAATATTACTGTCATCACATCTCGACTGATTAGTGATGCACATCGGTATATCTTGCGTTGCCTGAGCTCACATCAAAGTGTTCGCAGATGTAGTGTACTTACCTCCATCTCAGAGGTGCTTATTGTTCAGTGAAATAAATCTGGATGCTTACTCTGGCACTTCCCTGCAAATGACCATTTATTTTACAATTATCCAAGCCATAGATTGCATAGCTGCATGGGAGTTACTGTCTGCTTGTCTATTTGGTGATAGAACATCTAGAAGCAGTTCAGTTTTGTAGTTAACTGTCCTAAATGACTTGAATCTGATACTTCTATTCATATTGCTCTATATTAAGCCTCCTGGTCTCATTTTTTTATTTCAGTGTCTTTGATGACCTTAATTTTTCCTTAATAATTTAGGAATTATGGAGCCACTATTGTTATAAACAATCTTGCTTATTCTATGGAAACTTTCTGATATGGCTGACACTGAATCCCGCTTTGCACTCTCATTAATACCTTTTTCTGTTACAGATAGCCCACTCTGCATATCCTGATTCGCCTTTGGGACCAGATGCTTTCCATGAGTATGAACTATTGCTCGCTCAGGATTTTGAAGAACTTGTTAAGAAAAAAGGGACAGAATCAAAGAAGACAGAAGACAGAAACAATAATGAAAATGATGCAATTGAAGATGAAGAATGGTCACGATTTAGTGAAGAGGATATCTCTAGTCTTGAAGTTAGTTCAAGTGGACAAGATCTTTACAACGATAGTCCTACCTTTAACAGAGAAGATGTAGGGCAAAAGTTGATTGTTTCTGTGCATCACTTCCCATTGATATTAACTCCTCTTTCACCTAGAGCATTTGTCTTACCTTCAGAGGGATCTATTGCTGATGCATTTTTGTCGTCCGAGCAAGAGGATTCCCTAAGTCAGGGGTTGCCTCCATTGAGCTCGAGTGTCCTTTCTGATGGTGATGATGTTCCTGCAGGAGCAATTCTTACAGCACATTTTCTTTATCATTTAGCAGCTAAGGTAAGATATTCACAGAACTAATTCATCTTTTCTTTTCATAGTGAAAGGTGAGAATGCAACCGTGGTCCATGTTCTTTTTGTGCTTGTTGGGGCAGATTAAGGCACAATATCCTGTCAGTAGCAATATATACCAGTACTCTGACTTTTGACTGATGGGAAATGGGATGTGATTTAAGCAACTTGAGTGGTTAAAATAACAAGAACTGTGTTGCTTTGGTAATGTTTTTGTGGAAACGAAAATCATATTTTCCAGAGATAATGATCTGATAGAAGAACTGAATGTTCATTTAGATAAAATCTTTCCATATAATCTACTTACCTTGTGGGTGGTAGTGGATTTGCGCTTTGCCCTTAAGTTGTAGATGTTGGGTTCAATTCCTAATGTCAACTTGCTTTCCCAGCAAAAATTATTTCCATATAATGGTGCATCTTTTGGACTAGGGTCCATCTGCCTACCTTAACATCACCATTCTGTCGATATCTAATTATTTCAGTTAATGATATAGCATATGTATCCGTTGATCGTGAATAAAAGTACTGTAAGAATTGTCAATAATAATTTTGCAGTAAAAGGACTCAAGTTACTAATCTTATCTAGCTCAACAGGGTTTGGTTGCTTTCATTTAGGCACACATATAGAAATGGCTACATAAGATTTGCAGTTGTGATATGAGCCGGAAGGAATCGAGGAACTGCTCATCCTGGTTGTGATTGTTTCACTTGTTGAACATGCAGATGGACTTGAAATTGGAAATATTTTCCCTTGGGATTCTCTCGAAGGCAGTTGGAAAGATTTTGACAGACATGTCAAGTCTTTATGATGTAGGTCGCCGGAAAAGATCAGCAGGACTGTTACTTATAGATCGCACGCTTGATCTCTTAACTCCATGCTGTCATGGGGACTCAATTGTAGATAGAATTTTCTCATCTTTGCCTCGCAGAGAAAGTGTTACAGTGTCATCTCAAATTAGAGGTTCACAAACTCAACTAAGACAACAGACTAGTGGCCTACATCGTCCTGTCCTCAGTGTTAAGATACCACTTAAAGAAACTGTTTTAAAGGATGATGCTGAAGTTGAGAGTACTCAACTTCTCAAAAGCATTAATGCTTTTATGGGTGGGTGGAATTCTGGAGAAACCCAGAATGAGGCAGTTGATTCAATATATCAAAGCTCTAGTGTTCAGAATAGGGATCCTTGTTATTTTGAATTAGAGGAGCTATGTGGGTCTTTTGTCTCCAATGAGTCTTTTCGTGGGACACCCTATTTAGAAGCTTTACTGGACAGGAGGGTTAAAGATGGAGTGATCCTAGTCAAGAAATGGCTCCAAGAAGCCCTCCGTCGTGAAAATATTAGTATTAATGTCAAGATTCGTCCTGGTTTTGCTAAAAAAGCGGAGTTGATACCTATGACAAAAGCATTAGCTGGAAGCCAATCATGTTTGATCAGGAACAAGGGACTAATCCAATTAGCAGCAGCTACTGTGCTTGCTCTTGATGAATTACCTTCTTCTAGATGGGATGCTTTCATCAGTGCTGAGAAAATATTGAGTGCAAGTGCTGGCGACACAAGCCAGAATCTTGCTGCTCAAATTGGTGATCTAATTTATAAAAGTACTTTGATGGGTTGGCATGGTCAGAAAGATGCACCTCCGCCGCTCCTTAATTTTAAAGATGCTCTGCTCCTGACAATAGTCGGATATATATTGGCAGGAGAGAATTTTCCCACGTCTGGGCCTACTGGTCCATTTTCTTGGCAGGAGGAGCATTTGATGAAAGAAGCTATTGTGGAGGCAATTCTCGAAAACCCAAGCGTTGCAGAACTAAGGTTCCTTTCCAGTATAAAAGAAGAGCTTGAAGCAAACCTAAATAAGGCGGATTCAAAAGAAAAGAAAGAAGCATCTACTGATGAAACACAGATTGATGACTTTGATGATGATCATTGGGATAGTTGGGGTGATGAAGATGCTACTAGCAATAGAGACCAAGCATATGGCAACATGCAGCTGAAGTTGGAATTACGTGATAGAGTGGACAACTTATTCAAATTCCTGCACAAGTTATCCTGCTTGAAAAGTTTGAATACAGTGCTGGGAGAGGCATACTTTGATAGTAGTTTCACTGGTGATCCCAGCTCAGGTAAGGGCATGCTATATAAGCTTACAACAAAGTTACTGAGCAAGTCTGATATACCAGGGATGGAGTACCATTCATCCACTGTTGGGAGACTTTTCAAAAGTGGCTTTGGAAGATTTGGCCTTGGACAGGTGGGAGTCATTGTCTTTTTGATAAATTTTTATCCTTCTATAAGCTCCCATCTATGGTTGATTTTAGCTTTTCATGTTATGCAGGCAAAGCCAAACTTGGCTGACCAAGATGTCATTCTGGTTTTTGTTGTTGGTGGCATCAATGCTGTTGAGGTGAGACCCTGCATAGCTATTTTTCAGAATTCCACCCATTTGTTAATTGGACATGAGTTCCCAATCTAGTATGCCTATTACCTTTATGAAGCAAAAGGTGGTATTTAACTCTTTGCTTCTTACAGGTGCGTGAAGTTCAGGAGGCTGTTTCTGAATGTGGAAGGCCCAACATAGAATTGATACTTGGTGGAACAACGCTTCTAACTCCAAGTGACATGCTTGATTTATTAATGGGGCAATCGAGTTACATTTGATTTCTGTACATTTTGCTGAGGTTGCATTAATTCCGTGAATCTTAGATATGCTCCGCTAGTAAATTATCCTGTTACCCGCCGGTGCATTATTAGTTTTGCAGCTGAAATTGTCAACACGAGCTAGAAAGGGAGACGCTCCTACACAGGCCACAATTATCAGATTTCGTAGGGCATAATTATTTACATTTACGAGTTTTTAGATATGATGTTCATATTCAATGGAAATATTTAGGCGTAAAGTCTCATTTTTCGTTCCTCCCCTTATTGGTTTAAGCAAATTAGAGAAAATTGTATATTTATTGTCAAAATTTACAAAAAATTATATTATTGCAAATTGTACAAAAAATATTACAAAAATATTAATGTTATCTTACATTTTTAAGATATAATATTTTAAAAATGCATTTAGATTTATATCATACTTTTAAAATACGATATTAATATTGGTATATGTGTGATATATCTTTTTGTATATCAATGTTATACTGTATCTTAAAGATGGGATATAGTTTTGATATTTGGATAATATTTTTTGTACAATTTGCATTTATAATTTTTTTTAAATGTTGGTAGACATGTATTGTACCTAGGCAAATTCAGTAGTTAAATTTATTTTTGCTCAATAGATTACCTTGTTTTTGTTATTTCTACAATGAAATTTCATTGGTAGGTTATTTATTATTATTAAAAAATATGCCTTCCTTGGCTTCCCTTTTAATTATTTCCCTCTTCCTAAATTTAGTCTATGTATTCAATCTAAGTATCCTTTTATATTTTGATACTTAGTTTGATTATGTAAATAGTTTGACTGTAAATTTCTAGTGTACTCTTTAATGTACATTCTAAAATGAATTATACCTCATTTTACCCAAAAAAAAAAAAAAACATATCTTTGGAATGAAGGAAGGAAGTAAAATAGGAGGGACGTGGGATTTTCACTACACTCTTCTTTATTTAGTAAAAGAAGGAATCCTACTCTTCTTTATTTAGTAAAAGAAGGAAAATGGGAAGAGATGCATTTAAGAGGGAATAGAGAAGTAAAAGAAGGAAAATGGGAAGAGATGCATTTAAGAGGGAAAGTTTTCTCTATGCTTCATAATTTCCCTTCTCCCCTCAAATTTGGAGAGATTAGGAGAGAAAAGCAATGAATTTCAATAATGGCCTTTCATTTTAAATTTATGCTTTCTTTCTTTGGTAATATATTAATTGTATAGTCAAATGTATTTTTAGATATTATTTTAAAAAATATTCATCTATATTCCTTCCTTTTCCTTTCTCTCTATCCAAATAAAAATATAAATTAAGTCTTTCATCCTTATTTTTTTTTTCCAACTCATTCCTCTTATTTTCTTTCCACCCCAAGTTTTCCCTTCATTTCATGGTGTTAGTGCTTGTGTTTATCCTTAGTATGTGGTGGAGGAAGAAATCCTACTGCAAATCAGACCAATAATTGGATCAATTGAAATGCAAACCCCTTAATACATTCTAATGAATCCATCTCAATTTCAATATATATATATATTTTCTGGTAGAAAAAATTTGGAAATGATAGGCCATTCCCATAATAAGATAAACCTTTAAATATTCTAATAATAATTGGATCGATTGAAATGTTAACCCCTTAATACATTCTAATGAATCCATCTAATTTTAATATTTTTTTATGGCAGAAAAAGTTTGGAAGACGACAGGCCATTCCAATGATAAGAGAAGCCCTTAACCATTCTAATAACTAAAATTTCCTAGGTAGATGCTTGATGTTTGGCATACAACTTAAATCCCATACTGTGCCTATGCGACATGGGAGGTTCTTTGTATTGACTGGGATCAATGACTTGAAAGTAGAGTTGTGCAAATGGGTTTAGGTTTGTAGGTTGAGGTATTTTGGTCTATTTAAAAAGTGGGCTTAATGAACCGGCCAGTTTTACCCATAAGCTAAAATATATTGCTTTAGGTTGTAACTAGTTTAATGCATTTATATATTTGGCTTGCAGGCCAACTCATTTAGCTCGCTTTCTAAATGGTTAGGATTAAGGTTCTTTTTTTGCCCATTTAAAAAGCAGAACAAATGAACTTAGTCTACTTAATTTGCGGGTTAAAGTGAGTTAGGTCAGATTGACCTGTTTAACCCATTTACACGCCTCTACTTGAAAGTTAAGTGACAATCAAGTTTGGCAATGTACTTTCCATTCGTTTGCTAGAAAAGATTATCTATTGTATTTGACAGGCTTAGGTGGTATTTGATGATTTTTCTAGCCATTTCATCGAGGTAAACTAAAAGAATCTTATCATATAACTACTCTCTATTGACTGGCTGATGAGATCTTGAACTTGCTGAACTTGTGTATGGAATGCTGTTGCGGACCGTAACCAAGAACAAATAAGGCCGGTTGCTAAATGGATCCAAGTTCGCAGAAAACTCGAAAGAAATAATAGGGAATGGTGGAAAAAGAGATGGATGCGAATGAAAAGTAAGCAAAACCTATGAACAGCTCTAAATGATATGACACACCAATAAAACTTTCAAAGACTCACGAAACAATCCGATATGATGCACACATTGGTCCAGTGAGGTTAATCGCCACCTAGCCTTGCTCAAGGGTTAAGTTAAGAGTGATGCCAAAAGTAAATAAGCAGTGTTTATGCAAGGTAGAAAATACTTGTGTATTAAGGATGATGATTTGTTACAACTACAATTACAAGGGTATTTATACCTATAAGTTAAAGCAACTTGCCTAAAAGGGAAAAGAGAAAAATGATATTTTCTAAGGAAATAATACATAAGATACAAAAAGGTAAAAATGAATATATAAGGAAAACAAACATTAGTGCAACGGATTTTATACATGATACTGTACATGTGATGATGCTGGATTAGTAATGCTATTGAAGGATATGGACAAAAAGTATGGACAGCTTGCTTGTCTAAGTAGGGGTAGCTTGGTTAATTCAGACTCTCTTTCTCGACATCTCGACAAAGGTAAGGTTGAGCAAGTAGTTAGCCAGACATGTGCGAGAATGAAGATAGGTTGTGATTTCGACCTTTAGTTTCTCGACGCTCAACATGTGAGAAATAAGTAGTTACTTGGCTCGGTAGGCAGAATGGGTCCGTAAGGAGATACTCGACCTCCACATGAGTTGGCTAGAATAGGAGGATTTGTCTTGCCAATCCTTCTAGTCCTCAGGCTCAGTTATGGGTCAGAGGTCCGATAACTTGATTCCCATCATTGCCTTCGGATTGTTTTGGATTTGAGATAAAATCTAAATGGTCTTCGACAAGCTCTCCATCAAGGTGATACAGGTTGAGGTCAGCAATGTTGAAGGCGTTAAAAACCTCATAATCCTCGAGGTCATTGATCTTCTAGAAGATTCTAAAAGGTCCTTCAACTCATGTAGATAATTTGTTCCTCCTCTTATTTGGGAACTGTTCCTTACTGAGGTGTAGCCATACCTAGCCTCTTGGCTAGAATTGTCTAGTTGTCTTACCCTTGGTCTTTTTCCACATTCTTTTAATAGCTTAGTCAATGTGTCGAGTAACCTTATCATAGATGTGCTGGAAGGATTGTACTCTAGCTGAGGCGTCGAGGTCCTCTTGCGCAGGTACAGGTACAGGGATGTAGTTGAGGGCCAACTTAGGATTGAAACTATAGACCACATTGAAGGGAGTCTGCTTAGTGGTGTTATGTACTGTTTAGTTGTAAGAAAACTTGACCACCAATAAGCAAACGTCCCAATTAGCTATGTTCTTGCTCACTACAGCTTGGAGTAGTGATCTTAAAGTGTAATTGATCATCTCTATTTGGCCGTTAGTTTGGGGGTGATAGGAAATACTGAATAGTAGTTTGATCCCCATTTGATGCTATAAGGTCTTCTAGAAATGACTCAAGAACTTTGAGTCTTTATCAAAGACTACACTTTTCAGCATACCGTATATCTGTACAACTTCCTGCAAGAAAAGAGAAGTAATAGCTGAAGCATCATTAGTTTTGGAGCAGGGCACAAAGTGTGTCATTTTGTTGAACCAATCTACTACGACCATTATAGAATCTTTTCCTTGGGTAGTTCATAGTAGTTTGAGAACAAAGTCTATGCTCAATTCAGTCCATAGCTTTGTCGAGACAGAAAAAGGCATTACTTTCCCTTACTCAGCTCGACACTTAGTCTTCTTACACATGGTAGAACTTTCGACAACTCGATGCACATCTCTCCTCATTCTCAGCCAAAAGAATTGACCATTCAACAGCTCAAAGGTCTTTCTTTCTCCAAAATGTCCAGACAGTCCTCCATTGTAGGCTTCCCTGATCAACAGTTCTTCAGTAAACAATCGGTATGCATAATTTTCCACCTCAGAATAACTAATCGTACTCCACATGATACTTACCCAACATTCTTCCATCAATGATTAGCATGATTATAGGTCCAAAGTGTAGATCCCCAAAATACTGTTCTTTGATACTTGCAACAGTCAAAACTTTAGTTTCAAAATAAGATTGGCCGATGCTACATTGGTGTAACTTCCAATATCTATGATGAAGGCGCATACTTGATCATTCACCTTACGAGTGGTATGAAAAAAATTCTCGTTGCTCCTCCTCTCATGAGTATTCCATGTTCATAGTATGTCAGATAACCATAAGTAATTGGTCCAAGTCCTCAACAAATACGTCTTTTTCAATCAGTTCCTTCTCGGTACTCTCTTTCTCAATAAAGGCCTCTTCTTCTTTGGGTTCCTCATCAGTGTTGTCTACCTTTAGCTTTAGGATGTTTCCCTTGATGACCATCGTCTATCAGTTTGGGCACTGAGCAATCATATATCTAAACCCTTGGCACTTGAAGCACTTGATATGGCTTATTTTCCTACTAGACCCTTGCCCCTTCTCATAAGTTTTGGGCAACACTTCAATGTCAACTTGGCCCTTTAGTTCGGCTTAGATATCCTTCTTTCAACTTGGCTCAATACTTGATTGAGCTCAGTGACTTGCCTATTTGGGCTGGCTAGTTGGCATCCTCATTGATACTCTGCTCTTTCTTTGCCTTTCTACTCGTTGGGCTATTCTGATGGCCTCGTGCATTGTTGTAAATCGTTAGAGTTCTTCAATGTCTTGGATGTCACCTCTCAACCCAATAATGAATCTTGAAACTGTCTAAGTTGGTGGTTCCTCCACTTTGCAACGAATCATAAGCATTTGAAATTTTTAAATATACTCTTCAACAGTCCAGCTTGCTTATCTCAGCTCCTGAAGCTAAGTGAAGGTATCTTGAAGATAAGTTTTCGATATGAACTTGTTTCTGAGTATCCTCTTCATCTCAAGCCAAGTGCTAATCTCTCGGTAGCCTTCTCGTTTCCTTATGGCTGCAAAATTCTTCTACTACATGGCTGCATATCTAGAGAACTCAATAACAACAGTTCTCACTTTCTTGTAATCCCCGTATTGATAATAATAAAAAACACGCTTTACCTTCTCTTCCCACTCTAAATACTCATTAGCATTCCCAGATCCATTGAAACTTGAAATCTGAAACTTCACATGATTAGATGCTCTGGGCACCCGTACACACTCTTTTTCTAAATACTCTTCTTCTTTATCTTCTACATTTACTAAATCAATCCTTCTCCTTACTCATCCACCTACTTCTCCACCTTAAATTAGTAGAGCTGGGTTCTAACCTCTAACAATTTGAGTAGCTTGTGGGGTATTTTACACGACCATAGTCGTTTGACAAGACAATACATGAAAAACTCAAGTTAAATCCACCAAAAGGTTAGTTACTTTATCAAGTTTCTCATCAGTACTTCTAAGTATTTCTTGAAACTGTTATCCATAGTGGACAACTCCACTATTGTCATTTCCCATACCAACATTCATATTCGAGTCTATTATTTTCTCAATAGATTCAAAGTTCAAACAAAAACTTTAGGAAATTATTAGCTAGCAAACACGATAGCTAAAATGAAAACTATAACTTACTCTATTTTACACACACAAAATAGAGTATAACAGAACTTCTAAAAAAAAAACAACTACAGCTCACATGAAGCCTCTGCTTTGATACCAAGATGTTGCGGATCGTGACCAAGAACAAACAAAGCCGGTCGTTGGATGGATCCAAGCTTGTAAAAAACTCGAAAGGAATAATGGGGAATGGCACAAAAGGGATAGATGAGAATGAAAAGTAAGCAAAACCCATAAACAGCTCTAGAGGATATGACACACTAATGAAACTTCTAAGGACTCAAGACACAATCCGATATGATGCACAAATAAGTCCGGTGAGGTTACTCGCTACCGAGCTTTGCTCAAGGATTAAGATAAGAGTAATGCCGAAAGTAAACAAGCAATGTTTATGTAAGGTAGAAAATACTCATGTATTAAGGATGATGATTTGTTACAGCTACAATTACAAGGGTATTTATATCCATAAGTTAGAGCAACTTGCCCAAAAGAGAAAAGATAAAAAGGACATTTTCTAAAGAAGTAATGTATAAGATACAAAAGGTGAAAATGAATATACAAGAAAAGCAATCATTGATGCAACGAATTCTATACATGATACTGTACATGTAGTGATGATATATTAATGATGCCATTGGAGGATGTAGATAAAAAGTATGGATAGCTTGCTTGTTCGAACAAGGGTGGCTTGGTCAATTTAGACTCTCTCCCTTGACATCTCGGTAGGGGTGAGGCAAAGTAAGCAATTGGCCAAGCATATGCGAAAATGAAGATGGGTTGTTATCTCGGCCTTTAGTTTCTCGACACTCAACAAGTGAGAAATAGGTAGTTACCCGACTCGGCAAGTATAATGGGTCGGCAAGAAAATACTCAGCCTCCGCATGAGTTGGTTGGAACAAGAGATTTCATCTTGTTAGTCTCTTTAGTCTTTGAGCTCGACTACGGTTCAAAGGTCCGATAGCCTGATTCACATTTGATTGCACTGCTTGAATTTTTGCAGTATGAAGAGATCTTTAAAGAATCAAAGGATCTTCTCATCCGTTGGTGGGGATGCCCGATCCTCCTTGCATCCCTTTTTTACAATAAGCTTTGTAAATCGATGAAGAGCTACCACCAAGTTTCGCTTAGAGAAGTCTTATATTGGATAGTAAATACCCTTTAAAACACAATTCTACAACTAACTAGAATTGTTGATTACCTTCTAAACCAATTTAACAAGCAATGTCTCATTAAAGGATTTAAGATATCAAATCTCTTATCACCCCTAACCTTTGGAATAGTTGGTGAAATCAATTTTTTCTAATGTATTGTCTCAAAGTTCTTGTGGTATTCATTCAAATTCTGCACATATTAAGCCTGCAAAACAACACACAGTGAGGGGGCACCAAGAGGTTATCTAACGTAGCCACTTCAATGCTTAAGTTAGCAATGGGCTATTAAGTGTATAGAATACTTGAGGATAATACACAGGCTTAGTATGCAGAGTATAGAGAGCTAGTATTTATAGTGGAGTGGAGCCGATAATTAAAGGTCAATTAGTAGAAAAAATCTTTTATCGCAAAGTGTAGTAGAGCGGAGTCGTTATGCCCGACGTGTCCTACTTATTCAAGACATGACTACTTCATCCTTATCTTGTATATTTTACCTGTTGTAGGGCTTACTAAGCTTGGTCCATTTAGGCCTAGGGCTTAGACCCACAAGGATGAGCCTTACACCACGAGACGCGTTGGATCCAGTCAGCTTAAGGGGCCTATGTCTAAAGTGCCCTATCACACCCGTAGAAGTACGGTGGATGGTCTTATTCCCCCACAGGATATTGGGCAGTTCGTCAGCCCAAGCACCCTAAGATCGGTCCATATACTTCTTTAGGCTATCCAAAATGACTCGATCGGTTGCCTCGACCTGTCCATTTGATTTAGGGAAGGCAATCGAGGTGAAGTGCGGGGTAATGTGGTGCTTGGCATAGAACTCCCTAAACTTGGGGTTATCGAATTGTTGGTCGTTGTTTGTGATGAGTACATGGGGGACTCCAAACTGGGAGAGAATGTTGTTTCTGATGAAAGATTTAATACTTCTCTAAATGATTCTGGCCATTGCTTCAGCCTCCACCTACTTCATAAAGTAATCTATGGCGATAATTATGAATTGTCGTTCTCTTGACGCTTTCAAGAAGGTGCCGAGGATATCGATCCCTCATTGTGCGAATGACCATGACCTCATTAGGGCTTGGAGGTTGGTGTTAGGCAAGTGATTGATTAAGGCTTGCTTTTGGCACTGCGGGCGCTTTTGGTACTGTGGGTACTTTTGGGCTACGACCTTTGCGTCTTACCTTATGGTAGGCCAGTAATATCCGAGTCGTAGCACCCATAGGTAAAGGGCTTGGGATTGAATGTGATTACTGCACACTCCAGTGTGTAGCTCTTCCATAACCTATAGCCCTTGCCTTTCTCGGAGACATCGAAGTAGGGGGAGGTTGACTCCCCTATGATACAAGATGTCGTTGATTAGTGTGTAATTGGTAGCATGGTACCGGAGCTTCTTCTCCTCCCGCTTGTCATTTGGCAGCATACCCTACTCCAAGTAACTCTAGATAGGATTCATCCAGCTCAGCTCTAGTGCTACTGCAGTTAGTTCCAAAACTTCAATCGAATCTAAAGCTATGCTTTTTTCCAACAGGTACTCTATGAAGATCTTGTTATCCTTCACCTTGGGCTTCCTTATGCTAGCGAAGGCCAGCTTGGATAGCCAATTTGCTGTAGAATTTTCCAATCGAAGGATCTTCTTGATGTCTCATGAAGGGAACTCCATTAGGAGGCTCTTCACTTCTCGAGGTACCTTACCATAGTGTCATCTCTGGTTTCATATTCACCCCCGACTTATCGGATGAATGGCATGGAGTTCAAGAAGATCCAGAACTACTCGGCACCAATCTCCTTAGTTAGCTTTAGACCAGTGATAAGTGCATCGTATTTAGACTCGTTGTTACAGGAATCGAATCCAAACTTAAAGGCGTAGCAGATAGTGACCTTATGTGGGTTGATTAGAACAAGACCTACACCTCTGCCCCTTAAGGTGAATGACCCATCGACATAGAGAGTCCATACCGGTTTGTCAACACCCAGTAGTGTTTCCTCCTCTCTTATATATTATACCATGAAGTCAACCAGCACTTGTAGCTTATAGGTCGTTCATGGTTGATACTGGATTCCATGTGCACTGGATTCCATGTGCACTCAATTCCATTGTGTACTTCATCATCCGTCTAGACGCATCAAGTTTCTACAACATGTTGTGTAGTAGTTAATCCATGAGTATGGTAACCTGGTGTGCCTAAAAGTAGGGCCGCAACTGTTAGGCTATGATGATGACAACTAGGGTGAATTTTTCTACCTGAGTATACCTAACCTCAGGCCTATGTAGTATATGGCTGACGTAATATACTAGCTTGTATTCTCTTCCCTCTACTTTGATCAATACAAAGGAGAGTGCCTAGTCACTTATTGCCATGTACAGGAACGGGTCTTCCCCTTGGACAGGCTTAGAGAGGACTAATGGATGAGCAAGGAAGTCTTGGAGCTGTTGAAAGGCAGTGGCGTACTTAGGAGTCCATTCAAAACCCTTGCGATTTTTGAAGATTTTGAAGAACTCAACGCATCTGTCAGCGCTCTTCGAGATAAATCTACTCAAGGCAGCCACCATGCCAGTGAGCTTCTGTACATCTTGGACTAAGGTTGGAGGCTTCATTCTCCTAATGGCTGTGATCTTCTTGAGGTTGGCCTCAATACCTCTTTATGTGACCAGAAATCCAAGAAACTTGCTAGAGCCAATGCCAAAGACACACTTCTAGGGTTTCAGCTTCATGTTGTGGGTGTGCATTTGATTGAAGGCTTCCTAGAGATCCTTGATATGATCGACTAACTTCTGGCTCTTGACGATCATGTCATTGACGTACACCTCCATATTACGCCTAATCTGGAGCTTAAAGAGCTTTGTCACCATTTACTAGTATGTGACCCCGGTGTTTTTTAATCCGAATGGCATCATGGTATAGTAAGATGTATCATAATTAGTGACAAAAGAGGTATGGACTTCGTTCTTTGGATCCATTTTAATCTAGTTATATCTCGAGAAGGCATCCATAAAGCTCAACAGGGCGTGTCCTAACGTAGAATTGATAAGCTAGTTAATCCTAGGGAAAGGGAAACAATCTTTGGGGCAGGCTTTATTGAGGTCAGTATAATTGACACACATGCTCTACTTCCCATTCTACTTCTTAACCAATACTACATTTGCCAACCATGCTAGGTACTTTTCTTCCCCTACGAAGCTAGTTTTAGTAACTTCTGCACTTCCTCCTCGATTACGGCTTGTCGTTTTGGAGCAAAATACCTCTTTTTTTGTTTGACAGGCTGTGTTGTAGTGTTAATGTTGAGGCTATGGGTCACTAAATCAAGGGAAATTCTGAGCATATCCGATGCCAACTAAGTGAACCTATCCGAATTTGCCTGCAGGAAGGCAATGATTTTGTCTTTCACTTCAACTGGAGTCTCAATCCCAACTTTTGTGGTCTGCTTGATAAGGTTTCAATTTGGACGTCTTCTATTTTTTCTTTAGGCTCTCCCCTTTCACTTGGCCTCTCTTGTGGGCCTGTTTCTAAGGTAAAGACGCCATCTCCTTTGGCCACTTTGACATAGAGCTCTCGTAAGAGCTTTTGACCGCATCTGCATATTCTCAGCCCAGTTGAGGTAGGGAATTTAGCCTTGAAATGAAAGGAGGATGTGATCATCGCAAACGCGTCAAGGCTTAGTCTTCCTAAGAATGCTTTGTAGGGGGAGGGGCAATTGATTACAACGAGCTCTATGGGTCGTTATGCCATGTGGTTGTCATCGCTAAGTTCTATATCCAATGTGATGATACCCTTGTCTCAGACTGTACTTTCATTGAAGCTTACGAGATTATGGTGGTACAGCTTTATTTTTACCGGCAGCTTCTTCCTCATCTTCTCATATGTATAGAGAAAGAGTATATTAATATAGTTGCCAATGTTTAGCATAATTTTTAGGGCCTCAAATTTTGAGATCCTCGCCCCTATCACAAGGGCATCATGATGAGGTGTGTCAACCCCTTCAAGGTCTTCGTCGAAGAAGGAGATGGAAATGTCTAATTTCTGTCTCTTATGGCCAATACCTTTGATGAGACATTAACTGAGCTGTTAATGCTTGACCAATTCCTAGGGTATGCCACACCTCCACACCCCCCCCCCCCCAATGATTACGTTAATGACACCATTGGGGGTGTGATGGCTTAGCATGGGCATCCTCGATCTATTGCCTTTGAGGTTCCCTATCTCCATCATCATCTAAATGGTTCTTATTCCTCCGATAAGCCACATACTTATTGAAGAAACCACGTTGAATGGCATATTCAACAACGTTCTTCAACTGGAAGCACTCTTCGGTGGTGTACCTGTGGTCATTGTAAAATCGACAATATTTGTCAAAATTTCACCGACTAGGGTTTCCCCACATTATTAGTGATCCTTAGAGCAAGTTTTAGTGCTTCACTTCTAAATAGACCTAAGCAATGAGTCTATTCAGGTCCATTCAGGGACTTGTACTGGGTGTAAATAGGAAGGGGGAGAGGTTCACACTCGACTCGATGCTTCTTCTACCTAAAGCTCTCCCCCTCTAACTTGCTCGGCATCTTACTGTTGAATCAATCTTTTATGGATAATTTTTCCTTATCCTGCTTTTTAATCGACCTTTCTCCACTGACGTCACACCTGGCACAAATGTTGTCTTCCTGGTCGATGTACTTCTGGGCTTTGTTTCAGAAGTCGGATAAGGTCTTCGGCTTACTTTTTGCAAGTGATCAAAAGAAATCTCCCAAGGGTCAGATACCAAGCAAGGTGGCATGGACAGTGACTCCCTTATCCAACTAAAGGATCTTGACTACGGCGTTGTTGAACCGGGCCACATAGTCGTGTAAGGACTCGCCTTTACCCTGCCTTACTAGGCATAAGGACGATGTGTCCTTGGACAAGGGCTTGCTAGCCTTAAAATGGAGGTTGAACCCATGCCAACTCATCAAAGGAGTTGATGGAATTGTCAGGGAGGTGGTTAAACCACGTTCGAACTGCCTTCCTTAAAGTGCTTGGGAAGGCTTGCCCATTATAACATCCGCATGACCATGAAGGTTCATAAGGGTGTGAAAGTAGAGAAGATGGTCATCAGGGTCGTCCGTGCGATCATACTAGTCCAAGGACATAAGCTTGCCGTTAAGGGGTAACACTTCATCCTGGACACCCTAGTGAAGGGGGTCTTATTACTGGTGACCAGTCCGGCATTACTAGTAAGCTTGCTCCCCTATTACTTGGAGAGCCACCTTACCATAGCACAGAGCTCATTTAGGTTGATATCATTTGCCAGGTGAGCTGATTGCGCAACCGAATGACCCTACACTCCCTGCGAGTCAACTTCTTGCTTGTTGCCTGCCAAAGCTCAATCGTAGGTAGCTGCAGACCTTACTGGCTCCTGATGCAATGGCGAATCAGGTTGCTGATCGCTGCCATTTTGTTACTGTTGTTAGATGTTGTTTCGCCTAGTGCAGGCATCTAAAGCTTTGGGATGGTGAGTTTATGCGCTATGCTACTCCACTTTGTCTAAGCGAAGGCAAAGCACCCTGTTCTATGCAGCATACTCTTCAACCAAGCATTCCATGTGCTCTAGGTGCTTCTCCAATATAGCCCTTAGGAGGGGTTGATTGCCTCCAGGTTGGTTGTTTACTAACTATTGATTTTCTTGCTTATCATGTTAAGAGATGATGATAAAAGGATTGCTCGTGGGGTATGTATTTAATGTGTTTGAGGTTTCGGGTCTAAGAATTCAAGTTCCCACAGACGGTGCCAAATGTCATCTCAAAGTTCTTACTAGTAATCGTTTGGACTCTGCATGTATTAGGCCTACAAAACAACACAAGTGAAGGGGCGTCGAAAGGTTGTCCAATGTAGTCACTTCAATGCTTAAGTCAGCAATAGGTTCTTGAGAATATAGAATACTTGAGAGTAATATGTAAGTTTAGTATGCAGAGTGTAGAGAGATTTACCATAGGGTAGTGATCTAATATTTATAGTGGAGTGGAGCTGACGGTTGGAAGTCAGTTGGCAGAAGAGATCTTCTCCCGTAAGTGTAGGAGAGTGGAGTCGTTATGCCCAACATGTCCCACTTATTTAAAAATTGACTCTTTCACCCTTATCTTATGTATTTTAGCCATTACAGGGCTTACTAAGCTTAGTCCATTCAGGCCTAGGGCTTAGATCCACAACTGTAAGCCCTAGGCCATGAGACGCGTTATATCTAGTAGGCCTAAGGGGCCCATATCCAAAGTGTCCTGTCAACACAATGCATCTTACTTATGAAGTGATCATCATCCCTGTCAAAATTTTGCGATCAATGATGACACTTTAGTGCACCACTTATAAGGGTACCTAAGCATTGACATTGAGCACGTCAATGTAGTATTAGCTATTGCTTTAATAGGTGTTTCTTTGCCACCTCATAAGATAGTGAAACATCCCATCCTTAGAGTTTTTATGCAAGCTTCTCTTGCATTTATGAGAAAACTACAATTTTTGTCATCCCCAAATTATAGGAAGGCTCAAATTGTTTCTTCATAATTATCACATGGAATGCTATGAACATTGCAATAAGTCACTTATTATGCAGATGAAGCATTTCAAATAAAGAACATTACCAGAAAGTTATTCATTGCCCAAAAAATGTTTAAAACAATGAGTATGGCCAATTTGTAAAAATTAATTGCTTATTTGGAAACTTGACTATAGGTTGATACAATGTTCTTTGTTTCATTAAGTTCAAACAATTGGCTTCCATAAAAAAGAGGAATCATTTGCAAAAAACAAAGAGTTAGTTCTTTGCATGTGCGTTTATTTTTAATGTATCTTAGACATCCTTTAGTAGAAGCATTCTTGAATGAGAATAAATAATGTAAAAGAGAATCTCCTTATCAAATTCCTTAAGTAGGCTAAATCTTAACTATATATCTACCATTTAGAAGAGCGGTACAAGTGGGCTAATCTAGTTTGTCTATATTAACTTGCGGATAAAGTGGGTTAGCCCAATTTCAAATGTAGGTTAGAATTTTTAGCTCAACTCAACCCAACCCATACAGGCTAGTAGGTAATAATACTCATTTAGCATAAATATTTTAAGATGATTTTGCATTATTTTATATATTAATTAAGTTATTTCATTTGAAAGGATTTTGGAAGCATTCATTGAATTTTTACAGACTTTATGGAATTTTAGAGCTCAATTAAAGAAGTGTGTTGATTAAGGGATTTCAAGTAAGAAATGAAGTCCAAAGATCATGTGCACACTCTACAGCCGTAATCTTTGGTTGTAGACCTCTCATCCTCAAATTTTGCCGAATTTGAAGATTTTTAGACAAAATGCAAGACCATGCCCACACTTTATGACCATGATCTTAGGGTGTAGCAATTCTATAATTTCTAAATCTTCTATTTTAGATAAGTTTTATTTTGTAAGACTAGGTAAAGTCCTTATAAATAGATGTTTAGGTTTAGGTTTATAAAGATAATCCCTTTAGAGAAGAGTCGGTAGGATAAAATAACAAGGGTTTCCCTATTTCTTTTCAACTTTTAAATATTTTTTAATAAATCATTATTAAACCCTAAATTCTATTGTGTGTCTTGATATTTTTATATCAATCATTTTTTATTTCAATCTATGTTATTTGCATGTTACGATCTAATTGTATTAATTTATTTTGTTCTTAAATTAAATTTTACTAATGATTGAGTTAATATATAAGTTTACTGGAGAGTTCCCAAGATCCTATAGTATGATTGACTCTACTGTAGAGTTCACAAGATCCTATAGTATAATTGACTGATACAATTAGAAAAAAATTGACTGAATAAAACGTTTAGTTGTTTGGTTTTTCTGGATTAAAATAACCTAATAACAAGATCTAAGGTCTTAATGCAATCTTGAGATACTCTATTATAGAAGCAATTTCAGTAAAGTATACTCCAAATTAGGACTTAATTAAAGACGCGAGTCTGATTAGTTTATATTAAGAATTTCTGTGGTCCAATATTGCAATTGAGATTAAATACTCACTTAAACTAGATAATACATAGTGCACGATTTACTAAAGATTATATTTCTTAATTTGATTAATTATATTATTATTCCTATTATTTTAATTGTTATTGTTTCTATCCTTGCATATTATTTTTCTTTATTCTATTAATTATTCAATTATCCTTTTAATTGTAAAATTTAAATAATTGAAAAATTATAGGGAAGACATTGCTAGTTAAATTACTCGCATTTGTGATTCCTCATAGGATTGACACTCAAACTAACGTCCAATTCCTATACTATAATTTGATTAGGTGCACTTGCTTAATACAATGCCCCATGTGAACATTGACCAAGTTTTTGGTGCTCTTGCCAAGGAGTCAATAGAGTAAATTAATTAGAATATTAGCAAAACCCTACTTTTTCCAATTATTTTAACATGTTTGTAATAACTCCTTCCTTTAGTTTATTGTAATATTTTTCTTTATTAACTTGTTTCTAATTTTTGAATTATTTCAATTTATGACCAAGAGCAGTCTTATGAAATTTGATTTAGAAATTAAAAGAACTTCTTGTTACCTTCGTAGAAGAGTTTGTGAAGCCATGGATCTTATTAATCAAGGTTCACCACTGCGACTTAAGGAAGAATCATTAGAAGATTCAAGAGAAGAATAACTTGGAAATATGGTAATGAACAACGATAAAGCCAACAAAACCCTAATGGAATTCACTAAGCCTAAAGCAACTGGAGCTGAATCTAATATCACTAAGCCAACAGTATAGGTAATAAATTTCCAGATCCAACCAAACATAATCTAAATAGTGTAGCAATTCGTCTAATTCAATGGATTAGCTAATGAAGATCCTAACAACCATATTTAAGCTTTCTGGAAATTTGCGACACATTCAAAATCAATGTTGTCGCAGATGATGTAGTAAGACTCAGATTGTTTCCATTTTCACTAAGTGATAAGTCCAAGTAATGGCTTAATCACTTCCTTGAGGATTAATCACCACCTGAGAAGAATTTGTTAGATAGTTTTTAGGGAAATGTTCTCTACCTGCTAAAATGGCAAAATTTAGGAATGATATTTCTTCTTATGCCTAAATTGATGATGAGATGCTTCATAATACCTAGGAAAAATTTAAGAAATTGCACAGGTGTTACTTACATCATGGATTGCCTTTATGGATGCAAATCTAGACATTTTATAATGAACTCAATTATTTTACTCGACGAATAATTGATGTTGCAGCTAGAGGCACTCTAAGTGCTATGACACTAGAAGAGGTTTAAAAGTTGATTAACGGCATGACCATGAACAACTTGTAGTGGGATAATGTAAGATCTTAGGGTAGGTTAAGGTGATTAGAAAGTTTAAGGTGGATTTAATTACTACACTACTAACTCAAGATAAGAGTTTGAGCAAGAAAATTGAAGGGTTGATGAAATCGGTGAATGTAGTGTGGGAAGAACCATTGGTTGAGATGGATGATGTCAATTTTATTGCTAACAATGCTTAAAATAATCCTTTTAACAATATTTACAATCTAGGTTAGAGAAATCACATAAATTTCTCTTGGAAAGGACAACAACGGCAACAAAATAGAAATGATCAACCTCATAACAAGACCCCCAATGTGGAAGAAATGCTGTATAAGTTCATATAAAGCTTTGGTGTTCATTTTCACTGAAGCATCAATCAGGAATTTGGAGAGTCAGCTTAGACAATTGGTTAAAAACGTCAAGGAAAGGCAATAAGGAAGCTTGCCTGGTGTTACACCCAAACTAGAGAGTTGTAACAATCTTACCATATAAACCAACCTAAGCTAGAAGCTAGCTACTTAGCCGCTAACTTAGGTATAGCTTACATAGGGCGTTTATCACTTCTTCACTTTGAACCATCCAATTCTGAGTCTAATTAATATCAACTTGTGATATAATTTTTCAAAATAACTTTAGAAAATAAACATATGGCTCAAATAATCGAGAAAATTAAGCTTTACAAATCATTTAAAGTATAAAATCTCAATTTCAACAAAAAGGTCTAAAAGTAAATTAGTTTGAGAAAATAAAATGATTAGTAAAGGGTTTATAAAAGATTTCAAGTAGAGTATAGTAACAATAGCCATAATTGAGAATTAGAGAGTTACTAGTAGAGACCCTATTAGTTTTCCTATAAGTTAGTAAAACCGACAAATAAATAAGAACACAGTCCATAGGTCTCGAATGTCACTCCATGACCCCATTCTCTAGTCTTCTAGAACTTGCTATAATACTGGTGTATCTATTAGAAACCTGCAAAACAGCTATAGGAGAATGAGCAACAATTAGTTTAATAAGTGGGACGAAGATAATAATACATATCAGTCATCAAGTAACTAGGGTTTTCAAGCAAGGTTAAATAGATGTTATGCATGTTCAAGAAAATACCATCACGTGACGTTGACTAGTTGTCGTAAGATAAGAGAAATTATGCCCACTTTAATCTGGGTTTTAAGGAGTTTCACGTTATGTACTTCATAGATTGGTCACCAAACTGGGGTTTATGCAATGGAGAAACACACTCTGCTTGAGACTACCTTTAAACCATGGTCCTCAACCTTCCAACGACCTCCTTTCCTGTCACTTAGTTTGATTAGGGGTAGAAAAATGACCATTTCGACTATTCTCATCAAAAGGTCAGTGTTTGGCTCGAGAAACCTAATTGTTTTCCCTAGTGGGCTGTGATGCAAGTCCGATTAGTAGTTAAGTCAAGTTTGTGTTAGATTGCTTTGGGGTGATCAAGCAATTTCATTCAATCCAAAGTAGGTAATACCATAAAACAACCAATCTATATAATTTAGCACTCCATAACAACAGTACAATATTCAAACATATGTGTTGCACACATATAGACTAATAACTTTCAATCACAAATAAGATACACACTGATATGAGGCAAGTGCACCTATCAGTTTTAATATAGCGGATGTGAGTCCGAGTCGATCCTTCAGAGATTTTGAGTACTAATATTAACTTTAGCTTTATTATCTAACCGAAAAATTGTGAAAGTTTGAATTAATTAAAAATACTAAAATTAACAACTAAACTACTTATGAGACTTAATTACGCAAATTAGGAAGCAATAAACTACGAACGACTTCAAGTATGCAATAATGTATTTAAGAATTATTTCCCCTAGTGTTTAACATGTAACCTTTTTAAAATATATCCAATTCAATTTCTATTATTCTTGACCGGAGGGATTCAAAATTAAAGCTAATATCTTTCTCAAGCATATTAACCCTAATCTTAAATTATTTATCGGAATTTCTTCACTTAGTAATATAATTTAGAATTGCGTTAGCGTGTAATGAATTCCCATGCAAACAATCAACTTTCCGGAAGAAACATGTATCTTATCTCTAAGTATACATGTAATTCCCTTCAATTATGCCTAGATCTAATTACACATGCAATTTCTCAATTAACATGCATAATATCATATATTGACACTCTAGAATTATCAATCCATAATTAACGACATAATTGAATCAAGAAAAGGTAGAAACTTTATTGAAATTATAATTCAATCCAAGGGTTACATGAAACCCTAGGTTCCATAATCCTAAATACTCTAATTCTAAGCTATCATAACGAATCTAAAAACGAGTTTCATCAAAAACGTAAAATAAAGCATAAAAACCCCTATTGATTTGATGAACAATCTCTCTAATCTTGAAATCGATGTCGTTCTTGCTTCTTGATTAATGTTCTTCTCAAATCTCCTCTCGTCTCTTGTGTCTCTTGTTTCTGTAATGTCTCCTCCTTTTTTTTTCTTTTGAAACCCTAATATGTCTTTTTATAGTGGATCAAAAAGATTTTTTTTTTTCGTCACCCGATATGGCCTGGGACACGACCGTGTCCCCAGGTCGTGTAACTTTCTGCACTTAGGCAAATTTTCTGCACAACTTCAAAAATTCATAACTTCTTCGTTTGAACTCGGAATTGAGTGAAACTTGATTCCTTTTCTTCGTTTTCGAGCCTAGAACGCGTTTAAACCCTGAAATCAACATTTTACTCAATTAAGTATCAATTTCTTTAAAGAAAACCAAAAATATGTGGAAAATACTATAAAATCACCCTATGAAATATGTTTAAAATTAGAGTTATCACACACTAAGGTCTCCAAGTATTCTTAAGCAATACTCCAAAGTGCAGTGAAATATTGATCCCACTTACCTAGAACTTGATCACTCACTAACTTGGTTGTTCACTTGTCCTTATGGGTAATTCCTTGATGTTTATCTTGATATAGTACTTTATTTTGCATATAATTTAAGAAATATTGCTAATTGACTCGTTTATAATAAAATTAGGTTGATTAGTTGTTGGTTCATTAGCCTTCACCCTAAGTATTGGAAGTTTAGAATAGTACTATAAGTTTATACTATCTTCTAAGCTATCTCCTGAGTTAAGATGTCCTTGAAATATTTACTAGAAAAGCTTCGAGATATCTTCTACTCTACTTAAGTATTGAAGTTCGCCATAGATTCATCTTCTACATCAATCTTTGAGGTTAGTAAATCCCTAAGATTTTCAATAAACATCGTTTGAGCTAAGTTGTGAGTTAACTCATCTTTGAAGTTCTTAATAAGAAGCTTTTGAGTTTTCTTTTGACTAAGTTATTGCATCTGCAAGAATTTAAATTCTTAATAGAATTTGAGATGTCATCTGATTCAATCAGCTTCATAATTTCAAGGAATCTACTCTCTAAACTTTCCTTTAAGACCCACAACTTTAGAGTTCCTACAAACACTCCCTCTGACTTAGCCTCTGAGGTTCCCCTATTTCATCATTTGCTCATACTCTTACTTTTGATTTAGCTTCTAAGGGAATATCTAATAGAATGTATGCCTTTTAACTTCCTTTGAGATCCCTGAATTTGTTATCTATAGAGTTTTTAATAAAGTGATCCACTAAATAATCCTCTACTTCCTTTGTTTTTACCTTTTAGTAATTTTTTTTTTTTTTTGCTTCTAACCTACTCTATGAGTATCAATTTAATGCCAAACTCATTTCCAAAATCCTCTAAGTTATCATCTACCCTTAACCAACTTCCTATAATTAATTGATTTGTCCACTTCTCTCCTAAGTTTAAGTTACAAGGACCTCTTTATGCTTCATTTAACATCCTTCTATTTCGTTATCCCTCAAAATCCTCATCTAACACATCACCATTCGTCAATTCCCCAATTCTCACACTACTATGTTATGTATATAAGTAGCATATCCTTGATTTTCTTAACTTCTTCCGATAAAACTCTTCCAACACCATCCATATACTACAAAATACATCAAAAATCAATGAAGCTTAGAATCCAAGTGAGGTGGTTAAAGCAAATTCCATCAATTTCATTAAAAATGCCATATTTATTATATTTTAGGGGCCTAGAAATTATGAGAAATATAGAAAATAGGCTTATTGAAAAACTTTACATAATGTAATATAAGTATAAGGTAGTTCATAGAAAAATTTTGAGATTCAAACTATGCCGTTCGACTCATTTATTTCGATATCGAAAATAGCTCAATTCCATTGATTTCTTAAGAGTATATACTGTAGCTACTAAATTTTTACAAAAAAATATTTTTTCTAGATTTTACATAGAAAAATATGTAGGAATAAATTTTTGTATAATTTTCTAAGTAGTGTTTATATTTTTAATAAACAAAATTTGGACGAAAATATAATCCTTACAAGAAACCTGATATTCAACCATCAATAGCCAATCCAAGTATATCGGTCGACCCAGATGGTGGATCTATAATTGCCTGGTAGTGGCCGCCTATCCCTAACACCTCCTTATCCACATATACTCTATCAAGCTCAGATGACTTCCAATTTTTCTACATTTTCCCTAAATTCCTTCTTCTGTTTTTTAATCTTCGACTTATTTTCTGTAACTTTCTACTTGTACATGAATTATAGTTGAGAGCTTCTTGGAGTTTTCTAAAGCTTTTGGGTGAGTTTGATATTTTTCTTCTCTCTCTTATTTAATATTGAGTAAATATATTGCACATTTTGCTTTATTGAATCACCTACACATATCTTCATACTTCTACACATCCAATCTAGGAGATAACCAACTATCCTATAAACTTTCACAATTTATTATTATTATTTTTATTTATTTTACCTTAGTTTACGCTTAATCGAGTAATTTGGATAATTACAAGTATATATTATTATATGAAAATTACATATGTTGTATACATAATTACTCTACATGTTATTTTATATCACATAATATTCTTATGAAATATATAATTTATCTTTAAAAGTTTACAAGCTAATAAAACCTATTTTACACATTTACGATAAATGATACATATATAGTTAAATTACACTATTTTGGCTATATATTTTTTTGTTATATTTCTAATATTCGAGTCTACAAGGTGTCCTCATTTAATATCTCAAGTCTACTCATAAATTTTTAGGTCATTCAGGTTAGTTCCACTGATGCCTTAAATTACTCACTCAAACAATTATATGAAAATTGTAGGGCTCACACCTGAAAACATTGAACTTAATCTCAAACTAACGGGTTTTCAACCAATTAATGGAAGGATTAAACTATCAAACTAACGACGTAAAACAATAGTGCTCTTGAGAGATAATTCAAGTTTGGTTTTATTTACGTTGTTATTTTACCTAGTGCTGTTTTGTTTATTGTTTTTAGTTAATTTGAGTATCAACTGGTTTAGAATTTAGTTAGTATTTTCCCTTGCATTGAATAGTTTGATTTTATCAAAACAGTTATTATAATCTCTTTTATCCAATAATATTTGAATAAAGTTTATTATCCAATTAATTTGTTCTTTGATTTAATTTTAGGATTCAATTTACTTTATTTTTAAGATTTTTCAAAGCAATTTCTGGAAAGGAATTAAGGGAATTCAACAAAATTTGAATTCAAAAATCAAAAGGGAAAGGGGATTAGTTTCACGGCCAAGATCATACCTATGAAACTTGCTCATGATCATACTCAATTCAAGAAAACACATAATAGGGAAAGGACCATGGCCATGCTACGAATTTGAAATCCATGGATAATGTCTTTCTCTTCCATTCTAAAAATTGTTTCTGCATCTAAAACTTCATTCTCTCTCATTTCTCTTACTATAAAATTACCTACACTCTATGATCCTTACAGATTTCACTTGTGCACCAACAAATCAAGGTATGTATATTATTGCTCTCTCTTTGGTTTTCTAGACTTGTTGTTTTATTGAAGAAATATTGGACTTTTTATCTAGGGTTTGGTGATAAACTATAATTATTGCATGTGTCGAAATCCTTATTTCTAGGAGTGATCGATGTAAAATAATGTGATAGAACATGTCGTATATATCTTATTTGCTTACAATCACACTAAAAATACATGCTAGGTGAATGTTGAAGAGAGGAAGGGTATGAGAATGTAGTATGAACGTTGAAAGAAGGGGATATGGTGATGTACTTGAAGATTATTTTTGGCATAAAACTCATGTTGTGAAAACTTGAATACAGAGAAAATTTTAACAATCTTAATCCATTTAACAATCTTCTAATATTCAAGTTTTCGTATAATTGCATAATGTATGTCATAACTTATGATCAATAGAGATTGAGAATTCAAAAAAATGATTTTATTATAATTCAATCCTAGAACTTCATTAATCCACGAATAATAACAAGTTGGCATCACATTGTACAAACCATTAATTGCTTAAGTGAATTGGCAATTATCTACTTAGCAATACAATTTTAAAACATTAGTTTATTATCAAATTGAAATCCCCTTTTCGCTTTGTTAATTTCAGATCATGCTAAGATATAAGCACGCCACTCGAAAGAACACTTTTGGTTTTAGTTTTATCTACCTATTGTTAAGCTTCAATAAACCTTAGCATAGGAAGAGGTATGTGAGACTTGTAAAGAAGGAGTTTGGATCGAATGCCATTATTGGTTAGGAAGCATCAGCTTAGGTAGGGTATGAGGCTTGAGTAAGAGAATACTTGGAATTTGGAGGATGGGACCGTCTCTTAACCATCAATAAGTTGACATACAAGGAGTTCACTTTAGAGTTCCTCAGCATACTCACAATAGCATCCTATATAATGGAAGAAGGTATTCGCAACACTATGTATTTCATGCGTAATGGAGCTCTAATTACTATGTAGTTTGATCGAATACCAGTAGAACTAAATATATACTCTGAAGATTTTGTGCAGTCTAAGGAGTATAGGAATTTACCTTATAAGCTGCCTAGGGGTTTGAGTGATGCCTAGGTATGGGTATAGTTGAGTTATAGTGGTTTCGTGTATGATCTAAGAAAGTCGAAGGCTTCTAATCTCAGAGATCCTGCTCTTAAGATCATCCATTATATGCTCCCTAAGAGTATCACAGGGATGAAGTATAGCACTGGGGTTGTAAATGAGGTGGATATTTTATATTTACATAACATGGTAGAGAGGTGCCAAATAAATATGAGAGTTCATACAACGTCTTTCTTTAAGAGCTAGGCCACCGAAAGGCAAGCCAGATTTATCTTTGCAGGCCCTTTTGTTACATAGCTTATGAAGAATATCACTAAATTTCATGACCTCTCGCATATGAGGTGGTAGAACCCCTAACCCCCATCAACTTGAATACATCCATGCTTCAAAGCTTCTTGCTCCACTATGGGGTACATTACTAGCGCTACTTGAGGATACACCATCCTCCTCATCACAATAGTTACCTCAATCCTCTTCTATTTTAAGGAAAATCAAGAGGATAGTTTACAAGCTACTGAAGAGGCAATAAACTCTAGTATACCACATCAAAGTGAAGGTTGATGTGCTCTTGACCCACCATGAGATTCGACTACTGTTATCACTATCACCACCATCTCTAAATCCCATTGAAGAGAGAGAAGAGATAGTTGAAGAAGAGGAAAGCAAGAGCAGGATAGTGAAGAAATGGAAGAAGATGATGATTAAATCTCTTTTTCTTTTTATTTTCCTCAAAGACTCCATTTATTTTTCATTTTAATATGGATGACTTTATTTTTAACTAATTATTGTTGCTTTTATTTTGTTAACTATTTAAATTTTAACAATTTGCTAAGTTCTACTGGGCCGACTATGTGATACTTGAATTAGTAGTCTTATCACTATTTAGTCTTATCTAGTTAACTTCCTTTTTATTTTATAGTTAGTTTGTTTTATTTGCTATAAAGGAAACTTTAAGCTTAATTAGATCGAATGGAATTAAGGATTTTGAACTACAAAAATTTTTAGGATCAATTCCATAAATTGAGGAACTTGTAGTTTCTTTTCACTTTTCCTTTTCTCCCATATAATTATATATGTTACCATGCTAATATAAATTGAGGACAATAAACAACTTAAGCGTAAGGGGACAAGATAGGATATATACGTTAATGACTATGTACCAATTGAAACACCATATACTTAAGCTTTTGAGTTTTTGAAATGGAGAGTTTAGAATTTTACACCTTACATGTATTTTAGCAAGTAATTTTTTAAAAAAATTTGCCTAGAAATTTACTATGGTCTCAGTTTACTTTACTGAATTTGAATAATCAAATCCCTATGATTTAGAGTTTTCTATTGTTTAAGCTTAAACTTAGATTCTAGATTCCGATAGATATTGATGGGTCAAGAACTAGTTATTTTTATTTATAAGCTTAATTCTAGAGGATAGTAATTTATCTCTCTTTTTCAAAAACTTTTAAATTAGATGAATGAAGGATATTTGTCATTTGAAATTTTTTAAAAAAATTAAAGTAATTGGAGACATAAGAAAAACTAAAAAAATTGGTAAGGATAGATCTTGGTTCATTAGATGAGCAAGATTCTTTCTTACCATCAAAGTAAAAAAGAAATTAAATTTAAAATTATCAAGGATTGGCCTTGATCCCTTAGAAATGCGAGGTGCTTTACCAATGATAATATTAAAAATAAAAAGGCTAAATTATTAAGGATTAGCCTTGGTTTATCAGAAGAATGAGGTTCTTTCTCAATGCTAATAAGCTTTGATAAAGGAATTAAGTTGAACTACAAAGCTAACTTATGAAAATTTAAAAAAGCAAGGAGATGTTTAGAGAATGAGTTGATGTAACATGCATACAATCTAAGTTTTCTTAATAAAAACTAATTAAGGAAGATTCCTCTCTTCGTAAGTTGGAGTAGTAAGATTTTTATAACTTCTTTTTAGCTTGTTAATATTTGTCTTGATCTCTAATTTAGTTTTTGTTTTAGTGATAAAGCTAACTCTGAATTATCAGGATTGGTTGTTGAAATTTAGTAGTTCTAAAGTGTTATTATTCAAGTGTTCTAAAGGTATTATCATGTCAAGGAAGAAAGGGTAATTTCAAAGAAAATTACAAAACTCTTTAACTTGTAGATTTACCTTTCTAAAGAAATATTTGATGATCATGTCCTTAAAATATCGTTGATTTGATATTTCAATTATTTTGCTTAAGGACAAGTAAAAGTTTAAGTATAAGGGAATTTGATAACACTCATTTAGTATAGATATTTTAGGATGATTTTGCATGATTTGTATGTTAATTAAGTTGATTTTCATAGTGATTTAGAGCTTATTTTTGTAGGGATTTTGGAAGCATCCAATGAATTTTTAAATACTCTGAATTTTTAAATACTCTGGAATTTTGGAGTTCAATTAAAGAAATGCATTAATCAAGGAATTTCAGTGAAGGAATTTCAAGCAAGAAATAAAGTCTAGAGATGATCACATACACACTTTATGGCCATCTTTCTTAGACAAGGACCTCTCGTCTTCAAATTCCATTGAACTTGAAGATTTCTAGACTAAGTGCAAGACTACGCCAGCTAATGCTAATTGCAGACGAGAATAGGCAAGATGGTCACTAGGATTGATCCAAATTTGTAGAAATCTTGAAAAAGGTAATGGAAATGCGTGAAACAATAGGAAAAGAGTAAAAACAAGCAAACCCATGAAAATTTCCAAAGGATATGATACACTAATGAAACTTCTGAGGACTTACGGCATAACTTGATATAATGCATGAGATGATAGGTAGGTTACTCGCTACTTAACCTTATTTAATAGTTAGAATAAGAGTGAAGTAAGAAAACAAATTAATAAGCAATGTTCACAGGAAAAGAAGTATATTCAATATGTTAAAGAGATAAGATGATGTGGCTACAATACAATGGGTATTTATACCCGACATATTAAGGCATCCTACCCAAAATGGAAAAGACTAAAAAGGTAATGCCAAAAAGAAGTAATGTACAAAGAATAGCAAAAGGGTATAAACAAGAACTCAAAGTAATCAATGATTAGTATAACAAAGTCCTTTGGTATGGGTCTAAACACGTGGTGGTAGTTTATTGGAGATGCTTCTAGCAAAAACAGACATATGGTATGGTCAGGATGGGGTACCGATTAGAGGTGTCGAGCAAACCTAAGTCCATCTAAGAAGAAGTGGATGTGGATGTGTACGAGAGCTCTCGGCTTATCGACACTAGATATGTTGAGCTGAAGGTTGGCTCAATCATGGCCAACAGGCATATAAGGGGTTGAACTATTAGCAGAACACGCATCTAGTCCGCACTCAGCTACAGAGAGATGTATAGTTACATAACTTGGCATAAGGAATTAGTTAGCAGCGAAGATTAGCTTAACCTTAGTAGGATTTGGCTAGAACATGAGAATTTGCCTTGTTAGTCCTTTTAAACCTCGGGCTTGGCTACAGGTTAAAGGTCCAGTAGGCTAATTCCTATCATCCCCTCCTAGTAGATTTGGATTTTGGATCAAATCTAGCCAATCCTCATTGAATTCTCCTTTAGAGTAATAAGGGCTAAGGTCGACAACATTGAAGGCTTCAAAGACTTCATAATCTTTAGGTAGTTTCAGTCTATAGGCATTATCGTTGATCCTTTGGAGTACTTTGAAGGGACGCAGGCAAATAACTTGTTCTTTCTTTTTTTCCGAGAACCTCTCCTTACTTAAGTACAGCCACACTAAATCACCAGGTTGAAATTGTGTCAACTTCCTTCCTTTACTCCTTTTTTGCATTCTCTTGGCAACTTGATCAATTTGTTAAGTAACTTTCTCATAGATCTATTGTAAAGACTGTGCTTAGACTCTTGCATCAACATCTTCTTGTTCAGACATTGGCACTAAGGTATTATCAAAGGGCGACTCTGGGTTAAAGCCATAGACGACTTCAAAAGGTATCTCTTTGGTGGTATTGTGCATGGTTCGGTTGTAAGTGAATTCCATCATAGGAAAATAAACATCTTAATCAGCTAAGTTCTTCCCTACTGTAACTTGGAGTAATGATCTCAAAGTACAATTGACTAACTCTATTTTGCCATCGATTTGGGGGTGACAAAAAGTGCTAAATAGCAGTTTAGTTCCCATACAATGTCACGAAGCCCTTTAGAAGTGGCTCAAAAACTTTAGATCTTTGTTTAAGACTATACTCCTTAGCATGCCATGTGGCTAAACAATTTCTTGCAAAAAAAGACAAGTAATAGCTGAAGCATCGTTAGTTTTAGAGTAGGGCACAAAGTATACAATCTTACTGAATCTATTTATAATGACCATCATAGAGTCTTTGCCTCGGGCAGTTCTTGGTAACTCTAGAACAAAGCCATGCTCAGCTTAGTTTAAGGTCGAGTTAAAATAGGTAAAAGTTTTGTTTTCCCTTGTTCGGCTCGGCATTTAGCCCTCTTACAGGTAGCACAACCCTTGGTGCACATCCCGTCTCATTCTCAGCCAAAAGAACCATCTACTCAATAACTCATATGTTCTTCTCTCTCCAAAATGATTGGAGAGTCCTCCACTGTAGACTTCTCTCATAGTGGAGGACTCTTAGATTGAATAGTTCAATACACATAATTTTCTACCTTAGAACAAATAGCCATCTTCCACATGATATTTGTCCACTATTCTTCTGTCAACACATTGCCCAAATATAACACCAAAGTAGGGGTCTTTAGGATACTTCTCTTTGATGCTCGTAAACCTTAACAGTCTGGTTTGTAGTTCAGTAAGGAGAACATGTTTTCTTGACAAAGCATTAGCAACCACATTGTTCTTTCCTTGTTTGTATTTGATTACAAAGTTGAATCCCTTTAGGGATTCAATCCATCATGCTTGCCTCTTTAATAGTTTGGTTTGACTTCTGAGCTGCCTTAAGGATTTATGTTCTGTGTAAATGACAAACTCTATTGGTTATAAATAATGCTGCCACACTTAGAGCACTCAGATAAGTTCTAGGAGTTCTTTGTCATACACTTACTAGTTTAGTTGAGGTCCTCTGAGCTTCTCGCTATGGTAGGCAATTGGTCAACCTTCTAACATTAAGACAGCGGCTATACTAATGCCTGATGTATCACATTCTAATTCAAATATCTTCTTGAAGTCATGTAAGGCTAATATAGGTGCAGAATTCAATCTTGCTTATGCTTTACCAAAACTTCTCTCCTCTCTTTCTCCTCATTTGAACTCAATGTTCTTCATCAGCTTAGTAAGAGGTACAATAATAGTACTGAAATTTCCAGTGAATTTTTGATAAAAAGATGCCAATTCTTAGATACTTCTCACCTCAGCACAATTGGTCAGAGTTGGCCACTTGACAATAGCTTAGATCTTTTGATCATCGACTTACAAGCCACCTTCACTAACTACATAACCCAAAAATACCACCTCCTACTGGCAGAAACAACACTTCTTAAAATTACCAAATAAAGCTCGGAGTACATCTAGTATGGCATGGAGATAATCACAATGACTTGATAAGTCGGCATTATATATAAGGATGTTGTCAAAGTACACCACAACACACCTCCCAATCAGATTTCTTAGCACATGGTTCATTAATCGCATGAAAGTGCTCAGAGCATTTGATAGGCTAAAAGGCATAACCATCTACTCGTAAAGTCCATTCCGAGTTTTGAAGGCAGTTTTCCATTCATCTCTCGGCATCATCTAGATCTAATGGTAGCCAAACTTCAAATCAATATTGCTGAAAAGTCTAGCTCCATTAAGTTCATCCAACATTTCCTCTAGTTTAGGAATAGGGTATTGGTACTTGATTATGATCTTTTTTACAGCTTTGCTATCGATGCACATTCGTTAGGTACCATCATTCTTCGACATGGGGAATGCCAGTACAACATAGGGCTAAGAGACTCCTCCACGTATCATTTTTCCAATAGTTCATTGACTTGTCTTTGAGGTTCAGCAAGTTATTCAGGGTTTATCTGATAAGCTAGTTTATTCGGCATGGCAACACTAAGTATTAAGTCAATATAGTGTTCAATGCCTCTCAAAAGGGGTAATCCCTAATGTAATTATTTGAAAAATAGGTTAACGTATTCATCTAATAGCTCCCAGACCTCTCAAGGTAGCTCAATTTGCTCCTTTAACTCAAATGTCCTCCTAACCAACATAAAAGTCAGCATGTCAACATTTATAGCTTCTCAGAGCTCAGCTCTACTTAAAATCAAGATCTTCTTAGATCCTTAAGAAAGTTTAGCCCATAGCTTGCTAACTTGACTCAACGTCATAGGATTTAAAGTAATCTTCCTCCCATCCTTTTCAAATACGTAGGTGTTTTGGAATCCATCATATATAAATCTTCAGTAAAAAAGCCAAGGTCAACTTAGTAAAATATGAGACGCACACATTAGTAGCACGTCATAGAGAATTTCAAAAGAATAATTCCCAATAGAAATCGCTAGCAATACTTGCTGAATGATATATAGTGTGTAAACCCTACAACTAGCCACTCAAGGTTCCGATCGATTAAAAGATCCGATCGAGTTTAAATTATAAAGTAAAGTTACAAATATTACTAAAAACGATATGGTAAGTTCGAATTTAAGAAAATAATTAATAAAATAAAAGAATATAAAATTTTCAAATTTTAAGTATATAACTCGTTATTTATCAAAAATGCGTAAAATACATTCCGATAATTAACGAATCGCTAGAGATAAATTATATGTATACTAAAAATCATAGAATGACCTAAATAATATTTAGGAATATTTATTTACACTATTTATGAATTTACATGTAGGTAGAAATACGCATAATTACTTAAAATACGCAAAATGTGCTAAAATAATAATAAATAATTAAATAAAATTCATAATTAATTAAGGAAAAATAAAGAAAAATAAAAAATAAATAAATGATTTAGATTTAGTTCATGGCAGTTAGGGAAAATAAGAAAAAAATTAACCAATTAAATTAGAACAACACAAAAAGCAAAGTAGAAAAAGATAAGGTAGTTGTCAAATCAATTTAATGCATAATAATTTTCCTAATGCTCTATAAATAGTAAGAAAATTTCAGAAGCTCATTTGGTCAGTTTGGAGGGTGAGAAAAATAGAGAGAGACAAAATTGAGAGTAAATTGAGATTTTAGAAAAAATGACAAAAAATCTGTGTAATTGGGGCTCTAAGGAGAATCTAGACTCGACAAGTAGCTGGGAGTAAACGGCCACCACCACCATACGGTGGTGGTAGCGCCCAGGTAGGTTGACACACCCATGGCCATCGACGGTGACCAGAGCCAACCAAATCAGTGAGTTTTGTTTCTAACTTGATTTTGTGTAATTTTATAAAAATAGTAAATATTCTTAGAAAATTATGAATTTTGTTATTCTAGAATATTTTAGTATGTAGTTTTTAGAAAAAATATTATTTTGATGAAAATATGTCTTTTGATATATAGTCCTTAAGAAATCATGCAAAACCGAGCATGTTTCGGTTTAGAAATAAATAACCTTAGGAGTGTAGTTTTGAGCCTAAAAGTTTTGTGTAGACTACTTAGATGATATAGAACAATGCTATGAAGCCCATTTTTAAAAATTAATTTTTGAAATTTTTAGATAATTTTTATGCCTTAAAATGAGGCATAAAATGGGTAATTTCGGGTTAATTAAGTAATAAATAGTTAATTACTGATAAGGGAATAATTGATAACTCTGATTTTAAACATATTTCACATGGTGATTTTATAGTATTTCCCTTACATTTTTTGTTTTCTTTAAAGAAATTGATACTTAATTGAGTAAAATTTTGATTTCAAGATTTGAACGCGTTCTAGGATTGAAAACGAAGAAAAGGAATCAAGACTCAATTTGGAGTCCAAATGAAGAAGTTATGAAGTTTTGAAATTACACAGTCTGGGACATGACCATATCCCTAGGCTATGTCCATACAGGAAAATTTGCCAGGGTCAGAAAGTTACACGACCTGGGGACACGGCCATATCCCAGGCCGTGTCTAGTGACGAAAACGAAAACCTTACAATACATTATAGAAGGACATATTAAGGTTTCACAAGACACATGAGACATTGGAGAAGAGAAGAGACTTGAGGAGAAGGAAAAGAAAAAGACGAAAGCAACACCAACTTCAAGATTGAAGAGATTTTTCATCAATCAAAGGGGTTTTTCATGTTTTGTTTTTTTTTTTAATGGAACTCGTTTTAGTTTCATTATGATAGCTTAGAATTCGTGTATTTAGGATTATGGAACCTAGGGTTTCATGTAACTCTTGGGTTAATTTATAATTCTTAATAAAGTTTCTATCTTTGCTTGATTCAATTATGTTATTTAGAATATCAATTTATGATATTATACATGTTGATTGAGAAATTACATGTGTAATTAGATCTTTACATAATTGGAGAAAATTACATGCATACTTAGAGATAAGATACATGTTTCTTCCGGAAAGTTAATTATTTGTGTGGGAATTCATTATACATTAATGCAATTCTAAATTATATTATTAAGTGAAGAGATTCCGGTAAATAATTTATGATTAGGGTTAATATGCTTAAGAAAGATATTAACTTTAATTGTAAATTCCTCCGGTCAAGAATAATGAAAATTGAATTGAATATATTTTAAGCGGTCACATGTTAAACATTAGGGAAAATAATTCCTAAATACGTTATTACTTTCTTGAAGTTGTTCTTAGTTTTATCGCTTTCTAAGTTGCTTAATCAAGTCTTATAATTAGGTTAGTTTGTTAATTTTAGTATTTTTAATTAATTCAAACCTTCATAATTTTCTGGTTAGATAATAAAGCTAAGGTTAATATTAGTACTCGAAGTCTCTGAGGGATCGACTCGGACTCACATCCGTTATATTAAAACCGATAGGTGCACTTGCCTGATATCAATAATTATATGTTTTAAGATGTTGAAATCTGATAAAGTATGATACTTATAGCATTTAGGGTATTAGATGTAATTATTAGGCTAATTATGTAGCAAATAAGTAATAAGGAAAAATAGTAAATTTTAAGTTAATTTTGTAAATTAAGGTAATTAGGTGTAAAATCTGATTTAGGATGAATTTATACATTTTGAAATGATAATTGATGTTGCGAGATGGTAATTAGAGTGATAGAAATATTATATGTATATTATGTACATAATAAGTAATAATATATAATATGCAACAATTAGAAATATAATAAATAGAAGATATTAGAATAAAAATTGATATTATGATAATAATAGGAATATATAATAAATCTGATAAAAAACTTAAATTTATCTAATTATATAAAAAATGTAAAAATTTCTCACATCGGGAGTAAATTTGGTACACTAATAAGGATTTAAATATACCAAGTAAAATAAAATACTGATTAGAGATAATAATGATATTTATGATATTTGCAAGTAATGTGATTAATTTTACATTATGAGTTGAAACAAGTTTATAAGGTTTAGGTATAAAACAATACTAAGAAATCGAACTAGAACCTAATTTAAAAAAACCGATGTGGAAACTAAACCCGAACTTAACTCCAAACCCAGAATAATTGTAAAAGATTTGAGAACCTAGATAATTGAACATGTTAAACCCTAAACAAAAGATAATAATAATCATTATAGGATAAAACCAACCTATAATAATTATATGAAAAACTGAAACCACGTTTGTGTTATAGGAATGATCGGTGATGGCCTAAGCAAGTCGAACCTCGAGTCATTAAGCAAGGAGTTGAGGTAAGTTGGGATTAATATGTTGCTGCATTTTGGAGGCTTGAGATTATACATGGTTGTCCTTATTAGATAGTTAGTTGTGTGCATGTGCTTGTTATGAATGATGCTATGATTTTGTTTGTTGTTCTAGCTTGTATTGTATGATTTGTATGAAATGATTGATCACCCTAAACCGGATCTAATCAAATATACGACCTTTAATCATAATTAGACCTGCATGGCATCCTATTAGGGGAAACCTAAGATTCTCCGGCCAAATACTTACCCCTTCGAAAGGGATAGTGTTGAATAGCATAATAGCCCCTTCTTCATCTTTAGTCGAACTAAGTGATAGGTGAGGAGGTCGCGATAAGGGTGAAGTCAACAATTCTTAGTTAGTCATAGGAGGAGCGATGTCTCCATTACACAAGCCTGGGTTTGATCATAAGCTATTGCATTAACGGCAACTCCTCAACTTGGATTAGAGCGAGCGTAATTTCTCTAATTTCATGACGAGCTAATGAACATCGTACGATGGAATTTTCTTGAATATGCATTGTACCAAATGATTTGGTTGATAACCTTGTTTGTGTTTGTAGGATAGTTTCAAGTCCTCCATCCTAACTTATTGAGCTATAGTTGCTCACATTCCTATAAACATCTTATAAATACTGGCTAAGAAACGGCTTACAACTACTCTGAAGCTAGCAACTATTGGATCCTGGAGAGTGAGGAAAAACATTTGAAGAACAAACATATATTTTTAAGATCTAAGCTTTTATTTTAGAATTTTTCATTTCTAAATAATGTAATAACTAGGAAATTGAAACATTGTAAACGTTAATTGTAATAACTAAATTATAGTGTATATATATATTTTCTTACTTTCTTAGGTAAATAATTTATCTAAATTACAAACTGTTTACTTTAAAGTGGGTTGGTCGTGAACGCCTTGTATAGATCAGGTCTAGGATAACAGTTGTAAGGCTAACTTCTATCTTAGAATGGTTTACACGGTAGGGCTATTACGACTTTGCTACTTCGGGGCGTAACATAGTGCTCCCTTCTCATTTAGCCAATGCAACTTATACAGCTTTGGATGTGAGACAATCAATAATTTCAGTTTCTTAATTAGGTCGGCAAAGCCATATTGGTGCAACTCCTACTATCCATTATGAGTGCGCAAACCTAATAATTCACCTTGCATGTAATATGGAAAAAATTCACTCTATGCTCCTCTTCGATAAAGGATTCTATACTCATCACATGTCGGACAACTAAGGTCAACTTGTCCAAGTCCTTAGCAAACACATCCTCTTTAACCAGGTCAACTTCCTGAGTAGTCTCCTTCTCAAAAACAACCTCTTAGTCAAGTTCCTCATCAATAGTATCTACTTCGATCTTCGAGACATCACCCTTGATGATCATAGTCCTACAATTCGGATACTGAACAGCTATGTGCCTAAACCTTTGGCATTTAAAGACTTGATCTAGCTCGTCTTTCTTCTAAATCCCTATCCTTTCTCATATTTTCTTGTTGGTACAACACTATTAGGTTGGCCCTTTTGTTTGGATCTAACATTTACTCTTCTAGTTAGCTTGGTACTTGACTAAGCTCAGTAACTTCCTTGGGCAGGTTGGCTCATTATGGTTTGGGTCAGCATGCTGCTCCCCTTTTATCTTTCTAGTAGCTAGGCTATTCGTATAGCCTCATCCATATTAGTAAACTATTGAAGTTCCACAACATCTCAGATGTCATTTCTTAATCTAGTAAGAAATCTGGAGACTGTTTAAGTTGATAGTTCATCCACTTCACAACGGATCATGAGTATCTGGAATTCTTGAATATATTCATCAATAGGTTGGCCTCCTTGCTTTAACTCTTGAAGCCGAGCAAAAGTATCTTGCAAATAAGTATCCAACATAAATCTGTTTATAAGTATCCTCTTTATCTCAAGCCAAGTATTTATTTCTCTATGTCCTTCTTGTCTTCTCATGATTGGAAATTCTTGTACCACATGGTGGCATATCCTAAGAACTTAATAGCAGTAGTCCTTACCTTCTCTAAATCTTCATACTGGTAATAATCAAGGACGAATTCAACTTTATCCTCCCAATCTAGATAATCATCAACACTTCCAAAATCATTAAAGCTCAGAATTTGAAGCTTCACATGGTTAGTAGCTCGAGGTGCTCTAGCTTGTTCTTCTTTTTCTTTGCACTCTTCTTCTTCATCAGCATTAACATCACCTAAATCTACCCTTCATCATACTCATCCTCCTATTCTTCCACCTCAAACTTATCTAGTTAGGTTCTGTCTTCTAACAGGTTGAGCAGCTTATAGGGTTTCTACACAGCCTTAGTAGGTTAGGCCATCACATGAACAGCTCTAGTTAAATCAACTAAGAGGTAGGCTATCTCATCAAGTCTTTCATCTATACTCTTAGGGGTGCTCTAGGATTATAAGCCATGGTGGACAACACTACTATTGTCATCCACAATAGTAGCATTAATACTTGGGTCTGTCATTTTCTTCGATAAATTTGGTTTCAAACTTTGAATCTAAGATATAATTGACTCTTTTCCTTCAAACTAAACAACACGCACACTCTCCATACAAATGTCTAGTTAACTTGCAAGTACAATAATTATACCAATGAACAATAAATTCAACCAAAACTTACTCTATTTTCAGATGTTTGAGATAGGGTAAAACAGAGTATACACAAAAACAAACCACTACACTCGTTTACTTACTCGAACATGTCAGTGAATCTCTACACAACTTAGATATATTACTACAGCAAACACTACTTCACAAAGATCCAAGTATAACTTGCCCAAATGAAACCTTTATTCTAATATCAAGATAGTGCGAATTGTAGCCAAAAATAGATAAGGTCAATTGCCGATGTTAGAAATCTCTCATGGTCATGGATTTTGATAATAATAAAAAGAAAATAACACTAATGAATTAACAAATGTATAGGTATTCAGAAAGTTTAAAATTGCAAATTAAGATACATTTAGAAGCTTTGAATTGATTGAAAATAGACTAGTCTGAAAATCTTTCAAAAAGTATTTCAAAAGCTTTTATAAAAAAAAAACTGATACAACACTTCAAAAGCTTATTCAAAAACTTTAGAAATAAAAGGTTGATATTCTTCAAAAGGTTGTTTAGAAAGTAAGTTTGGAAGTATGACGTTGAAATTAGTTTTAAATCAAATTTGAATTATTCAAGGCCTAGCTCCACAAGATTGAATGTATTAGGAAAATATATTTAATTCTGTTTCACTTGAGATGGAATCAAGATCTTTGGGGATTATTTTTAAGTGAAAAGATATTTGGATAAATTAAGACATGCACAAGAATGGATAAGGATAAGGTTGATTCTGATTTTGTAGAGTTTTAAATTTTTTAACATGAGGGTTATCCGAAAATTGCTAACAAAAGCATATCATTTTAATTTCAAATCAGAGGCAAATTCAATGGTTATTAATTGAAGGTTATCTGATTGAAGCGAGATAAGGAGAGTTGTTTTATAATTTCAAATTACCAAGATCTTTTCAAAGATATCTAAGGAATTATCTTAAATAACTAACGGTTGGATAAAAGTTAATCTTCTGGTTTTTAGCTGTTAGAAGATTTCAATATGAAAAAGAAAGGGTTCAAAACGTCAAACGCAACTCTAGAAAAAAAAAATCATCGTTGCACAAAAAATCTTGATAAGTTTTTACCTTCTAAAAAGTTTCAGAAAGTCCTTCAAATAGTTCTTCAAAGAGTTGCACCGAATCAAATTCCTATAACAAGCATTATTTCTTTTTAGTGCAAAATTATTTTAGACTAGTATTCTTTGCTCTCACTTGTAATCTCTAGACTTTATTGTAAAGAGAAGTCAGTTGTACTCTATAGATCTGTATTAGCTTAAATTGTTGAGATAGATAGCCAAAGTAGAGTGTTATATAGTCTATGTGTAACAAGTGCTTGTAATCTTTTATCGTTTAATTTAATGGATCAAGTGCAACGGCACCAATGAAGTAAATTGGGTCCCAGGAAGAGAGCAATAGGTAGAAAGCCAAAGCTCTATAAAATCTCTGCTTGATATTCTCCTTATTCACTCTTTTAATTTGCTTTATTAATTGTTGTGGTTCGGATTATTAAATTATCACTATTCATCATTATAAGTTATTAAGAGGGGTAAATTTTATTTTATATCGAAAATGTTTTCAAAAGTTTAAAGATATTAATTCACCGCCTTCCTCCCCCTCTCTTGATATCTTATATGAGACCAACAATTAATATTAGAGCCTCGTATTAATATCTTCTAAAGTTCAAGATCATCGGTGAACTAAGTGGTAGTTTAACAATTTAGCTTAATAAGGCATCATTTTTTTATGGAGCTGACTTTCCTTATTGGAAATTCAAGATGGAGACTTATGTGAAATCATCAGATTATCAGGCTTGACAAATCATTTCTGTAGGAGATCTCAAAGTCTTAACTGTTATCATAACAAATGATGATATCACCAAAGCCGAACTCAATTCAAAGGATAAGAATCTCTTGTTGAGTACAATTTTCTTGTGCTACAGCTAAAGATATTTAGGATACTTTGGTGCAAACCTACAAAAGGACAGAGACAATCAAGGATACAAAAATCAACTTGCTGGTTCAACAATATGAAACATTTCGAATTCTTTTTGGTGAAGAAATCAAAGACTCTTTTAGTAAATTTACCACTATAACTAATGAACTATCCTCACTGGGCAAAATTATTAGTGATGCAGATATGGTACGCAAGATGTTAAGGATTCTTCCTAAAATTTAGAATATAAAGAAAACTGCCATTGTAATCTAAAGACATTAACCCTGAGTCAACTGCGCAGCAAGCTCATGGCATATAAACTGATTTTCTCAAATCAAAAAGTACTTTAGAAGATATGAAAAAGAAGGCTACAGCATTTAAGGCCAAAGAAGTAGAAGTTGATTCGAACAATGATGATTCATCTGATGATGATGATGATGACGATAAAGAGGTTACACAATTGGCAAGACGTTTGAACAAATTGCTCAAGAAAAGAGGTAAAAAATCATATAGCTCTAATAATTTTAAATCTAACAAAAATCAAAATGATGCAGGAAATGTTATTAAGGAAAAGAAGGAAGTTAATTGTTACAAATGCAAAAAGATTGGCCACATTAAATGTGAATGTCCACTACTTTTGAAAAAGCTCCATAAATACAAAAAGAAACGAAAAGGCTTGCTAACGACATGGAGTGATTTAGACGAGTTGAAATCTGAGGAAGAAGGTTTGGATAAAAAGCTAATGAAGCAAATTTATGTTTGATGGCACATTCTGAAGTAAGTTCCAAATTTGGATCTGATAAAGATTATATACCCGATGATATTTGTGTTGAAATCAGCAAATTGTTAAAAGCACTTTCAAAAGCTAATGATAAAATTTGAAAGTTGAAAATAAAAATAAGGCTTTGAAGAATGAAAAACAAGCTCTCATTCAAATAAATAAGCTTTTGGCAGAAGAAAAAGATTTTTTGAAAAATGATTTTGAAGGTTTACATGATGCAAGAAAAGCTTTAGTTAAAGAAAATCTTATGTTGAAAGAAGAGATCAAAAGTTTGAAAAATCATGTTGAAGATTGATCAAAATCTATTAAAAATACTTTTCAAAAGTTTAATGAAAATGATAAAAAAAACTTCCAATCAACAAGTAGATAATTTTAAATTTGGATTGGGTTTTGAAAGTGGACAATCATCTAAAACAAAGAGAGAAATAGTATTTGTCAAATCAAAAGGTGAAAATCAAGAAACTTTCAAAGAAATGAGTAAAGGCAAAATGCTTGAACCTATCAGAAGTACAACAAACAGTACTCTTAAAACAAAGAAAGATAAGTACAACAAAAGGTTGCATAGAGGGTATGTTAGAGATTACCCAAAGTAAAAGCAAAAGCGTAATGCAAGTAACATGTATGATTATTGTTCTTCCTATAAATGTTTCTTTTGTAACAAGTTAGGTCATATTGAAAAGTACTGTCTTTATAAAAATGCAAATAATATCACAAGCTTGAATTTTAAAGGATTTAACCTTGTTTGGTCATGAGGCAAAATTTAATTGGAGGGAATTCTTAATCAATAATGCCTTATTGGAAATGAAAGCATGGAATGAATGGTAATCTTATTCTATTTTTTAATTTGCTCTTCATGTTCTATTTCATTATTGATCATAAAAAATAATGAGGGAAAGATCTTTTTTTAAAATATGCTTTTATAAGGAGAAAAAAAAAAGATATTGAAATTTGTTTCTTTTTAAGAAAAACATGGCTTTGATCTATTTTATTAAGAGGGAGACATCTTATTATTTATTTTTCCTTTATAAAAATTGGTTATCTTCTCATAAGAAAAAGGGGGAGAAAAATTCTTCAATAATGTTATTATAAAAATATATGGTTGTTTTCTTATGATAACAAAAAAGGAGAGGAAGGCCAAAAATAATTAAGGATTGAACATAAGCAAGCAAATGTGACAGCATAATAGTTTGAATAGTATATCATTATTATCGAATAATATTTCATTCTTGTCGTTTATATTGGACATTGAAATATTACATGTTTTTGGATATACATATGTTTTGTTATCATCAAAAAGGGAGATAATGTTAGATATCTCTTATGATATGGATTTTAATGATAACAAAAAGAGAAAAAAACTAATGAATTAACAAGTGTGCAAGTATTCAAAAAGTTCTTCAAAAAGTTTAAAATTGCAAATTAAGGTGCATTTGAAGCTTATTCAGAAGCTTTGAATTGATTGAAAATAAACTAGTCCGAAAAACTTTCAAAAAGTATTTGAAAAGCGTTTATAAATAGAATTGGTATAATACTTTAGAAGCTTATTCAAAAACTTTAGAAAAAAAAGGTTGATATTCTTCAGAATGTTGTTTAGAAAGTAAGTCCAGAAGTATGACGTTGAAATTAATTTTACATCAAATTTAAATTATTCAAGGCCTAGCTCCATTTGAGAAGAAGTGGCTATGGATGTGTACAGGATCTTTCAACTTATCGGCACTAGATATGCCAAGCTAGAGGTTGGCTTGATCATGGCCGAGCAGGCCTGTGAGGGGTTTGGCTGATAGCAAAACATAAGTCTAGTCGACACTCGACTACCAATAAATGTATAATTACACAGCTTGGCATAAGGAATTAGTCGGCAACGAAGATCAGCTTGGCTTTAGTAGGATTTGGGTGAAACATGAGAATTCACCTTGTTAGTCCTTCTAAGCTCGACTGCGAGTTAAAGGACTAATAAGCTGATTTCTATCACCTACACTCTATGGTTGTGATCTTAGGGCGTGATAATTCTATAATTTCTAAATCTTTTATTTTTGACAAGTTTTCTTTATAAATCTATATCCATTCCTTAAATATATATTTAGGTTAAGGTTTGCAAAGAAAGCCTTTTTGGAGAAGAGTAAATAAGTTAAAATAATATAGATTTCTTTTCATTTTTATTCTCCTATGTTATTATTTTAATTATACATAGTAAATTGTTGTTAAACCTTAAATTTTATTATGATTGTTGATATTTTTATATCAATTATTGTTTATTTCAATCTATAATATTTGCATGTTGTGATCTAATTGTACTGATTTGTATAATTCTCTAGTTCTATTTACTGGTTATTGAGTTAATGTATGAGTCTGTTGTAGAGTTCACAAGATCTTATAGCATGACTAGCTGATATAATTAGAGGAAATTAACTGACCAAAACATTTAGTTGTTTGTTTTTTTATAATTAAGATAATCTAATAGTGGGATTCAAGAGCTTAATGCAATTCTAAGATACTTTGTTGTAGAAGTGATTTAAATAGAGTATACTTTGGATTAGAAATTAATTGAAGACATAAGTCTGATAGTTTGGAATAGAAATCTCTATGATCCAATATTGTAATTGAGATCAAATAGTCAGTTAGCACTAGGTGATAAACAACGCAAGATTTATTAAGGATTGTGCTGCTTCTTAATTCTAATTAATTATGTTATTATTCCTATTATTTTAATTGTTATTGGTTTTATCCTTGCATCTTTATTTTACTATTGTTCTTTGTTATATTAATTATTCAATTACTCTTTTAATTGTAAAAGTTAGATAATTGGAAAATTATAGGGAAAACAATACTAATTAATTTGGAATTACTCACCTTCGTGTTTTCTTGAAGATTTTTTGTTTTTTTTTTTAGTGCAAGGAGTTAGTCATATTTTTCTTTTTCTATTGAAAAGCATTGCACAACATAGAAATCCATTAGATAAAGTTTAATGTAAAAGAAACCATTTTTTTTATTTGTTTTTTTTTATTTTTAATTACAACAACCTACTTTATCAAATAAAAATATTTAAAAAAATAAAATTATGCACAAAATCATAATTTGCTGCAATATTTTGTCATTATTGCTCGAATTTCATGTAATGTCCCAACATAATCGTACATAACCAACTTAATATAATTATAATACTAAATAATACATGTTGATCTTAAATTATGAGGCATATAAATTTTATTTAATATCATATAGATAAGTGTATAAAAAAGCATAATTTTATAATTAACTTATTTTAAAATTCACATACAATTTATACCTCGACATTATTACATAAAGTTATAACATATAATTTTGTACTAAAAAGTTGGAAAGTTAAAACTTACAATAAGTCACTAGTATATTTACAAATTATTTAAATTTTATAATATGTAGTGTAGCATCAACACTATTATGCACTAACATTTTGTCACAAGATAAGAGAATACATGAAAATAAGGAAAATTAGTATTTTTAAAAAATAAATAAATTAAAAATAGAGTTAACTTTCACTTGGAAATTTCATCTAATGAATTATTATGCAGCGTAATTCTTAGCCTCCACTCTAATATAAGTAGTATCTAGGAGAGGAGAGATAGATAGAGAGAGGGAGAGGGACAAAAAGAAGAGTTTTCAAGATAAGAATAGCTACACATGCAGAAAGAGAGAGGGGAAATAGAAAAAATGCATATGGTGTTTAGATGTGAATTATAATGGTGGGTTTGGATAGTGGAGATTTGTTGGTGCATAGTTGGTTTACTATAGTAGAATTATCATCACTAAAATTTATATGAAAAGGCCATTGCGGAAGGGTATTTTACCATATATTATTTTTTGTAGTGCTTCAATAACCAATGATCTTTAACCTAATTAGATATAGATGTCTATGACGGTAAAAGTGAATGTTAAAAAGATTAATGGAATTATTATTTTTTTTTTGTTTTTCATATTTTTCTAACATTTTCATGTTAGTAAAGCTTGATGAGTGTGTCAAAGAGCTAATACGATCGAAAATGCAATGCAAATTATTTCAATCATTTTGCATAGTGAGTATAAGAAAGTTTATTTGCATTATTGTATAAAGAAATAAGTGCAATATTGTGGAAAGAGACATGGATCTCTTAAATTTATATCATTAATATAAGATATTTGAGAATGTATTTTGGGTATTTTATCAAATAGAATAGCGTATTTGAAATTCGTAGTGTTATAAAAAACAATCATATTATATGGACAAAACAATGGATGATGACTTCAAAATATTTTATCTCTGAAAGAACATTTATTAGCAAAACACGCATCAACAATGTATATGCTAAAAAAAATCTTCTTAATAAAATAATTCCAAAAAAAAGGAAAAGAAAATATATGAAATAGATTACTCTATAATATTATTGAATCATTTGAAATTAATAAATAGAAAAATTGGTATAAAAGATAAAATAGCAAATAAATGAATTAGGTAAGGAAAGAAAAAATATTTAGGGATAAGTAATATTTTGAATAGCAAAACTAACATAAAAATAAAAGATTAAATTTTTGTAAAACAGGTAATAAATAATATCAAAATCCTACATCATTATTTTTAATAATTTCCATTAGCTAATCCAAATTTATCTCCAGTTTCATAACTACAATAATAAATAAAGAACAGTTTAATGACCAATTATTTTTTATGATGACCATTTGTGAAATAAACTTCACATTCAATTAAAATTTTGATAAGTAAATAAACTATTTGTGAAATAAGCACAATTAAACATATCATCAAATAAATAAATAAAAAAAACAATTTTATTATCAATAGTTTTTTTCTGCTAAAATTTTAAAAGTAAATAAATTATTTGTGAAATAAGCACAATTGAACTTATTAGTAAACAAATAATAAAATATTTTTAGTATGTAAGGAATAAGGATATTGAAATAATTGAAAATTTTGTTAGAAGAATTATTGAAATTTATAGATATTGGAGCTATAATTTGAAGCTATCAATGATGGGAGACTTTTAGTTTATTACCATTTTTTGTTGAGAATTTATAGGTTAGATAACGTTAACACATTTATTAATATCTTGTTTAGTAAAATCAAAATAAAACAAAAGGTTAAAACACTAAAATATCAGAGGGATATTTTTTATTTTAATAATATAGATAAAGATTCAATAAAGAAATTTTATGATTGGATACCCAAAATCATCTCTACCAATTATATTTTGGAACCTGTTCATTTTAAGGAAAAGTAAATATGATTTCTTTTCTTTTTTTTTATGTCAACCATTAAAGATTATTCTCATTTAAAGTGTTTTTTGGATAAATCAATAATTATTCTATGCAAAGTTTGTTATGTTTAATATATATGATATAATGTACTTGTGATATTCATTCGATAATCAACTATCATTTTTAATGAATTTAGCCTATAGAGCAAGTGAAAAGAGACGCAGCTACGTAGATCATTTTGCTGTATGGGGCACATTGTTAGTGGTGGTAAGTGTGGTTAGATTTATATTTAGCAAGTTAGTTTTATCTAGAACATGTAGTTTTGATATTGTTAAGGTACTATTATCTTATATTTTGTTTTATGGTTTTAAGGTTGTAACTATATGTGGTATATTACAAAGAATATAAGCTATGGTAGCAAAATATTGTTGTAAAATGTATTTTTGCAACGATTTTTGTTGTTGTAAAAATACATTATTGTTACAATTCACATATAATGTATACCTTTGGCATTATCACATAAAGTTATAATATATAATTATATACTAAAATGTTTAGAAGTTAAAACTTACAACACCATCCATAGCCAACATAATGTATTTGTAATTAATTACTCCTTTTAATTCTTTTTCTTTTCTATTATTATTTTTGTAGCTGCTAATCTCTTTCATTACCAATCTTTCTCCCTCTAAAACATTCAAAACATATCGCTCACTATCGCTTACTCGAAACTAATAAAAGTAGAATGAAAACTAAATTTCCTTAGATATTGAATTAAATAAGATTTGTGGCAATGAAATGTTGTCGTAAAATACTTACAATGACTTTTTCTTTTCTTTTCTTTTTTCAATTTTAAAGAGTTAGAACTAACAAAAAAGGTATTTGAATTGATTTTTTTTTTAAAAGTATTAAATTTAATAAAGTTTTATGTTAAAGCTACCACTATTTTTTTTAAAAAAAATTAAATTACTAATTATACCAACCTATTTTATCTAATAAAATATTAAAAAAAATAAAACTATTGTAATGTTTTTCCATTGACCTGAATTTTATTTAATATCTCAACATAATAGTACATGGCCAACATAATACAATCATAATACTACATAATACATGCTCATATTAAATTATCAAGCATAAATTTATTTAATATTGTATAGAAAAGTATATAAAAAAGCATACTTCCATAGTTAACTTATTTTAGAATATGCATACAATATATACCTTGATATTATCATATAGATTTATAATATATAGTTTTATACTGGAAAGTTGGAAAGTTAAAACTTACAATATAAGTTATAATAGACTAGTATATTAATAAATTATTTAAATTCTATAATATGTGGTGTAAAATGTGTTTGTTTTAAATTATGGTGCTTGGTAAGATGGAAGAGAGAATTGTATATACTTTAGTCAAATGGACAAAATTTTTATGACTCTTTCTCGGTTGGCGAGATGTTAAATCCAATTTTTAGTTTAAGAATCCTTGGTTAAATGACTTAGGTAAACTTTGATTTTCATAAATTAACTAGTGAACTCTAGTATTAAGTATTGCTGGAGCATTCGAATATGGTCAGATGAAATTGGTTGACTTTATTATTGCAAGTTAGTTGAGAATGATTTTCTTACTTTTCTTCCGGTCAAGTGTATTTGTTCACCGGTTTCCTAAATAGTGATAAATTTTGATTAAGTGTTTCTTGTCTCGAAAGTTTTGTTTTGATTTATTTGCTTGAGGACAAGCAAATGCTTAAGTATGGGGAAATTTGATAACTCTGATTTTAAACATATTTCATATGGTGATTTTATAGTATTTCCCTTACATTTTTTGGTTTTCTTTAAAGAAATTGATACTTAATTGAGTAAAATGTTGATTTTGAGGTTTAAACGCGTTCTAGGCTCGAAAACGAAGAAAAGGAATCAAGTTTCACTCAATTCCGAGTTCAAACGAAGAAGTTATGAAGTTGTGCAGAAAATTTGCCTAAGTGCAGAAAGTTACACGACCTGGGGACACGGCCGTGTCGGGTGACGAAAACAGAATCTTTGAAATACACATATAAAAGGATATCTTAGGGTTTCAAAAGAAAGAGAGACATTACAGAAACAAGAGATACAAGAGACGAGAGGAGATTGGAGAAGAATATTAATCAAGAAGCGAGAACGACATCGATTTCAAGATTAGAGAGATTGTTCATCAAATCAAGAGGGGTTTTTATGCTTTATTTTACGTTTTTGATGAAACTCGTTTTTAGATTCGTTATGATAGCTTAGAATTCGAGTATTTAAGATTATGGAACCTAGGGTTTCATGTAACCCTTGGATTGAATTATAATTTCAATAAAGTTTCTATTTTTTTCTTGATTCAATTATGTTCTTTAATTGTGGATTGATAATTCTAGAGTGTCAATATATGATATTATGCATGTTGATTGAGAAATTGCATGTGTAATTAGATTTAGGCATAATTGAAGAGAATTACATGTATACTTAGAAATAAGATACATGTTTCTTCCGGAAAGTTGATTGTTTGTGTGGGAATTCATTACACATTAATGCAATTCTAAATTATATTACTAAGTGAAGAGATTCCGGTAAATAATTTAGGATTAGGGTTAATATGCTTGAGAAAGATATTAGCTTTAATTGTGAATCCCTCCGGTCAAGAATAATAGAAATTGAATTGGATATATTTTAAAAAGGTTACATGTTAAACACTAGGGGAAATAACTCCTAAATACATTATTGCATACTTGAAGTCGTTTGTAGTTTATTGCTTCCTAATTCGCGTAATTAAGTCTCATAAGTAGTTTAGTTGTTAATTTCAGTATTTTTAATTCATTCAATTTATCACAATTTTTCGGTTAAATAATAAAGCTAAAGTTAATATTAGTACTCAAAATCTCTGAGGGATCGACTCGGACTCACATCCGCTATATTAACACTGATAAGTGCGCTTGCCTCATATCAAGTTTTTGGCGCCGCTGCCGGGAATTTTCGATATTAAGAACGCTAGTTGCTTTATTACTTTAACCATTTTTTCCCTTTGTTTTCATTATTTATTTTCATTAGCTAGAGCTGCAATTGATTCTATATTTCTTATCCTTGCAGTACATGACTAGAAGTAACCCGGAAGATTTGGTAGAACTTGATCTTGAAATTGAGAGAACTACCCTTCAAAATTTGAAATCACGACCTAGACAAAGTGTAACGACCATTGACGACGAGTCAATTGTTGAAATCAAGGAAGAAGGTGAAGAGACTAACACTCAATTCATCGAACAAGAAGATCCACCACACATGGCGAACAACGGGAATGAAGCAAATCGGACCATGTCCGATTATTCAAGGCCTACACTTATTGGAGCCGACTCTAGCATCACAAGGCCAACCGTCGCAGTTAAGAACTTCCAAATTGCACCTAACATCATACAAATGGTGCAACAATATGTTCAGTTTGACGATCTCCAAGATGAAGATCCCAATGCCCACATCTCTAGCTTTCTAGAGATTTGTGATACTTTTAAAATCAACAGAGCCACGGATGATGCCATCCAACTGCGGCTATTCCTTTTCTCCTTGAGGGGAAGAGCAAAACAGTGGTTGAATTCTCTACCACGAAATTCAATCACAACTTGGAATGAATTGGTAGAGAAATTTTTGGAGAAGTATTTCCCACCTGTAAAGACCGATAAACTTCGGAATGATATTTCATGTTTTGCTCAATTGGAAGCGGAGACGCTCTATGATACTTGGGAGCGGTTTAAGGACTTGCTCAGGAGGGGCCCACATCATGGCCTCCCACTATGGATGCAGATTCAGACCTTTTACAATGGTCTTAATTTATCCACTAGACAGATGATTGATGCATCTGCAGGAGGTACTTTGAACATAAAGACACCTGAGCAAGCACAAAACCTGATTGAAGGAATAGCGATGAACAATTACCAGTAGGAAAGCACTAGAGCTAAACAAAAGGCTATGGGAATTTATGATGTGGACTTGACCACTACTTTGGCAGCCAAGGTGGACTTATTAAGTAAAAAGATTGATGCACTCTCGGTTGGCCCTCAACAAGTGCAATCAGATGTAAGTGATTTTGGTATGCAGGGGTATGGAGCACAAGAACCACTGGAACAGGTGGATTATCTAAGAAATCCACCTAAGCAACAAAATAACCCCTACAGCAACACTTACAATCTAGGATGGAGGAATCACCCCAATTTCTCATGAGGACACCAAAACCAAGGCCAGCAGAAAACCAACTTTGGCCCACCTGGATTTCAAAGACCATTCCCACCTCCTCTCCCTCAAGAAAAGAAATCCAGTGTGGAAGAACTTCTCACAAAATATATTCAAGGCAATGAGGCTCGCTTATCCAACATTGAATCCTTGCTGAGAAATCAAGAGGCTTCAAATCGCAATCTTGAGAACCAAATTAGTCAACTTGCGAAGCTAATCTTTGAAAGACCGCAGGGATCGTTATCGGGAAATACAGAAACCAATCCAAAGGAACATGTTAAGGCAGTGACACTTCGTAATGGGAAGGAGTTGCATGCTGAGAGGAAAGGTAGCGAGCAAACTAGCAAGAGTAAGGAGGGGACGAAAGCAATGGCAGATATAGAGCCATCAAAGGTGAAGGAATATCAACCACCTATCCCATATCCCCAAAGACTCTAGAAAGATCGCAATAACCAACAATTCAGTAAGTTCCTTGACCTCTTTAAACAACTGTATATTAACTTACCTCTTGTTGATGCCCTGTCATAGATGCTGAAGTACGCTAAGTTCTTAAAAGATTTGTTATCTAACAAGAGAAAGCTTGAGGAGCTTTCTACAATCATCTTGGATGAAAAGTGTTCAGCGATCGTGCAAAATAAGCTGCCCAAGAAACTTAAAGACCCAGGAAATTTTACAATTCCTTGTCATATTGGTAATTTGTTAATTGACAAAGCCTTAGCTGATTTGGGTGCTAACATCAATTTAATGCCTTATAAATTTTTTAAGAAACTAGGATTAAGGGAACCTAAGCCCACACGCATGAGCTTGCAATTAGCTGATAGATCTGTGACGTACCCTAAAGGTATATTTGAAGATGTATTAGTTCAAGTGGGTAAATTTATTTTTTCAGTTGATTTTGTAATATTGGATTGGATGAAGATTTTGAATTGCCCCTTATCCTAGGTAGACCATTCTTAGCTACCGCTAGGGCTATCATTGATGTTAGTGATGGCAAGCTCATTCTTCGAGTCGGAGATGAAGAGATTATGTTTAAAATTTCTAAGGCTATGAAAAAGTCTGTCGATGAGGATGATACTTGTTACCTTCTTGATGTTACTGACACTTTTGTTTCAAGTTATATGTAGGAAGTTCTTCTTAAGGATCCGTTGGAGAGTTGCTTGCAATTAGGCATGGAGGAAGCTTCGGAAGATCCTGTCAAATCCGAGGTGATAGCCTAACTGGAGGCAAATAAACCTATCTCTGTGGAGAAAGGATTTGAAGAGATTGAAAAGAGGAAGGAAGCACAGTTAAAACCTTCGATTGAGGAGCCACCAGTATTGGAGCTAAAACAATTACCTAACTATTTGGAATATGCCTTGTTAGAGAAGGACTCCAAATTACCGATAATTATAGCATCCAATTTGGAAAAAGAACAGAAAGAAAGGTTGCTGAAAGTACTCAAGGAGCATAAGAGAGCCATTGCTTGGAAAATATCCAACATTCGAGGTATTAATCCCTCCTTTTGTACTCATAAGATTTTAATGGAAGAAAACTATAAGCCGGTTGTGCAGCCCCAGAGACGTTTGAATCCAAACATGAAAGAGGTCGTCAAAAAGGAAGTTAAAAAGGAAGTTATCAAACTCCTTGATACAGGTATGATATATCCTATCTCTGATAGTTCATGGGTAAGTCCAGTGCAATTAGTTCCAAAAAAAAGTGGGATGACAGTAGTCCCCAATGAAAAGAATGAATTGATCCCGATGAGAACGGTAATAGGTTGGCGTGTATGTATCGATTATCGAAAGTTAAACGATGCTACACGAAAAGACCATTTCCTTTTACCTTTTATTGATCAAATGATAAAACGATTAGCTGGACATATGTTTTATTGTTTTCTGGATGGCTTATCTGGTTATTTTCAGATACCTATTGCACCGGAAGATCAAGAAAAGACCACTTTCACTTGTCCTTATGACACTTTTGCTTATCACAGAATGCCTTTTAGTCTTTGCAATGCACCGGCTACATTCCAGCGATGCATGTTAGCTATTTTTGATGATTTGATTAAGGACATAATGGAGGTATTTATGGATGATTTTTCAGTTTTTGGCAATTCATTTGACCTTTGTTTGGATAATTTGGACAGGGTACTTACCAGGTGTGAAGAGACCAACCTTGTCCTCAACTGGGAAAAGTGCCATTTCATGGTACAAGAAGGTATTGTGCTGGGCCATAAGATCTCTTATCGAGGAATTGAGGTGGATACTGCCAAAGTAGATGCGATTGCAAGACTCCCATCTCCAACTTCGGTTAATGCCATAAGAAGTTTTCTAGGACATGCAGAGTTTTACAGGCGATTTATCAAGGATTTCTCGAAAATTTCCCGCCATTTGACTAAGCTTTTAGAGAAGGATGTGCCTCATGTTTTCTCTCAGGAGTGTTTGAAAGCTTTCAATATCCTTAAAGAGAAACTTACTAATGCTCCAATCATGGTAGTACCTGATTGGGCTCTCCCCTTTGAGCTTATGTGTGATGCAAGTGATCACGCAGTCGGGGCAGTGCTAGGGCAAAGGCGAGACAAGCACTTTCAATCAATTCAATATGCTAGCAAAACTCTTACGAATGTTCAGGAGAACTACACTACTACAGAAAAAGAGTTGCTAACCGTTGTTTTTGCCTTTGATAAATTTCGCTCTTATTTGCTTCTATCTAAGGTGATTGTTTATACTGATCATTCTACCCTTAGGTACTTGTTAGCAAAGCCGGATGCAAAACCAAGATTGATTAGGTGGATCTTGTTGCTACAAGAGTTTGATGTGGAGATCAAAGATAAAAAAGGAGCTGAAAATTTAGCAGCAGATCACCTATCCCAATTGGAGAATCCAAACTTAGAATCGCTTGACGAGAATGAGATTAAGGATGAATTCCCTGAGGAGCGACTCTATGCCATCGCCCAGGTAAGTGATATGGAAATTCCTTGGTTCGCAGATATTGCTAATTTTTTAGCTGCTAGGATCATACCGAAGGGACTTCAACACCAACAAAAGAAGAAATTCTTTTCTAATGTGAAAGATTATTTTTGGGATGATCCTTACCTTTTTAAAGTATGTGTAGATCATGTCATTCGAAGGTGTGTACCACACCTCGAGGGTTGGCAAATTTTGAGCCACTGTTATTCGGGGCCCATAGGTGGGCATCATAGTACCAATAGGACAGCTCATAAAGTCCTAGAAGTAGGATTTTATTGGCCTACCCTATTCAAAGATGCCCAGAGATATGTTGAGAGTTGTGATCGTTGCCAACGAGTGGGAAATATATCCCGTAGGGATGAAATGCCACAAAACCCCATCATCGAGGTTGAGGTATTTGATGTGTAGGAGATCGATTTCATGGGCCCTTTTCCGAATTCAAATGGAAACAAATATATCCTAGTAGCCATAGACTATGTTTCTAAGTGGGTGGAAGCTAAAGCCCTACCTACTAATGATGCTAGGGTAGTAAAAAAAATTTTAAAAGGCCCATTTTCTCGATTTGGCACCCCTAGGACAATTATAAGTTATAGGGATACACACTTTTGCAATGCTCAACTCAACCAAGTATTGAAACGTTATGGCGTTACACATAGGATAGCCACCCCATACCACCCCCAAAGTAGTGGCCAAGTGGAAGTTGCCAATCGCGATCTTAAGCGAATTCTTGAAAAAACTGTAGAGTATCATAGGAAAGATTGGTCAGAAAAGTTGGATGATACTCTATAGGTATATAGAACCGCCTACAAAACACCACTCAGTACTACACCCTACCGACTTGTATATAGCAAAGCTTGTCATTTGCTGGTACAGATAGAGCATAAGGCTTATTGGGCGATTAAGTGTGCTAATGTTGATCTTGAGCGTGCAGGTTCTCACAAGAAGCTTCAATTGAACGAGCTAGAAGAATGGCGAGCAAATGTATATGAGAACTCCAAATTATACAAAGAAAGGGCCAAAAAGTATCATGATCAGCGCATCAAACAAGGTCGACAATTTAAAGAAGGTGATCATGTTCTTTTGTATAATTCCCACCTTCGTCTATTTCCAGGTAAGTTAAAATCCAGGTGGTCTGGACCATTTACAATTACTCGAGTTTTCCCGTATGGGACTGTTGAAGTTACACACCCGGAGAAGGGCACATTTAAGGTAAACGGACAATGGTTGAAATTATACTTGAGTCAAAACTTGGAGCATGTTGGCCAGGAGGAGTTTTATCTCCATCCGATGGAACTAACGTGAGAAGACGTATCCTGTCGAGCTATCGACGTTAACTAAAGCGCTTCTTGGGAGGCAACCCATGTCTAACTCTATTTATGCTTTAGTTCTTTAAGTTTTCTTCATTTTATTTTTCGTTCAATCTAACTTTGCTTTCCTTCTTTTCTTTTGCTTTCATTTTTTTTTGTCATAATTCTTTCCTCTCTTAGCTTTAATTTTTCCTTTTCTCTTTAATTTTATTATTTCTAAGTTTCCTTTATCTTTAGATTTAATTAAAAAATAAAAATAAAAATAAAAAATAAAAAATAGTTACACAGGCATGGGACACGGTCGTGTCCCCAGCCCGTGTGCGTCCAGCAATATCACCCGCCCACAGAGAGTTACACGGGCGTGGGACACGGTCATGTCCCCAGCTCGTGTGCGCCCAGAAACCCCACCCGCATACAGTAAGTTATACGGGCATGGGACAAAGTCGTGTCCCAGCCCGTGTCCATCCAGTTTTTACGTACGGGCACAGTAAGTTATACGGACATGGGACACGGTCGTGTCCCAGCCTGTGTCCATCCAGTTTTTATGTACGGGCACAGTAAGTTACACGGGCATGGGACACGATCGTGTCCCAGCCCGTATCCGAGCAGACTCCACACAACTCACACAGTAAGTTACACTCGCCCAAAATAACACGATTTTACACACGACCATTTTATTTAAATTAAACACACCCTCTCATACACTCCCAATCAAACATTTCTCTCTCATATTCTCTCTTATTCTCCCTCTTCTCTCCACAATTCTTGCATTCCGCATTTTGATCCAAGTCAGTTTCCTACTTAATTTTGCTCTCTCTTCCTCATGATTAGGCTGGCGAATGTGATGAGGATGTCGAGGCCAGTGATAACGATGATGATGCTACGATGGCTGAGCCATCGTCCGATGAGGCAAATGAGGAAAAGGATTCTGATCACTCTTCTTAGTTCCAAATTTTTTATGTTGTCTTTTGTTGATCAAGACTTGTGAACTCTGATATATATAATGATGATGCTTCTTCATTTTGCACTTCTGTTCGATTGGCAGGGAAGTATTAGTTTCTTTTCATTACATATGTTTCCTTTTTCCTGTGCTGTTTTTTTCGTACTGCTCTGATTTTTTGTGGTACATTGAGGACAATGTCCATTACTAAGTGTAAGGAAGGGATATATATGAATTTATTACTATTTAGGAAACCAATTATTCATATTTGACCCAATTACTTTTTAAGTTAACTTGCAATAGGTAATTAACTGGTATTAAGCCAAATTAACTATTTCATCTTGATTATTATTGATCTTATTATACTTTACTAGAATTGATTAGTCAAATTTGTGGAGGGCAAAGTTACGAGTTATTTAGCTTAAGATTTTAAGACTTGAGATTGAAGCAACATCACTAGTTGAGAGTTAGTTATGGTTATTTTTAAATTTACTTTTATGTATACCCTCCTCTTAGAAATTTTTAAGAGTCTTATAATTTTTAGCAAACAAACAAATGAAATTCTTCTTTTGAGAAACCCCTGAAAAATCACAATGATTAGAGGTCAAAAGTAATAACAAGTGTATGAATAGAAAAATTGATAAGGATTCGTCTTGGTCCGTCAGAAGAGCGAGATTGAGTCCCAATGCCAATTCAAATGAAAAAAAAAATTTGATATGGATCAGCCTTGGTCCGTCAGAAGAGCAAGGTTCTTTCCTACAATCAATATAAGGAATAAGTTGGTTTGGATCGGTCTTGGTCCGTCAGAAGAGCGAGATTCTTTCCCGCTACTAACGCAATTGTGCTTAAATAAGGTAAATTTAAAAAGACCTCTCAATAAAACTATGAACTAGGGGGATGATCAGAGGATGAGTGGATGTAAAATGTGTTTGTTTTAAATTATGGTGCTTGGTAAAATGGAAGAGAGAATTGTATACACTTTAGTCAAATGGACAAAATTTTTATGACTCTTTATCGGTTGGCGAGATGTTAAATCCAATTTTTAGTTTAAGAATCCTTGGTTAAATGACTTGGGTAAACTTTGATTTTCATAAATTAACTGGTGAACCCTAGTATTAAGTATTGTTGGAGCATTCGAATATGGTCAGATGAAATTGGTTGACTTTATTATTGCAAGTTAGTTGAGAATGATTTTCTTACTTTTCTTCCGGTCAAGTGTATTTGTTCATCGGTTTCCTAAATAGTGATAAATTTTGATTAAGTGTTTCCTGTCCCGAAAGTTTTGTTTTGATTTATTTGCTTGAGGACAAGCAAATGCTTAAGTGTGGGGAAATTTGATAACTCTGATTTTAAACATATTTCATATGGTAATTTTATAGTATTTCCCTTACATTTTTTGGTTTTCTTTAAATAAATTGATACTTAATTGAGTAAAATGTTGATTTTAGGGTTTAAACACGTTCTAGGCTCAAAAACGAAGAAAAGGAATCAAGTTTCACTCAATTCCGAGTTCAAACGAAGAAGTTATGAAGTTGTGTAGAAAATTTGCCTAAGTGCAGAAAGTTACACGACCTGGGGACACGACCGTGTCCCAGGCCGTGTCGGGTGACAAAAACAGAATATTTGAAATACACATATAAAAGGATATCTTAGGGTTTCAAAAGAAAGAGAGACATTACAAAAACAAGAGATACAAGAGACGAGAGGAGATTGGAGAAGAATATTAATCAAGAAGCGAGAACGACATCGATTTCAAGATTAGAGAGATTGTTCATCAAATCAAGAGGGGTTTTTATGCTTTATTTTACGTTTTTGATGAAACTCGTTTTTAGATTCGTTATGATAGCTTAGAATTTGAGTATTTAGGATTATGGAACCTAGGGTTTCATGTAACCCTTGGATTGAATTATAATTTCAATAAAGTTTCTATTTTTTTCTTGATTCGATTATGTTATTTAATTGTCGATTGATAATTTTAGAGTGTCAATATATGATATTATGCATGTTGATTGAAAAATTGCATGTGTAATTAGATCTAGGCATAATTGAAGAGAATTACACGTATACTTAGAGATAAGATACATGTTTCTTCCGAAAAGTTGATTGTTTGTGTGGGAATTCATTACACATGAATGCAATTCTAAATTATATTACTAAGTGAAGAGATTCCGGTAAATAATTTAGGATTAGGGTTAATATGCTTGAGAAAGATATTAGCTTTAATTGTGAATCCCTCCGGTCAAGAATAATAGAAATTGAATTGGATATATTTTAAAAAGGTTACATGTTAAACACTAGGGGAAATAACTCCTAAATACATTATTGCATACTTGAAGTCGTTTGTAGTTTATTGCTTCCTAATTCGCGTAATTAAGTCTCATAAGTAGTTTAGTTGTTAATTTCAGTATTTTTAATTCATTCAATTTATCACAATTTTTCAGTTAGATAATAAAGCTAAAGTTAATATTAGTACTCAAAATCTCTGAGGGATCGACTCGGACTCACATCTGCTATATTAACACTGATAGGTGCGCTTGCCTCATATCACAAGCCCTAGTCCGCTGTAATACCATGCTCAAAATACCATCTTAACTACTGCAACATAGCAAACTAAGCTTACCATGACACTCTTCGACTTCAAAAACACCCAACCCAATTTTCCTTTGACCTCCAACAACCTTAAACAACATGGAGCTTTACTACCGCCACTACTTGCATTTTGACCATTGCCCAAATATCCCCCAATTGTCGCGGCATCGGGCCTACCCTTACTATACTCAATCCAAACCACACGAAACCCCTCTTTTCCCTTTGATTCAATGGTCGAATCAAGTAGAAACACCTTTCGCTGCTACTGCTGTTGTTAAAGACTGACTCAAATCGTGCTCCAAACCTGACGCATTGGCCTTATCTAACCATACCTCTCTAACCAAGATTTGGTCTAGCTCTCTTTTTTTTATTTTATTTATTTATTGTTTTGTTATTTCTTTAAATTATTGTTATTTATTTTTTTTTGTATTTTTGTAATGTAACCGAACAAAAAAAAGAAAGAAAAGAAAAAACCAAACCAAAAAAAAAAAGAGAGAGAAAAAGAAAAGAAAAGAAAAGAAAAGAAAAAGGGATTTAGTTTTATTTATTTTCACGTTTTTAACTAAAAAAATAAAAAATATATATATAAATAAATAATAAATAAATAATAATAAAATAAATATCTTATCACTTAGAAAAATTATTTTCCAAATAAAAGTAATTTATCCTTTTTTTTAAATTAGGACCTTAATTAGAATTTTCCAAAAAAAAACTTAATTAGGACTCTTTAGAAAAATTTTATTAAATAAATCAAAACGGGCAAATAACATAAACTTGACCTTTTTTTTTTAAATTAAAATCAACTGAACCTACTAAATTTTTCATCAAAAGAACTATATAGGTCTGATCTCGAATAGTGAGTATATAGGCACTTACGGGATGACCGAAAAAAATAAAAAATAAAACCTAATATTTCCTTTTTAGTTTAAATTACTTAAGTTATCTAATTTAGGTAAATAATTGAGTTATGTTTTATAGAATTAAAAGGTGATTTTTAAGGTTAATATTAAATTTGGAAAGTTAATGGTACTCGTAAGGGTCTAAATTCTTAACCCTCATATCTAGATCTCTGGTTTCCAGAACCATTTTTTATAAAATTGGTTCATCAATAGATCAATAACTAAGTTATAACTAATCCACCAAATTGATTATAATTTAATTATTTTTCTTGACTTCGGTTGGGTGGTGACTTTAATATATCTTCAAAATAAAGACCAATTTTCTTTAAACCCTAATTGAAGGTCAGTGTTAAACGGATAGAGTTTAATACTAATCAGTTTAGAGAAACCTAATTTACAAAAACTAGGAGGTGAAAAACCAAGCTCGACATTGGACATCTGGATAAATTATCTAGGAACTTAACAAATATTTCAGCTTAGCAATAACCACATAAAGTGGTTGGAAAATCCAGCATATAAGTAGCACAGCAAATATAATGTAGTCTATATATGCTCAAAAACCTAGCTTTTACAAACCAAGTATTTTACTTGATAAATCCAAATATTCATGTGGAAAGCAACTTAACAACATCTCAGTTTTTAGAAAACTTGACTTATAGGTCTTTTTCATGTTGTATCGTGACGTGCCGTGCAGTGAATGCATTAGATCGCATGCCAAGTAAAACCTAGCAAATCTAAGCAAACTTATTAATCACTAGTTACTCAACCTTTACTTTGTAGTTTTGTTAGCTCTAAGATCTCGATATCAAGTTCAGTTAGGTAAACACCTTAAGAGATAGAGTTAATCCTTAAGTGCTTTTCCAAGATAATACAAATCCTAGAAAATGTCACGTATGCATTCATTAGCATCAATATAACAACCAAGTTTAATATTATATCACTATTTAATCAGTAACAATTATAACAGATAGCTCCATATGGTACATCGAACAACACATCAACTTGCAATGAATGTTCAGCTTAGTCAAAACATCATAGAGCATACAAAGTTAGGAGTAAGCATAAATTTACTTACGCACGCATATATTTACTCAAGCATATACAAATATCTACTTACCTAGCTAATGCTGTATTCCCAATCTTACTTGTTAACATAAGTTTCCTCTTTTACGAATTCACCTAACAAGAGTGAGTACTTCTAAGGTCAATCACATGTCAATTATATATATATATATATATACATATACTAGTTCAATACTCGCTTGTTGGTAATTAGTTCATTATAAGCTAGTTCTAATTCAATCCCTGAGTTGGATTTTGAGTTAGCTTTTGAAACAGCTTCTCTTTACACTATGATCTTTTATCAATCATAATTTCTTAACTAATCAATAATTTTTACAAGTTACCTAAAACTACCAAATCCTCTAAGTTAAGTTCTAAACGATTTCATAGTGGTTTTCTTTAATAAAAAAATCCTCTACATTACAATCTAAGCTACTCAAGGTTCATTTTTTATAGTAGTTCTATCCTTTAAGACAACCTCTGAGCTTCTCTAAGTCAAACCCCTTATTACAATATTCTATGAGCTATTCTCTAACTTTGTTAGTTATAAGATTTTTAATAAAACCATTCTTTAACTAACCTTTTGTTTCCTCTATTTTTATAGTTTACTCATCATTTTTACTTTCGACCTACCATTTGAGTATCAATCTAGTGAAAATTTAATGATCAGAATCCTTTTAATCATCCTCTGCCTTTCATTAATGTCCTATAAGTAGCTATTTTACCACTTCCTTCTAAGTTACAATTCTAGAATCAAATTTAAGCATTAAATAACACTTTAAACCAACTTTCCTCAGTTTGCATGCAATTTAGTTATCAGTTTAGTTCGATATTGGTGTCTCATTTCACAATTTGATAAGATATGGCAAACCGAACCACACCAATTTTATTTAAAAGAAAAAAGAAAAAGAAAACAAAGCCTATGACCATGTTCATGCTCACTTGTGAATTGTTGGATGGGAATTGTTTCCATTAAATTCAAGGTCATCTTTTTTGTTGTTCTCACTTGTGCAAGATAGAGTTATGTCCATGCTTGTGACAACATTCTTAGGTTTCTTAGGTTTCACAAGTAGAACATTGATGCTACAAGCACCAACTATGCATAAGTAAAAGCACTTTTGTTGTTAGTTCATTCTACATCAATTTTGCCTTTGATTAGGTACTTTAAAAATAAAATAACAAGACTATTATATATGATAGTCTTACTATCCCAACAAAAGTGGAATTTGTTTAATTAATTATTATTTATGAGCTTGTGTTAGGTATTAGTTCAATATTATCTTTGCAAATTCCACATCCATTTTAATTATCAGGATTTAATATTAAAAAAAAAAACGTTTTGAACTACAAACTAAACCATATTGAACCATTTAATTTTAGGTTTAAAAAATTTACAAACAGAATCATACAGTTAAGTTCAGTTTAAAAAAAAAACTGTTAATTTTAGGTTCAATTCAAGGGGGTGGATCAAATGTGAAACTACGTTGTTAGGCCTATTTGATTCAATATTGAAAATTATCCGATTTCTTAAGGACATGTATTGCCACCACTAAATTTTTACAAAATAACATTTTTCTTAGATTCTATATGCAAAAATATGTAGGAATAATTTTTTTTCATAATTTTTAGAGTGTTTTTTATATTTTTAATAATTTAAGCAAAATTGGATAAAATTTGGACTTTACTAGAGTTGATAGCTTCGGCTACCTCTGATGGTGGAGGGTTTGTCGGTCACTCCAAGCGCCACTTCCTCCGTCAAGTGGTGGTGGTGGTCAATTCTCAGAAATTCCTTAAGTTATTGAACACGCTAGAGTGTCAATTGAGCTTAATTTTTTTTGTATATTTTTTTCTATTTTTGTTCTTTGATCACTTCAACCCATTATAATTTTTCCGAGATCCTCACTTGTATGAACGAAATGTTGGAGAGTGTTTTTGGATTTTACAAAGTTCACTTAACATGAAAATGATTTTTCCTTTTCTCTCTCTTCAATTTCTAAGCTTAAATACCATGGAGATCTGCATGATAAGTTTATTTCAAATCCCCAACACCTATCCACAAAGCTCCACACACCTAATCTAATTTAGAACCAGTTGCCCCATGTGCTTTAACAAATTTTTATTAATTTTTACAAATTTCCTTACTCATTTTAGCTTAAAATATAAGTAATCAAATATTTTAATTAATTATGACTATTTATTTATGCATAATAATTACATGTGGGGTATATAAATATGTTATATATATTATTTTGTATCATGTAATATTTTTATTATATATATAATTTATCTCTATGGTTTCATAATCATTTGGAACTCTAATTTCGAATTTTCGATAATTATCAATCGTACTTGATTAAATTACGTTTTATTGAAACTATATATTATAAATACTTTATTTTAAAAAATTGATATTACTAACACTATTTGTCTAATTTTTATGAATTTATATTAAAATTTAGCTTAATGCAAACAAAATTGTTTGAATGCCTTAATTCATATTAATACCAAATAGTTCGGATATGATCATTTGACTTAACTTAGTTCATAAACTTCTTTTAATAACTTTAATTTATTACTTACTTTTATTATATTTCCTATGTCACAATTGTAGTAGAAGTGGTCTATCACTCTAAGTCTCGAGTAATAGGTCAAAGATTGAGTCTCACAATATATGAGCATTTAGTTTAGGTATTTTATCAAAGAGAATAGCGTAACTAAAACTCATAGTATTAGAAAAAGCAATCATAATATACAAAACCGTGGCCCCTGTAAGTAAAACCGCAAAACAAATCACTTTAAATTATTTCCACTTTAAAACAACATTTATAAAGATCAAACAAAAAATAAAATAAAATTATGATAGGACAATCGATTCTTTAGAGCTTGAGTTTAGAACTTTGAAGAAATATTCAAAAGCACCAATATAAAACGGGGGGTTAACAAGTCTATAAGCGATCTAAATGTTGGAAGAAAATCTAGCTACATTGATAAATAGGCCTGACCGCTTGTTGGTTGTATGTAGTTACAAAATCCCATTTTATAGTTGTACCATGCCTTATAGCCTTATGTTCTAAAAGCATAAATGCTACATTAGCTATGCTAGTTAACTAAAACATTTTTTTTTTCATTTTTATTATCATTTTTGTGCTCAATAATAACCATTACTCACTTAAACTAAGATTAACATATTGGATATAACATCGACGGATGCAAAGGCCCAAAGTTTAAGAAAGGGTTATAATTGATGACTAAGCACCAAATGCTTAGATAGTACTCGAGCCATTCACGAATAATTCTTTTGTCTATATTTGTATTTTTCCTTGCTAGTTAAAAATGTTCACATGGGTTGAAGTTACAATGTCTTTTAATAAGTGCCTTGAATAGTTGTAAGTATAAATGTTTGTATAATAATAACTAACTAAGAAACATATATGATATCAGTTATATAGGATATATATATATATATTAAGGTATATTTATATAGTTTTATCTATTAATTCTATTAACTTTTATAAAGATTTGAAGTTTTATCGGTTATTATTTCATCTTTAGGTGTTTAAGAAGTTTTCAATAAGTTTTTGAGCAATTTTATGAAGTTTTAAAGTTTCAAAAGAGAAGCATACTAACGGAGCTACTCGAAGATCAAACAAGAGTTAAAATCTAGAAAGGATCATGTGTAAAGATACAGCAGTGTTTCTTAGCTATATACCTCTTATCTAAGAATTTCATGGAAATATAAGAGTTGCACATGAATGAAAAGAATACGCCTAAAGATCCCAGCTTGATCTAGGGCATGAACATGACATTCTTTGTTAATCTTATTATTATTATTATTATTATTTTGAAAGATTTGAAGTCCTTAAAGGTGTCATGTTTCTATGTATCATTGGAGTCAGATATGGAAAGAAGAAATATTGGAAAAATATTTTGAAAATACACTAGAGATGTATTTGAAGATTTTTTTTGTATTATGAATAATCTTATAAGCCCTGTAATTAGAGAGACCTAATAGACAATTAATAGAATAGATTTCTCCATTTTCTTTGTTTTCTTAATATTTTAATTTAGTTTTAGTATTAAATTATTATGAACTTTAGTTTTCCATACAATTAATTTGCTTTTATTATAAATATATGATTTCTTGCTCTTGTAATCTAATTGCATTGTGCTTTGTCATCTTTAAATTAATATTGACCCGATTTGATGTTTGAGTTTACTACAGAGTTTTCTATAGTAAATAGATTAGTGTAATTATAGGTAATTAAGCTATTTAATTACTATTAATTAAGGTAACTTAATAGAGAGATTCAAAATCATACTACTATCTTGATACACTTTATCGCAAAAGTTATTCAGATAGAGTCTACTTAGAGATAGGAATTAATTAAACGACGTGAGTCTTGTTAATATATACTAAGAATCTCCGCAGTCTAATAAATAGGAATGAGATTGATAAATTATATAGCTAGGAATCAATAATTGAATACTAAGTTCATGCATTTGTAATAAAATTTAATTATAATTTAGTTTATTATTTGTTCTTTTTTTTGAATTGTTTTTAATTAATTAAATTTGTTTATTAGTTTAGATGTTAGGAAATGGGTAAACAATAGTATTCATATTTGTATATCTAAACTCAAATCTGTTTTACTATACCTTAAATTGATAGGTGCACGTACTTTTCATCAATATATTATTAAAGAGGATGCCATTATGTAGTGTCTTAGATAGTTTATAATACTTTTTAATTCTCATTTTTCTATATAGTCCTTATTTTCATAGTATTAAATTTTTTTGATAGAGTAATATTATTGTAAAATATTAGTGAAGCTAAAACCCACCATCCATCTCTTTGCTATTAATTTTTTTTTACAAATGTCACATTTGTAATCTACCTATTTCCTCACTTTCATAAGTTATCCACTTTCTCTATGAATGACGTTTTTTTTTTTTAATAATACACTACACAAAGCACACTAAAAATTTTGAAAATCGCATCACCCTTTAACTTTTTTAAAAATCAGTACTTATATTCTTGAAATATTGGTGTGAAAAATTAACTATATTCATTTGATTAACTAATATTAAAAAAACTAAAATGTAGAAAATTAAGTAAAAAGCAAGGGAATTATAAGAAAAATGAAAAAAAAGGGAAAAAAAAAATGATGTAACCTTGGTGGCCATTTTTTTTTTTGATTGTCTGAAGCGTAAAAGGTGGCCAACGCCCACAAATGAACGTTAGTATATCTCAGCTCTAACCTTCAGGTGCTGAAAATAGTGATAAACAATGGATTGTTAAAGCGACTATGGCGGTTGGTTGCCACTATCGTACTAAAAGTTTAACTAAAGAAGAAGAATAAGTGAAACCAATATTTTCTTCTTTCGCTTTTTTTTTTTTTAAATTTCTAGGTTAATAGTGGTCATCCATAGAAAATGGTTTTTGTTTTTTTTTAGTTTTTATATACTTTTATCATTTTCGAAATAAATATATTTATTCATTTAAATATATACAGTTAATTACCACCTCTATACCATAAAATATACTCTTGGCTGCCCTGCAATAATTCACAAGTTGTCCCATTCCACGTCAGTACTGTGTAAATATTCTCCGCGCCACAAAACCAGACAAAAACAAATCAAAATATTGCGAACTGCACGGTGAAGTGGACAGCACAGACAGTGCAGCCAGCCAGAGTTCCTTTCAAATCAAGCCCACCCCTTCACTTTCTCTCTCATCCACTCTTCTTCACACTTCTCCGGACAACGCTCCCTCAAACTCAACTTCACATTTTCGCAAAATCCCTGCCTAGGATTAGGGTTCCCTTTTCATTCCTCTTAACAATGAACCCAATCGAAGAAGATGCCGAGTACAGGAGAAAAGAGCGCATTGTGCTCGTCACCATTGTAGTCCTAGCTTCTCTTGCTGTGGCTTCCCTCCTAGTAGCTCTTAGCTACTACTGCTACATTCGTAATAAAGTCTCTAAGCGGTTGAAGAATCACAAGTGTAAGTTGTTTTTTTTTTTTCAATATATTTTTAGAATTCTTCTTTTTGGTGTGCTTCTTTAGGAAGTTCGTGAAGTTGTTGTTGAAAGATCGAAACTTTAGGGTTTTTCTTTGATGGGTTTTAGTTCGTAATGAAAAAACTAGTGTGAAAACAAATGTATGTTATGTTCATTGTAGTAAAATCATGCAAAATGTAGCGTCTTTTAAGTGGTTGGGTTTTAGTATACAAGAAAAAATGAGGGAAAAAGTTGAATTAAAATAAATTTAGTTTTCTTGGGAATGTATAGTTTGTTGATTGAAAGTCTAAAATTTGTTAGAAATGGAGGTCAAAGGGGGAGAAATAGGAAAAGGAAATGTCGGTTACCCTATGGTTGAACATGGTGACATGATGACTTGAACAGGGCTTAGTTCAAATTCCATTGGACCACTTTTTGGAGCTAGCTACATAGTGTAAGCTGAACTTCATTTGTTTATCTTGTGGAAAAATATTTTGCCAACTCTATCAAAACTTTATAATTACTGAATATTATTGTAACAATGTTAAGAGATTGCTGATAAAAGTGATTTTCAGTGGTAAATGGTGGTGGAAGACAATGGTGGTAGCCATCCTCCAAAGATAGAGGTTAATCCTCGTGGAAAATACAATGGACAATGAGGAAATAGAGTTCTTCTTTTGGAGAATGGAAATCATTTTTTCTAATTTTCCATGGATATTTTCCCTGATTGTTGACCACCATCTTCGAATGTTAGCTGCCACATTCACCTGCTAAAAGTCGGTAGTAACGGTAACCCGTTTTGATTTCTGTGGTAATATTTTACAATCTTAAAATTTTGTTCATCTTCCACGAAACAAAGACAGTCTTATTATGGTTCTTAATGTTTATTTATGTTCTAGGGGACTTAAGTTGTGTATCGCTTTCAGTAGGAGGTTTATGATCCAGAGGCAATCATTCCAATTAAGATTGTACTCTTTTTATTTATGCTCTTAGTATATCCTGATTCTGTTTGGTAAATTCACTGGCTGATAATTGATCTCCATTTGGTTTTGATTTCTCTTACTGTGAATGTGAAGGGGTTGATCGTGAGGAGAGAGGTGGTTCTGGGAATCTGCAAGTTGTGTTTGAGAAAGGTCTCCAGGTGTTTACTTACAAGCAACTGCATTCAGCAACAGGTGGTTTCAGCAAGTCGAATGTGGTTGGACATGGTGGATTTGGATCAGTGTATCGTGGAGTGCTAAGTGATGGTAGGAAAGTCGCTGTTAAGTTGATGGATCAAGCAGGAAAGCAAGGGGAAGAGGAATTCAAAGTGGAGGTAATACATACATACATATATATGTGTGTGTATGTATGTATATATATTTTATTTTATTTAGAATTCAAAGTGGAGGTAATACATACATACATACATACATATATATATGTGTGTGTGTATGTATGTATATATATTTTATTTTGTTTAATTGGTTGATATATGTATGTATATATATTTATTGGTTGAAGCACTCTGATTGTTGGTGTCTTTTTTATTATGCAGGTGGAAATGCTTAGCCGGCTGAGATCTCCATATTTGCTGGCTTTGCTTGGATACTGTTCTGATCATAATCGCAGATTGCTGGTGTATGAGTTCATGGCAAATGGAGGGTTGCAGGAGCATTTGTACCCTATGAGCAGTATGTGGCATTATTTGTCATTGTATTTAAATGATGAGACGTAAATCAGCATGTAGTTAATACAACTTTTCCAGTTAAACAATTAGATTAGAAGTTTTCCCTGGATTGATTCACTGCTCAGATAAGATCAACCTGGTACAATCTCTTACAATTATTGCACATGTCTCTGATTTGATGCTTGATAAAGTTTAGAGTTAAGTTCAAAATGTGACTGTGTAAAGACTTTACATTCTCCTAGATTTACCAACAGAAATAAGTTTATAGTTGAGTGAAAATAGGTGGCCATATTAGCTGTGACACATAAATTGCAATTCGTTTTTTATTCCTTTTTGCTTTTAGTTTCCACGTGGGCCAATAAACAGTGAATTCATGTCTCTCACGTTCTTCCTTTGAAGCTTGTGCTTGCTGTGACATTAAGGATTTTCTATTAAGTTGATCAACCTAATGGAATACACCTCACAGTCATAGTTTCTGCTAGCGGAAACTTTTGCTAACAGGAGGTGAGTTACCTCAATAGCCAGCACTTCAGAAAACGGTAGTCTGTGACCAGGATGTTCCTTATCAAATTCTTTGATTGCTTGCCAATCAAATGTCTTATGTGAAGTTTACATTATAATGTAGCAATAGAGTGTCTTCCACTCTGCTATTATCATAACTGGTCAATTAGTTAGCTGCTTAATCAAAATTTGAAGTTCTTATTGCTAATTTCCTGCATCTTCAGCGTAATGCTCCTACTTTCTCTGAAACTATTAATAATGAATATTTTAGCAATAGAGATAGCTAGAGATATTGCATCATTCAAATTTACTTGCCATTTCACTCTGTAGGTTCCAATGCTCTTTACTCAAGGTTAGACTGGGAAACACGATTGAGGATAGCTCTTGAAGCTGCTAAGGGCCTGGAGTATCTTCATGAACATGTTGAACCTGCAGTTATTCACAGAGATTTTAAGAGCAGCAACATCCTCCTGGACAAGCAATTTCATGCCAAAGTGTCGGATTTTGGATTGGCCAAAATTGGGCCCGAGAAAGCTGGTGGCCATGTTTCCACCCGAGTTTTGGGTACCCAAGGATATGTAGCCCCTGAGTAAGATAATTTTTCTAGTCTCTCCCTGTTTGTGCTTCATGCATGTCACAGGGCATATTTGGATACAAGCAATTTTCATGGGCTCTCTCTCTGTTTGCAGGTATGCATTAACTGGGCATTTAACTACAAAATCAGATGTCTACAGCTATGGGGTTGTCCTGTTGGAATTACTCACAGGCAGAGTTCCAGTGGACATGAAGAGACCTCCTGGAGAAGGAGTTCTTGTTTCTTGGGTGAGTTCCTTCTTTCAAATCTTTATTCATTCTCTTAGATATTTTTCGAATGCATCTCTGCTTGATGGGGTCCTTTTTTTTCTCTAAAAAAAAGAAAGAAATTCTGATGGCAGAAACTATGCGGATTCTTAACTAAATTCTATGATATGTGATCCTTTTCCTGTCAAATCTTTTGCTTCACCCCTTTTTTTTAATGGCAGGCTTTACCTCAGCTGACAGATAGAGAAAAGGTTGTTCAAATCATGGATCCTGCATTAGAGGGTCAATATTCACTGAAGGAGGTTATTCAGGTAGCAGCAATTGCTGCAATGTGCGTGCAACCAGAGGCTGATTATAGGCCACTAATGGCTGATGTTGTTCAATCACTAGTTCCATTGGTGAAGTATCATCGATCAAGCGCTAAAGCAGGTGGATCCTCTGGTCTGAATTCTCCCAAATCACCAGGACTGGATCCTGGAAAAACAACCTTAAAAAACTAGTCCAGTTGTGATTACTAATTAACATATTCTGTATTTATTCTAAGATGAGGAGGGAATTCTAGTTTCTCATCCAGTGTAGTACCACTAAGGCCATTGTGTAGGATTCTTGTATTATATGTGCTGTACTATTTCTTCTTACTTAATGCAGACAACAACCGCAGTTGCACCATGCCATGATTTTTTTCATTCGGTCGTTTCAACTATATTTATAGTCCTAGCATTTAAGAGAGACTATGTAGGTAAATTTGGGCCAGGATTGATTTTAAACCGTAAATCAGCCTAGTTTATCTAAGTGAATTGTTAGGTTTTTAAAGTTTAGGGTTTAAGTAGTTAGTTTGAGTGGAACTATTTGATTCGGCGTTTCGAATGATTAGTTTAATCCGGAGGTTAAGGATCGTCGTATTTATTAAAAAAAAAAAAAATTTCCTACCCCCCTGCTCCCGTCACTTTCCCTTTCCCCTTAATTACTTTGACCACCCTTCAGTTCTTTTATTCTTATTCTTTACCTCTCGTCTTTTGCCTATTACTCTGAAAATTTTTTGGTGTATGCGTTTCAAATTTGTAGATGTAAATTTAAAATTGGGTACATGCATTGAAAATTTAAAATTTGCAGCGTTGAACTGTTTAAATTTTTAAATTTCATGTTTAAATTTCAAATTTTAAATGATATGTTTTTACATATTTCGGTCATTATAAATAGCGGCTTTAGGATTAGTAGAAATAGTTATTTTACAAATTACTTAAATTTCTTTAATTCTAACAATTCTATTTTTATATTTTTTTTCGGTTGCTAAATGTTATTAGAAATATTTCTTTTTACTAACAAAAAATTTTTGTGCTTAATTCTTTACTTTATTGTACAAAAAAATTTACATTAATAAATAATGTTGATATATACATACCCATTATATAATTTTTGCTATATTTTATTTTATATATTATTTCTATCTTTTATTTATAAAAACTTGCATCAATGGAAAGATTTTTACATCGTACGTTTTTTTAATAAAAAGCACGATTCATTTGTTGGTGGTAAAAGTAAGGGTAAAGACGTTAGAACTTTCAATACGTCGTTTATGCTACTACGGTTTGAGGACGTTCAAGTATATTTAGATAATAAGTATGATCTGAATGAGCAGATAACATACAATATGATTGGGAATGTGGAAGAAGAATTTACATTATCTCTGGGTTTCGATGTAGAATCTCATCGCACAAGTAATCGGGGTACACCACCTCTTGGTTTTGATGTTGAACATCAATGAATGAGTTACTGGGGCATGCCACCTCCCGGTTTTGAACCTTCACGTATGAGTATTCCTGAACGTCAAGTTAGATTTAAACCTCCTCGTATGAGCATATCTGTACGACTCGTGAGATTTGAACTCTCATGAATGAGTTATCTCACAAGCATGCTCGATGATAAGGAAGAAAAACATTGAAATTATTCCTGAAACAGAAGAGTAACATATAGGCCAATATGGGCCCAACAATTTGAGACTATCCGGCTCAGGTAAATTCCCTAAACCAAGTAAGTCTAATATTTTCGCTACTTATTTCCGTAAAGGTATAGATGAAAGGGGAAACTCAAAGACATTCTACAGCTATTGCAACATGAGTTATTTGTAGAAAACGGGAGAGGAATATTGTACCCTTAACAGGCACTTAAAATTAAAGCATCCTAAGGAGGTGAGAATAGATTGAACGCAGCAATAAATTGCTCGAGGCAGTGATTCATCTGGATAAATGCTAATGGGGGATGATGAAGAGAAGCATAAATATAATTTGGTACAGTACTTGACGAACATGCACATATTATTCAACGCGGGTACATCAGAGTAGCAAAATTGATACAAGCAGGAGACGTTCAACCCCAGTTTGTGACAGTTTAGTCGTAGAACGATAACTTGAGCTACGCAAGAGCTCTACCACAAAGGTAGGAGGGAGTTTGCAGGTAAGTTTGCTTCTTTCGATACACAAGTGTCCGTATGTGTAGACATATGACCAAATCCTTTCTTTAATAATTCTTATATGTGTGTTATTGTTCACTGAGTAAATGATAATTGGAAACTTAATAAACGATTGTTAGATTTAAAGGCATTTAATGACTGACATATGGTGCAAAATATTTATAAAATTATTAAAGAAATCCTAAATGAATACGGATTAAGAAAGAAAATTTTTTCTATTGGTTTTAATAATGCAACTACTTATACTACATTAATATCTTATTTACAAAATTACTCTCAACTAGCGTTAGGGGGGATTTTTTTCCATACACGTTATGTATGTCATATTTGTAACTTGTATTTCAAGGATGAAATTGTAGTTTTGCCTGATAGTATAGCTTCGATAAAAAATGTCATCAAGACAATAATAGACATACCATCCCTTCACAAAAAGTGGAGGAGCTTCTGCATGGAGCACGGGAAGAGACCTTGAAAGTTTAAGATAGATATGCAATATTGTTGGAACTTGACCTATGAGTTATTGCATAGTACAGTTCCTTACAACGAACTGTTATGTGACTTCACAATGTACAATATGTACGGAGTCGACCTTTTTCCTAGTAACTGGGATATTTGCATCCAATTACTTAAAGTTTTGAAAGGATTTTATGATGCTATTAAGATTTTTTCGTAAGTTTACAAGTCTAATGTTCACTTATTTGTTATGTTAGCCGTCAGTATACTTGGCGTGTTAGTTCAAGCTTGTGAGGACCTAAACCTGCATGCATGCATATACAATATGATGTTGAAGCGGTTAACTTGTAATAAAGAAATTCCTTATATTTATCTCATAGGAACTATTCTAGACCTTCGTTGTAAAATGAAATTATTACTAATGTATTTAAAAACTTATTATGGTTACATTTAAGATTTAACAGATTTTCAAGACGTGTAATTTTTGAAAGCACAGCAAGAAGTGTCGGCAACGACAGCCGACATAGAAGAGATATTCAATTGCTATCAAAGTCAGTACGGTGGCTAATCATCAGTCTCTCCTTCACCACTCACCAAGAAGCGGCATTACTCTTTTATGGGTGAGTAATTACAGGCATAAAAGTTGAAGAGGTAACGGTCTAGTGGTCCAACGTTTGAGATGCAGCACTATAATAATACAAATTTCAAGTTTTTGGAAAATATCTCCATTAAGGACTTCAATATTTTAAAGTGGTGGCAAAGGCATGAAAGGAACTATCCACTACTATCTTGCATCGCCCGTAAAGTACTTGCTACTCCGGTTTCAACAGTCGCTATTGAGTAAGCGTTTAGTACAACAAACTTGATCGTCGACGAACGTTGAGCTTTTCTATCTATTGTCAGTGTTGAGGCAAATGCTTGCATAGAAGATTGGTAAAAAGTGTGTTGTAGACAACAAGAATCATGCGGGATATCAATCGAGGAGGATGATTACTTCAATGATAGGAATTGATCTGTAGAAGCCTAAGCTCACCTATGGCTTCTACTCCTACTCACGAACATGAATAATTATCTTAAGATAATACATAGTAAATTTTCTTTTTATCTTTTACGAAAATGTTTTATCATGTAGAAAAATCTTTTCTTCTAATTGTTCAAAAAAACTAAATGGCATGATTTTCCCAAAAGTGCTAATATAACATTATGTTTTTCTAAATTATGACTGATTGAAATTATTTTCATTCAAAAAATTTAACTTGAATAGTCACGTATACTTTAATACTTTTTTGAAAATATAAAATTGATCAACAGATTAAAAATTTTCTAAAAATTCAAACCGAACTATGATAGTCTAATTTCAATTAATTGATACATAGACATCTTATGGGCGACTATAAAATACTATAAAAAATATTTTTCTTCCAATTGCTTCATTCTATTCAATCAGATTAGGATATTATGTATTCATACTATGAGAGGTTTTTTTTGTATTTTAATTTTTTTCTGTTTTTAATGTATATTTTATGAACAGTTTGAAAAAAAAAATGGTTAAAGATTCGGTAAGATAAAAAGGAAAAAAAAATAATGCAAAGACTTAGGAGAGGGAACATTGAAAAAAAAATATATATATATATATATATAAACCGGTTTAAAAACTGTGAATTGACGGGTCACATAAACTGATCTTAAACTATCGGCTCACATGTCGATCACAGTTCAATATAACCATAGCGTGTGAATTGGTGATTCAACGCTGGTTTAAGATCGGGCCCAACCAGCGCTCACGTCTCTACTAGGAAGCATTGGAAAATGCTTTAAATAGTGTAAAGATAATGTCGCCTGGTACAATGCGTCCGTTTAATGGCGGGTTGTGGGACGGTTCTTCATCCACGGAAAATTTTTAGCTTACGGAGATTGTAGCCCCATCCTTTCGATCTTTATCTCGGGCCTTTTCTGAGAATTTTTTCCGATTGATCATATGCAAGTCTGCAGATTGTATGGTAAGGTCACATAATATATTACTTGAATTCAGTTTCCTCCTATAAATGATTATACACTCATTTTGTTGACAAATTTGATGTCAGACTTCAAGTATGAGTCTCCCAGAAGAGAGAGCCACGGCTGCTCTATAGCTGTTGACTTTCCAAGTACAGCTGGAGCTCTGAAAATTGGGTTGAAGTTTCAAAAGTTAATAATGAAGCTAGTTATATTTTAGTAGTTGATTGTAACTGGCTTGTGGCTAATGTTGAACTAAGAACACGATACAACGATGATTCAATTTTCAAATGTACTTTCCAGTTTCCGACCAAAATTCATGGTATTGATTATAGTAGGTAATAAAGTAACGGATAACCGCTTCCTTTGACTGAATATTATATTGCTAATTGCTATGTCGAACTCTGTGAAGAATTTCACCAGAAAAAGGCCAAATATGATGTGATTTTTCTCTACATGTAAAGTCAAGAAGCCAAAATGCTAAATTTGAGGCCATTTCGCAATTAGATCACCTCACATTGGTTTTCCTTGGAAAATGTTAAATATCTAATTGGAGCTCGGCTCATTTATTTTAAGTCGAAGATTAGAAGATAAATCAATTAGGCTTATAAATCTAATAGAATGAATATATTATATATAAGACTATAAGTTACTTGAGGAAGTCAAGCTCAATCTGCAGTAGCCATATAAAGATTAAGATTATGACTTAATAAAGAACTTACGGTGCTAAATAAGATTGAGCTTAAGCTAAATCTTAAGGTTAAGGATTGCTTGTGTTTAGTGGAACAAGAGCAGTTGCTTGATTTGCCTAGCTACTGAAGAAGCTTGACAAAAAATGAAATACAATGTAATTAAGTGGATGGAACCAAATTGATATTGGGTGAAAATAGTTGCAACTGCTAGAATTAGCAGTTGTTTTCATTTTATTATTAAATTACAACGTAAATTAATTGCTGAAATAATTTATTATTATTATTTTTTTAAAAAGCTCTTCATAATAACGGTTTACAGACTCCATATATATTTGCGAAAATACAATATATATAATGTAGAAGATTTTAGTTTCTTCATATTCAAAATTGATCCAAGCTTATATCTTGGGCTGGTAAACAATTAACCTTGTTTAACTATATACTTTTCTAAACATAGTTTATAGGTTATGATAGAAAAACTATAGGTTCTTTTCGAAAATTATTCCAAAAGGAATAAACTTTCACTAAATTGAGTACATGTGATTTTGCGATCAACCAGAAGCAAGTACTTGGAAGAATTGGCCTGAAACATATATTTCGGAAGATGATTCGGCTCAGAGTTTCGGCAAGAGCATAAATTTCTTAGTTTTTATGTTCTTGAATGTGTATATAATCCATGGCTATGCTTTATTGCATATTGACATATCTTTGTTAATAAATATGAATATGATATATTATATACATTTTTCCTCATTAATATAACATAATATGGTACAACACTTAATAGTTCAAGTCATGCAATTGCAGGCTAGATTGTATCTAGGATCAAGGAGTTAAGTTTAATTTTCAAGGAAAAAAGGAGCGAGAAAGCCATAATGGTGATAAAATCATAAGTATACTGTTGTAGTAAGAATTTTATCGATAGAGATTCTTGATTTTAGTCTTAAATTACAAGTTTCGGTTTGCGAAAAAGAATATTGTTAGTGAGCGCTAAGGGATTATTTAGCGTAATCACTCTAATGTTTAATTTTGATATGTCTATGAGAGAGAGAGAGAAGGCAAATGTGTGTATGTGTGTGTCAAAGTCTTTCACCTACAAAGTTTGATCTCTTATTTACATATTTCGAAGAAGCGATCTAGATATGCTTGTATCTTACCCAAATAGGCGAGCATATTTTTTAATTATATATAGTCCAAGATCCTCAAAGGTAACATAGTACCTTGATAATTCCCATGAGCTAGTGCTCCCATGAGCATCCCCTTAACGTACGGCTTTCAAGCTTCCTAGATGGATCTTCACTATCCGTGGTTCTTGGATGTAGATGCCACATAGCACAACCATAGTTAAAGAATCGAGGTACCAACTTATGGTAGGTCGGGCACATGGTGAAACTCAATCACATAGTGAAAAGTACCTCAAAACTAGGGGTTGGACTCCACTGAATTGGTCATGGGTTCAAATAAGTCAGCCTATAATCTATATCCGTCGAAATATGCTTTGAAAACTTACTATTCAAAATAATTTATCAACACATATCTTTTTAAAAATTTATATATTTAGAAAAGATTAAAATTTATAAAAAATTTGCCATGGTGCCCATTGTCTAGCCCCATACTCATCCTTGGATCACGGACCAGACATCTAACGAAGTCAAATAATCTTATATCTCTTCCCTTTTTTCAGCTCATGACTGAATCCATATTCCTTAAATATATATACATATATCTATTAAATCCATATTCCTCGTAGATACTGAGGTTAAAATATGTTTATTATTAGACACCGACGTCATTAAAATATTGATGGTTAGCCATAAAAGTCATGCTTATGATTGATGAGTGATGATTGAAATATATGGAGTCGGTGGCCGTGGTCTGGCACCGGCAATTATGCAATGTTTCCCTTGAAGGTGTTTGAGTTCCACCGTTAGAACTAGTGATTGTCATTATTTTCCCCTTTAAATATTACATGCATAATAATATAACAATGAAGGTGCAAAGTCAAACTTAAATAAATTCTTGTCGTCATATATAGAGTCAACAAACTGAAATTAATATGTTGATGGTCACTTGTTTGGTTTGTTGTAACCCTTTGAAACCTAAAACCCATGTGATCCTAGAACTTGTAAAGTTTCAAATGATTGGTAAGTTTCCGTGTTATTTTTAAACGTCACAAGTTAAATTTCAATTATAGATCACCCAAACACATACGATATGCACCTTGCTCTCTCTAAGAACTAGCCCGAAGCTAGTTTCTTATTTCCCATATTTTTTAGGTTTTTTAATACATTTTTTACTATAACATGTGGAGCCTCTTAGGAAAAGTCAATTGAATATCCTCACTAAATTTATTAAATAAAAAATTGTATAAGTAAAATTGAAAGTAATCAATTAATGGTTAAAAAAAAAAACTCATTTTGCATTTTATTTATGCATTAAAACAGTCAAGAAGCAAAACCCCATAATGAAACATATCACTGATAATCCGGTTCAAATTTATTAGGCTGTGTTATGAAGATTGCTAATTTTGGGTGCAAAAACAACTATAATAGTCGAGTATTTTTTTTCTTTTTCATTAAGAAAAAGATAAAAGGGTAATGCATTCAGTAATATTTGTTGCATTATTTATATGAATAAAAAACTAATAATCTTAGAGGATGCTTATTACCTACAATTTTTATTGGACATGAATTATATAATCTGAGAAGGTAATAAAATCTTTTATGACACCAAGTTTTATGAGAATATAGGTTCTGATACCATGTGAACTTTAACAAGAATAAAAAAAGTGTTGAGCGAAATGAGAATCTCCATGAGAGCTTCAGTAGGGACTGTGTATTCTCAAGTAAAAGGAATGAAAAGTTCAATCCAATTGAAGCTATTGTATTATTTATATAGATATAGGTCCAATTTGGATTGTTTTTTTTTTCCTGTATCTTATTTATATCTATATATATTTGAAATTAAGTATTTAATAAACTCTTTTATTTGTATTTTATTTATTTCTATTTCATAATTATGATAAAAATGGTCATTGGAGTATCAAAATTAGAAAATGAAATATTTGAATCTTTTTATACATTGAAAATGATTATTTTAATTAGTATTTTTGTAAAAATAAATAAAGTAAATGATCAATAAATTCACTTTATTAGGATTTATTGGTTAATTAATTTTAGAATAGAAGTATATATGGAACTATATTTTCATATTTTTTTATGTCTTATTCTTCTTAAATGCAAAATTTAAGTAGATAAAAATAAAAAATACCTATAAGATTGAAAAAAAAAAACGAACTAAATGAAGCCATAAACTAATGCTAACTGCTATAACTAACTATACTGTTAGCGTACGATGAAAAAGAGAATCTCTAAGATATAAAAAAGTCCAAACTGTAGTTAATATATCTTCACAGATCTTATTTGCCCTAGTCTATTCCATTAGAGGGTGTTTCTTTTAAATCATATAATTAACGATTTCAATAAGAGTTTGGTTATCCTATAAATTTGATGATTAAACCAAAAAAAAAAAAGACAAGAAAAAGAAAACAAGACGTTCAATTTTTTATAGATTCTAATTATTATCAATAATTATCACGTCTATGGGACTAAGAGCTCATGCTTTTCTAGTCAACTTCTTTTTAACATGACCAAAGGCTCACTAAAATCATTATTAAATTATCACTTTATAAGATCCTTTTTTATGTAAAAGTATCTTTATCTCTGATTACTTGGCACAAGGATCTAGGTTAAAGATCTCCCCATTAGGGAAGTCCTTAATGAAGAACGAGGTCCACTGATCAGGATCCAATTCTTCTACTTCTTTTTCTTCTTAATTTTTTTTATGTTTCTAAGAGATTTGTCAGATAAAACAACCTTAACATGGTATGCATGTTGCTGGAAAATGTTTATTTCAATTATTTTCAATACACATGATATATAATGTAGACCCATATATATATATATATATGTATATATATAATAGAAAAATCTTACATACCTTTCTTTAAGAATTTTAAGAACGAAGTGTAAAAGTTCTTAAAAGCTAGATGTATCTTATGATTGAAAATGCTTTAATAAACCAAAGGAGATCTAAAAGGAGAGATGTCTCCCTTTTTCCGTTCGGCACGCAACTCTTGCCAACAGAAGCATGCAATACGAGAGTAGGAGAGCATCACCACCAAGGGATACAAGTTGATTATATGCAAAACCTCGTAATTTTTACAATCTCATGCTTTTATTTCTGATAGATATCCTGATAACCACATTCTCAAGATTGCAACTTTTAGTACCTGGAAGGCAATAATATTTGAGATTTTGAAAAGTTTATGCATTAAGTTTTAAAATCAAATGACAATCATCTCGGAAAATAAATCGTGAAATTGGAAGTATTAGACCCTAATTCATAAAAAGACGTAAAAGTTCTCATTCTTACTCTCGTACATCAAGTGTGTCAATGAAGTTGATAATTAAGAAGATTACACTGTTTTAACGAAGTTTTGGATTAAATTAAATGAATTGAAAATTCTTATCCTCTGATTTTTTTAATACTGGTTACTATTTCTGTTGGTCTTTCGGCGGCCTAATACATATACATTCTTTTTTATTCTATTGAAACACCGAATGGATTAGTTGAATTGGAAAGCAATATATATGTGTGTGTAGAATATACAGTCTTCTCTAAAGAAGATTAAATGATCTGGATACATGTTTGAAATTTGAGAGTATTCAAGCACCATTTATGTCCCAGCTTTGACTTAGACATAACGTCCCATTAGAGGATTATTATATGGTTGGCAAGCCGAATAAGCAACAAGTATATTTAAGAAAAAATTAAAACAACGTTACATCGTGAAAAGAACAAGAAGCCATTTGAGAAGTTAGAGGTGGATTTATGTAGGATGGGTGGACATTATAGGTTTAGCATCAATTGAGAGTCTACGCTATATCATTTAATTTATCTTAAAACTTATATCTTGTAGAACCAATACTATATATGATATCTTATGGAGCTTACAAAATTTTTATTATATTTTTATAATATTAAAATTTTGAGACAAATTTCTTGATAAACTCACAATGTTTTTATAATTTTGTAACTAGAAAATTTACAAACTTTTAATGCAATGATATTGCCAAATTACGATCCATCACAATTTTTTTTATTAATATAAACAAATTAGCAACTAAGGGTTGGCAAATTCTTGTGAAATTAATTCATTAAAAGGAATCTCTGAATCGTAGCATCTGGTCCTCCATGCAAATAAAAGTAGATTGCGTAACATCATCCAATTATAGAGGATCGATGTCTATTCAATTATATATGGTTATTTATTAGGTCTCTCTATGGATAAATATATGTTTAGGTGAAATTATAATATCTTACTATGGTTAATATTATTGTTGAATAATTTTTATTGATGGATAGAAGGCACCTTAGAACATCTATCTTGTGTATGTTAACTAGCAATATGGACTATAAAGATGTTGTACCATTCTACTGCAATTGGAGGAGGTTCTAGTATGATATAGTACGTGAAATCTATCTTTATACTCGTTTAAAACTTATTTAATCAAATAGAGTAAACAAAGTATAAATTATAAATATCGATTAGTTACCGTACCCATCTCTTGTAACAGTTCTGCTTTTATTGTTTTATACTTGCAACCCAATTCACTAAGCTGGATTTTTTCCTTTTTTTTTTTTTTAAATCGTATTTCCTAGGCATTTATTTAAGAGAGTGCCCAAAGCAAAAGATGTATAAGACCGTAAAATAGTAAGTAAAACCTTGAAAGTTGACATACTTGAGAATTATAACTATCGTAACCCAAGGATAACGATGCAGTCGATGAAAAGGAGTTTAGACCCTCGATCCAAGTTTCAGATAAATGAAATAGTTATCCTCTTACGTTTGAAAATTGACTGCTCATACTGGCAGTCCTTCTGCGACCTAGCATTTATATTTCCATTATCTATTAAAATATCATATGTTATTTATTTTTCAGCCGAACATATGTTAGTTGAATAATCGGAAACAACATTCAATGATCATCCAAAGTGTTCCTTTTAAATCGGGATGAATGATCTAGATAATTTTTTTTTCCATAGAAAATAAAAATTTCATCATTAAAAGATTAAAGACATCAATTTCTCAAAGTTTTTGGAACATAACCATGTTAAAATAACTGTAACCATGTAATAGTTGAGAAAAGCTTTAATGTACTTTAATATATTACGTAAATCATATATGAGTATCAATAATTCTATTAGGGTAGTATATTAATACTAATAAATATTTTTTCGCAATTTAATTCCGTAGTTAGTAAACTTGATCAAAGGAAAAACGCTTCATGTTTGTTTTATCGTAAACTTATAAAAAGAAATTTTATGCCAACACTTGTTATTATATAGGGCTGACCTGGTGATATATGACGATGAACAAGTCAACGAAGTGCAAGGCTAGCTTTTGTCGCTGCCTTTATAATTCATCCTAATTTGTTTACGTTTTCATGGATTTTACGAAAACATAAAGTCAACCATTATTTTTTTATTCTTGGCTCATCAAATTGATATTTTCATGGAAGTAAACTCTCAAGGCATGCATAGCATGTCGACGCGTTAGAGAGTTGCAAAGTTTGAAAAATTTGCAACAAGTGCTGTCTTTCTCTTTTGGACAATTAGGTTTCTCAATCTATAAATAGAGGCCCAACAAGGACCGGATAATCACATTTTAAGCTGCATACGAGAAAATCACAATAACAAAAAGCAAGACCGATTTAGTATTTTTCACAATACATATCGCCAAGTCCACACTTTAGAGTATATTTAGATAGCTAGTTTGTTATTTCCATTATTATCGTTAACAATGGCTTTACGTACCAATGTATCCGTCACAAGCATTTTCATTGTAGCTGTTGTTATGGCTTATTCTTCTGCTAATGCACAGCTCACACCAAACTTCCATGCAAGAACTTGCCCAAGACTCGAGGCCATAGTTCGCAGTGTAATGGCTCAAGCAGTTCGTAGAGAAGCCAGGATGGGTGCCTCCATCCTTCGCTTGTTCTTCCATGATTGCTTTGTCAATGTACGTCTAGTTTACATGCTACTATTTTCTTTCTTTCTAAATCAATGCAGTATCCTACTACATTACGTGGCAATCTCCTTTAACTGACATATACGTCCTATGAAACCCATACAACATATTGGATGCATTGTTGACAAATTCAAATAGAATAGTAAGGATCAACAGATTAAGTAATCCACAAATTATATGTCACTAACCAGCTTCTTGGCTACTGTAGGGATGTGACGCGTCTATATTGCTAGATGACACAGCGACTTTCACGGGTGAAAAAACAGCCCGACCAAACCAGAATTCCATCAGGGGCTTTGAAGTGATCGACGCGATAAAATCTCGAGTTGAAGCTGTATGTAATGCTACTGTATCTTGTGCCGATATTCTTGCACTTGCAGCTAGAGATGGAGTTGCATTGGTAACTATTTCTCATCCTTGTCATCTACTCCATTATGAAAGCAGGACATTGCTTTTTTCATGATATCATCACCTTACTTGAAATCTAAGTACATATTTTCCATCTACAGTTAGGAGGACCATCATGGAGAGTACCACTTGGGCGTAGAGATTCAAGGACAGCGAGCCTTAGTGATGCCAACAATGGACAACTCCCATCCCCTTTTACAGACCTAGCCACCCTCATCTCCACATTCTCTGCTAAAGGTCTTAATGCTCGTGATATGACCGCCCTTTCTGGTGGTCACGCCATCGGTTTAGCACGTTGCACCACCTTTAGAGGTCGTATCTACAATGACACAAACATTGATACTTTCTTTGCCACCAGGCAAAGGAGGAATTGCCCTGCTTCAGGTGGTGATAACAATTTGGCTCCACTCGATCAAACCCCGAACCGGTTCGATAATAGCTACTATAGAAACCTTGTGTTGAGGCGTGGACTGCTTCATACAGACCAAGAATTATTCAATAATGGATCACAAGATGCATTGGTCAGAACGTATAGTAGATTCTACAGAGTTTTTGCTAGAGATTTTGCTACTGCCATGGTCAAAATGGGCAATATTAGTCCACTCACTGGAACACGAGGTGAAATTAGAAGGAACTGCAGGGTGGTTAATTGATTACATGCCGTTTAATTATCGGTTAGGTATAATGTTTTTGTGATTTTAATTTATATTTTAATGTGTGGCACTTCAAATAAGCTTTCATTTAGTGAAATAGTAATATCTAAGAGTATAACCTTAAGTTTAGATATTTGATGTGCATGTGTTTCCTTATTATGAGCATTAAATGTTAGTAAAACAATTCAACTATGATGTATTTCTTTTAATAGAAAGTTCTCTCTCTCTCTCCCTACTTTTACGTTGAAAGGGAAAAAAGAAAAAATCATCAAATGTGAATTTCACAGTAAAATTATTTTATTACAAATAATTCAATTCAATCCACTATAATTGTTCTCTTACCTTTAACTTGAAGTGATTCGAAAGCCTAAATTTGAAACAGAACAACAGAATCCAACTCAAATAAAAAACAGTTAGAAAATAAAAATTATGACAAGTTAAAAAGAAAAAAAGAAATTGACATTTATATTTGGCATGTGATTAGTACCTTCTAGCAATAGCCAAGATCTTCAATATTAAATTGAAAAGATTACATAGAAAAATGAAATGATATTCAAAGAGTTTTTTTTCTTCATAGTTTTTGCTCAACGGAAAATCCAACAACTTCAATTACTTCCAAAGCTTTCCTTTGAACGATAATTTCGCTTTTCTTTACACTTAATCTTGTAAGCTTTAAACCTTTCTTTATATGAAATCTCGAATTTTCAAAACAATTTAAAATATTAAATCAGTAATAGTTAAAATCTTCACAATAAACACAATAGTAAAATCTCAAATTCTAAGTTATTCAACTAATAAGATAATAGATAAACTCCGAAGCGAATTATGTTATTTTGTAACTAATAAAACAATATGTCTCCTTATTTTTCCCACTTCCAAGTTGATTTTCCCAACACTACTATCCAAACCACTTATCTTTATTCCAAAGATATTAGAAGTTGCTTCAACCATGGATAGTTTCAAAATGAGAGTAGAATGTAGTTGTGGGAAGCCAAAAGTGTCGACTTGTGTATTGAGGTTAGAGCTTATATTTCTTCTTAACCTTGTTTTAATCTTAAGATTAGTGGTTTTTTGGATTAGTGAAGAATAGAAGTTAAGAAGAAAGATGTGTATGCATATGATGACCTAACTGCAGATGGAGGGGGAGAGGGAAGATTTTATGTGTTGATTTTTCTTGAGATCTCAAAGGGATTTTGTTAAGATTGGAATCGTACTTATATTGTACTTGAAGGATTTGACGAAGATAAGTTAAAATGGTAAAAGGGAATAGATAAGAGAGGTAAGATGATTGGAGTAGGCGGATGAAGAGAGAAGAAATGCACATATTTTTCTTGAAGAACTTGGAGAAATAGTGGAGTAGATCATATATGGGATTAAAATGTACTTGGAGGAGATCTTTAGATAGATATGAAAGAGATATAGAGAAAGAGAGAAAGCGAGAAAGCATTGGCAATGGTGGTGATGAGAAATATAAAATAAAATAAAGAAAGGGGGAGTTAGATCTTAGCTTCAATTGGTTTCTTGGAAATATTTGAAGGATCTTTGTGTAAGTGCCATATTTTACGTGAGAAGTTTTTAAGAATGTAGAAAGAAGGTGTTCAAGTGGTGTACAAGAAAAAGGGGGAGCTCTTGTGCTGATTTCTTGAAATCTTAAGTAGATTTTGCTTAGATGTTACTTGCATTTATGGGGATTTCTTTTTAATTTAAGAGATTTGGAGGAAGTAAGTTAAATGAAATAGTTAGATGAGTGAAGAGGGAAGGGTAGACATCTATAGGGAGAGAATCAATACATAAGGGACAAAAGTTTTAATTAGATTTTCATTTTTGATAATATGGTAAGATTTTATTAAAGATGATTTGTGGTGATAGTGGATATCACTAATATGGTTTTTTGTGAAGTTCTTAGTGGTTTGATAGTCGTTGATGGGGTAGACCTAAATAGTGATAGTAGATATCATTGATATGATTTTTGATGGAGTTCCTAGTGGTTTAATAGTCGCTGACAGTGGTGGACCTGCAAAACAGTCCCCTGTGGCGTAGTTAGTAAGGGCTCTCTAAAGTTTAAGTTAGTAAAAAAAGTATTAAGAGTTAAGAGAAAATGAGAGAATGTATTGGCTAAGAAGTATCCAAAGGGAATCCAAATTCCCTTACCTGGTGCTTCCCATCCTATTTATAAGTAAAGGTACTAACCTGCTCGGCCACATGGCAAAAGGGGATTAGCTGGGATGAAATATGAGGAGATGGCTATGTCAATATGAGAAAAGACTTCCATCTTTTTGTTGATTGGTAGAAGCTTGGGGATTGGGCCTATCACATTGTCATAGACGGCTGCCATAGCCTGGTGGTTAGACTCATGAGCTGTGTGTCAAGATGTCATTTAACATTTAATAAGGAGAGAGAAAGAACTAGGGAGGATGACAAGTCTGGCCATGTTAGGCAATGCACTTTGCAAAGGCCACTTTGAGCTAGTGACACTCTCCTTTCTAGTGGTTGGAAGGTAGAACATTAGATCTCTAAAAGTAGGCCTCGGGTGCTTAAAGCTCAATCTAGGAGTGCTTAAGGTTTTAGCTCTTTCTAAGGACCAAGTAGGCTCTCTAATCGCATGTACTTAAAGGGGAGCTTAGGGGATCATTCGCACTACGAGCTTTAGGGGTAACGCTAGCTAATATACTCGAGTTATCCCGTGTAATTGGTGTAAGAAAGTGTTTAGCAAAGGCGAGAGGGGCTCCCAAGTGTTGAATCAATAAGTTCTTGTATGTGATTTTGATAAGAACAAAACCATGAAAATTATGTTAAATTAATCATTGATTATGAACCTTTTTGCAAATCTTATAAAAACATGGTTAATTTGATAAAGAACTCAAATTATCATTATAACACTGTTTTACATGATACCTTTGTAATATAACTTGTTTTTGAAAGAAGTAAAAGGGAATAGAACTATTTGTTGTATCTTAGTGTATATTGTTCAGCTATTCTGGTGTGAACCGTCCGGCTGGTTTCTATAGATTCATAGCAGGTGATGGACTGTCCGATTGGTTATCCCTGGACCGTTTGGCTGGTTATCTGTAGACCATCCGACTGGTTGCTATCGATTAGTAGTAGGTGATGGACTGTATGGCTGGTTGTCTTTGGACTGTCTGGCTGGTTGCTGCAGATTAGTAGCAATTGATGGGCTGGTTGTCCCTAAACCGTCTGGCTGGTTGCTATAGGTTAGTAAGCTATGTTGAACCATGCGATTGGTGACCTGAAGATCGTCCGAATGGTGACCTTATTTGAATAGACTGTTTAGCTGGTCCCACTTGAACTATTCGGCTGGTCCACAAGGAAAAGAGCCATTACAAAGCATTAAATAAAGAGAGAAGTGGACCAATGGCTAGATTTTCTTAAGAGGCTATAAATACAAATTGTTGGGTAGTTGAAGGACAAGAAATAGAGCTAGAAATTTGCAATCATTCTTTTTGTTCACTCTCCCTTTGTCTTGTATCCTTAATTTGCTAAATCATTTGTAAAACCCTAGTATAGTGCAATCATCTAATATAGTGCAAAGTGATTTATACTTGCAAAAACTTTGAGAGAGTATACTATACTTGAGATTGAGTTTGTTTTTAGAGTTGTTGTGATTGAGAATCTTGTAAAATCAAAATTGGGTGAGTTGTGAATGTGAAATTTGTATAATTAAGTTTGTGTTTGTACAGCTCTTTGAGCTTAGATTGAGAAATTAATAAAGTGATGTAAAGTCCTCGGTTTAAGGCATTGTGTGCCCTTAGAGAGTAAGTGGTGGTCCGAACTCCACATTAAATCTGAGCTTGATTTTCTCTATCCCTATCTCTTTTATTTTCCACACATATTATTGTTTTATCACTATCTTGATTATACTAATTGTTGTTTGATTATTTTAATATTGCACTCATTTAGTTACTTAAATCAAGAAAATGATATTAAATTAAAATTTGGGGCATTAAACTTAATTCACACTCCACCCCCCACCCCTTAAGTTGCTAATATAGTTTTTCATTTGGTATTAGAGTAAGGTCTTTTAAATTTATTGCTTAATCGCATTTAGAGTAAAGATCATGACATTGAACACACTAAGCTTCATAGAAGGGCAAGCAATAAAGAGACCACAACTCTTAATTGGGAGTAATTATCCTTATTGGAAGTATAAGATGATCATATTCTTAAAAGTACAAAATAAATTGTTGTGGCAAGTAGTTGATAAAAGATCATTTAAGATAGAAGGTAAGGAAGAAAGGAATTATACCAAAAATGATTGGAAATTACTTGATTTAAATGAAATAGCTACGAATATCTTGCATTGTGCAATCAATGAATATGACTTTAATAGAGTTTGTACATGCAAGAGTGATAAGGAAATTTAGGAAGAATTAAAAAGCACATATAAAGGAACTAGTCGTGTTAAAGACACAAAGATAAGCTTGCTTTGTGGCCAATTTGAAAATTTTAAGATGGTTCCTAATGAATCAATTGATGAAATACATAATCGGTTCATTAACATAATCAATCCTTTAAATGTTCTTGGTAAATCATTTGCTAATCTTGAAATTAATTCCAAAATTCTTAAGACTTTATCGAAGGATTAGGAAGCCAAGAGAACCATAATTGAGGAAGCTCATGATCTTAACACAATGTCAAAGGAGTAACTTCTTAAAACTCTTAAGACTCATGAGATGATTAAGAGGTAAGAAGAAGAGTCCAAAAAAAAAAAAATTGCTTGGAAAGCAATTGATGCGAGCTCAAGTAGTGATGAAAGCGAGGATGATGATAATGTGGCCACGATCACAAGAAATTTCAAAAAGTTCATGAAGTTCAATAGCAAATTTGCGAAAGATAAGGATAAAAACATATCTCGATCAAGGAAGCAAAAGAAGGAAGCAATTAAGTGCTATAATTACCAAAACCGGGTCACATTCAACAATATTGCCCGGGTCTTAAGAAATCCAAGAAAAGAGCAAGGAAAAAGACCATGATGGCAACTTGAAGTGACAGCGATTTAAGTGACTCGGATGGAGAAATGTATTTCATGGCCATGGACAATGAGGTATGTTCTACTTCTAGTGACTCTTCATTTGATGAGCTAAAAAATATGTATGATGAGTTATTTAAAGAATTTATTAAGGTTCAAAAGAAAAATAAGATGATGAAACAAATGATGATTGAAATAGAAAGTGAATTTGATCTATTTAGAAATAAATAATAAAATGAATGATGTCAAAGAAAGTTTAGGAGGACAATGCGCACTTGAGATTAAAATTTGCTAAATTGAATAGAAACAATGAAGAATTGAGTCTTAAGAATGAGGAGCTAGCTAAGGAAAATGATAAATTAAATGAAAAGTGTAATTTTCTTAAAACAAAAGTTGATAGCATGAAAAATGAGGATAATATGATTAATAACCTAGGAGAACTTCAAATTGAAAACACTATCTTAAAGTTTAGCCTAGCTAATTCAAAACAAATTATAACCAAGTTCGTGAATGGAGAAAAGAATTTAGATAAGCTTGTTGGCTTTCAAAGGTAAGGATTAAACAAAACTAAAAATAAAACTGAAATTAGCTATAGTAGGGAATATATTTACAAATCTTACAAAAGTAACAACTTTGTAAAAGCAACAACTAAAACTTATAACTACTAAGGTAGATATGGTCATATTACTTATACATGTACAATAAGTCACAATACCAATTTAAATCATTAATGCAATATGGTTTGGGTTCCAAAGAATAAGGATATATCAATACTAGTAACCACAAAGGACCTAAATTCGCATGAATACCAAATAAGCAATTACACGTTTTTGTAGAAATTTCAAGTACAAGCAACTCAAGAAACTCAAATGGTGAATGCTCAAATAAAATTTGGAATGCCTCCAATATAGTATTTAATTTAAGAAACTCATTCAAGTAGTTTTTATAGAATAATTAACATATTTTGTGTATACTTAAAATTCTATATACTTATTAGGCTTTCATTTGCTCATTTTTGCTATATCTTGATCTTCATGTCAAATATGTGTTCACGTGTGTTTAAATGTGCTAATATCTCATGTTTAAATGGTTAATTTTATATAGTTATGAAACTATATAAATTTGACCTCTCCTTAACTACATTTGAACCTTCATAAGCATTTGGGAACTCACATAACGTCTTTGCAATTAATTGCTTTCCAAACTATATTTATACTCTCACCTTGTTCCAATACACATTTAAATCTTGCTTCGAATGGATAATTGCAAATATCGTACATTTTGCGCACATTTAAAGTTACTCAGGTATGTTTAAGATCATATGTGCACAATTTTGCTATGCCTTGATTTTTTCACTTAAAACCTATTCCTGCATGTTCAATTTTGTCCATTGATTGTAGTTAAATGATTGATTTGATTAGTTTTGTTTTTGTGTAATTTTGATTCCCTTAAACCCAAATTAGATTCTTATTGATGGTTGGGAAGTCACATAATCATTTTACTCATTTGCATATTATATATCTTAATCATGCTATTTTTGTGCCTATAAATATTATTGAAACTTACTTAAAATACCGACTTGTCATAAACTTAACTTAGTATGCATATTTATCATTAAGCTCAATTTATGCTCAAAGTAGTTGATTTTGATGATCTTAAGTAATGATTTTTTGATAAAATGTCTTTCCCTTTAAACCAAATGGTTTATAACATAATATTAGGTCTTAGGAACATGCTCACTAGGCTTCTTGCATAAATTTCATCCTTTGATGTGTTTTGTACACAATCGATTCCATACTTGTTGAAGTTTTTTTTATGCACATCCTTCTCATTTGATGATTTCCAAGTTAAATGAAGGCTTTTTACATGCATATTTTAACTTATAAGTCATGTTTAAATGGTTATATTTATTTCATTGTGAATTGATGTGTTTTTTGACTCCCTTAAACTGCTAAAAAAACTAAGCTAAAGCTAGACATTTAGAACATCCTATTTTAATCTAGCCTAAATTGCAAAGTTATAATTGTTAGACATGCTTCATTTAAGCTTATATAATCAGTTGAGATAAGATTTGTTTGAATGTTGTGAAGAGTCCATGAGTTAAGTGGAAATTTCAAGCGACCAATACAATCTATATGCAACCATGTGGACAGTTCAATTATACCATCCAGATGGTTGTTACAAAATTGGCAAACCAATGTGTTTTCTATTTGTATATGAACTTGAACTCTAGCCAACCTTTGTTCTGTTCTGTAGCTTATATATGTTATCTATTAGTTCTTAAGATTGTCTTTAGTTATCTCTTTTTTATTATGTACTGACTCTAGATTTTGGCTATCGGCCTTTTGTTAGAATACTTATATGTATTTATGATATCTCTTAAGAACTTAGGCTACTTGGATATATAAAATATCTTGTTACAATGAGAAATTAGCTACTGTCTTAAGAATGATTGTCCATTATATTGCTTGGTTATATGGGCTATTGAATTATGTTCTTTTGATGGTGGCATACCCCAAGGCTTAAGCCGGGCTTTTGCTGGATTTCTTACTTGCTTTTCTCTTCCTCTTTACCACATGGAATCCCATCTTTTTTATGAGGCCAAGGTAGGAGAAGATTATATTATTTGGTAAGTGTATTATAAATATTAGATAGATGTTATTCTCTTTAAATTATCAGTTCAATTCCTATATAAATTATATTGTTTTCTGAAGATTTCTCTAAATTAATAAAAGAACACAATGAGGTTTATCTATCATAAATCAAGTTTTACATTGATTATATTGGCAAGCTTTTCTTGAGATGTTGTCTATAAAAAGAGGTTTACTTACTCAATTCACTAATTGTAGGTATAAAGTAATAATTATGCATTGAAAATGTAAATTATTAATATCGTGCCTAATAATTAATAGAGTACAAATCATTAATCTTAGTGCCTAATAATTAATAAATTGAAATAGTCAAAATTTTAAATTCTCATAATTTATTAGTATTTTTTTAAATAAAAAATAAAGATAAAAGAATATTTTTTCTTTATTAAAAAAAAATCGAGCGATGCACAAATTAAAAACTGACCAATCAAACAGTCGAATCCAATGAGTCGAGCCGATCTCGATTCAAGGAGAACCAGGCTCTTTGACCCAACGAGTCTAGGTTGGGTCAAGTCTACATCTACCTACTATTTACCTACTAAGTAATAATGAATCTAGACAATTATAAAAATAGGGTTTTTTTAGTGGATCTTGGATTTAAACCCTAATAAACCCCTCCGTTTCCGTTGGTTTCTACTAGACCACAATTTGGGGCTTTGAATAAATCTTTCAGCAATTTTCTTGAGTGAGTTAAAATACTAAATAAATCAAGTTAATTAGACACAAAATCATAAAATCACGAAAGTTTTACAGTAAACTGGTAATAACGCGGTTGTATACCAAGGATGATGATCAAATTGCCGAGTTTACAATCCCATCCGTAAAGTTTAGAATTTGCATTGATCATTCAATATTGACATTATTACGTTCTCTATGTCTTTTTTTTTTTTTTTCTATCCCCCAAAGTACTATGATTTTCCAACATTTCCCTTCCCTATCCTCTCTGTTGAAGAAGTAATAAATTAATTGAGTTGAGAGATACAGGGTCAACGAACCCACGTATCAATTTAAAGTCGAGTTAAAGGTAGATATGTTTAGTCGGATTTTCATTCATATTTTCTTATGTAATGTAGCTACTATTACATAAACCATGACACTCTCCTTATCTTGGAAGTTAATTATAGTCTCAATTGTGGGTTATAAACTTTGATGGAGTTATACCGATGCATTCTTCATAATGAATTCAATAAAATTTATAATCAAAATTCTGGAGATTATACTTTTTCAATTGTTAAATTTATAATATTTTATTAATAAAAACGTTTTCAAACCATAAACCAAACTCTATCAAATCCTTTTTTAATGTTTGAACCATATGACCAGGTTGGATTTAAAAAAAAAAAAAAGAACTGTTAATTTTAAATTTAGTTTGGTAGGAGAGCCAACTGGACCGTAGAAAAAAATAAAGAAAATTTAAAAAATTAATTAATCATATTAAAGATTACAATAAAGTGCAATATTATGATTTCAAAACTTGATGTAGGGTTTTCTTTGTGTTTCAATGGTATATTTATTCCATATTATAAAAATAAATTTTTTATATTACTAAATACTCGCTGTAAATTTTTTAGCTTTAGCCAAATATGCGGGGATATTTTTGTGCAAAAACTTTGACTAATGTACAAATCAAATAATAGAATAAAGAATTTTTCCAATATTATATCATAAGAACGTGATAAGCAGATGATGCCTCTTAGGAAATCTCATAATAGAAGGAAAAGTCGTATTAACACCATCTTCATTTGAAATTTGCGAAGTATATTTAATGCTATGGCTCTTGCCGTGAGACTGAAAGACCAATTCAACGAAGTGCATGCAAAGGCTGGCTTTTTTATCCTTATCATTTATTTTGCAAAAGGAAAACAAAAGTCAACCGTTATTTTCTCTACTTTTGGTCCAAACTAATCTCTTGGAAGTAAAGTAAACTCTCAAGGCATGCATGCATATACGCGTACGAAGCAGCAAAGTTTGAAACTTTTGCAAGAAAGGCCACCTTTCTTTTGAAAATGCAATGTTTCTTAGTCTATAAATAGAGACCCCGTAATAGTAAGCTATATACAACAAAACACAAAACAATTTAGTCTTTGAATTATAGTTCTTGGTAGCTTTTTTCACTATTATCAACATGGCCTCACATGCCACTTCGCTTTTTTCCATCATAGCTATTATCTTAGCTTCTTCGGCTAATGCTCAGCTAACACCAAATTTTTATGCAAGAACTTGCCCTAATGTCCAGACCACAGTCCGTAATGCAATGGCTCAAGCTGTTCGCAGAGAAGCCAGGATGGGTGCCTCTATCCTCCGTTTGTTCTTTCATGATTGCTTTGTAAATGTTCGTATATATACATATGACTATTTACTTTATTTTTATATCCATCGAGTATTATTTCATTACGTTGCATTTCCTTCACCTTACATACTCGCATATGTATTTTATGAACTGCAAAAAATATATTTTTATAGATGCATGCAACCTACGGAATCCATTGAAAGTATATAAAAAAAAAGAAGTAATAATACATAACAAATAACTCTGAATAGTGATGAAAATATAAAATAATTAGTATTATTGTAAATCACTGACTTAGCTTCTTGTTAACTATACAGGGATGTGATGCATCTATATTGCTAGATGATACAGCAACTTTTACGGGTGAAAAGACTGCTCGTCCGAACCAGAATTCAATTAGAGGCTTTGAAGTGATCGATACGATAAAATCTCGCGTTGAAGCTGCATGCAATGCCACCGTCTCTTGTGCCGACATTCTTGCACTTGCAGCTAGAGATGGAGTTGTCTTGGTAACAACTACTGTTCCTCCCTTATTATATCAACTTCAATACATCATATAGAATCACTTTCTCCATAACCTTACTCCACCTTCATCATTTTTTACATAATTATATTATCTAGTTAGGTCGTTATTAAGAACAAACGTTTACTAGTATTCAATGAATTTCAATATGATATATCAATAATAATAATAATAATAATAATAATGTTTGTGTTTTCTTTAACAGTTAGGAGGACCATCATGGAGGGTTCCATTGGGGCGTAGAGATGCAAGGACAGCCAGCCTTAACGATGCCAACAATGGACAAATCCCATCCCCCTTGACAGACCTCGCCACCCTCATCTCCACGTTCTCCGCCAAAGGCCTCAATGCTCGCGATATGACTGCCCTTTCGGGTGGTCACGTGATCGGTTTAGCACGTTGCACCACCTTCAGAAACCGTATCTACAACGACACAAACATCGACTCTACCTTTGCCACTACAAGAAGGGCCAATTGCCCCGCTTCGGGTGGTGATAACAATTTGGCTCCACTCGATCAGACCCCTAACCAATTCGATAACAGTTATTATAGAAACCTTGTGTTGAGGCGTGGGCTACTTCATACAGACCAAGAATTGTTCAATAACGGATCACAAGATGCACTTGTCAGGACTTACAGTAACAACTATAGAGCTTTTGCTAGTGATTTTGCGGCTGCCATGGTTAAGATGAGCAACATTAGTCCACTCACAGGAACACAAGGCGAAATCAGAAGCAACTGCAGGGTCGTCAACTAATGATATGCTACTTTATTGTTTAAAGCCGCAATGTCGGTCTATACATTAACGTGTGTCTACTTGAAATAAGCTTTAATTTGGCAAAGTAGAAATATATAAGTAAAAGGTCTTTCTTTCTCATAAGTTTTTTTTTTTTTTTTTTGGCCGAATCTTTCTTTCTCATAAGCTTAGAGATTTAAATTGTATGCTAATTATTTTTCTCTTTTTATCTTTTATTTGGCTGGAACTTTGATTATTAAATGTCAATAGAAATCTCTCTCTCTCTCTCCCTTTACATTGAAATGTAAAATTTCATTGTAATCAAACCCATTGTAGTTATTCTTTTACCATTAACTTGAATGATTTGAAACGGGGCAGTACTTAAATATGAAAAGTTTCGAAGCAACACAATAAACATGTCTAGTTTATATCAAACACAAGCATAAAATAAAATAAAAAATTATGATATAACAATTTGAATTAAAATTGAGAATACTTTTTTGAATTTATTGACTTCTGCTTCTCGATCATAAGGGAGGAACCGTGGAAGCTTCTGCCTCCCGATCATAAAAGAGGAAAGTTCTTTTTAAAATATTCTTGTTTGGGCATGTGATTCCTATTGTTCTTGTAATAACTACGGTATCTAATATTAAATACTAACTATTATTTATGAAATTGACATAAAGGAAGTTAAAATAAAATTCAAAAACACAAAATGAGGGCCGACTCAATTGTAGTGGTCACTTAAGCACAAATATAAAGTTTTTTTTTATGGTAATTTAAAATTGACTAAGATTAATAACTATAGAAAATATTTTAGGAATAGTTTTTTTTTTTTTTTTGGTAGGAAGAACTTTAGTCAAACCAAAAGAAAATAAAGTGTAAGCCTCGTAATCTGGTGTTTGAGATTTGATCTATAAAGTTTAGAGCATTCAAATAAATTGTTCAATTAAACCTAAATTTTACGACGAAACTATGAATATTAGTAAAAGGATCCCCTGAGTTTGAATTTTAAGAAACAAATAATAAAATAATTAATTATTATAATATTAAATTATATGTATATTATCCGTTATTTATTGAAAATACGTAAAACGAGTTTCAATAAGTAATGAATTAATAGAGATAAATTATATGTATACTAAAAATTATAAAATAATTTAAATAATATTTAGAAATATTTATTTATACCATATATATTTATTTATATGTAGATAAAAATATGCAAAATTTCTTAAAATACCTGAAATATACTAAAACAATGCTAAATAATTAAAGAAAATTCAAAGTAGAGGTTCGTAGTGGGTAAGTTGTTATTTAGTTGTGCTTACTACTATATAGTATATAGTATTGGTTGTAGTAAAATGTGTTGTGGTTGAGATAGAGTTAATTGTGGGTATTTAAGTTAGAAGAAGGTGTAGTAATTCGCTGTTATGTATGCCCTGTTGTACTTTGTTTTGAGCTACGAAAATAAAACAAGTATTCCTATGAGATAGTGAGTTAAGTATTTAGAAAATGTATGCGTATTGTTCTACGAGAAGCATTAGTGTTGAGAAAAGGATGATTGACTTGGATGCAAACGCTGGTATTGAAGATAATACAGTAGTGTCGTCTCAATGGCCAACAACCCTAAAATATACTCAGAAGCATAGATGAATGAATTAATGAAATGTCTAATTTGATAGCCAACCTAACTAAAGTTGTTCATGTATTAGCCTTTCGACTTGCTGATGTTGTTCAAAACACTTCCCAAGCTACTCAGTCCATGAGAGGACAAATCCCGTATGTAGAGAAGGATTGACATGGGTAAAGTAGACGAAGAGGATAAAAAAGAAAAGTATGTTGAAGTAGAGGAATAAGCTCAAGCATACTAAGCTACTGACCTTATGAAGCTTTAAATCCCAAACTTCAATGATTCAAGAAATGTCCATGACTATCTCTATGAAAAGAAAAAGTCAAGTAAGTTTTTTACTACTATCAGTATGAGGATCGTGAGAAAATGAAAGCTGTCGTTGGAGAGTTCTTAGGATATGCTATGATGTGATGGAAAAACTTACAAGCCATGAGAAGGAGAGAAGGACAGAGAGAGGTTAGCACTTGGCTTGAGATGAAAAGATTCCTCAAAAATAGGTTTATACTAGATACTTTTGCTTGACTTCAAGAGCTAAGACAAAGAAGCCCAACTGTTGATGAGTATGTTAAAAAAATTCTAGATGCTTATGATCCGATATGAGGTAAATGAACCTTCAGCTTAGATAGTTTTCAAATTCCTTATTGGATTGAGGTATGATATTCAAGACTAAGTGGAATTACAACATTTTTCCATACTAGATGAGGCCATCAAAATTGCCTAGCAAGTAGAGAGACGAAAGAGGAATATGTTCAGTCAACCTCTAATGAATAGACTTAGCTAATCTCACTGACCTACTTAGAGCAGTAGCCGAGCTTCCCAAAGCTCTAACCCTAGTAAAAGAGCTGAGATAGTAACTAAGCTGAAGGGTTACCCTATTGACTAGGAGTTGTCAATGATAACTTTTAAGAAGGGACAAGGGTTTTGAAGAAAGACGAGTTAAGTCAAGGATTTGGGTATATGATTGCCCAAGGCCCAAACAAACGGACTATGATCATGAATAGAGATGCCTTGAAGGTTGAAGTAGATAGTATAGATGAGGAATCGGAGGAGAAAAAAAAGTTGGAGGAAGAAGCTAAAGTTAATGATGAGCTAGTTGAAGAAGATATGTTTGCTAAGGATTTGGATAAGCTGACCTTAGTTGTCAGAGGAGCAATAAGCATTGAACCATCAGTTGAGGAAGAACAACGTGAGAACTTGTTTCACATCACCTATAAGGTGAACGAGTAAGTATGTGCACTCATAGTAGATAGTGGGAGTTGCATTAATGTAACATCTATTAAGCTAGTTAAGAAGTTCAAGTTGCCAACTATCTCACAACTAAAGCCATATAAATTGCATTAGCTAAATGTGAAGGGAACATTACACGTTACTTAGTAAGTATGTTCCCGATCTCCACTAGGAACTATTCTAATTAAATTTTCTATGATATGCTACCTATTTATGCATCTCATATGTTACTAAGCTGACTTTGGCTTTTTGATTATTCACGATGGGTTTAGAAACACATATGTGTTTGAAAAAGATGGGAGAAAAACCACCTTAAACCTTATGACACCGAGCTAAGTTAAAAAGCTGCAAGCTAAACTTGCTCAAAGATTAAAGAAGGCCTTGATTCTAAGTTGTACCGAGCTTCAAGAAGCTATTAAAGTTGACATACCAGCATTCATGTTGACTAGGTTACTATTAGAGCTAAAGAAGCAAGTTGAACTACCTGTCACGCCCCGAACAAGAAGAGTCATAACAGTTCCGCCGTGTAAACTAATCTAAGATAGAAGCTGACCTCACAGCTGCTATCGTAGACGCAATTTACACAAGGCGTACAACTCAACCAGCTTGAAACGTCTGTTTTGTCATCTGTTAATATCCAAACCTGTAGTAGAGCTTATACAAAATACTTGTTCTATACAATCTGCTGTTTAATACCACAACAGTAATTATACAAACATTTCACATCTAAGGGTAAAGTTTACAATCAGAGTTTATTAAAAACCACAGGTTTACGATTTATATACAATAAGTTAGAAAACTAATGGGCTCCTAGGGAATTCCCATTTAGTTTTCTTCAAAACTTAAAGACAAGACAAAAGCTTAGGTTCAGTTAAGTTCCTCGATCCTCACTTTCCCACACAGCAGCACACTAACCTGAGAACGGTGGTACCTGAACATCTTTGCCTTCACTCAGCACCTGCAAAAGGGTCTGTAGGGGTGTGAGCACAACTAGCTTAGTAAGTGGGGCGGAGTCAGAAGAGTACTTTACAGTCACAAATAAGGTTAATATTTATGATGAAATGCAATGCAATCACTCAAATGAAAACATCGCACAGTGTTAACCGGTCCACTGTGAGATTAGAGAAATTTCATCCGCTCCAACCCGGATTGAGGAGTTTTACCGCGATTCAAGTCAGACCAAACCAGGGCTTGTGCAATGGGGAACACCCCCCTCCCATGACCGCCTTTGAACCACGGCCCCCAACCTTGCCGCGACCTCCTTGCCTATCACTTAGTTCGACTAAGGGTGGGGAAAGGACCATTTCAGCTATCCTCATCGAAGGAAGTTGGTATTTAGCCTAACACTCTTATTTGTTTCCCCTAACGGGTGATTATGCATGACCAATTACACTTTAGTCGAGTAACCGTTAGTGTTAATTAGGGGGTGACCAACAAGTTCACACAATACAGAATCCATGCAAATATGCAGAACAGCACACCAAGGAGTTGAACTCCTGTTACAACAGAGTATCATTCACACACATAGCATGCGCATAATCATCTAACTACAAACACAACCAGGAGTACTCTTGGGTCTCCGGATACTTTTAAACAGTACCCAAACAGCAGCGAAACTACCATCCCAACTTACTTGTTTAGATGTTCGCTCTTACTGACTTGAATTGTCAACCGTCTTTGGAAGGTCCTAATTACACAAAAGGTCCAAATTTAGTTTTCGTGATAATTACGAAAACATTAGCGTTTAATCTATAATGGTTATATATATATATATATTATTTTCATAAAATACAGTCATGTTATTACTATATATTGAATTAAATTATTAATAATTATAACAAAAATTTCCATTAATCCCATCTGATCAGCAATCCTTTATATAGCTTTTGGTTAATTCATTTTAGCCTATTAATATTACAATTATACCCCAACTTGTAATTTAAGCTATTTACTTGATAAATTCGTAATAAATAGTTCGGGTTACCAAATAATTCCCCGAAAATTTCTATGGACTTCTAAAAATATAGGGAATTCAGTTATCACTTGATTTCAAGTTTCCGACCGATTGCCTATTTTTTCATATTGACGATTTTACCCCTAAATTTGATAAATTATCCAATTATAATTCTTTTAGCATCCAATTAATTTCAATCTGACTCATTACTATTACTATTCATAATAGATCAGTACATATCCATTTTATCAATTAATTTCATAATTTCCTATTAAATTTGTAATTTCAGCCTATTTTCGAGCTAATTTCAGGCCTAAAAATTCAATAAATATTTAAATTATTCAAATCAAAATTCGGGCTATGTAGCAATTACCTATATATCATATACATCCTACACAAAAATTTTCAGCTGGAAACAACATCATATAGTACATTTATTTCATAAATATATATTCGGATGAACAGTATATTTCTTAATAAAGTATATTAAATATTACGAATTTTGCAAAAATAAAAATATCACATGAAAGCATGTCTAAAATAACCTAAGTGTATTTTTTTTCATAATTTTCTGGGCGGATTTACGATTTTTTAAAAATTATTGAAAAACAGAGCAAGAATTTGACCTTGCTGTTCTTGGGTGCTCCGGTGGCCGTGGGGTGGTGGGTGGTTGTCGGAACGCCTAGACGCTGGAGGTACTCCTTAGTGGTGGAGTGGCGTAACAGCAGATCAAAGGAAACCCTACTAACTAACCTTGCTCGGTAATTGTTCTGTTTTTCTCTTTTTTTTTATTTTCTATGATTTTTTCTTGATTTTTCTTTCTGTTGTTTTTGGTTCCAAATTGCTAAACATTGTCATTCTGCTGCTAGGATAATTTTTATAGAGAGTTCTTTCACCGCCTATGATTTTTCTTTATTTTTTTCTTTTGTTTTTTCCTATTTTAGCTAAGCATGTGGTGTCCTAATGTAATAGCTTTGCTTTTTGAATCAGCAATGCAATGTTTCTTCTCCTGCCACGCCTCCTTCCAGCAATCTCAATGTTATTTAAATAATTTTTCTTTTTCTTTTATTAAATAATTACTTAAATATAGATATTATATGTTAAAATTAATTATTTAATTAATATACAAAATTATTCCCTATGTAAATAACATGTGAAATATATAACTTTACTCATATAATTAAGGTTCTAGCATATCTTTTATTTTTAGGATACATTCTAAGGTTAATTTCATGAATTCAACACAATAAATATATAATTACACAATTTTGGGTTAATTTACGGGTATAATTATTATTTGTACCGGGTGTACTAAAAAATTACGTGTATTTTTTTATAGTAAATTATCCTACATTATCTCATTTATAGCTCAATTAACTTATCTCTAAGTTCTAGTTGCAATCTAAGTTCAATTTTAGGAGTTCTGAACATTTTAGTGCTTTAGTTAATATTCCAATTTCTAAGGGCAAAATTGGGATTTCGGGTCATTATTACTAAAATCTAACTTCACTATAATATCTCGACTAACTTTTTTATTCTAGTCACAAAGTTTGGGCTCAATTGGATAAGTTACTCTAAAAGCTCTAAATCTGAGCTCGGTTGTCCTAAACTCAATTTTGGGAGCTTACACTACCCCTAGAGATCAAAGAGTTACTAAATCAGTATGTAAACCTGTTTCCTAAGCAAAACCCTAAAGGATTACCCCCTTTTCATGGCATTAGCCATTGCATTGTTTTGATACTTGGTGTAATCTTACGAAACAAACCAGCTTATTGGATGAGCTACGAACAAGCTACCAAACTCTAGAGGCAAGTGAACAAGTTGCTAGAAAAAGGATACGTAAGAGAAAGTCTCAACCCTTGCATTGTACCTACGTTTTATGTCGAAGAAGGTTAAAATTAGGAGAATGTGTATGGATAGTAAAGTAGTAAACAAGATCACAATCAAGTATAAGTACCCCATTTTGAAGTTAGATGATATGTTAGACGAACTGAGTAGTGCTAGAGTGTTTAGCAAGATTGACCTGAAGTCAGGTTATCACCAGATTCGTATGAGGTAAAGTGATGAGTAGGAAACTGCTTTCAAAACTTGACATAGTTTATATAAGTAGATGGTAATGCCATTTGGACTATCAAACACTCCAAGGACTTCTATGAGACAGATGAACCGTATCTAAGATTTTTTATCAAGAAGTTCGTAGTGGTTTACTTCGATAATATCCTTGTATATAGTGCTAACCTGGCAAGTCATATCGACCATCTTTGATTTATTTTCGATATCCTTCATGTAGAGAAATTGTTTGGAATTCGAGCCATTGTTGAGTGGCTAACCCCATCTTCTTATGTTGAGGTAAGGAGTTTCCATAGATTGGTTTCCTTTTATCATTGTTTTATTCAAAGCTTTGGTTCAATAGTTGTACCCCTTACCAAGCTAATGAAGAAGAACTTGAAGTTTAAGTGGGGAGAGAAAGAGGAGAGGAGTTTTACCAAGGTAAAAGCGAGGTTGACATCTGCCCCAGTTTTGACTTTGCTTAATTTTGAGAAGGTATTCAAGTTATAATGCAATTGATCAAGTGTCAGCATCGACATCAGAGCTATATTGATGCAAGAAGGCTAACTTGTTGCCTATCATGGCCAAAAGCTTTAGGGAGCACAATTGAACTACTTTGTGTATGATAAGGAACTCTTAGTATTGATTCGAGCACTTTATGTATGGCAACACTATCTTTGGCCAAAAGAATTCACCATATACACTGACCATGAGTCCTTGAGATATTTGAGGAGTCAATAAAAGTTATCAAAGCCCAATGGATTGAATTTCTAGAGGGATTCAACTTTGTGATTAAGTACAAACAAGGTAAAGCCAACATAATTACCGACATCCCATCAAAAAGGCATATTCTTCTCACAAAGCTACAAACCTGACTTTTGGGGTTTGCAAGCATTAAGGAACAGTACCAACAAGACCCTTACTTTGGCCCCATATATAGACATTGTAGAGAGGATAGAATAGTTGATGAATATTATATAGAGGACGATTACCTATTCTGAGGTGGCAAGCTATGCGTATCGACTTATTCCATATGATAGTTCTTAGTAAGGGAAGCTTATAATGGAGGGCTCTTTAGACATTTTGGAGAGAAAAGGACATTTGAGCTATTGAATGTAAGGTTCTTTTGGCCTAAGATGAGGTGAGACATGCATCATGTGGTTGAGAGTTGTGCAACTTGCACAAAGGTAAAAAGCCATACTAAGTAAGGGAGAGCAATGCCTCTACTTATACTAACCAAACCGTGGGTTCACCTAAGTATAAATTTTGTCCTTAGACTACCTTGAATTACCCAAAGCAAAGATTTTATGATGGTTGTCATGGACAAATTTAGTAAGATGGTACACTTTGTAGCGTGCACCGAAACTAACGATACTTCGGCTATTACTTTTTTTGTTTTTGTAGGAAATTATTTGCTTGCATGGAGTAACAAAGAATATGTTGTTAGATCACAACCTAGAATTCTTAAGCCATTTATGGAGAACTCTTTATCATCGGATGGGAACCAAATTACTTTTTAGTACCTCTTACCACCCCCAAACCAATGGACAAATAAAAGTCATCAACCACACCCTAGGATCACTACTCCAAGCTGTAGTGGAAAAGAACTTAACCAATTGGAACATCTACCCCCCAACGATAGAGTTTTCCTACAACAGAACCATGCACGCTGACATCAATCATGCCCCATTTGAAGTTTTCTATGGTTTCAATCCTGAGTTGGGACTAAGAAGACCTAGAAGCAATAACTCGAGCTTAGTCCCTTCAACAGATTTACTAGCAAGTTGCTTCGCACGTCTACTGAGCAGCCAAGAAGCTAAGAGAGAAAGGCAAAGGTAGGAAGACTAAGTAGTTTTGGCCCAGTGACCAAGTATGGTTACACTTAAGTAAGGAGATGTTCTCTAAGAAGAGAAAGAACAAATTGTTTACTAGAGCTGAAGGACAAAATCCTTTAGAAAGTTAATAACAATGCCTACCAGTTAAAGTTACCTCGGGACTTTGGAGTGTTCAATGTGTTTAATATTGTCGACCTTAGTCCCTACCAACCTAAGGAAAAATTGAGTGAGAACTAACCAAATTTAACCCAAAATCCCAATCAACTTAGTAAGGATGATAGGAATCAAGCCACCAAACCTTTGACCTAAGCTCGAGCTTAAGGACTTGAAAGCATGGTAAGGTAGATTCTCTCTTTACGACCAACATCTGAAAAGTCCAAGTTGCTACAATTTGTCAACCTGTTGTCCTATTTGAGCCAAACTCTTCCATACTTATCAATAATCTCTAACTACTGACTCGAGACACATTCGAACAATAGCTCGGCCCGCTTAATCACCAACTTAACCTATCTAAATCTATCTACTCAAAGCTTAACTGTGCTAAATTCACCCCAAAAGAATTATCAAGTCAACTCGGCATCACTACTCGACAATAGCTAAGTTAATCATACAATTTTGTTTGTTTTTGCCAAAAGTACTCCCTTAGGTTCCAGCCACGTGTCTAAGTACTCGTGTGATAAAATCTTCCGTACAAGATAGATGATTTTCTTGATTTTTCGTTTATACACCTTTAATATTCCTTGTACATTGCTCATTTTGGATAAAACCCTTTTTAGTCATTTCCATTTATAATAGTTGCCTTAATACTTCAGGTATAAATATCCTTATAAATATAGTCGCAGACATTATTAATAGATATTTTTTCATCAATATAAAATATTTTGTAAGCATTCTCTTTGCTTACTTCACTCTGATCCTAACCCTTAAGTAAGGTTAGATGGCGAATACCCTTACTGAGTTAACTCAAATGTCATATCAAGGTAAGTCGTGAGCTTACAGAGATCCTTAGTGCATCACATCGTCAAATTCATCTGTGGTATGCTTGTTTACTTCATGGTTTTCGTACATTTCCATCCTCATTTTCAAGCTTTCTCCAAGCTTAAACCCACCCCTATACGGTCAACTTTGTCTACCCTTAGCGCAGCCTATTAGGAATGACTTGTAAATAATAATTTACTACACTCTACAAGGTTGTTGTAACTAAAAGTTTTCTTTCAACCATACTAAGGATTTTTGCCTTCTAACCAAATAATTTGATCTTCAATTTGTCATCGTTGAAGTTCAAATTCGCGCTCTTGAGCCTTCCATTCTCTTTTTTAGGATACCCAGGTATTTGCCAACATTTGCATTAAGGCGAATCCCAAAGATATCCGTAATTTATTGTTTCTCATTTATAGGCATAATCCTGGAAAAATTGCTGCAGGACTTCTCATAATTTACTTTTTTCCCTGATGGTGCACAAAAGAAGTCAATGGCTTCCTTGATTTGTCTTGCATTTTCTTTTGATGCTTCCCCCATTAATAAGAGATCATCCATGAAGAATAGATGCGATAATTGAACAAATGTTTCTCTAAACTGTAAAGCTTGCCAACTTCCCTCTACCACATTTCTACGAATCAATCTACTCAACATCTCTAAGGTTATTATGAATAGGTAAGGGGACAAGGGATCACCTAATCGAATTCTCCTACTATAATAGAATGGATTAGTCATTGCTCCATTGAAAGGTAGTTGACATTGAGTTGTACTCAAGCAAGCTTTGTTTAACTCTTAAGGAACGAAGGCTATTCATAGCATAAATCACAAAATCTCATTTAAGCCTGTCATATGCCTTTTCTAAGTTCAATTTTATCATCGTTCCCTTACTTTTCCATTGCTTTTTCCCTAGAAGATGTATGACTTCCTGAAAAATTATAATATTATCTCTTACTGATTGCTAAGAATAAAAGTCACTTACTCTGGACTTATTGAATCATTTAGCATTAGTCTAATTCTATTCACTAAAAACTTGCTAATCACCTTATAGAGAGTTGTACACAAGCTTATTGATCTGAAGTCTTTGACCTTATTTGCCCCCAACAACTTACGATCAAGGTTTTTTTTCAATTCCTCTAGCACAATGCCATTTTCTGGGAACAATCTTTACCAGATCACAAATTGTTCCCCTAACAATATCCCGGCATGTTTTTGTAGAACTCCATCTGCAGACCACTCCTTTTTATTTCCTTACTTGACCACTCTTCTTCCAAATCATTTTTCTTTTTAGAGTTAAGTTCTCTCTGTCCACCAATCCATCCTTCAAACCATTGACTTATGGCTATTCGTTCCATAGTAAACAATCCCTCGTAATAACTTATTAGGATATTTTTCATCTCTTTCTCAATTTCCTATAGCATCAAATAGACCACATATCCTTGCCTTTGATTTTCTTGCAATGACGCTTGCGTGGAAGGACTTGGTCTCTTGAACCAGTTTCTCAATGGACTTTCTTCTAGAGGGCAAAAGGCTAAAAGTTTCTTTGTTATAAGTTCTTATAGCTTCTATCAGCTTATGATGGTCACATAAGGCATCAAATTGAGGCCATCTCCAATTAGTAGCAATAAGATCCTTAAAAGTTAAGTGTGTTAACTACATTGGTTGAAATCTAAAAGGACTTCAAGGTTTTGAGCCTCCATATACTCTAAGAAGAGTACTGAAGAGTATTGGCTAATGATTAGAGTGGTGCAACATAATGTGGAACACTTTTGCTTTAGGAAAAGGACATTTTCCCATGCTCAATCATTTCTAGTTTGAATTAATTCATTTAAATTTTTTTAATCGTTATGACCAAGTAAACCGAAGCCAACAAAACCAAGGTCTACTATTCCGCAATGATTCATACATTCTTGGTAAGCTAGGACTTTATTTTGTTAATCTCACTCTACCTCATTTTTCATCTCTAGAGATGATTTCATTAAAATCCCTTATGATTACCCAAGGAACACTTATGTTATTCGACCAAATACAGAGTTCCTCCCATAGCAAGCATCTTAATTTCTGAAGGGGACTTGCATATATTACCCTAAAAAAAAAAACAAGAGAAGTTAGTAGATGTATAATTGTGGCTTTTCATCTTCCGTCTAACTTTTTTCTTTTCTTTTCTAAACCAACTACTATTATATTACAATTTTAGGTAGAGGGAGTCAAAACTGATCCATCCTCTTCTAAAACTAATGTTAGTCCCATCTAACTTAAATAAGTGCAAATCAACTTTTGGTTTCAGTTATTGATACAATAAAAAATGCTCCATTTTTACTAAACAAACCATCCAACAACACTGTCAACAATCTAATAGCGAAATGATAAACAATGAAGTCAAAATATATGATGCAAATATCGTTAGCCATATTTTTTCATTAGGTACAATATTATAGCTAAGTTGTAGCATATTCTTCTATAATTTATTGCTTTTATTTCTACCTAACATTCATATGGATAGGAGACAACCTTTGCTCCCGCAAGAGATAAAAACTTCAATAACAATTCTTGGGGGGTATCCTAATCAGTAGTTGGAGGATAGTTTGGTTGAACTTAGTTAGGGTGGTACCTTACTATGTGCAACAACACATCGAAGTAGTAGCAGGCAACCTAAGGATGAGTTGAGGGAGCATTATTAGGAAGTGATTTATAACTCTTAAGGTCCCTAGCATACTTTACATCATTTGCAACTTTAGGAGGACCTTTTTATGTTCAATTGTACTAGTTAGTGTTATTTGTTGGTGGTAGCAAGTTTTATTCGATGACTTCAATGTTAGCCTTCTAATCCTAAGTGGTGTTAATGATACATGATGATAAAACTCTTTTTAGTAAGCGTTATCGCTCTATTATCACTTTACTTTATCCCTAGTGGAGTCTCTAAAATATAGATGAAGGAATTCAATTGACATACTCACCTATATGCTACGTGCATTTTACATTACATATAGTCTCAAAGAAGTGAAATGAAAATGACACATGAAAGGATAATTTATGGAGAATGATATAGAGGAGGAACAAGCATCCTCAAAGTTTAAATGCACAATTGATCAACAAAAGAGTCTAGAGCCTCGACCTTACATGTCCTAAGCAATCGAATGTGTTCTTCATTTGGGCAACTATTTGATCTTTTAGTGCTAAGCTCCTACAATAGAGTACAAACTCTCTAAACTCTTCTAAATGTGTCAAATAAGGAAACATTTCTAAGTATTTATAGACTTTTGGGTTCAATAACTTTCTTTACTCATCAAGCTTAATCTCCATAAGTCATCCCAAGATATAAATCAGAATTTATAAGCCTTGTTACTTAACTCAAGGAAATTAGTCCTAATTAATACTAGGCTTCAACCAATATTATGATGTAATCATCAATTTAGTCTTCTTAAATGACAAATAAATATGTCTCCTTATCTTCAAAACCAACTAGAAGGCTTAACACATTTGTCATATTTAAAATACTTAAATATAGTATACAAATGATACAAACTATCCAAAAAGATTAAAAAAACAAAAAAGAACTAGATTGAAAAGGTGGATCGATCAAGTAGACACATATATTGAAGCCATTTAAAGATTATATATTACACATAGTCATCGTTGTATAATTGATAATTAGCCGTCTGCATAGAAGTCAAGCCAATATCCCTCTTTATAATAAATGATTGATAATGAAATATACGGAGTCAGCTGTCGGAGGTCGGTAATCATGTAATGTTTCCCGTAAAGGCCATATTCGAGTTCCTCAATTATAACGAGCGGTTGCCTCTTTTGTCCCTCTTATATTACATTTATAATATAATATGAATTCATAGAAGGTGCAAATTTAGAATAAAATATAGATATGTCGTTCCTTTCTTAGGTCAATTACACTTTCCAAACTAATGCAGACACCTGCAGAAGAGTATCACCATATAAGCTATTTAGGTATGATAACGATGAAGTGATTACGCGGCATATAACAATTTAATATTTTATAAATTAATACTTAATTTTATAATTTAGTACCTGCTCTTCTCAAATTCGTACGACAATGGCTTAGAGAGACAATTACGTTTCTGCTAAGGTCATAAAATTAAAAAAAAAAAGAAAAAGAAAAAAAAGCTAACACTTATGACTTGTTTACTGAAAAAAGTTCAAACACTAAATTATAAAATTTAAAAGATATGCATAGAATTATAAAGTCGGTAAAGTTTTATATGATTAATTGCTATATATATAGTAATAAGGTGGCCGTGAACCAATTAGGATGATGATGTTGTTAATGGAGTTTAACTTCCCATTAAAATAGTTTAGCATCTGGTTATTTGAAATTGAAATTCTTATACTCTTATTTTTCAAAATTGATTAACTAATAGTATCGCAATATGGTATACTTTTTGTCTTTTTCATTGAAGCCTGGATGGGTTAATTGAAAAACTAGCTGCAATGATATGGCTGGCAACTCAATAAAACAATAGAAAATATACCTGTGTTTATATGTCACGTAAATAAATTAGTGATTTATAAATTTCAATAAAATCTTAATATATAAAAATATAAATAATGGTGTTTTAAAATTTTATTTACTTATGCGTGATGTAATAGTTTTTAATAAATAGTTTGATAATTAGAAAATGACAATCAAAGAAAAAGTCACCTATTCTATTTTTGAAATTTATGGAGTATATTTAATGCTAAGACTAAATTAAAAGACAAAAATTTCTTAATTAAATATAAATGCAATTTATATATAAAATCAATAATTTTAATAAATAAAATATAAACATATTATATTTAAACATCATTAATACTTATCCACCATTTATAAGTATCAATCAATCTTTTTTCGAACAAGGCAACCTTCGTCGTAACGTAAAACTGCGGTGTTGATGAACAAGTCAACCAAAATGCATGCAAAGGCTGGGATTTTCTCCTTATCGTTTATCTTATTTTGTTTGGTTCGCATGGATTACGAAATGGAAAAGTCAAAAAAAAAAAAAAAAAAGGCTCTCATTAATCTCTTGAAGTAAGCTCTCAAGGCATATATGCATGCATATTGACGCGCACAGAGCTGCAAAGTTTGAAACTTATCGCAAAAAGAGCTTCTTTCTTTTTGGAATTGTAATGTTTCTTAGTCTATAAATAGAGACCTAACCAAGACAATATAACCGTATTCTAAGATACATACAACAAAACACAAAACAATATATATATATATATATATATCCAGTGTTTGAGTTATTCAATTATATAGCTTATTTAATTTCCATTATCGTCTACATGGCCTCATATTCCAAATTATCCTTCACGAGTTTTTCTATTGTAGCTATTGTCTTACAACTTCTTCTGATAATTTCTATGCGAGAACTTGCCTGATGTTCATACCATAGTACGCAGTGCAATGACTCAAGCGAGAAGCCAGACTGGTTGCCCATATTCTTTGCTCATTTTTCCATGATTGCTTTGTCAATCTGAGTATATATTCATATACTATCTTTCTTATATAGATATATATATACATATATATATATATAAAGGACAGATTGAGGATCATATAATTGGAGGCCGTCCATATCTTATTTGCTTATTGTAAAAATTATATTGCATCTTATTTGCTTTTGATGTCTTACATATATTAGAAAATACACCCTTCATTTCAAGATTAATCTCATATAATCTGTCCCTCATTTCATATTCTAATCGTAGTTTCTTCTTACTATATTCAAAACGTGTTGCTAAAATAACTCTCATCTTTACTTTTTCTCCCATCTACTCTTCAATGTATAAAAATAAGTAGTATTACATTTATAACATTAAAACTACAACTGAAATAGTCGTGGTATTATTAAAAGTAAGAGAGAAGCTATATAAAATTATTATATTTATTTTTTATACTTCTTGGTGTGTGTGTGTTTTCCACTGGTATATATTTATTCCATTCAATACTCGTTGTTATATTATTGCATTTATTTCGCTTGACAATATAATTTCCTAAACAAATGAAATGCATATACATTTTTTTAGATATATTGAAAGTATATATAAAAAATGATTAGTTGCATAAATTCAAATAATTATGATAAATATAAACTAGCAAACAACACATCAACATTATGTATACATATATAAAAATATCAAATGCATGAAACATATAATCAAATAATGGTAATTTATATACTCGCAAATTTCGCAATGAAAAGCTCATAATGATAATTAGAGTATTGATTATCTCTCTCAATGTATTCACTTATTTTGAATAAGTCATCTTTATTAAGAAATAGAAAGATTTGAGATAATAAATATGTTATAAATAGGAGAGAGAGAAAAATGCTTTTGTAAGATTCCTTATTAATAAATAAAAAGATTTGAGATAATATATATGGTATAAGTGGAGGAGAAAAAGAGAATGATTTTGTAAGATTACCCATTTACCGTTGATATTATTAAGATAGATTTTTATAGCATACATTTTAATAGATTTTCTTAATATATTTTGAGGGTAGTGGTGTAAATATATATATAAAAAATGAGACTTAAAGCCTTTTAAAACTTAAATAATATAGATAATATAAGATAATCCCACTTTATATATCATTAACCAACTACTTGACAACTATCAAAATGTGATGCATTTATGTTTCTACATGATACAAATAGCACCTTTTATGGATACAAAAAGTGCTCTTTTAAACCAAAATTCAAGTAAGAGTTTGAAGTGATTGACACAATAAAATCTCAAGTCAAAATTGCATGCACTACCACTATATCTAGTGTTAATTACTACATATATATATCTAATATAGTTTGAGAGTCCATTTAAAGTCTTACTTTCTTAAGCTTAATTTTGAGACTAAATCTAATCCTAAGATTAGACCCAAAGTTAAGTTGCTAATATATCAAATCACTAAGTTTATACGTAAAATTCACCATGCATAGAGTAGTGCGAGTACAGCTAGTTACCTAAGCTAGCTCGTTTAACCTACAAAAAATATAAGTTGAGCTTCAAAATTTTGACTCACAACAGGTCTTTTAGCTTGCCTTGCTTAACCCACAGGCTAAGTTAACCCACTATCCTACAAGAACTAAAAAAACAAAAGAAATGAAAAGGCACGTTAGTTATCCACATCACTTCCAATCGAGGTACCCTCTTACTAAAATAGTCTTAAATTGGTCTAAGTTATAATTCATTTTGATCATTCTTCAATGAACATATACTATTGTGAATAGGAATGTAAATGGGGCAAGTTTGGGATGGGTTATAAGAACTCAGAATTCGTCCTGCTACACTAATAGGGTTTCCAAACTCATCCAAAAATCCTATAAAGTTTTTAACCCTATACCCAAGACCTGCTCTACTACCTTAATGGGGTACCCAATTTCCAGCTCGTCAAACCCATTCATAGTTTTTCTTTTTGCTAAATGACTTTTCTTTTTCATTAATCATTACATGAGAAATCGATTTGCATTATTTACAAAACATAAGTAACACAATAAGGATTAAGAAATCCATTTGTTAAACTCTCTTCATCCTGTGTATCTTGTTACATAATTAATAGAGCATTTAGTAGTATTGTTATACAATAAGTTTAATTATTTATGTAGGATCCATCTTGACTTTTTTATATGCTATTATTTTAAGTATAGAGTCAATGTTTACATCAAATTTATTGTTTACTTTAATATTACTTTTTACTATATAATAAATATACAGCTACCATCTCTTAGCCGAATAAGAAAAATCTTATATAGATTCATAATCCTAATAGAAAATAGTAAACATGATCAAAGTTGTTCTCATTTCTACTTTCATTTGATTATTATTTTAGGTATTAGAAATTTTATTTAATATTATATTATTAGTTTACCTTTTTTATTAGGTAATGAGTTTCTCATTGGATATTTTTTTTAAATCCCATAACCAGTCTCTAAATCTTGACTAGATTTTAACCATATGTCAAAACCTATCCAAAAACCCTACTGAGTTGTACCCTAGGTTGGGTATTCTGTAACAACCCGCTTGGTTATACTCCTAATTGTGAATTATCTTAGAAACCATTGTTTCGTTTTGAATGTTTTTCCAATTTATTTACAACCATAATGTCACCAAGTTTGCTAAAGGACTTCACTTTTTTATCATGAGTACCTAAAAAGAAAAAAAAAATTGCTAAATAAGGTCCATGAAAGCACATTTTGCTATCATACTTCATCCATAAAAATTGAACAAGACATGACAATTATAATGTATATTTAAGCATTTCATTGGATTTGTGCAAAGTTTTATTTATGCTTGATCATATTAGCAAATCTATGTTTTACGAGCACAACGTAAATGGAAACATGATTAAAATAAGTGGTTTTAAACATATGTTACCCTACTAAATTATGTATATCGGGTAAAATGGGTTTTGCAAGTAATGGGTTAGTTTGCACTAAGGCTATTTACGTTAAAAATTCTAGCCCAAATAAGAAGTGCACCAAAATGAGTCGACCTGTTTAACTCAAGAATCCATACAAGTTAGGATAGGTTGATCTATTTAGCCTACATGCCCAGCTCTAACCATATAGCACCCCAGACCATCAACACTACCTACAATGGTTCGTTGAAGATAAGGATAGTAAGAAGCATTAATGTTTAAATTTATCCAATTGTCATTTAGTGGCATCCTTGATAATGTTTGCATGATTAATGAACACACCTTACACCTAGCTTGCAAATGCTCCAAAGCTCATGTGCTAGAGCTTTAGATTAGCAAAAGGGGGTTAGAAGATTAATTGGTTACACAAAAATAAGGCCATGTCTTTCTATTCGAATCTATCTTAAGAGAAAGGCAAAGAGAACTCCTTTTTGAAGCATAAAGTTAAATAGATCAAATTTCTTATAGAAAGTATTGGCTAAAATCTAATTACTCAAGTTACTACTAGAATATTAAGATTAGGATAGGTGTGAAAAGAGTAGTTGAATAAGTGAGAAGCCCCTTAATGCGTAAATAATATCTTCTTGCTATGAAAAACACTTAACACAACTAGGTACTATAGAGATGAACTTGCTTTGATCTAACCTGTTAATGTTTTGGTTGTTCTATTTTTATAGTAATCTTGATTGTTCACTATTGTAAGTAATGTGATGATATTCAGAACCTACATAACTATCATCATAGCAACTCCATTCACTTAATTACCCAAAAATATTTCTTTCCACATACATTTCATTTGCAACTATAAACTCAAAGCCACAACACTAATAAGATAAAAATTACATATAAATCGTTACCTTTTGCATGCAATTTCACACACAATATATTATTACTTCCCTTATAATGGAAGCAACTATATTCCTTTGTAAATCCATAGAACTAACAAGATATTTCCACACTTATTAGAACCCGTGAGTGAAAATGTGAAATTGAAAACCATAAGGGGATACGAGTTTTTTTCTTCTTTCTTTTTTTTTTTCCAATAATTATCAAGTTAACCTTATTGATATTATTTACTTATCATTTTTGTCAATTAATTTTCCATTAGGTTTTCTTGGAATCCCATAGCCCAACCATAAACGTTATCGACCTTTAATTTATATTGCAAAACCCAACCTTAGACTTTATCTCTTGTTGCAACAACTTCCCAAGAGGTTATCCATCCCAAGATGAACCTAGCATGAATACGCTTAACTTTGAAGTTTTGACATACTTTAAACTATTGTACCAAAAGGCACCTCGATGGTTAAAGTTCTTTTACTTAGCACTTAATGAGTATTACAACCCGTTCCCCTTTACAAAACCAACATCCTTGTCAATTTCGTTACGCAGGTCTAGGACTACCACCAAGCAAAGACTATGCCCTTTCAGCTGGTAGACTACTCTAATACCACCTATGATGACTTAACTAAAACTCATCCCATTGAAGTATTGTTTACTTTGGCATTATACTCCGTACAGTTTTGTCTCTTGATGTAATAACTTCTTAAGAGGTAACCTATCTTGGGATTGACTTAACTCAATACGCTTAACTTTGGAATTTCAACATACTCTAAGCTACTACACCAAAAGGTGCCTTAATGATCAGAAACTTCATCACCTAGCACTTAAAGGGTATTACAACTTGGCCGATTACATCCCTAATCTTAAGGTTAGTAGATGTTGGCAAACCATTTAGACATGCTCTTCGAAGAAAAATCCTTGTTTTAAAGGCATTAGATCTAAATTAGTGAAAGCTAAAGGCTAAGCTACTTGATTAGAACACTTTCTCAAACAATCAGTTTTGTTATGAAGAAAATAAATGGTTCGGATCCCTCATAACGGAGAGTAGAGATAGGATAACTAATAAAGAATTTATTCTAAGTTGTACAATTCTACTAGCCATTAAAAACAAACACAGATTCTTTATTTTGATTAATTGGAACATGAACCGAAGATCTAATTGTAGTATTTGGCAACCATTTATTGAACCAAAAATTTGTTTGCTTACTATTACCACAAAGTGTATGTATTTTACTTAGCAAAATTTGTTAGCCTCTTTGCTAAATCTTTCCAAAATGAAGAAGTATTAGAAGATTTAAGAAAGGAATTCCTCTAATATGCCACACATTTCAACTTACATGAACAACTCTAAGTAGCATTTCCTTAGATAAATTACTAAGTTCGCTCCATTACATGAGCCTATTCCTCTTTTCCAAATTTACTAAACCTAATTCCTCCTTAATTTTATCAAAGGTAAACATTTGCTTAGGATATCCAATGTATTTTATTGGATTCATTTAAACCATTCTAGAATTATCTTTTAGTAATTTGATCAAGTTTAGAGAAGGTCAAGATGGCAAATTTAAAAGCGTAGATTTTGTAAGGATAGATTTGCTAAGGTTGTACTAAAGGGTTTACCTTTCCACCTAATGGCATATTAGAGGCCTTCTATATCAAAAAATCAAAATCCTTAGGCCACACGTATCCTTCCTTATTTAATTGAATTTTCAAATATGTTCCAAAGTTTGCGGTAACTTTGAGTCTTAAGATTTAAAAGATATCAGCAGCTAAGTATGAGGCAACGTTCTTGTAAAAAAGATGTAGGACTTTTGAGGATTTGTTTGTAATCTCAACCATTATTCAAAGAGATGTAAAGTATGGATTATGGTAAGAGCCAAGGAAGGACAAGCTTTTGAGATTCAGATAGTTCATTAGCTAAGAACATGTGTAAAAATAGCATATCGAAACCCCTTAGCTTAAGTAAGCTTTATTTATTTATTTATTTATTTTACTCTTAGACTTGTTGCTTAATCCACTTACTCAAAATTTCCATAATGATTAAAAGATAAGGTAAGATAAGATCACCTTATGTAGTTCCCTTAGAGGGACACTAAAGAGGTGATGCCTTAGGAGTTTAGTTATCACTAGAGCTTATTGTTGTTATGATATGGGTCCTTGGAGATATTGAAGGAGGAATGGGGTTGAATAAGCTAGTAGCCACATGAAGCAGCTTTTTAAATATGACTCACCAATGAGTTCAATATGACTTAACTCTCCCTTGATATGACTTACAAGTTAAGGATTAAGGTTACTAACTCCGAGCTACCAATGAAATTAGATAAGAGTCTAAGGATAAACTTGAAGAGATGTCTTACAAGGAAAGTGAATATTCATAATTCAAATAATATGCAACATTGATTTTGGCTGAACATGATGAGGACTATTTATAATATGTCTCTTAGGGCAACATTGAAAGGGGGAAATTACAAAAGGAGTAAAATACGAATGTACCAACCCAATATATACATAAAAGGGTTTAAAGGACAATTTCAACAAAAGTAACATGGTACAAGTGATGGGAACCATGGACCAATCACACGGTCTCAAACCTATGGACTTACCACCATGGTTCACCTAGTTCTCCAGCATTAACTCACTATAAAAGAAGCCAAGATCCTTTATATCAACCTATTGAAGTACCAAACCCTTATATGTAATTGACTATCTTCTTAGATGAGGAACTCAATTGTTACTGAGCTAATTAGGAACCGAAACCCTAGAGTAATGACTGGTTTAGGACCTTAAAGGGAGCATAGCAAACGGCTTGACCAACCAGACCAACAGCTTGGCTAGTCCAGTACTAAGCTCTCTGACAAAATGTTGACCCAATCAACCCAGCTTAGCAATAATCATTAAGACCTTAATCTCCAACTAGGATTACCAATTGCTGAACTATCATTTACTCCATGACATGTGTCCTTCAATTTTTTTAACATTGTACTATTTTGCAAAATATTCCTTTGTTGCTTTCCTAATTTTGCCCCTTATATATTCTTTGTAATCCATTTTTAACATAGTATTGTTTAGGAAATTGATATAAACTAGTTGTTGTCCTAAATGGGTAATATAAATATACCTTAATGTAATAATTATACAACATCATTATTGTTATTAATAAAATGCCCCATTTTCTTCAACCTTGAGCTTGTGTTTCCTTGAGGTTGGAGTGCAATTTTACTCTTATCTAGCTTCTTTTCGGTAAGAGCTAATGGCAAGTAACCTCAGTATGTAAAAACCAGCTTAACTTTTCGACTACCATTTATCTTCAAGTTGTCCCAAGGTTCAGACCTACCCTTTAATAGGTTCGTGTTACATGTTAAGTGTTTAGTCATGTTCACAAGTACGGCACTTAGACTCTTTGAGTATCCTAAAGAGAGATAAGTCAGCCTTACCCGCAAGTACTCACAACACAATCAAGAGAAGAAGAAAGTGTTTAAGGAGAGAAGCTTGAGAACACGAGGAAATTCTTACTCAATTAGCTAATGAATACAAATGAGGGAAGGTCCCCTTTATATACAAGTGGCCTCTTGAAATGGACGGCCAAGATTGAATCAATTTAACGTTCTATATTACATTTATATTTACAATACTACCTACCCTCTATCCACAAAGATCTAGGATCTTTTAGAAGCTTCCTTCCTAGAAATCTTTATTGGATTTGGGCCTTAAGTTCCTTCTTATATGGGCCAATAGGAACCTCCTAACTCTAGGTCTCTGTTAAGGGTCCGTAACAACCTCCCTTACCTAAATATGGCAATGTCCTCCTCATTGTCTATCGATACTTATTGATCAATGCCTTGAATTACCATAATAGTTCGATTGGCTCCCAATTGTTTTTACTTTCAAGTAGTCTATTCTATTTGATGAAATACTCAATGCGATTAGAACGCCTTGACTTTATTATGATTTAATCCTTAAGTACTTCTTCTACATCTTTGTCATATGAGCTTTGTACTCCAACCAGTGCTCGAGTTGATTTCATCCTTCCTAGTTCTTCTCCATCCTCATAGTAAGGCTTTAACATGCTAACATGGAATACCAGGTGTATCTTAAGCCTTAGAGGAAGTTCCAGGTTATATGCCACTTTTGGTACTTTTTTCAAAATCTTATAAGGCCCTTCATATCTCCTCATTAACCCTTTGTGAAGAGTCCCTCTTGTCTACTATCTTAAGTGTAACCGTACCATGATGAGATCCCCTACTTAGTACTCAACATCCCTCCTTTTCAAGTTAGCAAACTTCTTCATTCTCTTAGCCACCTTGTGTAGATAGGCATAAGCAATATCAACTTTCTCCTGTAAATTTCTTACAAAGTCATGTGCAGTTGGGCTATTACTTTTATACTCAGTAGCAATGGTTTTTGGGGTAGTAGGCTGGAACCCTCATACAACCTCAAAGGGGCTTTTTCCCATGGCTTCACTAAAACGAAGGTTAAAGGAAAACTAAGCAACATCTAGCAACTTTGCCTAATCCTTGTCATAGGCACTCACATGGTGCCTTAAATATAACTCTAGTAAAGAATTCATCCTCTTTGTTTGTCCATCGGTTTGCAGGTGTAGATTGGTGGAAAACTTTAGATTTGACCCCCTCGGCTTAAATAACTCAGTCCAAAACCTTCCTGTAAATCTCCCGTCTCAGTCACTGATGATCGATGAGGGTACTCCCTAATATTTTACAATATGCTTCATAAATAGCTAAGCAACCTCCTCTATGGGACATTCCTTCAAGGCAAGTATGAATGTAGCATACTTGAAGAACCTATCCACTATCACCATTATTGTCTTATACTCGTCGGATTTTGGAAGATTCATTATAAAATCTATGAAAACACTTTCCCAAGGTTTTTTAGGAATGGGAAGAAGCTATAGAAGACTTACTGGTGCTTGGTTCTTCACCTTATCCCATTGGCATACAAGATAAGTCTTCACATAAGCCTCAACATCCTTCCAAGCATTAGGTTAAGAATACTTGTTTTCAATTAGTACTAATGTTCTTTGCACCCTTGGGTAGCCTACCCATGGGGAGTCATGGCACTCATTCAAGATTTCCTTCCTTAGCCCCATATGTAAGGGGACATAGAGTCAAGGGCCCTTTCGTGTACAATAACCTATTCTCCATCTAAAATCTTCACGTTCTCCCTGTTAAGGCACTCTCCATCAACGCCCTTGCTTAAGGGTCCTGCTCTAACCCTTGTTTAATCTTTTCCAACATGTCTCCTATTGGATAGCTGGCTAGAATTGCTAATTTGGCCTTTCGATTGAGTGCATTTGCTACCACATTAACGTTCCTGGGCTTATGTTCTAACACATAGTCGAACTTTGCTAAGAAAACTTGCCATCTAACCTGTTTGGGTGATAACTTCCTCTAAGTTTGGAAATAATTGGTGGCTATATTATCAGTCTTCACTATAAATCAACTACCCAACAAATAATATCCCCATGCCCTAAGGCAATCGACTATGGCCGTCATCTCCTTCTCATAGATAGGGTACTTCCTTTTAATCTCGTTTAACTTATGATTTTCAAAAGCCAACGAGTGTCCCTCCTACATAAGAACCCCACCAATAGCGAAGTCACTAGTGTCAATGTGCACCTCATAAGATTTAGTGAAGTCTAGTAAGGTTGGAATTGATTCCTTCATAATGGCTTCTTTTAATCCATCAAAGGCTTCTTGACATCTTCCATTCCACTACCAATCTGTATCTTTCTTGAGTAAGTCCGTTAAGGGTGTTGCAATTTTAGAATATCCTCAAATGAATTGCTTGTAGTAGTTAGTAAGTCCCAAGAATGACCTTAATTTAGTTGGCTTAGAGAGTCGCTCCCACTTATGGATAGCTTAGATTTTAACCTTATCTATCTTGATTTGCACCCGTCCTACCACATGAACCAAGAAAGCCACCTCTTCTTAGGTGAACGAACACTTCTCTAACTTTACGTATAATTTGTTTTTCCTCAAGGCAAAGAAAACCTGTCTCAAGTGCTATACATGATCTTCGAAAGTCTTGCTATTAACCATGATATCGTCTAGGTACACTACCACCAATTGGTCTAAGAATGGGGCTAGGACCCGGTTCATTAAGGTACAAAACGTGGCTGGTGCATTGGTTAGCCCAAATGGCATAATAAGGAATTCAAAAGATCTATACTTAGTGACACATGTAGTCTTCAGCTCATCCCCTTCAACAATTTGAACTTGATGATAGCTTGACCTGTTTAACTTGGAGAAGTATCTTGCCCACTCAACTAATCAAATAAGTTGGCTATCATAAGTAAGGGTATTTGTTCCAAATCATTATCTTATTGAGAGCCCTATAATTTATGCATAGTCGCAATAATCCATCATGCTTCTTCTAAAATAAGACCAGGGCACTATAAGGTGCTTTAAAGTGGTAGATAAACCCAGCATTCAATAGTTTCATCAATTGCCATCGAAGTTCTTCTAATTCAGGGGTTGGCATATAATAGAGAATCCTTGATGGGGACTTAGCCCCAGGCTCCAACTCGATTACATGATTTACTTCCTTTTAGGGTAGAAGTCGTTTAGGGAGTTCCTTCAAAATTACATTACTAAACTCCTTCAATACTTCCTAGACTGCCTCCAATATCTCCCACTTCTTTGGGACCTCATCTTCTACTTTTAGGGTAGCTAAGAACGTAGGTTCATTTCACTTCATCCCCTTGGATAATTGGATGGCTGATAACAACTTGGTAGCTGGACCGAAACTTTAGCTAACTAGAACAACACATTCTCGAGCCTTGTCCACGACAAAAATACAATTGGAAGATGGCACAATACATGCCCGGATCCTATTAAGGAGGTTCATGCCAATTATTAGCTCGTAGTCATCTAGGGGAATCACCTCCAACGTTTCTTTCCCATTCCATTATCCCACTTAAAAGTCTACATCTCGAGCTACTCCCATTGTTAGTATCTCTTTAGAGTTAACCATCTTGAGCTTTCCCTATCCTTTCTCAATGTTTAACCCTATCTTGGTAGCTACCTCCTTCGAGATGAAAATGTCAGTAACCTCCGTATTTACCTAAGGCATTCATCTTGTGACCCACGACTTGGGCCTTCACATACATTAGTCCCTTTAGTTCATAAGTAGACTTACTTTGTATTGCATTCAAGAGTTTTAAGGCACCCACTTTAGTATCATTTTGGATTACTTCCTCCTCTTTAGCACATAAAGTTGCTAACTTGGCCCAATTTGGATACTCCCTAGCTTTGTGAGGGCCTGCACATAAGAAGTAAGAGAACCTATGCTAAGAAGACTCCCCTAGAGGGTCAAGGACCTTACCTTTCCATACCTAAGTTAAATCCTCTCTTCTAGAACTAGACTCTACCCATTTAACATCTCCCCCACCTCTCTAGGGTCCATCTTCCTACCTTTATCTCTAAGTCTATCACCGCACTTGAATTCAATCAAGGCTTCTGTAGTAGCCATAACTTAGGCAAGGGTTTAAACTCCTTGCCTTTCCAGTTCTATTTGGGCCTACCCTTGTAACCCCTCTTGGAAAGCAAACATGGCATCCTTGTCACTCATATCTAGTATTTCTAATAGCAGCTCGAAGAATTCTCTCATGATAGGAATCAATCCCTTAGACCGATTATAAGAAGCCAAGCTAAAGGACTATAAGGACTCGCATGGACAATACTAGCTCTAAGCCATAGCTAAAAAGGGGATTCTTATCTCGAGCTGACCTCCTACCAACTTGTTTGTCAGATCCTCACGTGTATCATAAATGTTCCTGCCCAACAACGAAGTCTTAATCCAAAAGATAGCCCTGAACTAGCTGAGCCAAGCTCCCCAACCGACCACTAGCGTCTGACTTCAAGTTGATTGATCTCTTTACTAGGATGATCAACTCTCGACCTAATTTAGATTAGGTTGGTGCAATGCATCCCTACCACCACCTACGTTGTATCATATTCCTGATGTCTAGCCACTAAGCGACATGTATATTCTAACATAATGTTTCGGAATGATTCTTTCTTTTCTGTCCTGAATATTCTTTGTCTCTTTTACTCCTTTTAGTATATTTCATGTAACCTAACTGTAGAATACCCTTTTATCTTTTCATACATGTAAAGTAACCCTAATGGATAGGCATATAAACTCCTACTTTCTTGTACGTAGGATGATCTCTTTAATATAGAAATTATTCGCTTTGAGCAACCTTAGTATTCTCGTTATTATTCAACTCTTATCTGTTCTCTTTAGTGAGAAGTAGTGGCGAATGACCCTTCAGTTCAGACCGGTGTATCATATCCATTAGATTATAGGCCGAGTAAGATCAAGTGGTGCATCACATCTATTAGGTAGCTGCTCGAGCTTTCCTAGCTTTTTCTTTTGTTTCTTTCTGATTCGCTTCATTATAATGCTTTTTACTGTGTCTAACCTGAAGACGTATCAGCTTCGTTAATATTAAAGTACAGTTTCGAGAGGGAATGTATGAAGTTGCAGTGGAGTTTTGGTTCGCTTTACTATAAATGGCTATTATGTTTCTTCCGTAACTACTATAGTGTGTTTGTGTGATAGTGGTTCCATTGTTATTTTGTTTTTACTCTGTTTTTCACTACAAAAACAGCGTAAGCTTGTTTTCATGTTATTTAAGTGACTATTAGGTAGTAAGATTGTTCGTAAGTTGTTATTCTATACGAGAAGCATTGTATTATATCAAATTCTAGTGTTTAGGGTGTTATTAGGGACCAGGTAGTGGTACTTAACCTGGTCATGGTCATAATAATAGTAACACCTCAGGTTCCGCTAATGACAAGCTTGATAGGCTTATAAACCTTATTGAGAATTTAGCCACAATAGTGCAAGTTAACAAGCAATAACCTTAGGGAATGCCACCATAAATTCTACCTAAAAATATTCAAGAGAAAGGTTATAGCCAAAGTGGTCAAGCCTATCGACCAATTTGACCCCCTTGAGCTGGAGGAGCTACTAAACGAAGACTGGAGTTGAAAAAGATCGAGGAAGATGATAAGGAGTTAGATGTTGAAGAGTTTAGGGAAGAAGAAGAAGATGCTGACTGTTATCAAGCATAAGGACAAAGATGCCAAGCTCCTCAAGAACTAGTTAAGGGTAAGATTCAAATCTTGCCCTTCAGTGGAAGTAGAGATACCAATGAATACTTGGAATGAGAAGAGAAGGTTGAGAAAGTGTTTGAATGTCATAGGTATATAGATGCTGTCAAAGTTCGACTTGCTGCATTGAAGTTTATAGGGTATGCCACTATGTGGTGGAAGAATCTGAATGCAGCAAGAGCAAAAGATGGAAGACGAGGTGGTAGAACTTGGGATGAGATAAAGAGGTTATTAAGAGGCAGATTTGTGCTCAAGACTTATTTACAAGATATGTTTACAAAGTTTGCAAAGTTGTAGGAGCTTGGCCAAGGAAGCCAATCTGTAGATGACTACGTAAGAGAGTTTCAGATGTTAATGATCCGAACTGACATGGAAGAGTGAAAGGCTCACATAGTATCAGGATTCATATCTAAGCTTAAGTATGAGATTTGCAACATTATAGAAGTGTAGAGGTTTTATACCTTAGAAGAGGCAATCAGGATCACGTAGAGGGTCGAGAAGTAGAGGAGAAATGTTCCGAGCTAACCTGGGTCGACATTTTCACAAGCCCCAATACTACGTCAACCTATTTAAGCTAAGTCGAAGAGACCATACCGAGTCAAAGAAAGGAGTGATGTACTTGATGACAATGGGGTAAGCCAGCCAAGCCAAGCCGGTCAACTGGACAGATCTGAGGTTAAGCTGACTTCGAGAACATACGAGAAAGGGTAGACCTCCGAATGAAAGACCAGTGAAGTAAAATACTTTAAATACTTGGGCTTCGGACATATGACTGCTAAGTGTTCGAACCGACGTGTCTTGGTTCTCTAAAGAGAAGTAGTGGATAGCACTGATGAGAGTAAGCTCGAGAAGGAAGAGGATGTTGGAAAACCCGAAGCCGAAGAGGAAGATAAGACCTATATCTATGCCAACCAGGGAGAAGTGATAACTCTAGTTCTGAGGTGAATATTAAGCTCCCTATCGAGCTCTAAGGATGACTAGATAGAAAATCTATTTTATACCAAATGTACCATCAAGAGACAATTATGCACCATTATAGTAGATGGAGAAAGTTATATTAATCTAGTTATTAAATCCTTTATGCAGAGGTTGGATCTACCAACCTCCAAGCATCTCCGACCTTATAAGCTACATTGGCTTCATGATAAGAGTACTTTACACGTAATTGAACAAACGACCGTACTATTCAGTGTTGGGAATGTGTATAAGGACGAAGTAGTGTAAGATGTTATCCCAATATGAGCTTCACATCTATTGCTTAGATGGCCTTGGTTGTTCAACCGACATGTTGCACACAATGGGTATAAAAACACCTATGCCTTTGTTAAGGATGAAAGGAAGATTGTGTTACAACCTTTGACTCCATCCTAAGTAAATGAAACCCATAATCAGCTCACTCAAGTTAGTGAGAAGAAGACCTCAATTATGAGCCGAAGAGAGCTCTAATTTGCTGAAAAGGTTGATGAACCAATGTTCTAATTAGTTAGGAGATTGTTAAAGATGAGGGAATTATAAGATGTTCCAAAAGAGATCCAAAGCTTGCTAAATGAGTTTTATGACTTGTTTTCGGAAGAATTGCCTAGAAGACTACTGCTAGTCTACGGTATAGAGCATTGTATTGATCTGTAGCCAGGCATCGCCTTACCAAACTGACTTGCATACAAGATGAACCCTGAGAAGGTTGCCGAGCTAAAAAGATAGATGGATAAACTCATAAAGCGAGAATATGTGAAGGAGAGCATGAGCCCTTATGCTGTACCAGCTTTGCTCGTTTTGAAGAAAGATGGTTTGTGGCACATGTACATCAATAACCAAGCAATCAACCGAATTACTGTCAAGAATAGATACCCGATACTAAGGCTTAATGACATGTTAGATGAGCACAAAGATATTTTCAAAAATTGATCTGCGAAGTAGTTACCACCAAATTCACATAAGGCTAGGCGATGAATGGAAGACTACCTTCAAGACTAAGTACAGACTCTACAAATGATTAGTTATGCTATTAGACTTACTAATGTACCAAACACATTCATGATGTTAATGAACCATGTAATGTGACCCCTAATTGGGAGATGTGTAGTCATGTACTTTGATGATATATTGGTATACAGTGTCGGCTTAAACGATCATGTTCAACATCTTCGCAAAGTATTTAGCATTTTGCAAACTAGGAAGTTGTATGGAAATGTGAAGAAGTGTATGTTCTACCAAAGAAAAGTGATATTCTTAGGGTTTGTAGTTTCAGGGGAAGGAATCTAGGCAGATAAGAAGAGCTAAGTTGTTCTAGAATGGTCGATACTGAAGAATGTCATTAAGGTCTAAAGTTTCCATAACATAACTTCTTTCTATAGGCGATTTATTAAGGACTGTAGCACAATAACTACCCCCATTGACCGAGTTAACTAAGAAGAGTGAAGGATTTAAGTGGAATGACCAAGCTGAACAAAGGTTTGGAGCGATCAAGAAAAAACTCACCTTAATACCTGTCTTGTCACTGTTAGATTTTGACAAGCCCTTTGAATTAAAATGCAATGCATCGGGAGTTGGAATTGGTATTGTCCCGATGTAAAAGCGACAGCTCGTCACCTACCTCAATGAGAAACTTAGTGGTCTTGCCCTGAACTATTCTGTGTACGAGAAAGTGTTATACTCTCTTTACCAAGCCCTTATTGTTTGGCAACATTATTTGCTGTCACGAGAGTTTGTTATTTATATAGACTAAGAGTTTTTGAAGCATCTAGAGTCATAACAAGCTTTCAAAGAGACAAGCCAAGTGGTTGGAGTTCACAAAAGGTTTCTTGTATGTCATCTAGCACAAGAAGGGAAGTGGAAATGTGGTCACTGACGCTCTGTCAAGACAACAAACGTTACTGACCACTTTGTAGACAAAATTGTTAAGATTCTCACTAATTACCGAACAGTATGCTCATGAGTCTCATTTCATCCCTATCATGGAACAGTGTAAGGATAGAATTACTGTCAAGGGATATTATCTCAAGGACAACTACCTATTTAAGAACCAAAGGCTATGCATACCAAACTATTCCATGTGTAAGCTGTTGATTAAAGAAGCTCATAGCGAAAGATTATCTAGTCATTTTGGGAAAACTAAGACAGCTAATCTGTTGAAAGAGAACTTTTACTGGCCAGGTTTCGCCAAGGATGTTTATAAGGTAATTAGTAGTTGTAAAGTATACAATCATGCAAAGGGAAAGAGAGAACCCTATGGAGAATACATGTCGTTGCCAACACCAACCTCACCTTGAGCAGACTTTAGCATGAACTTTATCCGAAGGTTGCTCTAGACATCTAGAGGCAAAGATTCTATTTTTGTTGTAATGGACCGCTTTAGCAAGATGGCATACTTCATTTCATGCTATTGAACTAACGATGCTCTAAATATCATTGATTTGTTTTTGTAAGAGATTATTCAACTACATGGGGTATCGAAAACTATTGTCTCAAATCAAGATGCAAAATTCTTGAGTTATTTTTGGAAGACTCTTTAGAGAAAACTAGGAACCAAACTTGTATTCAGCTCAAGTAGCTACCCTCAAACTGATAGCCAGACTGAAGTGGTAAATAGGACACTAGGAATTCTACTTAGAGCTATTGTAGGGAAGAACTTAAGGGTTTGGGATCTGTACCTATCCGTTGTGGAGTTCGCATATAACGAGACTATCCATAACACTATTGGGAAGACCCCATTCGAGGTTGTCTACAGCTTTAATCTCACTATTGCCCTAAACATGATCGATACGCCAGTAACTATTGAAGAGAGTCAACATGGAGTCAATCGAGCCCAAGAACTGCATGAACTACACTAATTTGTAACCAAGAAGATCACTAAATTCAATTGGAAACAGCATAAAATTGGTAATCGAGGTCGCCGAACTGTTTCCTACCAACTAAGAGATTTAGTATGGATACACCTCAGTTGAGAATGATTCCTACACTTGAGACAGAACAAAATACCTCCTCGAGCTAATGGTCCATTCAAAATCCTAAAGAAGATCAACTGTAATGTTTACCAGATCAAGTTACCTGATGACTAAGGCGTTTCTTCTTTCTATGTACCCGATCTGATCCCTCACCAATCGGTAGAAGATGACCCTGCATGTACCCTAAAAGAAGAAGTAAAAACTACTTCAGATTTGAGGGCAAATCTTTTCGACCTCCAAGCAAATGATAGGAATCAACCTCCTGGATCGATCACAAGATGCTAAGTTAAAAGACTCCAAAGACTCATATAGAAAATACTAACTCTAAGCCATAGCCAAGACAGGGATTCTTATCCCAAGCTAACCTCCTGCTGACCTATTTGTTAAATGCTCACGTGTGTCAAAAATGTTCCTACCCAATAACGAAGTCCTAATCAAGAAGACAGCCTCAAACTAGCCAAACTGAGCTCCTTAACCAAGTATTGGCATTTGACTTCAAGTAAGTTGATCTCTTTACCAAGATGATCGACTCTCGACCTAATCTAGATCGGGTTAGTCCTAACTGCAACGCATCCCTGCCTCTGCCTAAGTTGTATCATATTCCTGATGTCTAGCCACCAAGCGACACATGTCTTCTAACATAATGTTCTAGAATGATTATTTCTTTTTTGTACCGAATATTTTTTATCTCTTTTACCCCCTTTTTAATATGTTTCATGTAACCTAACTGTAGAATACTCTTTTTGTCTTTTCATACTTGTAAACTAACCCTAATGAATGGGTATATAAACCCCTACTTTCTTGTACGTAAGATGATCTCTTCAATACAGAAATTACTCACTTTTAGCAACCTTAGTATTCTCATTATCATTCAACTCTTATATATTCCCTTTGGCAAGGAGTAGTGCCGAGTGATGCTTCAGTTCGGACCAATGTATCATATTCGATAGATTGTAGGCCGAGTAAGATTGAATGGAGCATCACATTCATTCAGTAGTTGCCCGAGCTTTACTAAATTTTTCTTTTCTTTCTTTCTAGTTCACTTCATTATGATGCTTCGTCGTGTGTCTGATCGCGGAGAGCATCTTCTTACATGCTCTCGAATAGAGCCCCTTATGCTGTAACCTTTTCAATCATGCCCCAGCGTCCTTATTGACATTGCTAGAGGAGAATTGGGCCTTCAATTCTACCCTAGTGGTTATATCATTGGCACCTCACCAAGCACCTTCTCACCTCTTTCACCACCATAGCGTGGCTACATCTTCTAAGAACATAGGAGCTGAACTGATGGGAATCATGTTACCGAAGCTTTGACCCGCAACCGAGCCCAAGAATTAAAGGGGCTGGTACGACGAATCCTTATATTCTAACCAACCACTACCGAGGCCGAGTACTTCCTTACTGAGTTACCCTTCATGCCATGCCGTATGACTCCTCATTTTTTCTACAGTATGCCAAGTTGATGATTACTCTCTAGTGCTAAGCCGACCAATCATTCAGCATCTCCCTTACTAAGAAGTCGAAAGAGAAAGTCCAGACTAACTAAGCCATCATTGTTCAACAAGTCCATCTGTCCATACTTTTTGTCCGTATCTTCTAATGACCTCACCAATGTAGCATCGCTACGCGTACAATATCATGCGTAGAATCCATTGCACTAATGATTATTTTTCTTGTATATTCATTTTTACCCTTTTGTATCTTATACATTACTTTCTTAGGAAATACTCTTTTATCTTTTTCTTTTTAAGCATGTTGCCCTAACTTATAGGTATAAATACCCCTTAACTTGTAACTGTGATGATATCAGATCATTCTTAATACACTTTTGAGTATTTTTCTTTCTTACGTAAACACTGTTTGTTTACTCTTAGCATTTCTCTTATCCTTTCCCTTAAGTAAAGTTAGGTGGCGAGTAACCTCACTAGACCAATTTATGCGTCATATTGAATTGTGTCGTAAGTCCTTAGAAGTTCCATTGGTGCGTCATATACTCTGAAGCTATTCATAGGTTTCGCTTACTGTTTCATTCTTCATTTTGCCCTTTCGCACTTTTCCCCATTAATCCTTTTCAAGCTTTCTATAAGCTTAGACCCATTTAGTGACTAGCCTTATCTGTTCTTGATCATGGTCTACAACATCTTAGTATCAAAGTGGAGGTTTTATGTAAATTGTAGTTAGTTCTCCTTGAAGTTTTGTTATACTCCGTTTTGTATGTGTTCAACAAAGCAAGTTACTATGTTCATTTAACTGCTGTATTGTTAACTGTTCACTTTTTGAAGTGTTTATTTGAGCTTTGAACCTGTGAGGAAAAATAATAAACCCAAATATGAATGTTAGTACTAGTGATGACAGTGGAGTTATCCACCATGGATGACAATCTCAGAGAACTCTCAAAAGTATTGAAGAGAAGCTTAATGAGGTAACTAACCTCTTAATAGATTTAACCTGAGCAGTTCATGCACTATTTTACTGACCCATTGAGGCCGCTCAAAACACTCCCCAAGCTGCTCAACCTGTTAAAGGTTAGAATCTAACTCGACTCATTCGAAGTGGAGGAGTTGGTCAACAGGTAAAGAGAAGGATAGACCTAAGAGAGCTTAATGAAGAGGAAGAGGAATATTTTGAAGAAGACCGAATACAAGTCCCCAAAGCATCCAATCATGTGAAGCTTCGAATTCTAAGTTTCAATAGATCTGGGAATGTTGATGAGTATCTGGGTTAGGAAGAGAAGGTAGAGAGTGTGTTTAATTACTATCAATATAAGGATTATGAGAAAGTAAGAACTGTTGTCGTTGAATTCTCTAAGTATGTTGCCATGTGGTAGAAGAATTTTTAGGCTATGAGAAGACAAGAGGGCTATTAAGAGATTAACACTTAGCCCGAGATAAAAAGAGTGCTCAGAAATAGGTTTGTATTATAAACTTATCTCTAAGATACTTTCACTCAACTTCAAGAGTTGAGACATAGAGGCTGAACTATTAGCGAATATGCTCAAGAGCTTCAAATGGTTATGATGCATTGCGAAGTGAAGGAACCACCAGCTCAAATAGCCTCAAGGTTCATTACTAAGTTAAGAGGAGACATTCAAGACGTCATGGAGCTCCAACGATTTGATACCATGGATGATGTTGTTAAGATGCTCCAGTGAATAGAGAGGCAAAGAAGGAACCGAGCATCGACGAGATACTGATTAGTCAACTTGGACAAGTAAGTCATCAAACTCAGTTGAGCAGAAAAACCGACCTGATGGTAAAGTGCTAACCCAAACGTATAAGAGAAGGTAAGGATCTAAAAGGAAGACTAGCCAAATCAAGTGCTTCAAGTACAAGGGGTTCGGATATATGGCTACTCAGTGCCCAAATCGACAAACGATAGTCATCAAAGGAGACATCCCGAAGCTAAAAGTAGAGAGCACGAATGAGAAACCTGAGGAGGAGAAGGTTCCTACCGAGAAAGAAAATACTAAGAAAGAGCTAATTAAGGAGAATGTATTTCCTGAGAACTTATATCAGTTACTTATGGTTGTTCAATGCATTATGAATGTAGAACCTTCGCAAGAGGAGGAGCAGAGAGAGAATTTATTTCATACCACCTGTAAAGTAAGTGATCGAATGTGGCCCCCATCGTAGATAGTGGAAGCTGTACCAATGCAGCATCAGCTAATCTTGTTTCAAAACTGAAGTTGCAAACTGTTGCACATTTGAGGCCGTATGAGTTACACTAGTTGAGTGAGAAAGGAGCCTTACATGTCACTTAATAAATACTACTACTGATTACTATAAGGAATTACTCCGACCAGATTCTCTACGACGTACTGCCTATGTGCGCTTCTTACGTTTTGTTAAGAAGATTGTAGTTGTTCGATAGGAAAGTTATGCATGATGGCTATAGAAACACGTATATGTTCAAGAAGAACAATTAGAAGATCATACTGAACCCGATGCTGCCGAGAAAAGTTCACAAGTTGCAGATGAAACTTGCTCTCAAATCAAAGAAAGCTCTGGTGATGAGTTGAGCCAAGTTGAACCAAACCGAGCTACGAAAGGCCATCAATGGTCAGGCAACTACTCGAAATGAAGGAGCGGGGTAAGTTACCCTAAGAAGTCAAGGAGTTGCTATATGAATATGTCGACTTGTTCCTAGAATAGTTACATAAAGGGTTGCCCTCGACTTGAAGTATAGAGCACTATATTGACTTAGTACTCAGCATTGCAACACTGAATAAGCCAACTTATCAGATGAACCCCGAGTAGGCTTCTAAGCTCCAACGTCAAGTCAATGAGTTGTTGGAAAGAGGCTATGTAAGAGAGAATCTCAGCCTTTGTATTATGCCTGCACTTCTAGTGCCAACAAAGGATGGAACCTAGCAAATATGTGTAGATAACCAAGCTATGAACAAGATCATAATCAAATATAGGTATCTGATCCCAAGGCTAGAAGACATGTTGGATGAAGTCAGTGGAGCTAAGATTTTCAGCAAGATTGATCTTAAGTTTGGCTATCGTCAAATCTGCATGAGGCTAAGAGACGAGTAGAAAACTACGTTTAAGACTTGACATAAACTTTACGAGTGGATAGTCATGTCTTTCGGCTTATCGAATGAACTGAGCACTTTCATGAGACTTATGAATCATATACTGAGACATCTCATAGAAAAGTGTGTTATGGTATACTTTGACGATATCCTTATCTACAGTACTGACATATTGAGTCATTGTGGACATCTTAGAGCAGTCTTGAATATTCTCCGTACCAAAAGACTATTCGGCAATCTAAAGAAATGTTGCTTTTGCCAAGAGGAAGTGGTATTCTTAAGCTATATAGCCAATGGAGGAGGCTTATGAGTTAATGATGAGAAGATCCAAGCAGTTGTCGAGTGGCTGACTCCTACTATTTGTGCTTATGTAAGAAGTTTCCATGAACTAACTTCGTTTTACAAAAGATTCATCAAGAATTTCAGCATTCTCACTGCGCCACTTACTGAACTAATAAAGAAAAACACCAATTTCCAATAGGGAGAAAGAGAGGAGAAGAGCTTTGCCGAGATAAAAGAAAGGTTAACCTCTACTTCGGTGTTAGTGTTACCCAACTTCAACAAAAAATGTTAACTGGAATGCGATGCATCAAGCATTGGAATAGGTACTGTCTTGATGTAGGAAAGTTGACTAACTGCCTTCCACAGTAAGAAGCTCCAAGGATCGCAACTAAGCTACTCCATGTATGATAAGGAACTTTTGGCACTGATCCGAACAATGCAAGTCTAACAACATTATTTACTACCGAGAGAATTTGTCATATATACTAACCATGAATCACTAAGGTACCTCTAAAGTCAGATCAAGTTATCAAAGCGACAAGCAAGATGGGTTAAATTCTTTGAAGGATTCAATTTTGTGATAAAGTATAAGCAAGGAAAGAGCAACATAGTTGCAAATGCTCTTTCAAGGAGATATGTACTTTTATTAGAACTACAGACCAAACTGTTTGGGTTTATGAGTATCAAAGAACAGTACTCTAAGGATCTACACTTTAGACCCATAATTTTGCAATGCGTGGATGGGAGGACAGTAGACGAGTATTATGTGGAGGATGAATACTTGTTCCGAGGTGGAAAATTATGCGTTCCAATTTGTTCACTGAGGGAACTACTAGTTAAAGAAGCCTACAGTGGAGGTATCTATGGACATTTTGGTGAAAGGAGGATCTGTGAACTAATAAATTGTCGATTCTTTTGGCCGAGAATGAGAAAAGATGTGCACCAAGTTGTCAAAAGTTGTGTCGTATACAAGAAGGGCAAGTGCCAAGCCGAGCAAGGGAAAGCAATGCCCCTACCTATTCCGATAAAACCATGGACTGAATTGAGCATAGACTTTGTTCTTAGATTACCATGAATTGCCTAAGGCAAAGATTTTGCAATGGTCATCGTAGGTCGATTCAATAAAATGGCACACTTCGTACCTTGCATCAAGACTAACAACGCTTTGGCTATTGCTTCTCTTTTCTTGCAACAGATTGTACAAATACACAGTGTACTAAGAAGTGTACTCTCTGACAGAGACCCGAAGTTCTTAATTGTACTTTGGAGTCACTACTCCGAGCTGCAGTAGGCAAGAACTTAGCTGATTGGGACGTCTGCTTACCAATGGTCAAGTTCACCTATAACCAAACAGTACATGACACCATTAAGCGGACTCCTTTTAAGGTGGTTTATGGATTCAATGCCGAATTACCCCTCAACCATGCCCCTATACTAATACCTGTGTTAGAGGACCCTGACGCAATGGCCAAAGCACAATCCCTTCAGCAAATCTATGACAGGATCACTTGGCACATTGACTAAGTTGCTAAAAGAATGCAAGAAAAGACCAAGGATAGAATAGTTAAACAATTTCAATCGAGAGACTTAGTATGGCTATACCTTAACAAAAAAGGGTTCCCGAACAAGAGTAGGAACAAATTATCTACAAGAGTAGAAAGACCTTTCAAAATCCTCTATAAAATCAATGACAATGCCTACAGGTTGGAATTGCCCAAGGATTATGGGTTTTGGACGCCTTCAACATTATTGACCTCAGTCCATATCACCCTAACAGAGAACTAAGCAAACACCATTCAGATTTGATCCCAAATCCTAAACAACCTAAAAAGAATGATGGGAATCAGCCTACCGAACTTCTGATCCGCATTCAAGCCCGAAGACTAGAAGGGTTGGCACAACGAATTCTTATGTTCCAATTAACCTCTATTAAGGCCAAGTACTTCCTTGTTGAGTTACCCTTCATGCCGTGCTATATGATCACCCATTTTTTCTACAGTATGCTGAGTTGATGATTACTCTCTAACGCCGAGCCAACCAATTATTCGACATCTTCCTTATCGAGAAGCTGAGAGAGAGAATCCGAACTGATTAAGCCATCCCTGTTCATACAAGCCCATCTGTCTGTACTCTTTGTCCGCATCTTTTAACGACCTTGCCAATATAGCATTGCTACATATATATTATCATGTGTAGAATCCGTTGCACTAATGATTATTTTTTTTGTCTATTCATTTTTACCCTTTTATATCTTGTACATTACTTCCTTAAGAAATGTCATTTTTGTCTTTTTCTTTTTTAGACAGGTTACCTTAACTTATAGGTATAAATACCGTTGTATTTGTAATCATGACGATATCGGATCATTCTCAATACACTTTTGAGTACTTTTCTTCCTTAAGTAAACATTGTTTATTTACTCTTAGCATTACTCTTATCCTTTTCTTAAGGAAGGTTAGGTGAGAGTAACCTCACTAGACTAATTCATGTATCATATCGAATTATACCGTAAGTCCTCGGAAATTCCATTAGTGCATTGATATGAGGCAAGTGCACCTATCAGTTTTAATATAGCGGATGTGAGTCCGAGTCGATCCCTCAGAGACTTCGAGTACTAATATTAATCTTAACTTTATCATCTAATCGAAAAATTATGAAAGTTTGAATTAATTAAATATACTAAAATTAACAAACTAACTTAATTATAAGACTTCATTAAGCAATTAAAAAAGCGATAAAATTAAGAACAACTTCAAGAAAGTAATAACGTATTTAGGAATTATTTCCCCTAGAGTTTAACATGTGACCGCTTAAAGTATATTCAATTCAGTTTATATTTTTCTTGACTGGAAGGATTCACAACTAAAGTTAATACCTTTCTCAAGCATATTAACCCTAATCCTAAATTATTCACCAGAATCTCTTCACTTAGTAATATAATTTAGAATTGCATTAATATATAATGAATTCCCATACAAATAATTAACTTTCCGGAAGAAACATGTATCTTATCTCTAAGTATACATGTAATCCTCTTCAATTATGTAAAGATATAATTACACATGTAATTTCTCAATCAACATACATAATATCATATATTGATATTCTAGAAATATCAATTAACAATTAAACAACATAATTGAATCAAGCAAAGATAGAAACTTTATTGAAATTTATAATTCAATCCAAGAATCACACGAAACCCTAGGTTCCATAATCCTAAATACACTAATTCTAAGTTATCATACTAAATCTAAAAGTGACTTCCATAAAAAACGTAAAATAAAACATGGAAAACTCCTTTGATTGATGAAAAATCTCTTTAATCTTGAAGTCGGTGTTGTTCTCGCCTTCACCTTCTCCTTCTCCTTTTCCTCAAGTCTCTTATCTTTTCTAATGTCTCTCTCTCCTTTTGAAACCCTAATATGTCCTTTTATAGTGTATCAAAAGGTTTTCGTTTTCTTTACCAGACACGACCTGGGACATGACCGTGTCCCTTGCCCGTGTAACTTTCTGCCCCTGGCCAATTTTTTCTACATGGACTGTATAACTTCAAATCTTCATAACTTCTTTGTTTGAACTCCGAATTGAGTGAAATTTGATTCCTTTTCTTCTTTTTCAATCCTAGAATGCGTTCAAACCTAGAAATCAAAATTTTACTCAATTAAGTATCAATTTCTTTAAAGAAAACCAAAAATGTGAGGAAAATACTATAAAATCACCATATGAAATATGTTTAAAATCAGAGTTATCATGCATCATATCCTTTGAAGCTGTTGGTAAGTTTTTCTTACTGTTTCATTCTTTATTTTGTCCTTTCACACTTTTCCTAATTAATCATTTTCGAGCTTTTTGTAAGCTTGGACCCATTCAGCGGCTGGCCTTGTCTATTTTTATATATGGTTCGCAACATGAATGGAGCTTAGAAGCATTATCCAGCACTCCTAATGCATTGAAGTACCTCTCAAAGTTCCATAAGAAGTTGTCAATTTCTTTCGCGTTCTTAGTTCCCGAGTAAGGCTTCGATTTTGGAACACCAATCTTCCTTATAAAACCTGTTTGGACTAACCTATAGCTAACAGCATGGCGCTGTAGTAATATAGCTCTCAACCCTTCGACCTCCCTTCTTAGGGCCAACTACCATCCCCGTCGGATTATTCTCCTTTTTCTGAAGGTCATCTACTATATGGTTTAAGGCTAACAACATCTTCCTTGGAAGCTCATCCTTTAGCTTCTTCATACTATCATCAACCCCATCTACCTGATCCTTTAGGTTTCTTAAAGCTATCTCCAACCTCGCTAACTTAACCTTTGTGGGAAATCTCATCGCTTTAGACAACATTGGATTGGTCAACTCACCTACACCAAAAGGAGTCATTGGAGATCCATCATATTCAATTGCATTAGTCTCATTTCCAACCATAACCTCTCAAACCTAACACTTTGATACCACTTGTTACGTATGGAGTATTTAGGCTTGTTCACATGTATGGTACTTAGACTCTTCGAGTATCCTAAATAAAGCTAAGTCAGCCTTCCTCGTAAGTACTCACAACACACTCAAGAAAAGGAGAAAGTGTTTAAGGAGAGAAGCTTAAGAATATAAGGAAATTCTTACTCAACTGACTGATGAGTACAAATAAGGGGAGGTCCCTTTTACATACAAGTAGCCTCTTGAAATGGATAACCAAGATTAAATTAATCTAACAGTCTATATTATATTTATATTCACAATACTACCTACCATCTATCCATAAAGATCTAGGATCTATCGAGATCTTCTAGAAGCTTCCTTCCTATAAATCCTTATTGGACTTGGGCCTTAAGTTCCTTCATATATGGGTTAGTAGGAACCTCCTGACTCTGGGTCTCTGTTAAGGGTCCGTAACACTCGCATATGTTCATCTGTAACCATATTCAAATGAAATTTTGAAAGCAATGTAATTACATAGTCAAGTAGCATGTCATAATAATGACTAGACATATACAAGAAAAAAAAAAGACTGTTACACCCATAAATTGCGTGAATATGTTCTTTTTTAAAATGGTTAAAAATTATAATGCTAACAAGTAATAACATTTCATCTATTTTATTGTAGAACTTGCGATATGCTTACAGCAAAGAAGTTATTGATAATGAGCATTGTCATTAAGGAAGTCATCAAATATAAAAACACCATTCAAAACCTGAAAATGATAAGTTAAAAGGGAAAAAAAAAGATAGGGCTAAACAACCATGTTGCCCATATCACATATTTATCTCAAGATCTTTATTAAACCATTCTAACAAGACATTATAAACTTAAAAATAAAGATGTGATATATGGGTGAGACTTTTTTTACAATATGTTTAAAGAGACATGATGTGTCTCCAAGATCATACACATAGAAAAGCACTATAATGAACAAGAACAAGAAAGTAAAAAAGGGGTTTAGTAAAGATACGATGCACCAATAAGATCTTACACTGCCTATAACATGCCGAATGTGACTTACCGGTCTAAGATATAGGATTACTCTCCACAATTCTTGTTTAAGAGATTGATAAAAGCGGGTAGAGAAGAGCTTTCATAAAGAAAAAACTCAAGGGTTTATCATTAATATGCAAAAATATGTCTAATACCCTATATAAGTGTCCTATTAATACATAGTGGTAAATTTGTAAATAAAATAACTAAAAAGATGCTCTAGTGGCATTCCTATAAATGTAAAATAAATAGCATAATTTAAGAATAACACAAGAAATAGGAAGTCCAAATAACACAAGTAAAAATAAATAGTCAAATGAGCTACTTGGGTAAAGAGTAGAAGAGCTAGGTTAATGAGTTATTGGAGATCTTGAAGAGTAGACTTACATAGCAGACTTGCAAAGTATATTTGGCCAGCAAAGCAGAGCAAACTAGAACTTGTAGAGCAAAGCAAACTTGGCCAAATAGAATAGGTCTTCCACATTGTTAGAGATCATAAATTGATCTTCTATGCATAAGGAGCTCACCAACAAGTCTTCAATATAGCCCGAAACTTGGCAATTGGTTAAGTTGGTGCCCCAAAGCCTATCAAGACATGATGCCTTTAAATTACCATGTGCTAGATAGCTTTATGGGAATATACAAAGTGTTTTAATCTATGATAGGACAAATAATATGATAGAAATGAGGAAGGCATATGATTTAACTTAATTTGAAATTTGAATCGTTGATTGGAATTGAAATGTGTTATTGATAGCAAATATAATTGCACTACAAACTAATGGGTTAAAATTTCAGTTATTGATAAAAATTTATACTAATGGGAAGGGAAAGATACTATTATAGCAAATATAATGACATCATATTAAAAATGTAGAAGGAATGATTTTGGCTTTAGTTTCAATTTCCTAAAGAGATTTCAATAGCAATTGACCATATAATCCTTATGTCAATGATTTCACACATAAATAAAATAAAATATGTCACGCCCCAAACTCTAGGAGTCATAACAAATCCGTCGTATAAACTAACTTAGGTTAGAAGCTATCCTCTTTAGCTGCTAATATAGATATAGTCTACATAGAGCGAACAACGACTTAACCAGTTTTGAAGTAGTTAGATGAGCACCTGTAATATATAAGACCTATGGAGTAACACTTTACAAAATGCATTTTTCTCATATCTATAGATAGTTCAGTTCCTTTTACATAACTTTATATACATTAAAAGTTTCAAATTTTCCAAAAGAAACTATACATCTCTATAAGAAGACTACATTACATATAGTATATATAACAACGAGCTAATGAAGATTCTAAGGCCTCTTAAGAAGACCTTATAATCTTCCTACAAAAGTAACATGAGCTTGGATTCATTTACTAGACTTCAACACTTCACTTCCTAACTCGTCTGAACTAACCTGTAGACAACTATAACAAGACATCTTCAAGTACTACTCTACACTTACAAAACAATCTATTAAGATATGAGCTCAATTAACTTAGTAAGAAGGGATGGACTCATATGAGTACATTAACAAATATGGTTGTTCAATCATTAATTAAATGCAAATGTAACAAGCAAATGATAGATTATCACACAATATTTAACTAGTTTATTATGAAGTGAGAGAAATTTTGTCCACTCTAACCTGAATTTCGAGAAGTTTCAACGCGACACCGTCAAACTAAATCCAAGCTTATATAATAGAGAACATCTTCTTCTCTAGATAGCATCCGAACCACAATTCTCAACCTTACCATGACCTTCTCTCATATCACTTAGTTCGACTAAAGGTAGGAAAAGAAGCATTTATGCTATCCTTATTAGAGTGTCGATATTTAGTTTGTCAACCCAATCATTACCCTTATTAGTTATTGTAAATGTTAAGTTATATCTTAAGTTAACTTAAGATTAATCTAGATTATGGGGTGAGCAACTAAGTTCATTCACACAAAACATGATATATTCAAATAGAAAGTAGCACTCGGAGTTCAACTCCCAATCAACAATTAGTATCACAAGCACACACATAACACATGTACAAACGATCTAGTTATAACCACAAACAAGTACTCTTACTTTTCTAAGTATCGTGATATAATACTTCAACATACCACAAAGCATCAATCCTAACTTATATGTACTCACTGGTAACTGACTCCTAACCGTTGCCTCCTTGATCTTCAATTGGCTATAGAAATACACAATAGATCAATTTTCAAGCCTTAATTCATTAGTCATTAGTTTGTTTTAGATTTTTTTGTTGTTTAATCATAAATTTTATATGTTATTTTTACTTAAAAATCTTAATTTCTTAACTATTCATTAATTTTTATAAGTTACCCTAATTGGCCAAATCTTTTGAGTTAAGATTTGAGTGGATTTATAGTGGCTTGCTTTAGTCAAAGATTCTCTAAGTCAGGTTTTGAATGAATTTATAGCAATTTTATTTCATTAGAAATTATTTAAGTTACTCTCTAAACTATATAGGAGTCATTTGTTATACTAGTTTCATCCTCTGAGACAGCCTCTTAACTTTCCAAAGTTGAATACCTTATTACGCTATCTTTTGAACTACCCTTTGACTCTATTATCCACAAAATTTTTAATACAATCATCCTCTAACCAACCTTCTATTTCCCCTGTTTTTACATTTTATTCCTAAGTTTTGCTTATAACCTACTCTCTAAGTACTATTCTAGTGTAAAATTTATTAACAAAATCTTCTTAATCATCATCTACCTTTAGTCAATGTCCTATAGTTGGCTAATTTACTAACTTCCTTCCAAGTTACAATTATAGAATCAAGTTAAAACAATAAATAACACTCCAAACAAACTTTTCTCGATTTCATTACTTCTCAATTCCTTATATATTACATCACAATTCACCAATCGTTTCAAATTCAATAGAATAATCAAACACCAACTTCACTATCTAAGGTCAACTCACAATTTTCTGTAACTTCATACTTTACTAACTCATCCAACCATTCCATAACAATAATCATATTTTAATAATGATTTAAACTCAGTATCTAAGTGGGATTATTAAAAGATATATTCTAGTCCCTACTAAAAATACTATTTTAAGCATCATTTAAGACTAAAAAATCAAATAAAAATATAGGAAATAATATCACAAAAAACTTTTACATAGCAATATAATATTAACTTATGATAGTTTATAGAAAAATTTTAAAGTAGAAACTATATCATTTATTCAATTTATTTTAACTTCGAAAATTATCCAATTTCTTAAGGACGTATATGTTAGCTACTAAATTTGTATAAAATGATATTTTTACTAAATTTTATACACAAAAATATGTGAGAAAATTTTTTTCTTAATTTTTTGAGAATACTTAGTATTTTTACAAAATTGAGTCGAATTTGGACCTCACTGGAAAATTGACCTCCAGTCACTAATAGTTCCTCTTACCTTTTCGGAACCACTAGGAGTAGCTGCTTCTTATAGTGGGGTAGTCGATTGACTTCCAAGTTCACCTTATACTAGTGAACTGTCGAATCACCTAAATCATGCATTGATTTTACTAGTTTTTTCAAATTTTTTCCTTTGATTATTCTAACTTACTCTAATTTTTCCTAATTCAACACTTGTGTGTTTAATAAGTTAGAGAGGGTTTCCAAATTTTTCCTAATTGACCATGAATTAAATTGACTCTTTTCTTGCATTTTTCCTTAAGCATCAAGCTTAACCTTAGCCGATAAGTTAGCTTAACTCCTAAACACTTGTCATTGGCCTTCTATATGCCTAAACAACTAAGTCCTAGCCAACTATGATTTTTTTTTATAATTTTTAGTGATTCTTTATTAATTTTCTTAGGTTATTTTAGTCTAAAATGTATATATTAAGATATTTTAACTAATTACAGATATATACATATACTTAAAAATTACACACGACACATATATATTATGTATATTATTTTATGTCTCATATTAATTTTATTACATATATTATTTATCTTTAAAAATTTACAAACTAACAAAACCTATTTTTTGCGATTATAATAAATAATAAGTAATATAATTAAATTATATTATTTTAGCTATATTAATATTATTTTATTATATTTTTAATATTTAGATTTACAGAATCTCTTTATCTAATATCTTGAGTCTAATCGTAAGTTTTTAGATTAATTAGATTAGTTTCATCAATATTTTAAATTTACCTATTCGATTCCTATTTACCAATACAGAGTTCACAAAACATATAAAAATTGTTTGAGAAATAATTTAATAAGAGCATAAAGGGTAATATTATAAGTTCATGATTGAAAAATATGATTTATACTATAAACATTAAACTCTCCTTATTATTCTTTAATAAAATATAGGACAAATTATTTGATCCCACCGTATTTTTTTCGACTGGTCTAATAGATCTAATTATCGAATATTTTATTATATTAATTTTTATAATCGTTTCAATAGGTGAAGTTCCTTAGATATTCACATAACTTGCTATCTCTTTTGTTGGGCTTGAGCTACATGGATCAAGAAAGCCCAGTCGAGTCCATCCTTGTCTTAAAAAGTGGAAGGAAAATATAAACGTTTCTCGCGTGGCGCGCACTGACTAGAATCTCGCGTGGGTCTTCAGTCTTCTCTTTCCCCTCTCTCTCTCATACTTTCTCCTTCTCTCTCTATCTTTATTTTATAGTTAATTAATGATTACTTAGAAAAAACCTCAATAAAGTGAAAAAAAAAAAAAAAAAAGGAAGAAGCACACGACACAGTAAGTTAGAAAAACAAAAGTAAGTACAGCTTCAAGCAGACCAGACGGAAGAGAGAGAGAGAGAGAGAGAGAGAGAGAGCTGTGGCAAAGTCCACATGACTTCTGTGCCTCACCATTATAATCAACAACCTCAAACTCACAATAAGGTACTAAAGTATCCATTTTTACTAAATTAATTGTTCAGAATGTGTGTATATGATTCTGGGTATGTTTGTTTAAGCTATTTTTTATGTGGGTTCTGTGTTGATTCATGCGGGGTTGCGTTGTTTTATGTTACTTTGATCTTCTAGGATTTAAATTGGAATCTTCATTTTTCGTCAAATTTTGGGTAATTTTCATGTTTGGATTTTATTTCTGCGTTCAAGATCTAGTCAAACTTGCATTTATTTGTTTACTGTGTAGCTTTCCTTTTTTTTTTTTTCCTGTTTGATTATAGTTTCTTGAAATGTAAAGTTACTGTTTTTTTATGGATCATTGTAGTTATCTTCATTTATTATTATTGTATTTTTGGGGATGCAAGCACGTTGTGGTTATCTTAATTTCTCAACATTTGTGTACATAATTTATCAGCATTTAATTGTAATAAGTTTAGTAATATTTTTAATGATTGGTGAAACTTGGTGTTAATTGAAGTGTAATTATGATAAGTCGAATTCGGTGTCTCACAGCTTTCGTAAACACACACAAACAAACAGGAGAAAAAAAAAGGAAAGATTGCTTTATTCATTATCAAGTTTCGGGGTTTTTGCAACTCATTTTAATTTGTTCTTAGCCTCTAAATTTCGCTAGTTTTGTCAATGAAATCATTATAATGGCATCTTTGATACTATTGTCATTTCCAAGACATTTTTGGGAGGTTTCCTGTTTTTTATTCAGCCTGTTTGATGAGATTTATTTCATGTTTTTAGACTTAAGTTGAAGTAAGTAGATTGCTTTTGTGGTCTCGATGAGTTATTCCCTTATGATAGTATTTCTCTGGCATGGGATGTTTTCTTGTTCATCGTGCTCTAAATCTTTGCTTCTTCTATGCATACATTGAGATATTTTTACACATGCTATTTTTCATTGATGCGCTTTGATCGTCATTGTCAATTTTATTCCACAGCTGTTCAATCCTTGCAGTGTGAGTGGAAATTTTTTCTGCATTCCCTTGTTTATCCAATGTGGACATTTCTGTGATTGCAATGTGTATAGTGGGTATGCATTATTATACAAGAGGAAATATAGGCAAAGGAAGGTTAAAAATTAGCCAGCTTATTGTAATTTTATTCTATGAATTTAACCACATGAGCAAAATGATTATATAACAATTGTTCTTATGAAATAGTACTTTTAAGACACATGACCATTGCTGTTATTCCGTTCTGCTACTATCCTTTTTTTTCTCAACTTTAGTGGTATGGGTTTTAGCCGTTTCAATCTAAAGCTTTGTATTTTTTCAGGAAGAATCACCAGCTGTTATGGGGAGTAAAGATGCTGTTGGGGGTCAGATTATCTCAACCACCATAGGAGGGAAAAATGGTGAAGCTAAACAGGTGTGATTGGATAAATACATAACAGATCGATTTGCTCACTCTTTTTGTCTATTTATTTGATATGTCAGTCTAACAGTAATATGTAACGCCGTCCAGCTGTCTTATTGCCCGAGGATTAATGCTTTCTTCTTTCCAATTAGGATTATATATAGTACTTCATGATTCTCTTTCAATCGTAAAGATAGTGCTGATCCTATTTGATGTGCATTGAAAGTTGTAGCATGGCTTGTGTTACCAATGGAATTCATTCATTTCGTTGCATTCTGTCTGAATGTCAACAGACGATCAGCTATATGGCAGAGGATGCAGTAGACAGAGGATCCTTTGGAGTTGTTTTTAGGGTAAGTTTCCAGATTATGAAGTTCCTGTTCAATATTGTCATCTTACATGTATCTCATAATATTTTATTTCTCAGGCAAAATGCTTGGAAACTGGAGAAACTGTTGCTATAAAGAAGGTCTTGCAAGATAAACGCTATAAGAATCGTGAGCTGCAATTGATGCGCTTGATGGATCATCCAAATGTGGTTTCACTAAAGCATTGCTTCTTCTCGACAACAAGCAAAGATGAGCTCTTTCTGAATCTTGTCATGGAATATGTCCCTAATAACTTGTATGCAGTTGCAAAGCATTACAGCAATATGAACCAAAGGATGCCTTTATTCTTTGTGAAGCTATATGCATATCAAGTATGAATAGTAAATCTATCTGTTATCTATTTACTAGCTGCTTGCCTGTTCTTGACTATCTTGCATGGCACATAATTGACAGATCTTCCGTGGACTAGCATATATCCATTCTGTCCCTAGAGTTTGTCATCGGGATGTGAAGCCCCAAAATCTATTGGTATACATGAATTTCCATTTGTTTGCAGTTTCTTTTCCCTTGTGCCACATTCCAGAATGACATTCTGACTTAATGCCTCTTTTCTGCTTCTCCAGGTCAATCCGCTTACACACCAAGTCAAGCTTTGCGATTTCGGAAGTGCCAAAGTTCTGGTATGTCAGTGTTTGTGATATGTGTTTCTGTCCACTTTCTTCTTGTTTGCTTTCTAGAAAGCATGTTGTTAGTTTAGCGCGATACATCAAAAGCTGATCATATCCTTCAGCTTTAAATAATCTATTGCTAAGAGGATGATAAGTTTCTGTAATGGAAGTAACAAATACTCTCATTCTTTCTATAGGTCAGTGGTGAAGCAAACATATCATACATATGTTCCCGTTACTACCGTGCCCCAGAGCTTGTATTTGGTGCTACAGAATATACAACATCCATAGATATTTGGTCAACTGGTTGTGTTCTTGCAGAGCTTCTTCTAGGACAGGTTTTTAACATATCTACGAGTACCATAATCCTTAAACTTCAATGAGATGTGATGTTCACATTTGTTGAGAATTTCTTATAATGTTAATTTTTTTCTAGCCCCTGTTTCCTGGAGAAAGTGCTGTAGACCTTCTTGTGACAATCATTAAGGTAAACCTTACCGTGCGTACTAATAGGTTTTTTATTGTGAAATTCTTACCATCTAACTGTCTGGGGCTGTTTTCACAGATTCTAGGAACTCCAACACGTGAAGAAGTTCGGTGCATGAACCCAAACTATACAGAAGCCGTAAGATTCCCTCAAGTTAAAGGTCAACCTTGGCACAAGGTATGCCTTGTGGAATGATTTCAGTTGAAGAATTTCTCTAGTTAAGGATTTGGTGTAGATGATGAGAAACACAAATGATGCCTTGTAGTGTGCTGTGAGACATACTTATTATGTATGCATGCTTTGGAACAAGAGGTTTTCAGCTCCAAATGGAAATACTATTGTTGATTGATAATGCATAACAGCTTTTAAATATTTAGGAGGAAAACACAAAGTAATTTTTCCATGTCATGTAACTCTATTATGGAGAAAATATAATAAGGTTACCACTTAAGGAGGAAGAAATGAATACTTATTTCCATATCATGTTGCCATATTAGGAGAAAACATAATATGCTTACCTCTTATGCAAACATCCTTACAAAAGGTGGGACTTTGTGCTCGACTGGGAAATTAATATTTTCACGTTCCTGCTGAATGGTATCAATTTCTAATTCATTTGAAGACAGAACCCATTGCAGAATATATGGACATTCAACTATCTTTCCTAGAAATGTCTTGATGCTTCTTAGAGCCAGCATGTGTATCTAGAAATCGAAGGAATCCTACTCTGATGGTTAATTTTAGTTTATTTTGTGTTTTAAGGGGCTGTCATGATGCCCCTTCTATGACCTGCCTGTCCACATAAATGTTTTTGTGAGTGATGTGCAGAGATATGATTGTCCTCCTGCTGATTTCAGGTTTTTTTTTTATAGTTTATTTATTTCCTTTTTCATTGTTCTTGTTTCCAATTCATTTGATTACTTTTTTCTGTTTCAGGTATTTCACAAGCATGTGCCTCCTGAAGCAATTGACCTTGTATCAAGGTTGCTTCAGTACTCACCTAATTTTCGCCCCACAGCTGTGAGTTGAGCTTCCTTTTCTTTGGTTTATGTTGCTTTAATTCGCACTAACCCAGTTCAATAGAACTCGTGCCCCTTTATGCAATAGGACAACATGCCGTTGTTGCAGCTGCATGCTGAGGCTGTAATACATATTGCTAATGATCTGGAAATAGATAAAAGTACTGTGTATTTCTTGCTAATGTTGCTTCTTTTGCTTTTTCAGTTAGAAGCATGTGCACACCCTTTCTTTGATGAGCTCCGTGCACCTGGTGCCTGCCTTCCCAATGGTCATCCACTGCCTCCCCTTTTCAACTTCAATCGAGAGGTATGACCACGCTATGGTTGTGACATCTAAATTCTCTCTCTCTCCTTCTCACATGTGTGGTTTTTTTAATATGATAATAGCAAAACTTTTTCTTTCCATATGCAAAGACAATATGCATTTTTATTGTGGAATTCATTATTTGCTGTTCCCATGATTGGGAGAGCATTTCTCTTTATCCATGGCATTTTATTAATAATTTTTCCCCTTAATAGAGTGCAATGATTAAAGTTAAACCTACAGTATCAAGATTCTCATATCCACTTCTTCTGAATTGTGTTGTATCTTCAAGGTTGTGTACTTACAATATTGGTGATAGAGTTTGAAGATGAGTCATAGAAATATCTCAGTGAGCACTTAAATATTCTTCATTGATGAGATTTTATAGGCTGAAACTGGGGGACGTATGCAAATTCAAGAACCCTCAAGTCTTATTGCCGGGGTTGGCTACGTGGATGATCTTACTTCATCATTGTGCCCTATTACAAACTATTTATATAATACATTGCACCATTTCTAATTGGTGCTTCCACGTCTATTTTGTGTCTCTCAGCTCCATTTAAGGCAAGTAGACCTAAGTTGTTGCAACTCTTAAAACGTGACTCTAAAAGTCCACTCTGCATGTGCCATACCATCTCAGTTTTGCTTATATGATTTTCTCATCATTGCATGCCAGCCTAGCTTTTTTCCCTATTATACACTCATTTGTTATTTTAGCTTTCATGTTCATACATCCACATTTGCATTCTCATACCGCTTACACTTATCTGCTATATTGCCTAGCATTTGGAGTCACAGGCTTTATTGTAACTCAAGATTGCTTAGAATATCTGATGCTCCTCTCCTTCCCAATCACCCTGCAAGAGGTCAACGTGTCAAGTTTTTTTGTTTGTCTCTTTTTTCTTTTCTTTTTTGGCAGTATTTATCCAAGTACTTTTCACAGGAAACTTACTCATACTCCTATCCATTTGGCAAAAATATATGGAATGCCGAAAAACTTCACAGACGCCAATAATATGAAATGGCACTAGCATGTAAATTCCATTTTTTCCCAACAATTTTTCTCCAAATGTATTTGCTATCTTTTTTATATGCTCTATCTCTGTTCCCTTTAATGAAGAAGAGCATTTCAAACGATAACCTGATTTTCAAATATTTTGCTGGCATGGCTACACTTTATTTTCACTAGGTGGGGTGACTTGTATAGATTCTGTTGCGCCATTGTACTTATTATGAGCTATATTTTCCTCTTTAATATTCAAATATGTCTTATCATTTTTCTCAGTGTCTTTTTAGTCTCCCCCATACATGTTTTATATTAGTATCCCATGTGTAGCTACACTTGACAGAAGCCCCTAAAGCTGCACCTACCCTTACGGCCATATCAACTAAATGTTGTTTCCATCTTCTCATCTATGGGTGCTATTCCTACTCTCTCTTTAATATATTCATTTCTATCTTATTCATTCTCTTGTTTCTGTGCATCCTTGTTAGTGTACGTGTCTCTGCTTCTTCCATCTTTTGCTCATGTTTTTAGTTTACTGATCAGAGTTCCGACCCAAAAAGTATAATAGCTGTTCATAGAACTCATCTTGAAACTTTACAGACACCTTAGGATCGCATAGAATACCTGATGCACCTCTCAATTCATCCACCCTAATTGATATCTTATGTTTAACATCTTTATCTATGCTGCCATTCTTTCACAGTACCAATCCTTTTGCAGAAAATTGCTCTTTGATATGCTTGCAGATGTTGAATCCTGTTTCCTATCCTTGTGTCATGATAATAGAATGTTGCAACTCTTTTTACATTATTAAGATAAATCTCTTATCTATCCAAAAAGGAATTAGGGGCATGGATTGATTTCAGATAGCATACCTGATGCCCTATCATGCTTTTGTTTTTTCTTTTTTCGGGTAAGGACCCTATCATGCTTCATTGGCACATTTACAAAGTCTCTGTCCATATTGATGATTCCAAATGCAGTCAAAGAACAATGTTGCAAAATTGGCTCTTGACCTAGACATATTGATGAGAGATGATATGTTTTTATATTAGTATGAAACCCACTAAACAGTGAATTCAACTGCAGAATTGTACTCTCTGGCTTTTAATTAGCTACAAGATGCCCTAGCATGCTCCATTTGTGCTTCATTGGCTGCATTTAGAATGTTTCTGTCCATATGCAGTCAAAGAACAATGTTGCAAAATTGGCTTTTGATCAGACATACTATTGGGGAAGTTATATTTATGTTTCTATATTAGTATGGCATGCAAAGCTACAAGCAGGGTACATCTATGTATAAAAATGTCCACTTTTTTGGCTGGAGAATTATACTATACGTCCCTTAAGTTGATACGCACATTGCTTTTCTTCATCTATGCCCAAATGACCGCCTTTAAGAAACGTCATTCTCGCAAAGAAATGTTTAATGGGATTGACTAATGTATATGCAGTTATGTGGAGCTTCACCTGAATTTATCAATCGACTGATACCCGAGCACGCCCGGCGGCCCAGTGGTTTCAATTCTCATCCAGTTGGTTCATAAATATTCAAAGGAGTGAGTTGGCTGAGTTATCTTAAAGTCAAATCGATGAGGATCCATATAGAAGAGATTCCAGGTGAAGAGGTTTGGTGATATGGGCACATGATGGTGGTCTTGATTTTAGCTGAAAGGTAATGGCTTTTAGGCTGTATATGGCTTTTATAGAGGGGGGAAAAAATCTGGGAAGCAAGTACTGTGCTATAAATGTTTAGCTATTTAGGTGTAATGTAGATCTGGCAGGATCAGGACTAAGTTTACAATTTTGAGTAAATTGGCTTGAGTTTTTTTTTATTATTATTATAAATATATAAATGGGTGTTGTTATCATGAATCTGTTATGGCCACTCCTTGAGCACTTGAAAATGCTGTATCTTTCTTTTCTGGCCTTTGGGGTGAGGAGGCAGGAAATCTCCACTGCTCTTACTGTTCTAGAAGAAAACGAAATCGAACTCTCATGAATACAATGAACATGCCAAGAAAGAAAATAGCCATGGTTGGAGATTCTAGGGGTGATCCAGTTCTTGATGTATATTAATTACCAAGAGTTGGTGTTACTAGCGGTAGTGGTTCCTAGGCGTGTACCAACTTAAGAAGGGCGTAAGAGCTTGCTAAGCTTTCTATGACATTGAACATATGCTTTAATATTCATCATGACATATTTGAGTCGTGAGGTTTGGTTCTCTGCTTTGCAGTGAACATTTTTCGGATCTTCATGTTGTCGTTTACAATTATAAATTTTCCTAATGTCAATATTAACGTGGCAAACTCAAGAAAATGTAGAAAGTAGTGGCTCCTAGCATATATGGGATGGGGAGGGCCGAAAGCAACGTCAAGAAATTGTCGGTCTAGGGTTGGCAACTATCTATCATGAATATTTTTTAGTAGAAACAGGGGGGGAAATGGATGTCGTTGTCAGTTTTCTTACTTTTTGTTGTGACCCTATAGACGATTACTACCCATTTTGATCCAAATGAAGGGCAAAGAAATGACAAGTGGTGCCGTGTTCTAAGTGAATGGACCTCTCTAAACGTACCTAACCCTAGACCGACAATTCAGTGGTCCTCTAGGGAATTCTAGACATTCCTTGTTTTGAAACGATGAATTCAAGGTTGCTCGCCATAATTTACCCAAAAAGAAAAAGAAATTTCGTTCTTTACCTAAATTTGAAGTCCTGTTTGGCGAGTGCCCGTCGATGCATAGAATTTCTATCATTAAGTTTTTAAATCTATGTTGGGAAATTTATGAAAAAACTGCTTGAATTTTAAGTATTTTTTCAATGAGTTTAAAGTTACTAAATATTAAATTGAACCAAATTTTCACTTATCAAATTTAGGGTCACTTCAGTTGGGTTGCCTATTAAATTTAACAATTTCAGACTTAGAGATGAAAAACTAAAAAATTGCCCAAAGTTTGAATTGCCCTTTCGACATTATTTTATCTAAATTCAGGCAACTTGCTAATCCCTAGATATCCCTCATTAGTTGAGAGATATATCGTACAGACTACAGTATGGCTCGCTCATATTGGGAAATTTGATAGGCACGTGCAGCATGGCATACCATATTTCCTTTGAATCCGCGAGACCTGTCTCACTAAGTTGTAAAATCCATCTACTCGAAGTTAAGCATGTATGCATAAATTTTAGCTTTATCACAATAAGATAATGGGTACTCGAGGTAGCCACCTGGAAAAAAGTTGAGATAATCTACTAAAATTTGCTACCGATACGATCCATCGGGAAGAAAAGTTTAACCGGACCTCATAGATCTTATTCCCGTTATCCTTCGAATTGGGCATCACATTATTAATATTTTTATATAATACTAATTTTGTTTCATATTTTTTTCCCCTCATCATCCAAATGGCAAATACATGGTAAGATATCACATTTTCTTATAAATCTTTCCTTCTATATTTTCTTCCTTCCGTACTCTTTCCTCATAATTCCTTCTCTTGCCAAACAAAGTGGATAAGGCCATATGTAAAATTGACGTGGAACAGACATTTCTAAAATACCAGATTATGTGCTTTGTATTATACTATATTAACGGGAAGACGATAAAAATTTCTGGCATGAAGATTAGGAAATATTACTTCTCTCCTTTCATTTCTTTGGAATTTTCAATCTCAATTACTCATAAGAGTATAATCAACTTTCAAGAAATTGAAAACGATACATAGCATTCATTACCCTCTTGAAACTCTTAATCGAAATTCTAATCTGTATAAACAACCACATATAGCCTAGCGATTAAATGATGACATGGTGCTTTGACTATGAACCTCTAAATATGATTAGAATGAAGAAGAAAGAGCCTCAAAGATAGGACAGTATCAAAAAAGAGCAATAGATAGATAGAACATTAATCTACTTATTTTAGCAATACACTTTATTAAGGGTATGGAGTGTGATATATAGAAATAATGAGACCTCATGCATCATATCCTCCATAGGGGGTATCATTAAAAATAGGGAGAAAATAGGTAGGCTAGCGTTCTACCTAATTTTTCACCGTTAGAAAGATAATTAATGAGTCTTAATTCCAAGCTCATGAATAATTTCCACAGCAGCTTAAAGCTCTTGGTAAAAATTTCCATCCGGACAAGAATATGAGATTGAATAAGATCTACCTTCCAGTATCCTCATTTTAGCCTTTATCGTCCAAAACTTGTCTTTAATTCACCATACCTAAATACCAAGATAAATTGAGTTTTGTAGGAAGTCTACGGTGAAAACAATTACAGTACCTCTGCTCTGATGCAAAATTGTAGAGAGAAAAAGCAGGCAACTCTAGTCGAGCTAATTCAAGCCCATTTTATTGGAAGAATTGCAAAAATGATTTAACCTCAATGCAACGCCAATATTCAGCCTCAAGTTCTTCATCCTACTAGGAACTGCCCAGTTCTAAGCACTCTTTGTGACTTCATTAATAGCATTCGCCAAATATTCAACATTGCCTGTGGTTACACCCGCCATACTGCATGCATGGATAGAGTATTAGCAGAGGCTAAGTTTAGGCTAGAAAAACGAAAGTAGGAAAGTACAGTGAGATACACTACCTAATACGTCCATTTCTGGTCATATATATATGATATTCACTCGTCAGACGATCCACCTGTTCAGGGGTCAAACCACTGTAGCAGAACATTCCAATCTGTTTGCCAAGACCATGCATTGATGAGCAGAGACAGAAGGTAAAAACTGATAAACAGAAAGACAGCTAATGGGTATGAAGGCCACAATTTCTGAAGTACATCACCTGGTCTGTAATGTGTTTCCATAACAGGGGAGATCCTAGCTTCTCCAGGTTTTCCCTCAAGGCAGTGCGCATGCCAATAATTCGGTCAGCCATCACCTGGAAACTGGTTCAGTTAGACTCACATTGGTACCACTATAATCATGTTGATTCAAGTATAAATAGACCAAACACATACCACCACAAATGCAAATAAAAGATATTGCATCTTACATGTTTTTCTAAATATCATGCAGAAACAAGCTATGGCATAACTCATAATATGCAGTTTTGACAGCCTTTCTCAATAACTTTTTTCAATCACATCTTCATCTACAGAACATTTAATTGTCCATGATTAAACCCCAAAAAAATCTGCTGGCTTCACCATAGTTTTATCAAACACTGTCTTAGACTTAACACTAATCCAGTAAAATCTTTTCCAATCCCTCCATCTGCTATCTAACTGCAAAGGGACTTGCAATGACTGCTATACTGTTAGTAAGTTGATTACCCCCTTCAAACGTGTTTATTCCTGTCGTATGAAGAAGCAGCAGCAGGGAATTATAGTAGTGTTGCAATAATAGTAATAAGCAGTAGCAGCAGGGATTATGTTTTAATTGAAATGAGGCATTTATGGTGGGGCATAAGTGTAAGAAGTTATTTTGGTTGCAGTGCGAGGATGATGGTGTGGAAGAGACGGAATTGACAGAGGAGAATAAAGTAGACGAACGGTATGGAAAGTTGGAAATATCGCATTGGGTTGACAAAAATACAGACCATGAAACTTCACAGCTATATTCACCAAGAGCCAATTCTAATTCTTGTTGATTCTGGAAGTACTCATAGTTTTGTGAGCAATACAGTGGCTTCTAATATGAAATTATTTGTGGAGACTAAAGAGAGACTGCAGGTTGTGGTCGCAAATGGAGAATCAGTCCAAAGTGGTGGAATTTGCAGAAAATTACCATTGATGTTGGGCGGCCGACAATTCACAGTAGATCTTTATGCATTGCCCCTGTGTGGAGTTGGAATCGTGCTGAGAGTATACTGGCTTAAGTCACTTGGACCCATTGCTTGGGATTTTTCACACATGAAGATGCGGTTTGTGTTGGGAAATGACGAAGTAGAGTTGCAGGGTGCGACAAGGACCAGAAATACTCCAAAACTGGCAGCAGCATTGCAGGAAACAGACCAATCTCATGAATTACATTAGCTATTGCTCGAATTTTCTAATATATTCCAATCTCCAAAAGGACTTCCCCCTGCATGCCATTGTGACCATGCCATCTGTCTTCAACCAGTAACATGACCACTGGTTGTATGTCCATTTGATATCCACATAATTAGGAAAGATGAAATGGGGCACCAACGCGACAATATGCTTACAAAAGGACTAATAAGGCCTAGTCAGTCTCCATTTTCGTCACCGATATTATTGGTAAAGAAGAGTGATGATACTTGGCAGTTTTGCGTGGATCATCCGGCTTTGAATGAAAATACTGTTAAGGGCAAGCTTCCTATACCGGTGATTGAGTAATTGCTTGAAGAATTGTGAGGCGCTTGTTACTTTTCCAAGCTGGATCTATGTTCCGGTTACCACCAAGTAAGAATGCATCCTAATGATGTGGAGAAGACCACTTTTAGGACACATCATGGCCATATCGAATTTCTTGTGATGCTATTCAGCATTACAAATGCACTGTGGTTGGGTGGGTAACAATATACATCATGAAAAAAGGATGTGGAGTGTGTTGCCATATCGGGACCAATATAGATTGATCTGGAGGAAATACAATCAGCAGTAATACAAGACCCCATCTTATCCACCGATTTTGCTTGGTTGCAAGAATGGAAGGACGCTGGAAAAGGATTTCAGATGTCCAATGGTCAGCTGCTATACAAAAACAGACTAGTCATTCCAGCTCATTCTAAATGGGTAAATATATTTTTGCATGAGTTTCATGATTCTCCTCATGGTGAGCATGCGGGATATTTGAGGGACTTATCGGACAATTACATTAAATGTTTATTGGTTGGGAATCAAGAAGGATGTGGCAGCATGCGGTATTAGTCAGCGACAAAAGTACCAATCTCTGTCCCAAGCTGGTCTACTCTGTCCACTACCTATTCCCGAAGCAATTTGGGAAGATATCTCAATGGATTTTATCATGGGACTTCCTAAGTCGACGGGATTCGATGTCATATTAGTGTTTGTCAAGGAAGTGGTGCGCTTACATGGAATGCCCAAGACAATAGTGAGCAATAGAGATCCTACTTTTGTAAGCCATTTTTGGCAAGAATTGTTTCAGAAGCAAGGCACAAAATAAGACTTTAGTACTTCATATCATCCTGAGATAGAAAAACAAACAGAAATACTAAATCGTACTTTGGAGTGCTATCTCCAGCGTTTCTCTTGTGATCAGCCCAAGCAGTGGGTGACTTGGATCCATTGGGCCGAATTTCATTACAATACATCTTTTCACACTTCGCAAAGATGACACCTTTTGAAGCTGTTTATGGGCGACCAACAACACATATTGTTCCCTTTTCGGGCCATGAAATTGGCCAAGAAGCCTTACGTATTGTTCTTCGAGCAAGTGATGCTGTTTTGCAGCAGTTGAAACAAAATCTGGTACATGCTCAGTCACTTGCCAATCCACTAACAAACAATGCCGTCATGTAGAGTTCGCAGTTGGGGATTGGGTTTTCCTTAAGCTACGTCCAAGCTTAAATCAGAAAGTCATTGCCAAGACAACTTCTAAGCTGACTCCACACTGTTTTGGTACGTTTCAGATTTTAGAAGAGATTGGGCATGTCAATTACCTACTGCTTGTAGAGTGCAACCAGTGTTCCGTGTTTCACTACTTAAGCAGGCTGTGGGATCTTTTCCAACTATGGAAGAGCTGCCTCCACATTTATTTGATGAATCTGACATTGTTGAGCAGCTGCCAGCTGCCATCTTGGGCAGGAGATTCCAATCGGATCGCTAAAATCTGGTTCCACAATTGTTGGCACAATGGCAAGGTCACTCACCACATGAGATACATGGATGCATATGGCTTCATTTAAGCTCCAATTTCCCAACTTTGTCCTTGGGGACAAGGACAGTGCTCAGGAGGGAGATATTGATATGTTACCCAAGGTCCAAGCTCCCATGTTAAGAGTTTATAAGAGGAAAAAGGGGCCTAATGCTGTTAAGAACCCAAAAAATATTGTTGGGCCCGATCCATGAGTAGCAAATAACAGGCTATGTAATAATGGGTGTGTGGGTGTGTGTGTAGTATAAATACTTGGGAATAAAGGAAGTGTGGCTGGGTGGGTAACAAAATACATAATGAATAATTAATATATAAATATATATATATAAACACAGGAAATATTACCTGCTGAGGTGGTTACGGGGATGAGTTTAAGGACACATGGCAACATCTTACTACATTAGTTTGTTATAAATAAAGCAAGGGAAGTACATTGGACGTGATCGCTTAAGAAGTATGACCTAAGCTTGCTGAGCCCTAGCTCAAGGACCTTCGACTGAGTTCCTAACTCAGGTACTTTCTCTGGCCAATTTCATTTCTGCATTTCTGCTCTTTTCTTCCATTTCTTAAGTACAGTAGCTGGGTTCTATCGATTTCATTCCCATGAATCATCCTTATAATGCAGTAACTGTGGCCGAACTATTTTTTGACAACATCTTTCGATTACATGGCTTGCCCGAAACTATTATGAGTCATAGGGATGTTACCTTCACTAGTGCCATTTGGAAGGAGTTGTTCACATTGAGTGGCACTAAACTAGCATTCTCATTGGCCTATCACCCTCAAAGTGATGACCAAACAGAAATTGTTAATGGTATTATCAAAATATATTTAAGATGTTTTCCAGGTAACCAACCTAATCAGTGGACAAATTGGATTGCATGGGCTGAATATTGCTACAATACTGGCTATCACACTTCCATTAAAGCTAACCCCTTTTCAAGTTGTCTATGGGAGACCACCGCCGTGTTTGCTCTCCTATTTGCCAGGTCATTCCAAGCTTAAAGCTGTTGAACAAGCTCTCTAAGATAGTGATGCCATGGTTGCTGACCTTCGTGATCAGCTCTCTCTTGCGCAGCAGAAAATGAAAGCTGCCCATGATGCCAAACATCACGACATCAGCTTTGCAAACGGAGATTTAGTTTGGCTTAAGCTTAGACCTCACATACAGCAATCTGTTGCAAGCAGGAAACACCATAAACTTTCTCCAAAATTCTACAGTCCATTTCCAGTGGCAGCACGCATTGGACCAGTTGCCTACCACCTACAACTCCCAGACAATATGAAGATTCACCCTATTTTCCATGTTTCAAGACTCAAAAAATCTGTTGGTGACTCTCCTCCACTGCCACCATTACCTAACATCTTGCATGGACAGGTGATTCCAACACCTAAAGCTGTTTTAGACGTTCGTCATTCCTCTCATGCACCTGAAGTTTTGATTCATTGGGAGAATTATTCACCTGCAACGCATCTTGGGAAGATGCTACAATGGTCTGTACACGATAACCCAACTTTGCGCCTGAGGAAGAGAAGATGTTCGGAAGTTGATTACCCCCTTCGAACATGTCTATTCCCATCATACAAAGAAGTAGCAGCAGGGAATTATAGTATTGTTGCAATAATAGAAATAAGCAGTAGCTGGTGTAGCATTATGTTATATATGGTGTGTGGTACTGTGTTAGTGTGATGATGTGTCTGTTATGTGTGTGTAATGTGATGATGTGTCTGTATTTCATTATTTTCTGGTTATGTGTCAAATAGATGATATGGCAGTGCCTTTGGGTGTCAGAGTGTTTTTAGAAAACAGCTAAGAGTGAGAATAGGGGAAGTTGTATGAAGTAACTGCTGTCTTGTAACTACTATGTGCAGAATTTAAAAACAATGAAAATGAAAGACAGGATCTTACTTTCAGAAAGTATTATTCCAACAATTATGAGATTCTTGGGTTCGCTCTAACGAGCCCAAACTTAATTCCATCATAGGTGAAAACACGAAGAAACACTTTAAAAACACATCAGATTTTGAATCTTCCATTAATCAACCTAATACCAGGTTACAGACTCGATTGTGTATCATATATGACACCTTTGTCTTTGGTCTTTGCCACTTACTGAGTGACATCATAAAAGCTACATCCACGAGACAAGGTGGATAAGTTTAAATACCATAAAGTAACAGCCTTCAAATAGCAACAGGTCCATTCATTTGCATATAAGACACGTCATCCAGTTAAAAAATCTAGTAATCAGACTGACAACTTAGCATAACATAAACCAACTCAATTTCATTAAAAAACAATTAGGTGCAATTGCAGTTTGCACAAAAGGCTTTAAGGCAAAATGAGAAACCTGCCAGCAGCATAATGTGCCAATTATCAGAACAATAACCTCCGGACACACAACAACAGCAACGACAAAAAAGCCAGAGAGACACGGATAGAGAGAGAGAGAGAGAGAATAGAAAAGGATATTGAGGGAAAGGATTTTTATAATGGTTTATAATTGTTTAGGTCATGAAAAGGTACATCCTAATTTGTCCAAGCACCTCCTTGCATAAACCACTCCACAAAACCATGCACCGGTTGAACCCACAATAAGATGCATAAGTATCCCTAAGAACTGACCTTGTTTAAAGTCAAAGCATCTCAATGAACATCTATTTGCTTTATGGAACTCCCAAAGAAGTTAAAACATGTAAATATAATTTGAAGCAATTAAGAATTAACATTAAGGAGAAATTGTGTTGATATTTCTACTAAGAACACAACATAGAATACAGCATGGTGGTACAAGATAGAGTACATAAATTACCTGTTCATTGCACAAAGACACTTCTTGATTCCTTTTCTTTGTATCTTATCAGAGCATTTGAACTTCAAACATACACATTTCTAAACCAAGAATTAGCATTTTTTACCAGAAGAAATGCTTAGCCTCAAGAGACAGGAGTTACTACTCCTATATCTAAATTCAAATTTTGATGTATAATGTTGAAACTAATCAATTTAAAATGCCACTAAAAAACTATTGTCTCTTTCTTAGCTTCCCTTCCAAGTCAAACAATAAATTCTGGCACTAGAGTTGCCTGGCAACCCCAAAATCTGCTGATTAGAGAATAATGGGATGTCTTCAACCATTATCAATACCAAATCTCACATTTCAAGATGTAGATCTTCAAATAAACTAGAACTTCCACGTGGAATCATTACCTTAACTTCCTTAAGCCATAGTTTCTTCAATTCTGGATCACCTAGCACGGCTGAAACAATAAGTGCCCCATGAACCGGCGGATTACTGTACATTGGTCTTGCAAGCTGCTGCAGCTGACTTTTGACAGCCACAGCCTGCTTATCATCTTCACAAAGTATACTGCATAAGAAAGGAAAACAGCTCACCAAATAAAGCAGATGAATCATCAAGCTTTTACTTCATGGAATAAAAATTACATGCAAACAAGATACAAGAAATTATAGCAACGTACTGTCTATTCTTCAGCCTTTATAGGATATGCTTCAATCTTATACTTGAGGCAAATAAATTACTACCCCATGACTGGAAATATACAGTCGGTTTACAAATTTATCCCTGTAAGTTTGGTCCGTGACTCATTTATCAAAATTTGGTGCATAACAAAGTGTCTTTTATGAGAAAATGTATCTAAGCTAAATTAATGGGATGACAAGCAGTGCATGGCTACTTAGACCCTCTTTCATAAGATTGCTACCATGAATAACACCTACATGGCATGATCTGACACTTGGTTACCACAGTATGTGTCCTTTTTTATCTATATTAGACTAGAACACAATTTTAGAATATGTTTATCCATTCAATAATCCAAGATGTTGGGAATAACTCTAAAAACTAACATCAAAGTTCCCAGAATTCTGATTGATAGATTAAATACATAATAGACTACTAAGCAAGAATACACAATATCTTATCTTCTCTCGGCACATCCCTTCGATAAGACTCAAAACTACAACCGAAATTAAACAAAGCAACAAATGCTGCATGGAAAAAAGACTGCTTCGCATCCTTCTACAGCCACCCCCCACCTCTTTTTTCGGTTTGGTTGTTGGTTTTGTGTGTGTGTGTTTTGTTTTTGCTGTTTTAGGGCGGTGTAAAGTACTTTAAACCCTTTTTTTCCCCCTTTAATTATTAAATCAATAATGAGTTTAAAAGAAAATTGGATAAGCATAGACTCATATAGTAAAGCCACTTCAAAGACCTCATCAAGCAAAGCATTGGATAGAGTTCCTTAAGTAAGAGGAAAAGATAACATCAAGTCTGTCCACTTCCAAACAGAACAACGTTTACCTAAGGCATCCCACTCTTTGACCATAAAGCCCCATATTTTTTGCATATGATTGGGCAATTCCAATCATATGACCATCCTCAAGAAATATCCGGATAGACTTTGCATCCCTCTCTGGATCACCACTTGCAAAACCTTGGTATGCCATGTCAAAGAAAGCAAAATGGCCTTTAACCTGAGCAAACACAATTGTGAATAGCAATTCTTCTTCATTTTATGTTTATACATATTGTGGGTATACCTTAAACTGATATGAAATCTCTCTCCATTGCTCTTCTGAAGGATCTACTCCAGTTGGATTATGAGCACATGCATGAAGCAGAAAGAAAGAGCCATTTGGAGCATTCTGGAAAAAAGGATCATATTCCCTAATTAGGTAATTTGGCTTGTAAGCAATAATTAATAGCATTGCATCAATCTAACAGGAATCAAGTTGTACACCCACATCCTAAATGATGAGGCAGAGATTACCTTAACATCATCCATTAGAGCAGCAAAATCCAATCCCCTTGACTCAGGGTGATAGTAATGATAAGTCCTTTGAGGAACACAGGCATCTCTCCAGATGTTATGGTGGCTGAAACAGCATTGATGAGGCTTGAACAAATTACTTCAACGAATCAAGCCGATTATAACTGAAAAATTATAGAATTGGAGTAGAACTCACTTTGCCCAAGTAGGAACTGGTATATATATCTGGGAATCAGGGTGAAAGCGCTTTTGAAAGTCTGCAAAAATACGGCATGCCCCTGTTCCTGAGAGAGACTGGATTGCTGCTATTCTTTTGTCTTTGATGTACTCAGAATTCTCCCCATATGCCAGCTTTAATGTTTCCTCCACCATCTTTACACTACCACCCATAGGAAGATACTCCCTGGAAATTGAACATCTATGAATATGAGGTGCTACACAAACTAGATATCAAAGGTATAAAAAAATCTATAGAGTTTCAACAAGGAAGCTCTGCTAATTGCCTCAAATGTTTCATGAGAGCTGTCCTCAAAATCCCACCTCCATTACAATCAAAAGACAGCCTCTATATTTCTTGAAGTGCTGTACCCAGTGGATTATAAACTATTACCTAGAGGAAGGAATGAACAAGATTATAAAATAATTCAGACTTTCCTACATTTCATGCATCAAGCATCTACTATTAACGAGGCATGACAGTAAAAGGTTGCATAACTTAGGGATGCTCCCTGAAAATAACAAATCCAACAGTCCTCATAGTCCTGAGAAAAAGATAACCCCAAAATCCACATGTATTCACAGTCATAAAAGACAAGATAGCTGATTTCACATCTTATTGATTCAAATGCTTAATCCAGTCTTTATTTCTTCTTTTTTTTCTTTTCTTTTTCCAAGATACAAGACGAAGCCAGGGGCTAACACAATGCACCAACAATGGTGCTATGAGCATCATCAAAGTAAAATGCCATCAATATGGACAAAAGAGAAAAAGGACTCCACAACAAACGATAGGGCAAGGAATCCAAATCCACTAGCAAAAAAGCAAAAAGCTGAAGCCACCTTCTGAAAACTACCATGCCCCCCCAAAAAAATAACATGTTAAAGGAAAGAATAAACATAGATGTGTAAGAGAATCCAACTCATAAGTGGACCATTAAAAGTAAAAGTTGATGTAACCAATGCAATAGGCCCATGGATTTGAGGTGCATATCTATCATATTAACATACGCAGGAAAAAAAAATATATGATAAAAAATTCATAAAATAATGCAAAATTCAACCAAATTGCTACTTGTTTGAATGACTACATAGCAAACTCACATGTTTAAGTTCCCAGCAATTCTCCTCTCCGCTTCTCTTACACACTCCAGCACCACCGGTTTTCCATTATCATCACGATATGCACCCTTCAAAACAATCAATCAAGCCAAAAACATAAACAAATTCCAACATCCAAAACCACATAGTAAACTGCACAACACATTAGAAAAACAAAGGAAACGGATATTTTCGTTTATTTATTTTTTCACAAATTCCACACCCTCGACAGAACCAAAGGTGCCAATTCGCTTTCATGTCCAATGCGTTATTCATATTAAAGATGTGTAAAATTTTCTTATCGTGCCGGTTAAATGAAAGATGATTCCGTCATCGGCCATATAACTGAACAACGAACCACCACTCCGCCAAACGCAATGGATCAAGACTCCTTTCAATAGATCATTGACTTCCTCAACCGATTAAAAACCTAACTAACTGAACTATAACTGTAGAAACAAACTAAATAGAGAAGATAAAACAAAAATGAAGCGGCATGATCATGGACATTGACGTTTAATAGTTATATTTGCCACTAGTTGAAGCATTTTTAACTTAGAAGAAGAAACTTACAACGCCGACATTAACTTTATCGGGACTTGTATCGGCGAGGAATGCTTCGGTGACACCGAGAATCGGATCCTTCGGAGCCGGCTCCACGCTACGCCACCATGATGACATGTGGCGAAGTCCAGTGACGGAGCTCCGGGTAAAGATGCCAGAAGATGAGATCGCTGTTTTCATCGCCCTGGCTGTTGTAGTGGGGGTACAGAGATGAGTGAGAGAGAGAGAGTGCATACAGAGACAGTAAAGCCCAGAGAGATTAAATGGGAGACTGGTTGGAAATAAATTACATAGGAAGTAAATGCCCTTTTCTTTCGGGTCGGAGAGCCATGGGAACTTGAAGTGCGTGAAGAGTTGCTTGTAATACTTGACCTCTTACTTTGTTTGCGTCGATTTTTTCAATTGACGGCATTAATTGTTTCAAGTGGGTTGTTTTCTTTCTTCTGATTTGTAACATGTTCCATTTTTAAATAAAAAAATAAGATATAAAAATTATTGGTGTCTGGAGAGAGAGTTTTTTCTTTCTAATTTGTTTTCTTTTTTATAAATTAGAAGTGGCTTTTACTTTTTACTAAGAAAAAAAAAAAAGAAATACAGCCGAGGCACATATTCATGTTTTATGTTCATATTTATGGGAATTCATGCTTCTTCTTTTTTTTTGAGAAAAAATGTTTGTATTCATCGGAATTCATGTCCAAAAGCTCCAAGCCTAATTCAATCTATTGATTAATTATGTTTGAAAGTCTATTTGTATTGGCACCGGTTTAACAAATATATTTTATGTCTAAGTTGAATTTACTTATCAAATAAAAGAATTTATAAATAACTTTATTGTCACCATTAAGTCTCTATTTAAGAAATATGTTTAGTGTCTTCTTCAATTTGCTTAACTTTTGTCATAAAAATTGCTTCGAAAACTACAATAGTACTTGCAAGGACATATTTCTATTGATAAGTTATATGTATGAATAAGTTAAAGTGAAAACATGACTTATTAAGAATACAATATGAAAAACAACCTAAAAATTAGTATAAAGTTCTACAAATATTTATATAATTTTTTTATCTCATGATAACTTAATAGTTTTAGGCACGTTTAGTTTATAAAATAGAATAAGATGACAATAAAATTGCAATTCCCTAAGAATGGAATAAAGAAGTAATAGTTGTTCCTTATATTTATATTAAGGTATTAAGAATAGATAGGAAAATATTTCGTTAAAAAATAGATAAGAAAATATATTGTAAAAAATTAAAGAAGGACTATTCCTTAATTCTTACAATAGAATTGCAACTCCTCATTCTTCAGCAATAACAATTCCATGAAATAGTTATTTTGTAGACCAAACACAAAATTAGTTACATAGGTAAGGAATAATCATTATATTCCATCTTTATGAAGTTTATCAAACATATAATTACTATTTTTGTCTAAAATTCATAAAATAAATGATAAATCAATCAATTAGATTACATGCTATTTATCTAACATAAACAAAGATTCATGGTTTAATTTTTCAATGAATTAATTCATAGATTGCAAAAGTACTCGAATAAAAACTAATCGGTACATTCTTTTGGGTTATTAATAAGAATAATAGGTAGTTTCACTAATGAAACTAAAGATTGATAAAATATGTATAAATAGATGAGCATACAAAAAGGTAACGTGAAACATATGGCGATATGCTTTTAAAAAAAAGTTATCGACAATTGGAATATAGAAAGAAAAGCAAGTTGGGAATATTACATTGAGTCAATGTAGATGAATACAATAATTAGAGAGAGAGACCAATGATAACTAGTGAGACTAATGCAAACGATAAATAATGGATGATATGGATAGAAAGAGAGAGAGAGAGAGAGATGTATATAAACAAAAACTAGTAGAGACTCGAGCAATAAGCAAATTCATGGGTCAAATTTAGATATGTGTATGGAACACGTTTATTAAAGGGGTTCATTCATGGGTTTAGATGCTATATTCGCTTAGGCATACAAGGAGATGTTAAGGCTGAACACTAGCTTAATAGTGCATATATTGAATATCGCATCAAGAGTTAAACCCATAAAGTAAGGATAATAAGTTTTCTACCCTAAGTGGAAGTGAAAATCAAAGAAGAGATAAAAAAGCTACTTCAAGCTAATTTCATTAAGCTTATTGAGCATCCTACTTAGCTCGCAAATGTTGTTTAGATAAAAAAGAAAAATGACCAAATACATGCATGTATAGATTTTCACCATCTCAATAAAGTATGCTCAAAAGATGAATTTTGTTATTGGTTTGTAAAACAACAGGACATGAACTATTCTTATTCAAAGATTGCTTGGGCTAGCTATAATCAAATTAAGATGACCATTAGAGATGCTGAATGTACTGCCTTTCCAAACACTTATAGGAAACTTCCACTATACTACAATGTCTTTCGGATTGAAGAATGCAAGTACCACTTATCAGCAAGCCGTAATTGCTTTTCCTCAATATGATGCATGACTTCATGAAAGATTACGTAGATGATATAGTTGTTAAGTCCAAAAGGACACTTAGCCACTTAATTCATCTAAAGAAGATATTTAAGCGATGTTGAACATGTAAGCCTCGAATGGACCCTTCGAAGTATGTCTTTGTAATAGAGGTTGTTGGACGAGTTTATCTTTTCTTAGAGAAGTTCATGTACTCAAAGAGACTATTCATGGGCCTAGGCTCAACATAAGCCTATAGAGAAACCCATTAACATGAAGATTCATCTCGGTCACTAGCTATGAACATAATTTGACAAACATTATCGATGGCTCAACTCTATAAATACTTAAGAGTTTCTCCTCATTTCATAACTTTTTAGAGATAAGAGAAACATTGCTTCTATCAGACGATCATAGGTGTATTCAAGCTCCCTGAGATTGGCCTCTCCTCTTCCCCACCTCTTTCTCTCCAAGTGTCCTTTTTGCGCATCATTACTAAGTCACTCTTCAAAGGCTACGTTAAGTGTAAGGATCATGTAGTTCGTACGTAACTATTGTAATTGAATCCCCTCATTTACATTTTGTTTACTTCGTTGGGGATAGAGAGTTGATAATGCGATTATGATACCCACCAAGGAGAGGATGGCTAATCTTATTAACAAACTACCCCAAGGTCAACAAACTAATCATGAACCTACTGATCGAAATATGCCACCACTATAAGATGCTAGTCGAGACGACAACTCACAAGATGTTTTTCCTAATAATGTGCCAATGATGCATATACTTCAACAAACTACTTAGAAGCTAGATTAGTTTGTGACAATGATTGTCCAGTTTATTCTTGCTCAATTTGTGCCCAATACAGCTGCCACCACCATTACTATGCAATGGGGTTCAGCCCTGTTAAATCTTATTATAATTATGCAGCGACACGTCCCCCAAGTTATACAACCTCCTAATCCCCCTATTGTTAATGAAGACGCTACCTATGTAAGTAACAAATAAACTCCTATACCAAGTCCTACACCTATGTCATACCCTATTCTTGAAGTAAGAGATGTAATGGTTCAACTTGGAGGCTCTTTGACATCATGCGATATTCCACCTATTGCCACTATTAAGTCTATAAGCCACCTTAATCCTACCTCTAATACACCTGCAGAAGTTGCAACATCTACCTTAATGGGCTCATTCGGCATAAAAGGAGATTTAGACTAATACATGAAAGGGATATAGGTAAAATCCACTGTAAGATTACTAAATCTCAAACCCATACAATCAACGCATCATTACTAAGCCATATCCCAATAACTATGTCAGTCCTAAATTTTCATTGTTCAACGGCAAAAAGGTGAATGCCAAAGAACTTCTAATGAAATTCATAAAGACTCTGACCGTCTATAGGCTAGATGATGACTTAAAGTTAAAGGAATTTTCAAAGTCCCTTACAAAGAAGGCATGCACGTGATATGTCAACCTTATCCTTGGATTGATAGGTTCGTAGGGGAGTATGTATAAGATATTTCTTAAAAAATTATTCTCCATTAAAGAGCGGGTCACTCTGATCAACATAGGATGAATTTGATAAAAACCTAGAGAAAATCTGATGGAGTGCATCGATGGCTTTAGGGAGCGCTATTTAGATTTTCAGGACGTGTATGATGAAAAGGAGTTGGTAAAAATTTGCATTTAGGGAATGTTTATAGAGTATGTCTTACATTTGAAGAATCTCTCATTGGTCTCTTTTACTACATTGGTTAAGAAAACTCAAAGGACCAATAACTCTATCACACGAAAAAAAGTAAGGAGTTTAATGTAACACCCTAAGCTAAAAGGAATGAATAGCCAAGCCAACAAATACTAATAGGCCAATTTCAATCACTTAATCCAAAAGTTTCAAACTTGTGCTGATAAGGTGTTCATAACTATGGTCTTATGAACTAGTATCACAATTTTTCACAATCCATATAAAACACTTAACCACAGGGTCTCACGATCCTTCCCCTTAAACACGTGACATCTTCAACCCAAGACTTTACAATTGGGCACAAATCTTCCTTCATTTTCGATGTACGATTCGAGCTATCCACTATCTATGTCATCTTAGAAGCATGTAAAGAGTTATATCTTCGTAACAATCCCCACCTTTCTCAAACATTTTCTCTAAATTAGAGCTAAACCCAAATTATCTATCTACTAGAAAGAAGTTTGCTCTGATACCACTTGTAATGTCCTAGGCTAAAAGTAGCGAATAATCAAGCCAAGAAACACCAATGAGCCCATTTCAACCACTTAACCCAAAAGTTTCAAGCTTGTGTTAACAAAATGCTTACAACCATGGTTTTTTTTTTTAAACTATTATAAGAAGTTATAATACTAATTTATAAAATCATAATTATGAATACTTTACTAACACAAGCTTGAAATTTTTGGCTAAGTGGTTGAAATAAACCTATTAGTGTTTCTTGGCTTGGCTTAGCTAGGCTATTCACTACTTTTAGCTTAGAACGTTACATTCAAAGTTTAACAAGTGAACCTCATCCATAAGTTATACCTATGGTAAAAGCTCTAATTAAGGTAAGAAACCAAAAGTTGAAAAGTCCAAAGTCTTTACACTAGCATTGTCATTCCCATGTTCGATGGGTAAAGTACATGCAATGCTTGACCAATGGTTATGAGATGGAAATATAAAGCTCCCAAAGGTTGGACGTTTATCTATTATACAAGAAAAGAATGACCTAAATTTCTGCAAGTTCTACAAAACTGTAGGTTATTCTACTAAGGATTGTTGGACCCCAAAAAGGATATTCAATGAGAGGGTCAAGAGTGGAGAGCTTATCATTGAGAATAATGAAGTTAAGAATAATCCATTACTAACCCACAATAACTAATATGGTGCTACGAATGCTATCACTCATGATTTTACAATAATGTTAGTAACTAGCAACTACCTATTAAGGACAATAAGCTATAAGGAAGTCAACTGAGGATGTAGTAGATGAATATTCCCCCCATTATGGTAGTACTTTTAGAAACTTCCAATTTTCAAAACTTCTTTGACTTATTGAGGTTTGGCAAAAAGATGCGACTTCTAATAGCAACTATACTTACGCAAATCTCTAAAGGACAATATGTAGAGCGCAACACAACGCAACCTATATATAGGATGGTATACACACATGAGAACAGTAAGCCCTACAACTAACTACTCGGGGTTCTGATCGGTTAAAAGATCCGATTGAACCTAAATTATAAAATAGAGTTAGAAATATTAATAAAAATGATCCCGTAAATTTAAATTTAGGAAAATAAGTAATAAATAAAAGAATATAAAATTTTCAAATTTTAAGTATATTACTCGTTATTTATTGGAAATATATAAAATGTATTTCGATAACTAATAAATCGCTAGAAATAAATTATATGTACACTAAAAATTATGAAATAACTTAAATAATACTTAGGAGTATTCATTTATACCATATATGTATTTACATGTAGGTAGAAATATGCATAATTACTTAAAATATGCGAAATAAGCTAAAATAATGTTAAATAATTAAAGAAAATGTATGAATAATTAAGGAAAAATAAAAAAATAGAAAAATGAAGAAATCTCCATAATTGAGGCGTGGTAGCTTGGGAGTGATTAAATGAAAGCAACCAATTAAATTACAACAAATATAAAGTAAGAAAAAGAAGAGATAAGGCAATTGTCTAATCAATTTAATACACAATAATTTCCCTAGAGCTTTATAAATACCCAAAAATTTACAGAAACTCATTTGGTCAGTTTGGAGAGTGAGAAAAATAGAGAAAATCAAAATATTGAGTGTTAGGATTAATTACAAAAAAAATTCTCAAACATATGCAATTAGAGCTTTAGAGGAAAACCAACACCCAATAAGCATCTAGGAGTAGACAACCACCACCACCATACAGTGTTAGTTGCGCCCAGACCGGCCGACAAGGCCATGGTGGCCAGAGCCACCAGTTCACATGAGTTCAATTTCCAAACCCAATTTTGTGTAATTTTGTAAAAATATTAAATATTATTAGAAAATTATAAAATTCATTATTCTAAAATATTTTAGTATGTACATTTAGGAAAAAAATTTATTTTGATGAATTTATGTCTATAAATATACCATCCTTAAGAAATCATGCAAAATCGAGTATGTTTTGAATTAGAAATAAATAGGCTTGGAAGTGTAATTTTTGACTCAGAATTTTTGTGTAGACTACTTAGGTAAAATGAAACAATTCCATGAAGCTCTTTTTCAAAAATGAATTTTTGAAATTTTTAAAAAAATTTTAGGCCTTAAAATGATGTATAAAATGGGTTATTTTTTATTAATTACTAATTTAGTGAATAATTCTATATTTTAGGATGTTGAAATCTGATGAAATATGATATTTGTAATATTTAAGATGTTAGATGTAATTATTAAGGTATTATATAGTATATACGTAATAGGTGAAAATAGTGTATTTTAAGATAATTTTGTAAATTAAGATAATTCAGAGTAAAATCTGATTTAGAATAAATTTATATATTTTGAGATGTTAATTGATGTTGAGAGATGATAATTGGAGTAATAAAAATATTATACGTGTATTATGTACATAATAAGTAATAATGCATAATATGAAAATTTGGAAATAAAATAAATAGAAAATATTAGAATAAAAATTGATATTTTACTAATAATAGGAAAATATATAAAATCTGGTAGAAGACTTAAATTTAGGTAATTATATGAAAAATGTAAATTTTTTTCATATTGAAGGGTAAATTCGATAATTAAGTAAGATAAGGGGTATACCGAATGAATTAACATACTGATTAAGGGTAAATATGATATTTAGGAGACCCAGAAATAATGTAATTAATTTCACATTATGGGGTTGAAATGAGTTTTAGGGTTCGTGTATAAAACTGTATTTAGAAACTGAACTAAAACCAAATTTAAAAATCGATACAAAAACTGAACCCGAACCTAGCTCCAAACCCAGAATAATTGTAAAAGATTTGAAAACCTAGATAATTGGACATGTTGAACCCTAAAGCAAAGATAACAATAAGTATTATGGGATAAAAGTAACCGGTAATAGTTATATGGAAAACTGAAACCATGTTTGTATTATAAGAATGATCGGCAATGACTTGAGTAAGTTGAGCCTTAAGTGAGCAAGCGAGGAGTTCGGGTAAGTTGAGATTAATACATTACTGTATTTTGGAGGCTTAAAGTTGTACCTGATTATGTTTGTTAGGTAGTAGTTGTATGCATATGCATGTTTCTAAGTTTAATGCAATGATTTTGAATTGTTGTTCTAGCCTGTATTGTATGAACTGATTGATCATCCTAAACTGAACCTAATCAAATATATCGTTTGTAATCATAAACCGGACTTGCATAGCAACCCATTAGGGGAACATTAGGATTCTTTGGCCAGATAACAACCTCTTCGAAAAGGATAGCGTTGGATAGCATAATTGGTCCCTTCTTCATCCTTCATCGAAACTAAATGAGAAGTGAGGAGATCGCAGTAAGGGTAAAGTCAATAGTTCAAAGGTAGTCGCAGGAGGATTAGTGTCTCCATTGCATAAGCCTGGGTTTGATAGTAAACTATTGCAATAATGGCAACTCTTTAACCCGGATCAAGGCAAGCGCAATTTCTCTAATCTCACGACGAACCGAACAACGACATGTGATGGCATTTGCGTGTTCATGCATTACATCTAACTAAATCAATTAATAACTTTGTTTATGTTAGTGGTATAGTTTTAAGTCCCCCATCCTGGCTTACTGAACCGTAATTGTTTACATCCCTACAGATGTTGTTGTAAGTGCTAGCGATGAAGCGGCCTATAATCACTTTGACGCTAGCAACTACTGAATCCTTAGAAATGAAGAAAAACATCTGAAGAACAGACATATATTTTTAAGGTCTAAGCTCTTATTTTAGAAATTTTTTTTCATTTATGAATAATATATTAACTAAAAAATTGATTACGGTGAAACGTTATAAACATTAATTGTAATAATTGAATTCTAATATATATATATATATATATATTTCTTACTTTCTTAGGTAAATGACTTATTTAAATTATAAACTATTTATTTCAAAGCGGGTTAGTTGTGGACGCCTTGTGAAGATCAGATCTAGAATAGCGGTTGTAAGGCCAATTTCTATCTTAAAATAGTTTACACAGTGAGACTGTTACGACTCTGTCACTTCGGAGCTTGATAAGAACACGATGTTGTTCACCAATGCAAATATGTATGTATAAAATTACCATAACCAGCCCTTATACATAGAGAGCATGCTCAATGGTTATCCAATCAGGAGGACGTTTATTAATAATTGTTCCTTTTTGAATATTATGTCGATATCCACATTTAAAGTGGCTAAGATTGACATGAGACACTTAATGAAGTAGTTTATGTCAATAAATGGTTTCAGTAACCCATCAATGAATGCAATAGGATATGTTAATGTAGATTTAAAAACCGAACCAATGCAAGGTTCTACTACTTTTCAAGTAATTGATGTACTTATTCCCTACCATTTGCTTATTGGTAGAAAATGGCTCCACAATCACAATTGAATACCCTCTGCGTTGCACCAATGCATTAAAGGCCATTAAAAGGAAAGGATGTGTTTATCCCGACTAAAAATAACCCTTTCAAGCATAACAAGTTGTACTTCACCGAGTTAGCTCATTTTGACAAATATTCCAAGGAAGTATAAACGATTGTCGTGAAGCCCTCTGGCATGCCACTATCTGCATAGGAGGAAGTCCAATAACATCAACAAAGGAAAAGAAAGATGCATTGCTCTCATGCTCAAAAAAATAAGATAAAGCAAGCTAAGGAGATTAAAAGCTTTATCAGAGTAGATAGGCAAAAGGTAAATTGCTTATGACGGTCTTATGGGTCTGAGGAAGTTTGCTTATCTTCTTCATATCCCAGACTAGTTCAAGAACTCTAACAAAACCCCATCCTACCTAAAAAAAATAATTGTGAGATCAAATTAAGCTTTGAGTGGAAGAAGTCAAAGAATTGGATGTAACGCATCTTAGATGGTTGCTATGACTAATCTTCGTAAGCAAAGGTTTATCATAGGAGATAAAAGCCCCCATCATCACACTACTCAAGGAACATAGAGATGTATTTGCTTAGGCATATAAGGAGCTCACAAAGTTAGACCCTAACTTAGTAGTGCATAAATTGAACATCGCACTTTGGATCAAACCCGTAAAGCAAGGAAAACAAGCTTTCCACCATGAAGTGGAAGTGTAAATCAAAGAAGATATAGAAAAGCCACTTCAAGCTGGTTTCATTAAGCTTATTGAGCATCATACCTGGCTTACAAATGTTGTCCTAATAAAAAATAAAAATGACCAAACACGTATATGTGTAGATTTTTAAAATCTCAATAAGACATGGGATGGATTCCTACTTCCAACCATTGATGCATTGGTTGATAGAACAGTAGGATATGAGCTATTCTCATTCCTAGATGGCTTTAGTGGCTATAATCAAATTGAGATGGCTATTTAAGATGCTAAATACATTGCCTTCCAAACACTTGTGGGAAACTTTCAATATATTGTAATGCCTTTCGAATTGAAAAATGCAAGTGCCACTTATCAAAGGGCTATGATCATTATATTCCACAATATGATGCATGACTTCAGAGAAGATTACGTAGACGATATAGTTGTCAAGTCTAAGAGGGTACCTGACCACTTAGTTTATTTGAAGAAGGCATTTGAGCGATGTTGAACATATAAGCTTCGAGTGAACCATTTGAAGTGTATCTTTGGAGTAGGGGATATTAGACAGATCTATCTGCATTCAACCTTTCTTAAGGAAGCTCATACATTCAAAGAGGCGATTCTTAAGCCTAGACTCAACATAAGCCTATGGAGGAACCCATTAACATGAGGACTTATCTCAACCATTGGTTATCAATGTAATTCGACAGACATCATCAATGGTTTAACTCTATAAATACCTAAGAGCTCCTCTTTATTTCACAACTTTTTAGAGATCAAAGAAACATTGTTCTATTGTTAGATTATCACATCTACATTAGAGTTTACTGAAATTACCCACTCCTCCTCTCTACCTCTTTCTTGCTAAGTCTCTCTTTTGTGTGTCATAACAAAGTCACTACTCTAAGGCTACATGTAACATAAGACTTACGTAGTACACTCGCAACTACTACAATCGAATCCTCTCGTCTCCAAATGCTAAATCCGAATACAAACATATTTATAAATAGATTCATTGAAGTTTAACATGTTTATTAATTGTCTCAAATTTTGTTTACATAAATTCATTTGTAATTGTGTCATGTTGTATTCAAATTAGTGGGCAAAGTATCAAATTACTAGCCTCATAGAGAATTAGCACTTGTTAAACACAACTGGAATAAGGGAAACATGTTTTCATTTTTTATGGTCTTTTCTGTATTACAATAATGTACATTTATATAGATTCCTTTATCTATATTATTAAGTGAATAATTAGAAGTGGAGTTAATGAATTTTAATTTTTTATATTAAATAATTAATTTTTACATAGGCTGGCTCATACATTGTTCTATCTATTTGGTAACAACTAGAGGTACTCTTTTTCCTTGTTATATTATGTTTTTGTTGGTAAAAAGATATGAAAGTTTTATATTATTCCTTTTTATGTACTTTTGTTGACAATATGACATAAATTTTTTTTTAACATGGAAATGTAATAAAGGTGCAAACATAAATAGATTGCCACAATAGTATGTTAATTGAAAAAATGTTTCTTTAAAGAAAATATTATGCATTAAATTTTGATTTTTCTCTATTCTTACGCTATCAATATATGACATAACATTTTTTGTCAAGTTGATACTAATTACCAATACTATTATATCTTTTCCTCTATAAGCACCACCTATTTCGAATCTCAAATTTATAAGGAATGATGGAATGAAACTATTGTTTTTCCTCATTAGTCTAAAATATTTTCCATTCAAATAGCTTTATTTACTTTTTAAATACTCATCGCGGTTGTATTATCGATTAGTTGTAAATTATGGTAAAAACACATACGATATTCCTAATAAAAGGAAAAAGAAAAAAAAAATCCTAATACTATACATGTGCAAACAAGTACACATCAACAATTTCATTCATTTCTTTATATTTTTACATTCTCGTTCATTTTACGAAATTACAATAGGTGAGAATGGAATCCTTATTACTAAGGAATAGGATTAAGTTGTAATAGACATGAAGGGCATATTACCATTTCACTTCATATGCAGTAACATAGAATAAACTTAGAATAGCTACTTAAATACCCAAAACTAACCCTCATTAAAAAATAGAGAAACAACCTATCACATAAAGGAAAAATTAATGAAAACGGATGAACCCTACCCAAATTTCCCAAAATTCAAACAAGCAAATCCATGCTTCAAAGCCTTGATTCCAAATCGCATAGGTAAAGCCTCTCCATCGAAGATCATTAAAGTTTTTCTCGCTTACCCTCTCTCCCTCTATATTGTCAAATCAAATGGGGAGAAAAAAAAATATTGCTATTTTAGCTAACATATTTCAATCATTCAAATTCTAGACAACTCCAACCCTTTTACATAAGGTTAGTCCACTTTGGACAACAGTGGCTTAAGTGATTTGTATGTAGAAATCGAGAACGAAAAGGAGACGATGATCGATGAACTTACAGCCAGACAAGCGAGAGGGAATGATCTAAGGTTAGCTAATTTTGTTTGTAAAACTCGAGAGTGAGAGGGAGACGATAATGGAGGGACTTGCAACTAAATGAGCGAGAGGGAATAAGTTAATCGATTTTAAGAAAGTTGGTCTATTTTGTCTCCAATGTGTTTAATTAAGGGCAATTCTTGGTTATTTTCAAAATTTTTTGGGGACAATTACGAGATAAAAAGGTAGTTCATTGTTGAATTGCAATTCATGGGTTAGGGGGGAGGGGGGGGGGGGGAATCCTAATTTGGTAATTATAAGTAATAAGAATTCAATGATAATGGCTATTACAAGATGAAATTTGAACTAAACGCTATAAAAAAGCTCTAATTAGGAATAATGGGGGAACTACATTCCCCCCAAGTGAACAAGCAATGTAATCTTACTGCATAAGTAACTAGTATATTGTTGCTAATTCTTTTGAATATCCATTCCTTACACCTGTTTTTGTGATAGATGCCTTTTCATGGATTAGCTCTTATTCTTGGACTAGGCCACTTCTTAGCCCATTCACACCAACCCAATCCATCTTCGTTTGCAAGATAAGCCATCTTCATTTGAAATAACGAAAAACAATCCAATTGTCTATTCTCCACTACTTCTCCTCTATCATCCTTCATAAGCACCCTAACATTGCTTTTCCTTTTTATTTTAATTGTCTTCATCAACAAAATCTATGTACCTTTTTATCTTCTGTTGCTTCTTTAACTTCTAAACTAATAAACATAGGAATTGATTATAACTTTCAAACAGGAGCAAAATGATGTACTAATACAAGTCATGTCAATGATGTCAAGTAATGGAATTTTGTACTTACAAGTCTTATAAGTGAAATCCATAAAGAAGACATTAGGAAAACTTTTCGTTAGCATGACATGAATGGGATAAGCAAATAAACAAGTGTATCACATGACCTTTGGAGTCATGCTTTGCATTATATGTAAAATCACCATCTCCAAATTTATCTAAAAAAGCTTAAATCATTATTAGACTTACCAAACATTATAAAATTTCGCTTTCATGTTGTAACCTGCTTTTGAAATAGCTTTGGTCTAAGGATCCTTTTGTCTAAAAATGAAAGAGCTTGGCTTTATGGTATGCTAATTAGAGGTAAATATGGTTCGATTCAATATTGTTAACTCTTTATTATCAAACTAAATATAATATTATGGTTCGTTTTTTTTAAAGAAAAAATTAAACTTAATCATATGATTCAATTTATAATTTTTTTCAACCTAATAAAAATGATTTGGTCCTATTCAATATACAATTCAAACCATTATCGTTAGATATATATATATATATATATATTTTTATGCATATGAAGTCAATCAAGAAGTAATCTAGCTTTGCTACTAATCATAACTCGCTAATGTCAAAAGCATAAACTCTTTGGCCCATTAAATGTTTGAGAAGAGGTCTCACTAACTTAGATATTAGCCAACAAATGAGAAGAAATAGCCGTACGACTTAGGAATTTATCTTTTCCTAGGTCTATCTAAGTAAAACACAAACCTTAAATTGTGCCATTAACAAAAAAAAAGCTTAGATATACATATATATATATATGTATATATCATAAGACACATAATACGGAGTGAATATTCAAGATACTGATTATCCAATGATATTCTTATAGTTTTTTTTTTTCTCAAAACACAGAATCCATAGATTAATTTGACTGGTTTTAGGCCTTTTTTGTGTAGACTTGCAATGTAGTTATCAACCACTTCGATTCAAGGGGCAAACCAAACCACGAATCAATAAACCATGGTCGAACCTACCTATGAACTGTGAAGAATGTCATTGTTGTTGTAAAATAAAGCTTTGATTCATATGCAAAGATGAACATCACGTACTAGAGTTAGGGTTTGAAAAGAAAGAGGATTTGTATTCAACTCAATGCAACAATTCTTTTAACAGTTTATGTATCAGTCTATTTATACTATACGAAGCACTACTCAATAAACAATAACTATCAGTTATCCAAAATTACTAAAATGCCTATAGCCTAAATTATCTAAAGTCTAACTACACAAACGAGCAATAATTTAGAATATATGTATATATATAACTTTTCTCCAAGTCTTCATAGCCTGTCAAGTTAAAGCCTCTTGAAGGCCTAACTTGATCTTAAATAACAATGTTGCTATTCACCAAGTGCTTTAGCATAAATATCAACAAGTTGTTGAGAAGAAGCAATATAATTTGCCTTTAGGAACCTAGAATTGATATGATGTTGAACAAAATGTACATCGATATCTATATGCTTCGTAAGAGCATGTAAACATGGATTCATGGTGATCAATAGTGTGGACTTATTGTCATAGAAAAACTAAATAGGAAGCTTAATAGGAATCTTCAAGACCCTTAAAATATGTGAAGTCTACAAGACCTCTTTATTAGTAGTGGACAAACTTTTATACTCAACTTTAGTAATAGAGCTAGACATAATGGACTATTTTTCAGTCCTTCGAGATACTAATGATGATTCTAACATGACATAATAACTTCTAATTGATCTCCTATCCATAGTGTTAGTTACCCAATTGACATCATAGTAAGCACACAACTGCAAACTAGAAGTATGTAAGTGGGTTAAATAGGTTAACCTAGCTCGACCTACTTTGACACGTAGGTTAAATGGGTCAGATTCATTTGGCCCTCTTTTCAAACCAGTAAAAAAACTTTGGCTTAATTTGTTTAAAAAGCAGGTTAAACAAGTTGACTTGTGGGCCAAAGGCATAAATATGTTAAATAGGCTAACCCAAACCGACCCACTTTAGGCTACGAGTTAAATGGATTAAGTTCATTTGTCCTTCTTTTTAAACTGGTAAAAAAAACCTTGGCCCAACCTTATTTAAAAAGTGAGTTAAACGAGCTAACCTGCAAGTTAAAACCTACTCACACACCTCTACTGCAAACTACTTGTAGTAGAATAAAATTACCTAAGAGAAGAGGTTGCCTTAAGATACTTCAAAACATGAAATAAAGCCTCCAAATGTTCTATTCGTGGCTTTGATTGAAATTAACTCCAGTAATGAATATAAAAACTAATGTCAGACCTTGTAAGAAAAAATAAGAAAGCCCACTAATCAACTTGCAATAGAAGGAAGGATCATTTAACAAATCCCCTGACTCATTTGTCAACTTTAAACCTATCATTGATTAAGCAAGCATCCAGCTGGAGTTCTCCAAATTATTAATCTAAGGAAATACTTTATAAGCCCTGAAAATCTAATAGTGAACTTGGCATGCAAATTGACTTTCAAATCAACTATGAGACTATCATTAGAACTAGATATGAGCATGCCATCTACATATAAAAATATCAAAAGAAATCCAACTTCACTTTCCTTTGTAAATAAAGAATAATTATGCATGAATTGAGTGAACCCATTAGCAATAGGAAATTTTCAAATTCCATTGTCTAGTTACTTACTTATATAAAGACCTCTTCAATCTATAAACTTAGTTAAACTTAGCTTCACTATATCCTTTAGGTGGAAGCATATGTATATCTCCTCATCAAGAAATCCATGGAAAAAAGCGTTGTTATGTTTATTTGATGTAAAGGCTAAGACTTAGCAATGGCCATAATAATTAAAATTCTAACTGTACTAAGCTTAGCAACTAAAGAAAAGGTATCATGATAATCTTCTCCTTCCGCTTGAGTAGACCTTTTAATAACAAGCTAGCCTTGTATCGTTCTACACTTCTATCAAGCCTATACTTGATTTCATACACTCATTTATAGCTTATAGCTTTCTTCCCTTAGGGAAGTGTACTAGGTTCCCAAGTATCATTAAATTCTAAGGCAATTAACTCTTTATCCATAGAAACTATCCATTCTTTATGCTTTACAACTTGTAAGTAATTGAAAGGCTCTTGAGTAATCAACACATATGCTAAGGAAATGAAAAAATCTAATGGACATTAAAGAAAGGTATTTACATCAAATAAAGGGTATTGAGAAAAATGTGTTTTAGATGACAAATCAAAATAAGAAAGGCATCGTAATATACTATGTGCAAGAGAGAGAGAGAGAGAGAGAGAGAGAGAGAGAGAGAGAGAGAGAGAGAGAGAGAGAGAGAGAGAGAGAGAGAGAGAGAGAGAGAGAGAGAGAATGTACTGTATGTACAAAATGTTGTAACTAAGTACGAGCTTTTCTTATTCTAGTAGACCTTTATAAGCTTTGATTAAGAGAAGAAACATGAGACAAACCAACAGGATTAGACAAGTGACTAAAGATATAATTGTTTGCAACATCAAAAGTTGAAACAAAAATTTGATCAGATTGATTTAAAGAAGTGTTAGAAGGGATTATCTTGGAATTATGAAGGCAATGTAAAACATTAGGGGAAGTTTCAAGTAAAACATGAGGGTTAGAATAAGCATTAGAAGTGTTTGAATTAAGAATGAATTGAGATTAAATGATTGAATTGGTATGAAAAGAAAAAATATGGTCAAAGAAAACCACATCTCTACTTATGATGACCTTTTAATTAGAAAGATCATATACCTTAAAGCTTTCTTGGCCTTATCCAAAGCTTAGAAATGCACTTGCTACCCTTAGCATCAAACTTGTCCTTGTGTAGTGAAAGATTTTCTATATAACATAAACATCCCATCACTTTAAGGTTGTCATAAACTGGGGGATTTCCATATAGAACTTCATATGGAGTTTCCAATTAAGGACAGTTATAAGCATGCAGTTAATAAGATAAGTGGTTGTAAGTATACACTTTCTTAAAAAAAAAATTTAGTAAATTTGCATGAATTCAAAGCACTTCCTCTCAACTCACCCATTTTGTTAAAGTATATAGGGTTTTGTATGTTGGCAAAGAATGTTTAGGTTATGATACAAGGATTTACACATGTAAGACATGAACTCTCCTCTATTGTCAGTCTTAACAACCTTTAATATAATAGAAAAGTGGTTTTGAACATATTTTAAGAATTGATCAAGAATTAAACAAGTTTGGTCATTGTATTGTATTAGATAGGTTTAATTAGACCTAGAAAAGTCATCAACAATTGTTAAAATGTATTTAGAGGTAGACAAAGAGGCAATATGACAAGGACCCCATCTAAGTTAGGTAATTTAAAAACAAGATTAGAATAAGAAACACTTTCTAAAAAAGGAAGTTAGGATAATGGATATGGGAATGCCTGAACTTTTGATTTTGGATAATTTAGTACACTAATATTCAAACTTGAATTTCAATGCTCAAAAATTGAAAATTTGTTCCTTTAAGTGCCTAAACTTTTGATTTCGAATAGCTAAGTACAAATCATATATATAATACCTATTATATGCAGATACTCAAATAAATGAATTTTCAATTTTGAGCATTGAAATTCAAGTTTTAAATGTTTAGGCACTATACTATCTAAAATCAAAAGTTCAAGTTTACATATTCACATATGCATTATCCTAAGGAAGTTTATGAAATTTCGACTTTAACAAGTATTACAGACAAATCCATTAAAGGTCTTATCTTTTACAAAAACTTATGGTGCGAACCATGGTCAAGAACAGACAAGATCGGTTCCTAAATGGGTCCAAGCTTGTAGAATACTCGAAAGGAGTAATGAGGAAAATATGCGAAAGAACAGTGACAAATGAAAGTTAAGCAAAACTCATGAACAACTTTAGAGGATATGATACACCAATGGAACTTCCAAGGACTCACAACACAATTCGATATAATGTACGAATTGATCCGGTGAGGTTACTCGCTACCTAATCTTACTTAAGGGAAATGATAAGAGTGATGCCAAACGTAAAACAACAGAATGTTTACATTAGGAAGGAAAAATACTCAAGTGTATTAATAATAATCTGTTTACTTGTAGCTTACAAATGCAAAGAGTATTTATACCCAAGAATTTAGGGCAACTTGCCTAAAAGGAGAAAAAAAAAAAATGGGTGTTACCTTAAAGTAGTAATGTACAATAATATAAAAAGGTAAAAATGAATATTCATAAAAACAATAATTAGTGGGGCGGATTCTACATGTGGTCCTGTATACATGGGGATGTTGTATTAGTGAGGTTATTAGAAGATGCGGACAAAGAAATATAGCCAGCTGGTTTGTCCAAACAAAGACTGCTTATGTAGTCCAAGGTCTCTCTTTCGGCATTGCTGTAAGCTCCAAAACTAGCAATTTGAGATTTCGATCGGTTGAAAGATTCGATCGAACCTAAATTATAACGTAAAGCTACAAATATTAAGAAAATGATCCTGTAAGTTTAAATTTAAGAAAATAAGCAATAAAATAAAAAAAAATATAAAAATTCCAAATTTTAAGTGTATAACCCGTTATTTATTGAAAATGCGTAAAATGCATTCCGATAATTAACGAATTGCTCGAGATAAATTATATGTATACTAAAAATCATAAAATAACCTAAATAATATTTAAGAATATTTATTTGTACTATATATGAATTTACATGTATGTAGAAATACGCATAATTACTTAAAATACGCGTAATGTGCTAAAATCATACTAAATAATTAAAGAAAAATCAAGAAAAATAAGGAATAATCCAGATATAGGTCGTGGCAGCTGGGAAAAATAAAAAAAAATCGGCCAATTAAATTAAGACAACACAAAAGCCAAAAATTAAGGGATAAGGCAATTGTCTTGTCCAATTTAATGCACAATAATTACACTAAAGCTCTATAAATAGCAAGAAAAATTCATTAACTCATTTGGACAGTTAGAAATGAGATAAAATTAGGAAGAGTTGAAAATTGAGAGAAAAACTAAAAAAAAAAATAGAAAAGGAGAACCGTGCAGTTAGGGCTACAAAGGAGAACCCAGATCTGACAGGCAGCTGGGAGTAGAAGGCCACCACCACTACACGGTGGTGGCAACACCCATGTGGGCTAATACACCCATGGCCACCGACGGTGGCCGGAGCCACGCAAATCAGTGAGTTCGATTTTCAGCCCGATTTTATATAATTTTGTAAAAATAGTAAATATTATTAGAAAATTATGAATTTTGTTATTATGGAATATTTTTGTATGTATTTTTTATTAAAAATATTATTTTGATGAAAATATATCTCGTGATATAGGATCCTTAAGAAATCATGCAAAACCTAGCATGTTTCGGTTCAGAAATAAATGACCTTAGGAGTGTAATTTCGAGCCAAAAATTTTTGTGTAGACCACTTAACTGATATAGACTAGTACTATGAAGCCTGTTTTCAAAAATTAATTTTTGAAATTTTCAGATAATTTTTAGGCCTTAAAATAAGGTATAAAATGGGTAATTTAGGGTTAAAAAAGTAATTAGATGATTAATTACTGATTTAGTGAATAAGTACATGTTTTAGGATATTGAAATCTGATGGAGTATGATACTTGCAGCATTTAGGGTGTTAAATGTAATTATTAGGTTAATTATGTAGTAAATGAGTAATAGGAAAAAATAGTAAATTTTAAGTTAATTTTGGAAATTAGGGTAATTAGGAGTAAAATCTTATTTAGGATGAATTTAGACATTTGAAATGATAATTGGTGTTTAGAGACGATAATTAGAGTAATAGAAATATTAAAAGTGTATTATATACATAAAAGGTAATAATACATAATATGTAATTATTAGAATACAATAAATAGAAAATATTATAATAAAAATTGATATTTTGATAATAATAAAAATGTACAATAAATCTGATACGAAACTTGAATTTATGTAATTATATGAAAAATGTAAAAATTTCTCACATTAGAAGTGAATTTGATACACCAATACGGATTTAAGTGTACCGGGTAAAATAAATACTGACTAGAGGTAATGATAGTATTTAGGGGATCGAGAAGTAATGTGATTAATTTCACATTATGGGTTGAAACAAATTTCTAAGGTTGGAGTATAAAACACTACTTAGAAATCGAACTAAAACCTAATTTAGAAATCGACGCGAAAACCGAACCCGAACCTAACCCCAAACCTAGAATAATTGTAAAAGACTTAAGGTCTAGATAATTAGGCATATTAAACCCTAAACAAAACATAACAATAAGCGTTATAGGATAAAATGAACCTATAATAGTTATACGAAAAACTGAAACCACGTTTGTGTTATAAGGATAATCGGCGATGGCCTGAGCAAATCGGACCTCGAGTGAGTAAGCGAAGAGTCGAGGTAAGTTGAGATTAATACGATGATGTATTTTGGAGGCTTGAGATTATGCTTGGTTATGTTTGTTAGATTATTGGATGTGTGCATGTGCTTGATTATGGGTGATACTATGATTCCGTTTGTTGCTCTGGCATGTATTGAATGATTTGTATGAAATGATTGATCACCTTAAACTGGAGTTAATCAAATATACGACTAGTAATTATAATCGGACATGCATGGTAACCCATTAGGGGAACTTAAGACTCTCTGGCCAAATATCGACCCCTTCGAAAGGGATAGCACGGGATTGTAATTGGTCCCTTCTTTATCCTTAGCCGAACCAAGTGACAGGAGAGGAGATCGCGGCGAGGGTGAAGTCAGTGGGTCGAAGGTAGTCGCGGGAGGAGTGAGGTCTCCATTGCACAAGCCTGGGTTTGGTCGTGAGTTGTTGCATTAATGGTAACTCCTGAACCTGGATTAGAGCGGGCGTAATTTCTCTAATCTCATGACGGGCCGAACAACGTCGTGCGATGGCATTTGCTTGCACATGCATTGCACCTAATAAGTTGATTAAAAACCTTGTTGTGTTTGTGGTATAGTTTTAAGTCCTTCATCCTAACTTACTAAGCTGTGGTTGCTTACATCCCTATAGACGTCATGCAGGTGCTGGCTAAAAAGCGGCAAACAACTACTCTGAAGCTAGCAACTGCTGAATCCTAGGGAGTGAGGAAAAACATTGAAGAATCAACACATATGTTATTACTTTTCATTTCTAAATAATGTAATAACTGAATTATAGTGAATATGTATAAATTTCCTCACCTTCTTAAGTAAATAATTTATTTAAATTACAAATTGTTTACTTCAAAGCGAGTTAGTCATGGACGCCTTGTGTAGATCAGGTCTAAGATAGCGGTTATAAGGCCAACTTCTATCTTAGGATGGTTTACACGGCGGGGCTGTTATGACTCTACCGCTTCGAGGCGTGACAGTTGCAGTAAAGGTAATGCCGAGTAAGTGGTCAGGCATGAGGCAAGATTGAATGTTGTCTCGGCCATCCGTTTCTCAGCATTCTATTTGCGAGAGATTGGTAGTCATTTAGCACGACTTAAGGAGTGACTCAGTGAGGAAGTACTTGGCCTCGGTTGGAGTAGAAGAATTCGTCTCGTCAAGCCTTCTAGTCCTTGGGCTCATTATAAGTTAAAGGGCCAATAGCTTGATTCTTATCATTTCTTTCGAGTTGATTTAGATTTGGGATCAAATCCGGATGATCTTCAGTTAGTTCTCTATCAAGGTGATAAGGACTAAGGTTGGTTATATTGAAAGTATCGAAAACCCCATAATTCTCTGGCAACTCTAACCTGTAGGCATTATCATTGATCTTCTAGAAGATTCTAAAAGGTCCCTCAACTCGTATGGATAATTTGTTCTTCCTCTTGACCAAGAATCGTTCCTTACTGAGATGCAACTGTACCAAGTCTCTTGGCTAGAATTGCTTAGCCATCCTACCCTTGGACTTCTCTTGCATTCTTCTAGCAGCTTGGTCGGTGTGTTAAGTAACCTTATCATATATGTGCTAAAGGGATTGTGCTTTGGCCAAGCGTCAAGGTCCTCTTATGCGGGTAGTAGTACAAGGGTATAGTCAAGGGGCAACTTAAGATTAAATCCATAAACCACCTCAAAGGGAGTCTGCTTAGTGATGTCATGTACTGTTTAGTTATAGGTAAACTTGACCATTGGTAAGCAAACATCCCAATCAGCCAAGTTCTTGCCATTACAGCTCGAAGCAGTAATCCTAAAGTAAGATTTACTACCTTTGTCTGGCCATTAATTTTGGGGTGACATGAGGTACTGAAAAGTACTTTGGTCCCCAGTCAATGCCATAAAGTTCTCTAAAAATGGCTCAAGAACTTTGAGTCTCCGTCGAAGACTATACTTCTTGACACACTATGTATCTGTACAATCTCCTATAAGAAAAGAGAAGCAATAGCTAAAGCATCGTTAGTCTTAGTGCAGGGCACGAAGTGAGCCATCTTACTGAACCTATCCATAAGGATCATTATAAAATCTTTACCTTGGGTAGTTCGTGACAGTCCAAGAATAAAGTCCATGCTCAATTTAGTCCACAACCTTGTTAGAGCAGGTAAGGGCATTGCTCTCCTTTGCTCGACTCACTACTTGACCTTCTTATATACAACACGGCTTTTGACAACTCGATATATATCTCTCTTCATTCTCAACCAAAAAGAATTAGCCATTTAACAGTTCATAGGTCCTCCTTTCTCCAAAATGTTCGAAGATTCCTCTACTATGAGCCTCCCTAATCAATAACTCCCTTAACGAATAAGTCAGCACACATAGTTTCCCACTTTGGAACAAGTAACTATTCTCTACATGATAGTCGTCCACTATTCTTCCATCAATACATCGTGTAAGTATGGGTCCAAAGTATGGATCCTCAAAGTATTGCTCTTTGACATTTGTAAACCCAAATAGCCGTGCTTACAATTCATATAAAAGCATATGCCTTCTCGAAAGAGTATTTACAACTATGTTGCTCTTTCCCCACTTGTATTTTATTATAAAATCGAATCCTTTAAGGAATTCAACCCGTCTTGCTTGTCGCTTTGATAACTTGGTTTAACTTCGAAGGTACCTCAGCAATTCATGGTCAGTATATATGATAAATTCTCTTGGCAGTAAATAGTACTGCCATACTTGCAATGCTTGGATCAGTGCCAAAAGTTCTTTGTCATACACGGAGTAATTTAATTGGGGTCTTTGGAGCTTCTCACTATAGAAGGCAATTAGTCAGCAATTAGTCAGCAATTAGTCGGCATTCCTGCATTAGGACAAAACCTATTCTAATGCTTGATGCATCGTATTCCAGCTCAAAAATTTTGTCAAAGTCAGGTAATACTAACACCGGAGCAAAGGTTAACCTTTCTTTTATCTCAACAAAACTCTTCTCCTCCCTTTCTTCCCATCGAAAGTCAGTGTTCTTCTTTGTTAACTTGGTAAGTAGTGCAGCAAAGGTGCCAAAATTCCTGATGAACTACCTATAGAATAAAGCTAGTTTGTAGAAACTTCTCACATTGGTACATGTAGTAGGAATTGGCCACTTGACAATTGCTCGGATCTTCTCATCATCAACTCATAAGCCTCCTCCACTGATTACATATCCCAAGAATACCACTTCTTTCTAGCAAAAGCAACATTTCTTTATATTACTAAATAATCTCTCGACATGGAAGATATCCGGGACTGATTTGAGATGTTCATAGTGACTTGACATATCGGCACTATAAATTAGAATGTTATCAAAATATATCATGACATACTTCCCTATGAGATGTCTTAACATATGGTTCATTTGTCTCATGAAAGTGCTCGGGGCATTCGACAAGTTGAAGGTCATGACCATCCATTTGTAAAGTTTATGTCAAGTTTTGAGTGCAGTTTTCCACTTGTCTCCTGGCCTTATGCAGATTTGGTGGTAGCTAGATTTAAGGTCAACCGTGTTGAAAATTTAGGCTCTACTCAGTTCATCTAACATGTCTTTGATAACTCTGATTTTAAACATATTTCATATGGTGATTTTATAGTATTTCCCTTACATTTTTTGTTTTCTTTAAATAAATTGATACTTAATTGAGTAAAATTTTGATTTCTAGGTTTGAACGCGTTTTAGAATCGAAAACGAAGAAAAGGAATCAAGTTTCACTCAAATCGGAGTTCAAATGAAGAAGTTATGAAGTTTTGAAGTTGTGGAGAAAATTTTGCCTTAGTGCAGAAAGTTACACGACCTAGGGACACGGCCATGTCCCAGGCCGTGTCTAGTGACAAAAATTGAATCCTTGTAATACACATATAAAAGGATATCTTAGGATTTAAAAGACGGAGAGACATTACAGAAACGGAGAGACACAAGAGAAGAGAAAGAGACTTAAGGAGAACATCAAGAAAGAAGCGAAAACAACATCAACTTCAAGATTAGAGAGATTTTTCATCAATCAAAGGATTTTTCCATGTTTTATTTTACGTTTTTTATGGAACTCGTTTTTAGATTCATTATGATAGCTTAGAATTCGTGTATTTAGGATTATGAAAACTAGGGTTTCATGTGATTCTTGGATTAATTTAGAATTTTCAATAAAGTTTCTATCTTTGCTTGATTCAATTATGTCGTTTAATTATTAATTGATATTTCTAGAATATCAATATATGATATTATGCATGTTGATTGAGAAATTGCATGTATAATTAGATCTTTACATAATTGGAGAGAATTACATGTATACTTAGAGATGAGATACATGTTTCTTCCGGGAAGTTAATTATTTGTATGGAAATTCATTATACATTAATGCAATTCTAAATTATATTACTAAGTGAAGAGATTCCGGCAAATAATTTAGGATTAGGGTTAATATACTTGAGAAAGGTATTAACTTTAGTTATGAATCCCTCCGGTCAAGAAAAATAGAAACCGAATTGAATATATTTTAAGCGATCACATGTTATTACTTTCTTGAAGTCGTTCTTAATTTTATCGCTTTTTCAATTGCTTAATCAAGTCTTATAATTAAGTTAGTTTGTTAAGTTTAGCATTTTTAATTAATTCAAACTTTCATAATTTTCCAGTTAGATAATAAAGCTAAGGTTAATATTAGTACTCGAAGTCTCTGAGGGATCGACTCGGAGTCACATCCGCTATATTAAAACTGATAGGTGCACTTGCCTCATATCGAGCCTCGGAATCGGAAACCTATATTTGATCGTAATCTTGTTCATAGTTCTGCTGTCTACGCACATTCGCTAGGTTCTAGCCTTCTTTAAAACTTGAAGTGCCCGCATAGCACAAGGGCTGAGATTCTCTCTTACATAACCTTTCTCTAGTAACTCATTGACTAAATGTTGGAGCTCAAAAGCTTGCTTAGGATTCATCCAATAAGTTGGCTTATTCGGCAATGTGGCACTAAGTACTAAGTCAATGCAGTACTTTATGCCTCAGGTCGAGGGTAATCTTCTAAGTAACTATTCTGGGAACATGTCAGCATATTCATCCAATAACTCTTTAATTTCTTAGGAGAGTTCACCCCAATCCTTCATTTCTAAAATTCGCTTGACCAACATAAGGGTTGGCTCATCTACTTTGATGAACTATCGGAGCTCGGTTCTACTTACACTAGAGCCTTCTTCGATCTACGGGCAAGTTTTGTCTACAACTTATAAACTTCTCTTGGCAGCATCGAGTTCAATGTGATCTTCCAATCATCTTTCTCGATCATGTATGTGTCCTTGTAACCGTCATGGATGACTCTCCTATCAAACAACCATAGTCTACCTAGCAACATGTGGGAAGCATACATGGGTAATACGTTGCAGAGAATTTGGTCAGAATAGTTCCCAATAGTGATTGGTAGTAGTATTTGCCGAGTATCATGTAATAATCCTTTCTTGCTCAACTAGTGCAACTTGTACGGCTTCGGATGCACAACAGTTAACAATTTCAGTTTTGAAATAAGATTGGCTGATGTTACATTAGTACAACTTCTACTATCCACAATGAAGGCATACACGTGATCATTCACCTTGTAGGTGGTATGAAACAAATTCTCTCTCTACTTCTCTTCTCGTGAGGGTTCTACGTTCATAGTGAGTCAGACAACTATAAGTAACTGATCTAAGTCCTCAGCAAACACGCCCTCCTCAATCAGATTTTTCTCCGCATTTTCTTTCTCGACAGGAGCCTCTTCCTCCTCAAGTTCCTCATTCATACTTTCTACTTCTAGGTTCGCGACGTCCCCCTTGATGACCATCATTCTTCAATTCGAGCATTGAGTAGCTATATGACCGAACCTTTGGCACTTGAAACATTTGATCTAGCTTATCTTCCTTCTAGATCCTTACCCTAGCTCATAAGTTCGGGTCAGCACTTCATTGTCAGATCGGCCTTTCTACTCGACTTGGACATTAATCTTTCTGCTAAGCTCAATATTCGGTAGAGTTCAATACTTCCTTATTCGAGTCAGCTAGTTGGCGTTCTGGTCGGCGCTCGACCTTTTCTCTACCTCTCCACTCATTGGGTGATCTTAATAGCTTCATCCATTGTAGTGAATCGTTGTAGCTGTACAATGTAATGAGTATCACCTCTCAGTCCAGTAATAAATCTTGCTACAGTTCGAGCTGGTGGTTCCTCCATCTCGCAATGGATCATGAGCATTTGAAACTCTTGAACATACTTGTCAATAGTTCATCCTCCTTGTCTCGGCTTTTGTAACCAAGTGAAGGTATCTTAAAGATAAGTTTTGGCATAAACCTGTTTTTAAGTACTCTCTTCATTTCGGGCCAAGTGTTAATCTCTAGTAGCTCTTTCATCTGCTCATGACTAAGAAGTTCTTCCATTATATAGCGGCATATTTAAAGAACTCAACAGCAACGGTTCTCACTTTCTCGTAATCCTCATATTGATAGTACTCAAACATACACTTTACCTTCTTTTCTCATTCTAGATATTTATTAGCATTTCCAGATCCATTGAAACTCAGAATCTGAAGCTTCACATGTTCGGATGTTCTGGGGGTTCATACACACTCTTCTTCAAAGTACTCCTCTTCTTCCTTGTCTCCCTTGTTTACCAAATCAATCCTTCTCCTCATTCGTCTACCTACTCTTCCACCTCGAACGGGTCAAGCTAAGTTCGGACCTCTAACGGGTTGAGCAACTTGTAAGGTGTTTTGCGTAGCCTCAATAGGTCGACAAGACAACGCATGAACAATTCGGGTTAAATCCATCAAAAGGTTAGCCACCCCATTAAGTCTCTCGTCAGTGCTTCTAAGAGTTCCCTGAGACTATTGTCCATGGTAAACAACTCTACTGTCGTTGCCAATGCCAACATTCATACTCAGGTCAGCCATTTTTCCTCACAGATTCAAAGCTCAAACAAACACCTTAGGAAATTAACAGTTAACAACATAATGCTCAAATGAACATAGTAACTTGCTCTGTTTCATACATGCAATATAGAGTGTAATAGAACTTTGAAAACACACATCAACTCGAACAAAACCTCTACTTAATGCCAAGATGGTGCGAACCATAGCTAAGAACAAATAAGGTCAATAGTTGGATAGATCCAAGCTTACAAAATGCTTGAAAAGAGTAATGAGGAAAATGCACGAAAGAACAGTGACGAATGAAAGCTAAGCAAAACCCACGAATAACTCTAGAGGATATGAGATACCAATGGAACTTCCGAAAACTCATGACATAATTCGATATGACACACAAATTGGTCCAGTGAGGTTACTTGTCACCTAACCTTTCTTAAGGGAAAGGATAAGAGTGATTCCAAGCGTAAAACAATAGAGTGTTTACAATATGGAGGGAAAATACTCAAGTGTATTAATGATAATTCGTCTGCCTGCGGCTTACAAATACAAAGGGTATTTGTACCCAAGAATTTAGGGTAACTTATCTAAAAGGGGAAAAGACAAAAATGGATGTTATTCTAAAGTAGTAATATACAATAATACAAAAAGGTAAAAATGAATATCTGCAAAAGCAATAATTAGTGGGGGGTATTTTACACGTGGTCTTGTACATGTAGGGATGCTGTATTGGTGAGGTCGTTAGAAGATGCGGACAAAGTAATACGATAAGTTGGTTTGTTCAAGTAAGAACAGTTTATGTAGTTTAAGGTCTCTCTCTCTTGGCATTGTGGCAAGGGTAACGCCAAATAAGTAAGTGGTCATGCATGAGGGTGGATTAGATGCTGTTTCGGCCATTCGTTTCTTGGTATTCTATCTGTAAGAGATTGGTAGTCATTTGGCACAGCTTAAGGAGTAACTTGACAAAGAAGTACTCGGCCTCAGTAGGAGTCGGCTGGAGTAGAAGAATTCATCTCATCAAGCCTTTCAGTCTTTAGGCTCGACTGCGGGTCAAAGGGTTAATAGCTCGATTCCCATCATGGAGGGTTATAATCTTGTTATATGATTTGATTATGAAAAGTTTGATTTTTTGCTTTTCTTTATGTATAAAAGTAATGGATGGTAATCCATTACTCTAGTTACGTTGCTATTAGTAGGTGACATGACCTACTACTATAAAAGGGTTTTGATTATTGTTTAGTTACACAAAACTTATGAAACTAGATAGGACAAAATTTTCTACCCAATGTTTGATTTGCAATTTAAGCTTGATTATTAGACAAAAAGGGTTTGAAGGACTAGACAAAATACTCAAATTTTGTTCCATCTAAAATATGGCATAAAATTTAACTTTACTAAATGAAAATACAAGTATTGCGACAATAAATGTAGTTAAATATTAGATAATATTGATGGTATAAATATTAGACAATATATAAAATTTATACTTTTTGAATAATATAAAAATATAATAAAATAAATATTAAATAATATTGAGAGTATAAATATCAAAATATAATATTAAGTCTAATACTTGTATATATCAAATAAGGGACATTATAAAAACCTATATCCAGTGCTATGCAAATCAAACATGATACAATAATATTATATAGTCATGTACTCTTTATACTTATATTATCTAAGAGAGGTAAGTGTAGTTCCGTTTGGTTCAATTCAATACAGTTCATCCCTCTTCATGTAATACGTTGCAATTTTAACAATTGGGGTCTAACACTTAATTTAGGAAATGTAAAATTTAGTAATGTCGTGACTTAGTTTCAAGCGACTGATTTAGGGCCTTCATAAATATAACTCGATTAAAATAGAAACTTACTAGTGGAGTAGGAACATTAGTCGATGAAACCTCATAGGTTTGGATCTCAAAAATATAATATAATAAAATTTTATATGGCTAAAATAGTAAGTTTGACTATATTGTTATACACAAATGGGAAACATGCAAAATAGGCACTAATAATCAACGAACTCTTGGGAATAAAATATAAGAGGTGCTAAAATTAATAAAATAACATGGAACAATATGTCAAAGTATATATATGTATCGAGTGCTTCATATATATCTACAGAAGAGCATAGGTTTTTTTTTTTTTGGATAATAAAGGAGATTTCATTTAATTGAAAGAAATATCACAGTACATCAGCCAAGACTAAGGACAGACATATATTACGGACACTTAACACATTATAGGAAAACATAAGACAGAGAACAAACAACAACACAGTGCTGTGGCTTATTTCTATGTCCCAGCTAACACAGAATGAGAAGCAACAATATATATAGAAGGAATTCTTCTATCCCTCATATTCACATGCCCAACATAGTCCAAAAAAAACAAGTTTTTACAGTCATTCGAAACAACAAAAAACATCGTTTCTTTCGTTGCTAGGTCTTTCCATAGCTTGTTTGCCATACAATCTGCTAGTGCAGTACCTTCCCTTAGGACAAAAGAGAGTTGATACTCCTCAAGTAACAAGAGCCTTTCCCTGCATATAGAAACAACATAGCAATATTTGTTAATCAAGTTGGTTTCATATGTAAGCAGGTGGACTACTGTTTAAGAATCCATGTTTATGCTGACTTTTTTCATTCCCATTAAATTGCAATAAGTGAGTCCCCAATATAAGCCCCAAAATTCAGCACTCAATATGTCCACTTTGCCCACATTCTTAGAGTAGCCCATTATCTAGTTGCCATTCTCATCTCGAATGACACCACGTAATGTTGCCACTCCTCCGAATGTTTTGACAAAGGCATCCCAGTTTAGCTTTACCCATTTCTCAAAAGGAGCTGTCCACTCGATTCCTTCTGGCAATATGGTGTACATTTCCTCCTATGCTTATTGTACGCTTAGTACTCATGTGCAAGCGTTCTGACTTCATGGTGTAGTTGCGCCCTTGTGTTTGTGTTGTGAGTTTTAAAAATAACTTTATTCCTACGTTGCCAGAGAAGCAACAGACCAAAGCCGAATAGAATTGCCCACAGTGGTGTTCTTTGTGTCATTGCTTTGGTTTGTAGGTGACAATTTCTTCTATTCCATTGGTTAAGATCTTCATCAAGGCTAAAATCATTTAAGTTTAGCATGCTCCAGAGTTGTCGTGTCATTGGGCATTTCCTCAATAGGTGATCCTTGTCTTCTACCTCTACATTATAGGAAGCACATATGGGTGATATGTGATTCATGAATGCACAAACTTTGTTTGTTGTTTAGGTGCTAGGGGAGTATTCCATATCCATCTATAGTCCTTATAACTGGCTACCTCTTGTTTCCCTAAATCCTTGTATTTATCCGACAATTGGACCTTTATTCTATCTTGTGAAGCTAAGCATTTCGTATTATCTTGCGTTTGACAATGTTATAGGTCCAATATTTTCAGCTAGCCAAGCAGATATATTGTATCCCAGCTTATCTTCGTTCCAAGTGGATTCATTTATCTAGACGTCTGCAAGCTTGACTTGATTTGAATATGGTTGGAAAGGCCCGTTAAAAAATAGTTCCTAGCCTACCAATGTCTGACCACTTATCCCACTAGAATGATATTTGCTTGCCATTACCCACTAAGTATGTTCCAATATGATCAATCCGAATGAGATTCTTTTTCAATTCCTTTACTAAGTGTGGCTCTCTTTTCTTCAGTATGAGTTGGTTGTATGAAAAGCTCTTCTTATATTTTTCCTTTATGAGATTTGCCCAGGTGACATTTCTATTCTTAAACTCCCACAATCGCTTGATTTCCCATGCTTTGCTTCTTCTAGCAATATTTTCCATGCCTAATCCTCCCATTTCCTTTGAGAGGGTGATTTTGTTCCATCTGCTCCAATGTAATTTCCTCTGTCCTTGTTCCCTCCCCATATGAAGTCTCTCGTAATTTGATATATCCTGTATATCACTTTTTTTGGTAAAGGGGCTACTTGTAAGAAATATGTTGGAATCGATTAGAGGGTTGTTTTTGCTAATAGTAGCCTCCCAGACATGCTTAAAGATTTGCCATTCCATCCTGCCATCTTTTTACGTAATTGTTCTAGAATAAAGCCAAACTGGGAACCTCTTGGTTTTAGTCCATTGTTATCTTAGATACTTGCCCAGTCCATTTGCTTGTTTAATGCTAAGAATGTCTTGAATATCATTTCTAGTATTTGTCGACACATTCTTGGAAAAAACTACTCTAGATTTTGCGTCATTCACCTGTAATCGTATCCATTCCTAGAAGAATTGAAGTGTATTAATGATTTCTTTTATCGTTTGGGTTGTTGGTGTGATAAGGCTAAGTTCACTTCCGTGAACCTTATAGGTTTCCACAACCCATTGTGCACCTCACCTCTATTAGTCTACTTAGTATCTCAATGACTAAAATAAATACATAAGGGGATATTGGATCACTGTGATGGATTCCCCTTGTTGGTGTAAAACTAGGAGATAGTGAACCATTGAGTATGACTTCAGTTTGAGTAGATGTAATGCTAGAGATTAGTAACCTAAACCATTTAAGAGGGAAGTTCAGTGCTTCAAGGATAAATTTGTCAGTTGCTCATTCCAACTTATCATATGCTTTTTCTAGATCAATTTTTATTACCATCCACCCCTTTTTACCCTTCTTTGATTGAAAACTATAGAGCGGCTTGTTAAGGAGAAGAATATTATTTTTTGCCTTGCGATTTGGGATAAAACATGCTTGGGAAGGGTGTATTAAGTCTTATAGAAAGGGCCATAATCGAAGCACTAGTATCTTTGTGACCACTTTATAGATTGTGTTACAAAGTCCAACTAGCCTAAATTTGGAAGTTTTGTTGGCTCCTAAGCACTTGGGAAGAAGGACTAGTTGTGTCAGATTGAGCTCGTGATTCATTTCGCGATGGTGAAAAATTACTTTCACCTTTACCACTACTACTAGTCCTACTACACCCCGATAGGACTTATAGAATAGGGCATGTAAACCATCCTTGCCCGGTGATTTCTAGGAACCTATGGCAAGCATGGCTCTCTTGATTTCGTCTGCTGAGATAAGTTTTACCAGTGTGATTTTCTGTTTCTCTGTTAACCCATGCCACATAGGGATAGGAATAACATTCATTATTCCTATAAACTCATCCTTTGTTGAGTATAATTTTTGAAAATATGAGAGGACATGGTCCTTCAGTTGGTTTTGGTTGGTAATCCAATTTCCAGCCTTGTCTTAAAGACAAATAATTTTATTCCTATTCTTTTTTTTTTCAAGACTGTAGCATGGTAAAATCTGGTGCTTTTTTCACCATTGGTTAGCCATTTAGATCCAGCTTATACTTTCCATAACAGCTCTTTACTGTGTAGGACTAGTTGCAGTTGTTGCCTTAGGTCCTTTCCGAGATTGACTAATCTCTCGCTAGGTTGGTTAACAAGGGCCTTCTCCAGTCCATGTAGCCTAGCTAAGATTCTTTGTTTCTGTTTTTTTCTATTGTCAAAGACCTTAGTATTCTAGATGGAAACTGTTTTTTGGAACAACTCAACTGCAGTATTGTAGTCGTGTTGTTCCTATTTCCATTTTGCTTAACTAATTATAAGAAGTTAGCATGGGTCATCCATTTGGAAAAAAACTTAAAGGGCTTAGTTTGACCAAACTGTGGGGGACGTTAGGCTGTGACTAAAAGTAAGGGACAATGATTGGATGTGTGCGTGGGAAGGTGAAAGACTGTATGGTTGGGGAACAGTTCCTTCCATTGACTATTACTCTATACCTTATCTATTCATGTTTGAATTAGATTAGTAAATTCCCTTAAGTTTGACCAAGTAAATCTAAGGCCTATGCTCCTAGGTCTTGCATGCCACAACATGTTATACAGTTAATGTATTGTTGTACTTTCTAATGATTGATGGTCCCTCTACCCCATTTCTCACAGTTACTTGTGATTTCATTAAAGTCCCCTATGAGGCACCACGACCGATCCTAAATGATTTGAGCTTGTTCTTTCAATTGGGACCATAATTGTAATATGAAATTTAGCTTTAGACTAGCATGTATACTGGTTAAATAAAAGACCTTTTGTGAGTGACGTACAGGCGCAATTGTTACGGACCTCCCGAAATGGGCCATTCTTGGGAGGTTCCTCAAGCCCAAAGACGGAAGCCCAAGCCCATTAAAAGCTTCTAGATGATGAAAAGCTCTAGAATATTCCAGAGAAGTCCAGAATCTTGTATAGTAGTAGGTGGAGGTAGGTGAAGGTAGTAGTTGGGAATCAGCTATAACCATTAGATCGAATTGATCTTAACCATTAGATTGTAAAGGCTTTCTGTATATATAGGGGTATTCCCCCTCAGATGTAAGAGACAAGTTATTTGAGTGAATACAGTATACTATCACAGTTTCTCTCTCTACTTTCTCTCTCTAACATTGTGAGTGTATTACAGGCTGACTTAGCCTTCCTTAGTGAGGTCAGGAGCGCTAAGTGCCGCACGGGGTCGAGCGACGGAATCCGCCCGTGACAAGTGGTATTAGAGCCTGAAAAAGAAGCTGCTTGAGGAGAAAATGTCATCCGAAGGAGACAATAACACTTCAATGGTCGACGAGTTGGCTGACCATGATGATCACCGCGTTACCAGGCAAAGGACTAGGTCCCGAGACTTGCTGAAGTCCCTCCTTAATAGGATGGATAGAGCAGAGTTGAGCATCGCTGAAGCGAAGGAACAATTTGAGGAATCACAAGGCAACCTTGAAGAGATGGAGGAAGAACTTCAAGGCAAGTTACAAGGAGCATTGAATCAAGCCATTGACGAGCTGAAACAGCGTGATGAGACGATTGAGGGAAAGAATGAAGTACTCTAAGCTCGAGTCACTGCTTTGGAAACTAAGGAGGAAGGTTATGAAGCCAAGATAGATGCTATAATGACGGCCATGCACCAGGAGATTGAAGAACTTAAGAACCAACTAATAGCATGTCGGACGGTAATGGTAAGTGGAGTGACCATCCAGTCTGCTTATAGGATCGATATCCCCAAGCCCGAACCTTTCAATGGGATACGATCCGCCCGGGAGATAGACAACTTCCTTTGGGGAATAGAACAATATTTCAATGCTGTAAGAATCTTGGATGACCTCGAAAAGGTACGTATTGCTGCTATGTATTTGAAAGATTCTGCTATGGTATGGTGGCGTAGGAGGGCAAACGAAATCAATACTTGGGCTAGCTTTGTACATGAGATCAAGGGACAGTTCTCTCCCCAAAATGCTGCTAAAGAAGCGAAGGTGAAGTTGCGTTACCTAACTCATAAGGGTGACATCAAGCAATATGTGAAGGAATTCTCAGAACTAATGTTGGAGATCCCATACCTTAACCAGGATGACGCTCTAGTGATGTTTTTAGATGGTCTGGAACCTTGGGCAAATTTAGAGCTAGATCGAAGGGGAATAGAAGACATCTCTAAGGCCATAGTAGTTGCTGAAGGCCTAACGGAGTTCAAGAAGACAGAGCATAAGATCCCAATAGGAAGGTGGAAAGGGGGAGTTGAGAAGGAAAGGAATGGGAGTTCCTTAAGAGGGAAACCTAAGATGGAAGAGAGGAATAATGATCGGGGAAGGACTCGTGAAGGAAAAAATGGGGAACGATGGAAGCCTCGAGAATTGAAGTGCTATTTTTGCAATGGGCCCTATTATGCTAGGGAATGCCCAAAGAAAGATCGGTTGGCAGCAATTATGGCAGATGAAAGCTCCAGTGAAGAGGATGAGGCCAAACTGGGTTCGGTAAAACTACTTAGTGCTATGAAAATGCCGGAGAAGCGAAAGGGGTTGATGTACACTGAGGTAATAGTTGCTGGCAAGAAGTTAAATGCCCTTATTGATACAGGGGCATCTCATCTGTTCATCTCCGATGTAGCAACAAGTAAGATTGGAATAGAGGTGGAGAAAACCAAGACATGGCTCAAGACAGTAAACTCAAAGGAAGTCCTTACTACTGGAGTCGCCAGGGAGATAGAGCTCCATATGGGAGGGTGGAAAGGGAAAGAAACCATCGAAGTAGTACCTATGGATGACTTCGAATTTGTGATTGGGATGGAATTCTTAGATCGTATAGATGCACTTATTGTTCCTCGTGCAGACTGTATATGTATTCTCGAGACCAACTCTCAATGTGTGGTGCCCGTTACAAGGAAAGCTGGTCAAGCCACAAAATTCCTTTCCGCTATGCGACTAGCAAAGGGCTTGAAAGGAGAAGAAGAGACAGGGGATCAAGAGGTAATTCCACATCGAGTGGGGGAGTTGCTAGAAGAATTCAAAGACATCATGCCGAGAGAGTTGCCAAAGAAGCTATCACAAAAAAGGGAAGTGGATCATGCGATTGACCTGAAACCAGGTACAAAGGCCCCTGCTACTGTTCCTTATCGCATACCCCTAGAAGAATTAGAAGAATTGAGGCGACAATTGAAGGAGTTGTTGGAAGCTGGATTCATCCAACCGTCAAAGGCACCTTTTGGAGTTTCAGTTCTCTTTCGGAAGAAACAAGATAGGCCCCTCCAGGTGTGTATTGACTATAAGGCCTTAGATAAGGTCACTGAGAAGAATAAGTACTCCATTCCTTTGGTATCAGACTTATTCGATCGAAGGGGAGAGGCAAGAGACTTTTCAAAATTGGAGCTACGACTGAGATATGGAGACGAGTCCAAAAACACTTACGTTACAAGGTATGGTACATCTAAGGTTCCTGGTATGCCATTGGGGCTCATAAACGCCCCAGCTACTTTTTGTAGTCTAATGAATAGGGTATTAGCACCATTCTTGGATCATTTTGTTGTGATTTACTTGGATGATATCATGAATTATAGCAAGCCTATAGAAAAGCAACAAGTGCATCTTCATCCAAATTGCTTAGCCTTAAGGGAAAACGAGTCATATGTAAGGCTGGAGAAATGTGCCTTTGCAAAGAAACAAGTGACCCTTTTAAGGCATGTAGTAGGAAAGGGGAAGATCAAAATGGACGAAGAGAAGATACAGGCCATTCGAGAATGGAAAGAAACTACTAAGCCCACTGAATTGAAGTCATTTCTTGGCTTAGTAAGTTATTACAAAAATTTCATAAGTGGATACTCCCGAATGGCTACCTCCTTAACGGATTTACTCAAGAAAGATGTCTTATGGATATGGAAGGAAGATCGACAGAAGGCATTTGATATCCTAAAGGAAGCAGTCATTAAAAAACAAGTTCTTACACCTTCTAATTTTGGTGAAGTATCTGAAGTATGCATGGATGATGGTGATTATGCCATTGGTGAGGTTTTGATGCAGGAAAACCATCCAATAGTCTTTGAGAATCGAACGTTGAACGATAAAAAGAGGCGACACCCAAGACATGAAAAGGAAAAGTCAGTTGTAGTACATTGCCTTCAAGTTTGGAGGCACCTTGTAAGTACAAGTCATTTGGGCCAGTCTAAGTTATTGGATGTCATACAGCTCTCTTTCAATCTACAGAAGAAGGAGTTCATTGGACAGAGTCCTTTCGAGATCATCCTGGGAAGGCAACCCCTAACTCCTCATACAGTGGAAATAGGAGATACGTGGTCCAGCCCTCCCGCATATAAATTTGCAAGGGAATGGCGGGAAAATCACGACTTAGCTCGGACATACTTAGGCCGAGCTATCAAGAGAATGAAGAAGATGGCAGACAAGAAGGGGAAGCCGATGGAATATCAGGTAGGTAATCAAGTGCTTATCAAGTTACATTTGATACAATGTACGAAGGGACAATTACATAAAGGTCTAATGAGTCGCCACGAGGGTCCATTCTCAATTGTGAAACGAGTGGGGCAAGTATCTTGTAAGTTGGGACTTCCATCTAAACTGAAATTCCACCCAGCTTTCCACATGAGCATTCTAAAACCATTCCACAAAGATGAGGAAGACCCTATAAGAGCTATATCACAAAGGGCCCCAATAAGGGTACGTGATTCATTTGACAACGAAGTGGAAGGGATCATAGCTGATAGACATGTGAAGAGACGTGGACAAACTCTCAGACATGAGTATATGGTAAGATGGAAGGGAAGACTAAAGAGTGAGGCCAGGGGGGGCGCCAGTCGAAGCATTGTGGTAATTTAAAAACAAGATTCAACAATTCCACTATGAAGGAGCGACGAGGGCGTCGCCGGATTGAGCGGGGAGAATGTTACGGACCTCCCGAAAGGACCTCCCGAAATGGGCCATTCTTGGGAGGTTCCTCAAGCCCAAAGACGAAAGCCCAAGCCCATTAAAAGCTTCTAGATGATGAAAAGCTCTAGAATATTCCAGAGAAGTCCAGAATCTTGTATAGTAGTAGGTGGAGGTAGGTGAAGGTAGTAGTTGGGAATCAGCTATAACCATTAGATCGAATTGATCTTAACCATTAGATTGTAAAGGCTTTCTGTATATATAGGGGTATTCCCCCTCAGATGTAAGAGACAAGTTATTTGAGTGAATACAGTATACTATCACAGTTTCTCTCTCTACTTTCTCTCTCTAACATTGTGAGTGTATTACAGGCTGACTTAGCCTTTCTTAGTGAGGTCAGGAGCGCTAAGTGCCGCACGGGGTCGAGCGACGGAATCCGCCCGTGACACAATGACATGGATTTGTTGGTTGTTGATTTTTAGGAGGGTGATGTTGAGGAAGTTTGTGTTCCATAGCATCATCATGCCACCTCTATGCTCTTCAGCTTCTAAGCATAGAAATCCCTCGTACTGCAATTGATTATACAATATATTAACGGCTGTGCTATCCAGCTTCGTTTTAAGCAATATTAGTATGTCGGGTTGATATTCCCTTACTACTTCGAGAATTGCATTGCCGCGGGCTAGAGCGCTCTCCTCGAATATTATAAGCAATGATCTTGGTAGGGAAAGTATTCTGGAACTAAGCTATTTCTGGTTCCACCATTATATAAAAAACTCAATAACAAAGAGTACTGATTCCATTAGCTATGTGCTTGACGTCTAAGGTAATCTGGCATGGAGATGTCTTTGTGAGCATCAGCGCCATGGATTCCTCCCTGTTTTGAATCATCGGAGGAATTGTGCATAGAAGTTTGAATTGATAAGCCACTGGGAGGAGGAGTACAGGCAGAGTCAGTTGGGGTTGGCAGACAAGTGCTTCGGCGACCGGCTTGCATGTCTTCCCCCAACGTGTCATGATCTTCGATGGATTGCATGGGGTTTCCATTAAGGCTGTCGGAATGATGAGATTGTGCTTTCAAAGACTCTTCACCATTTGGCCTGATCTAGTTACCTATATTGTTTCGTCAGGCTCTGTCAGATCCGGTCACATTATAGGAACCTGCTGGACTGGTACTAATTCGTTCTTTGAAATTGATAATCTATTTAGATGGACTAGGACTCTCACTCAGTCGTTGTCAATCACTACATAAAATAGTCGGTGATGAGGGTTGATCTATTGTAATTCCGAGTTTGGATGGAGTATATTGACTTTAAGGAGGAGTAGCATCTTGTAGATGAGACATTGTATGTCTAGCATCTCTTTCGAGTCTTGTAAGTCATGTTTGTTTGTTTATGGGCGTTGGAGTAGCAGAGAATGTGATGGGTATTGGTTGCTGCTCATGTCTTGTCAATATGGAAAGCTTGGATCGTGTATTTGATTGACCTTTTCTTACTCCTTGCTCTAATGAGTTTAAATCCCCATTTACTACAGAAGTGATATTTCCATCTGCAGCTTGGTTGCCATGGGGGTTTTCTTGCTGACTGGTTTGGGAAGATATGTAATCATGGGGGTCTTGAGACAGGTTGGAGTTTAGTCTCATATTAATTCTTAGAGCTTTTTGGGGGTTACGGCTTCTTCTTCTTCTTCTTATTTCTACCTTAATCTATTCTCCATAGCCCTTGTCTTTTGTGTTAAATTCTATTGCATCATTAGATTTTTGGTGACCTTACTCGTTGATCATAATATTCGCCTGTCATTAATGCTGGTATTCCCTTGCATACGCTCGGCATGTTTGCTTAACCCTGCATTTTCCACAGTAGTCTTCACACAATGCGATAGTTTATGACCTATGCAGCCACATTGGAGACAAAAGGTTGAAAGACCTTCATACTGGACGTGTTACCAATTCATTCTCTTTTCTACCTTCATACCGTTGCATCACTCTTTTTAGTTCTTCTCCTGAGTTAAAAGTGATCGTGTAATAAGCATGGCCATTTCCTACCATGGAGAAGTTTTTTGCAAATGGCCACAGAGCAGTTAAATTGGCATACATGGCTTGGTATCTTATACAGTTGCCAACTAACTTCCCTGCCAGTGAGTTTTTCCAAGGTTTGTAAAACTCCAATTTTTCCTTGATCGAAAAATAAACATTACGTATTGGAGAGTCTTGTCTACCTGTGTTTTTGTTTTCCCTCATCGGTTCACTTTGTTCAGGTTCCTGGTCCTCATTAGACCCTTGGTCCTCCTCCATCCCTAAACCTAATTCCTCCTCGTTTGAACCAAAGAAATGTTCCTGATAAGCATTCCTTATTGGTGTTGATTTCTGGACGATTTGACTATAGGATGGCTGTGTGTTGGTTTGCGTATCTTGCCTCTTAGATCTCTCTTAAGCGGAAATGTCTTTTCTGCAATCATCATTTGTAGTCTCCAAGAACACATTAGCCTCTACGTTAACTCCTGAAGGTGTTTCTTGTGATGAGTGGTTGGTTAATTCCTCCTCATAGCTATCCATTTTTGGTCTTTTCTTGCTCTTAGGAAGGGCAATTGAGATGGCCGATGCTATGGACTGTTGGTTAGGAAAAGGAGTTTTCGGTTTCAGTTTCATGATGACTAGAATCTCTATGAATAGCACAATTTATAATATACTCAAATCACCCTTAGAATATATTAAGTTAAATAATAGGAGGCTAACAAATCAGCAAATCTCATTATTTTAAAGGGTATATGGGGTGGCAATCACTAAGAAAATTTGGTTATGACTTACCTTAAGCTTATGACACCTAGGCCAACATGTTAAATTAATAAATATCGAAGGCAAAACACATGTCCAATGCCATGCACATATCAAGTCGGCAATACTCCGTATAAATTGACCAGCCCATCTTCTTTTAGATACTTTTAGCAGAGTAAAGTCTTAGGAGGTCTTAGGATTTAGTTAGGATTGAAAGTAAACCATAGGAAATTAGAAAATAAGGTTTAGGCGATACTCAACAAGCATGTAGAGTAGGGACAACTCGCAAGTCTGACATGAAGCCAACATCGTTGGCTGAAGGAAAAGCTTCCGACTAGGCCCGCGGACAATACTACGCTGCAAGACCGCGATTGGAAGGATTCGCACCCGTTGAGTGCTTGGTTTTCTCGTTATTAACTAAAATTGACCAAAAATAGTAAATAATTTTTCTAAGTGTTTTTCATGAGAAATTCAACTCTTAAATCAAATTTTTAAAATTTTAAGTACCAATATAGGGTCTTTGAGAAAAAGGTTATACTTACTAATTTTCAATTAAGTTTTTGAATAACCACTTAATGTAATTTTAGCTTGAAATTTTATGGGTATTTGGTGGTTTAAAGGGTAACCCTTCAAGTTTTCATGTAAATGCAAATTAGTGGATAGTATAATGAGAAAGGAGGTAAATAATTAATGTAGTAAGGTGATATTTGCTATTTATGCAAAGTATTGGAAACTCGGAATAAGTTGAAGTACATATGAAGTAGCATGATGTAATAGTCACAGTAAGGTTAAAAACTATATCAAAAAATAGGTTAGAATAAAATTTGGTAATGAACAATTTAAATATACTAAAATTGGATTTAGGTCAGGATGTGGTTTATACTTAAACTCTATATCCTTATCAAAGTCAAAATATAAGTCAACAATCCTTGAACAATAACCTTTATTAGAATGTTAGGCTAGAACCTAAATTAGAAACTTAATCATAAATTAGTATGATGAAAGAGGTTAAGTGTAAACGCAATTGGAAGTTGGTTAGAAGATGGTTGGAATTAAATATTAGATCATTGAGAGCCAGAAAGTAGGTTAGAAAGTCATTTGTTTATAACCTCTAAGAATCTACTGGAGTCAAAACCTAGGTAAAAAACTATTAGGCTACAACCTATGCTAAAATATCAAGTTAGAACTTTGGTCAAAACTTACACTACATAACTAATATTTAATAAAAACTTTAGAAAACTCACTTAACGCACTTGAAGAACATGCTTAAATTTCACATTAAACTCTTATGTTTTATATTAAATGGAAATTGAAGAAGTCATATTAAATTTTAGGGATAATAGAGGAAGACGAGAATAGTACGCAAAGGCAATGAGCGTTAATATTTAGGTAAGTGAGATTAATGCTTAATAACACTCTAAAGTATTTTAAAATACTTGAAAACTTTGGTATACCTTTGGCTTGTGATTGTAATGTAGTTGATTATGCATGTGCCTAGATATTACCTTGTTGTTGTTATGGGAGTTGAGCTCCATGCTATAAATGTTTTTGTATATTCTATTTTGTTTGCATTGATTGAATTGGTTTATCACCCCTTAAATTAATTCAAACTCTACTTAATTTCTAACCTGACATGCATCACAATTCATTAGAAATAATGACTAGGATTTTTAAATCAAATATAAACTCCCTTCGATGATGATAGTTAAAATGGTCATTTTCTCATCTTTAATTGAACTAAATGATAAGAGAAGATATTACAATAAGGTTGGGGATCGTGGTTCAAAGTAAGTCTTAAGTGGAGGGTATTCTCCATTATATAATCCTCGGTTTGGTTTTGATTTGCAAGTGTGTGGCATCAAACTCCTTAATTTGAATTAGAGTAGGTATAATTTCTTTAATCTTACCATAGACCGGTTAACGTCACTAATGACATTTACATATATTTACATTGTAATTAACTAACTTGATTGAAAACTTTGGTTGTGATGTGCTGAATATATACTCCTATTTTTATCTTACTTACTAAGTAATTTATTGCTCATTCTTTTATAGTTGTTTTGTAGGTTTCAAATAGATTTACAAGTATACTGCCTAACACTAAAAGACTAGAAAACAAAGTTAGGAAGTGAGAAATAGGAGGAATTGGCTAAACTTTCATTCTGATTGTTGATTTTATTGGCTTTTAAGAAAAACTATTAGGGTCTCCTTAGATGGCCATCTAGTCTTCCACCATTACTGTGTGTACTATGTATTGAAAACTTGTAGACTTTTACAATCCTCTTTTAGAACTTGTTAGTTTTCCATGCAAATATAATTTTATAAGTACTTATAAATTTAAAGATATTTATCAAGCTTTATAAACCAAACTTATTCCTTTTGGAAAGAATTCTTTATAAATTCATTCTTAACCATCATTTTAAAGATTATCCCACAGGTTTATAATAAGTAGGTACAGATTGGACGCTTTAAAGTGATCGAATTATGTTTGCCTTATGGGAATTAGGTTTATGATGGCAGCTGTAAAATCAACTCCTATTTTAGAATGGTTTACGTGGCGAAACTATTGCAATTCCACCTCTTTGTGTAATGACACTTTATTGAACCGAACTAAACCTAATATAATTTATTTTTTTAATTAAACCTAATCATACAATTCGATTAATAAATTTATGAACCTAATTAAAATTAGTTTGGTCTAATTTCACTCATGATTTGAACCGTTTATATTAAATTTTCATTAACATTTTTATCTCCAATATCATATTTTATTTTTCATTAAACTTTCATATGTTTTCAATTAATTTCTCATATATTTTTATCATGTGTAATGATACTTACTAAAAAGTTGTATAGGATCTTAACAAACCCAATTTGATTGGATAAAGATAAGAGACTTTGTTCTAACGAGCAATGATAGGAGGGAGAGGGAGAAGGAGAAGTAGAGCTACTATTTAAAAGCGATATGAAGAAGACAAAAAAAGATATACTAAAGATTGGAAAAGAGATGGAAGATATATAAAAAGTACAAAAGTCAGATCCTTGATCTAAAAATATATGAGAAAAGGACAATTTAAAAAAGGAAAAATTTTAAATGTAAAATTTTAGATGGAATTTGCTCAATTTAATATTAATAATTAGGCTAAAAATAAGACAAAAAATAAGATATGAAAAATTTGATAAAATATATAAAAATTAATGAAAAAAAAGCATAAAATAATTGTATGATTTTTTTTTTTGCTTAACCAATTTGGTTAAACTTAAAATGGAATGGTTTAGTTTGGTTTGGTTTGGTTTTCCAAATCTAACTACGAACCGTTTATATATAACTAAACAAAATTACAAACAAATAAGTTTGTCCAAAAATAAACTTTTACGGTTTGGTTCACTGTACAATATGTAGGTCGTAGATTTTTTTCATCTAACTTTACTATCTAGTTCTTTTTATCTTATACAATTTAAGTAATAAAACCTAGCTATGGTGATGTTTTGGCCTTCTTAATATTAAGGGATGGTGAGCTATACAATCTAGATTTGCTAAGTGATATGAGAAATTTTAAGATTATTTTTAGTTTATATATATATATTACATCGATAACCTTCTATTCATCTTCACATGTTTAAGATATAGTTTTTTTTCCCTACTCTCTAGTATTATATTTTTACAATATTTACACTATGTATTAATAAAATTTCAAAAAATATCTTCTACTATATATATATATATATATATCTTTTCATGCAATGATGGTATGACTTATAATTCTCTCTTATATTATTTACACTTTACATTAACAAACTTCATATTTTCCTTTTATTAAATTTATTATTTATTATATAATTATTAAGCCACTAATTATTATTCATTTTCATATTATAATATAACTATTATCTAGTATCGTAATTTACTTACTGTTATTAACTATCATATTTGCTTTTGATTGCATAATCTTATGTATTTTAGGAATAGCTACATCATCTAAAACAAAAACATATTCTTTATTTTTATATTATTTATTTAGATTATTGACTTTTTCTTCTACATAATACGTATTTTCTAATTACATATATGTATCTTTTGAATTTCTGATACTCATTAGAGATATATCCATTTGATTTTCTTGTAAAACTATACATGCTTATTGAGTTGTTTTATTTAATAAATTCTTTAATTCCTATTTTCTTTATTATCTTTTTTAATCAACAAAGTACATAAAATATAATAAGCTCTATTAATGGCTACATTTATAACTATTTTTGTAGCTGTACATTATTTTATTTTTCTTATATTTTTTAAACTACTTAAATATTATTCTATTTCATAAATCATTAATTAACTATATAGTTAAATAGAGTAATTATCTTATATTTTCACAATGTTATATATTATAATTAATTTTTTATACACATATTACAGGTGTATCAGCGACTAGTTTTATATTAAATAAATATCTGTATATCAATCAAAATTCCAGATACGAGGGTGGATGAAATTTTTGATAGAATCGATAGAAATTCTCGTGAAGGTTCGAAAACGTTGATGAAAAATAAAAAGGTATTAGAAGAAAGAAAAGAAACCTCAAATCTCATCTCAACAACTATTATTCAAGATATCTTAGAAGGGCATTTTAGTCATTCCACTGTGAGTGCCATCAACAAAACCCTAGCTGAGCCTTATTAACTTACAGTCACTAGGGTTTCGTATTCAGGCCCCTCTTCATTTCTCTACCCCTTCCCTTTCCTTCTCCTCTCCGCAGCCGCCGTCCCGTCATCTCAAGAAAAATGGTAACTTTCTCTCTATCTCTGCATTCAGTCGAAATTTGTGGAAGTATGTTTGTTCAATACGTGTGACTGTTCTCTTTTCAGGCTTCAGAGAAGAAGTTATCGAATCCAATGAGGGAAATCAAGGTCCAGAAACTCGTCCTTAACATCTCCGTCGGTGAGAGTGGAGATCGACTGACAAGAGCCGCTAAGGTAACTATCAGGGCCTAGGATTTCTTACGTTTTCCTCTTTTCCTTGCTTTCACTATTTATTACTAATTTATTCTTGTTCCGATCCAGGTACTGGAGCAACTCAGTGGACAGTCACCCGTCTTTTCAAAAGGTCAGTGCTTTTTGTATGAAAACGCTTTTTAGGTTTACATTCATTTTCGTGCGTTTGTTGTATATTTTTTTTTCTTTTTTAGGACCAAGTTTGGCAATTTTACTCGAGTAGAGCATTCTTAATGTAGATTTCGGTTTTACTTTAGTTCATTCTGATAGTTTCAATAGCTGTTGAATCCATTCATGTTTTAGGTGATTTGCACGCGATGCCAATCACTGCGGAACCTATTCCATAGGGCTGTTACGTCAATTTTGCTATAATAGCAAAATCCATAAAAGCAATTAGATATTATTCTGGCAAAAAAAAAAAAAATTTTCCGGCCAAAAAATCTGAAGAATTAATTTATTTTATTACTGTGTAAATCTATGCTGCATTGGCGGTCGTGTTGGGATTATTCGTGTCATCTTGTGTACGTTTTGTTGTCTCTGATCTTTCGGCCCCTAGTACTTTAGTTGTATGATACCTATATAATAGCAGATTCTGATCACATGTGAATCACAAAATTAGGAAGAAGCTGGGTTTTTACCCTTTGCAATACGATTTTGGTGTGGAGTATGAGCTGTTAATAATTGTTTTATGGTTATCTTTTACTTTTATTGCAACACCATTTTGCTGTGGAGTATGATCTGTTAATAATTGCTTTATGGTTATCTTTTATTGTCCACGTACATTATAAAAGTAAAAGATAACGATAAAACAATTATTGACAGCTAAAGGATTTCATATGTTAAAAGGAGGCCATTTTATCTAGACATTGTTGTTTGTTTGGTTGGTTGTTTTATTTTTAGATAACGATAGACCTTTTTGGTGATGGTGAATTAGGTCCTGTTTAAGTCATAAGATACACTCATGACAGCTTGAATGAGGTTTAGGTTCAAATCCTATTGGGGTACTTCTTTAAGGTTAGCTACATAGCGCAAGCTATTCTCACCTTGTAAATAGGGTTTTATGTGCTTGGTTGTAGCAGGTCACAATATTGCGATGCCCCTCTGTTGCCCAAAAGTTGAAAAAGAAAAACAGTGGCAGGGAGCAGTTCCATGAATTTCTAAAGTTGGTATTATCCTTGCCCAGTCTGAGTTGGGCAAAACAGGGATAAAAATTATGGCTGTTTTGGCTTTTAATTTGCTTTTTCCTTTTTCCCGCCCTTTTTTAGGGGGAGAGTGGATCAGTGGCATTTATTTGTATTTATTAGGTAAATTGGTGTTTCGCTGGATCACTATTTTTAGTACGGTTAAAATGCTTATGGATGTCTAATAAATAGTGCAATGTCTTTGAACTGATTTCACTTAGGCTCAATTGGTAAATCCTTGTGTTTCTTCTTTCGAATTACAGCAAGGTACACTGTCCGTTCCTTTGGAATCAGACGTAATGAAAAGATTGCATGCTATGTCACTGTTAGGGGTGAGAAAGCAATGCAGCTTCTTGAGAGTGGTTTGAAGGTGAAAGAGTATGAGCTGCTGAGGAGAAACTTCAGTGAGACAGGATGTTTTGGATTTGGTATTCAGGAGCATATTGATCTCGGGATCAAGTAAGTATTGACATGCCCTTTCTGTTTATAGACTGGGATGACACCCTTTTGGTTCGTTCAAGAGATAATTTTGGAAATGCATCATAGGGTTTTTATTTTTTGGTTTGGGGGGGGGGGGGGGGGTGTGGGGGCTGTGTGGTTGGCAAGTATGTGTGACATGCGCTAAGCCAAACCGAAGTAAGGTGATATCTGGTATGGTAGTGAGGTTCATTTTGTACACCTCTTCCATTTATGGCCTCATTAGTCATTTATGCATGTCTTGATGAGAAAAGTATAATGAAGATAGCAACAATGGAATGCAATAAGAAGCTCATTCAAAGTGAAGTTTTTGTCTAATTGCTTTACAGTAGTCCACATGCCTAACTTGTCTTCCAAACTGAATGCTTTTTCTACATTTTGCCAGAATGTCCCATTATGTTCATTTAAAATGAAGGAGTTTTTTGGGTACTGTCAGAGTTGAGATTTAGTTTTCTTAATTTTCTGCTTCTGCTGAATTACCCAATTTTTTTTTTTGCTTCTGCTGTGCTGCACCTGCAATTTGTATCATCTCGATTGTGCTTTTGGGCATGGCATTTTAGGCCATTTATTGATATGTCTTCTTCTTTTATTTACTAGGTATGATCCTTCAACTGGTATTTATGGTATGGACTTCTACGTTGTCCTAGAGCGCCCTGGTTACAGGGTTGGTCGTCGCCGTAGGTGCAAGTCTCGTGTTGGTATCCAGCACAGGGTCACAAAAGAGGATGCCATGAAATGGTTCCAGGTCAAATACGAGGGAGTGATCCTTAACAAGTCTCAGTCCAATACAGCTTAATAGACTATCCTGTAGGAAGTTTTTAAATATTCAGTTTTTGTATTCGGAGAGAGCATTATCAGTTACATGTTTTGATTATCAAGTTTTGTTGAGGTTTTGTGTTGTCATGTCTTAGAACTGCTTGAAGTTGCACTTAAAGTTATTTTTTTCTCCCAGCATCTTCGACTTCTTACACTACCACCAAAGTGGTTAAGTTTGGTTTTTGCAGACATTGGCGAAGATCGCTTGTCCAAAATGCAAGGCGATGATATTTAATGTCGAGTGTGTTTAAATTGAATGGTACTGGATCTTTCACCTAAAGAAAATCGACATGGGTAAATGCCAGTGTTTTCTTTAAGAGGCTAATGTTGATTTCTCAAAATCTTTTGTATTTGACAAATCTAATTTATTATGTACATATTATAGGGTAGGAGCACGTGTAATAGGTATATTTTATAGGTTGGGTACGCGTGTATTAGATATTTTGAATGTCATTTGCGAGATATCGAGTGGTTTTATTACGGATGTCGAAAATATTAGGTTAGACGCTGTGGTTGTCATGGGCATGTAATAACCATTGTTAGAAGTGTCTGACCGTTTACACTATATTTGGGATGAGTGAAGGGGGAGGGAAAGGGATTGAAGCTTGGAGGGGATTTGATTGTTCTCTATTGTTTGGCAACGTGGAAAATTTAGAGGAAATGACAATGGAGAGGAAATTTGTTTCCCTTCACTCCTATAGAAAATGTGGAATTTTGACTCAATTTTCTATTTTATCTCCAATGATTAATTAAATTATGAATTGTTATGGGTATTTTAGTAATTCACTACCATATTGCTTATAATTAGTTTTTTTTTTCCTTTAAATAAACATGGAAAAAGGAATTAGATACCCTGGTACTTTTCATCCTCCGAATCCTTAACCCTTCGTTCGAGCACAGTGGTTTTGATGCTGGATCCTAATTTTATTTCCTAAATCTTTGAGATTCTCTTTTCCCTTCGTTGATGCTAGACCCTAATTTTATTTCTTACATCTCTGAGATTATTGTTTTCTTCGTGTAAAAAGAAAATTATCATCCTAATAGAAAGATCATTTAATATTAGAATAAAGTTGGAGCTACCAAATACAAAACGCATCACGAAAAATAGTCCAAAACTGCTTTCCTGTTGAGTTGGAAAATTCGATCACCAATACATAAAATGTGAAGGCACAAAGTTTGAAAGAAAGTTGTGTACACGTACTTCGCAATGTTGGATTCGTACTGCCAGATTCGTGTTATCAATCATTTTTGAATTTTACAGCTCAATTGTACTAATGATTCGTTTCAATGAATTCAATATTGCAAAGTACATGTACATGGCTTTCTCGAACATCTTGGACTTCTTTGCTTTGATTTCCTTAAAAGCTAGCTTCTCCTCCTCCTCCTTTTCTACTCGTTCATCCTCATGGACGAAGTTTCAGAGTCTACTTTTTGTGATGTGTATCCTCGTTGGGGTTGAAGTTTTGAAGTCTGTTTTTCGTGATGTGTATTCTCTCTTATACAAAAGGATTTTCCTGTTCTGTGCATCTTAAACTCCTTGTTAGATAATTGATTTTAGTTGAGCAGGGTTTTGGTGGTTAATTGTTAGGTCTTGATTATTTAAGTTTATTATTTTCTTAACAAAAATTTCAAAATTTCTATCATTTAGGAGTCATTTCGTTGAAATTATTCTGGTTTTAACATAAATGGTTAATTTTCTAATGGAATTAATCAGGTTTGAATTTCTCTTCTTTTATTATACATATTGAGGAGGAAAAAATTGTTCTATCTACAAGAAAATATTTATCTCTATGACATTTTATCCTTGCGAAAATTTTTATTTTGTAGAATATATGTATTTCACAAAAAAGTTTTATTAAACGATAAATAATTGATATGAAGTAAAAACCTTATATCATCTAAAAATTAGAGAATAACTACAATAGAAGTGATGTACATCCATAAATTTAAATGGATGATATATGTTTCCTATTATATATAGTTTTAATTTTCGATTATTCCAACATTAAATGCATCAACCCACATGTATGTCTATTGTTAGATCCACCAATTGCAACATACGTTGGATTCAAGAAACATATGTTTGACCCTAAATGTAAATACATGATATATTCACCATAGATTAGAAAAAAAAAAAAGGGTTCTTATAACAAAAAGTTAGTAACATCTATATATATCTCAAAGATTATAACAATCATACTTAGTTGTATGACTTACTACTAATCTCCACACAAATATTTTCCTATTAACCTCATTTTTATGTCATTTATTCATGAAAACGTTTCTATAAATTATACGTAACATCTGGTAATTTTCATACCTAACTAGCATCACCCGTAACCTGCATCCGTTACTTTGTAAACATGTATTCATCTCGTCGAATTATTTCCAGTTGCTCTATTCATATGCATTTCCACATGTAACGTCACCGTACAAATTTTTTAACGTTAACCCGCGTTGATTTATGAAAACCGTTTATAGAGAATCTCCAATGTCCATTAAAAGAAATAATTATCTTCGATTATGAAATATTAATCAGAAAATTAAAAAATAATCTGAATTGCTAAACAAGTTTTAGTAGCACCTATGATAATGGAAAACGAGAAAATTTTTTACTGACACCATTTTTGGCCACCACTTCCCGTACAAAATTTTACTAGTTACCTTAAATTCTTGAGATGATTATGAGAGTATTAAATTCATAAAAATCGAATCATAACACCCGTCAAAAGATATTATAAGAACATTTTTCGTGACTAAGGGGACCTTAGTTCTTGAGTAAGATCTGTCACGGGATAATTACTGGCATTCACGCTTCCCTTCCACTTCTTCCCAAAGGAAGCAGCAACCAGTGATACAATTCTAGATCACCGATCACATAGGCCTGTCTTGAGGTACTTTCTCCCACACTGATTGGAAAAGAAAAAAAAAAAAAAAAAAACCATGTTTCCAAGAGATGATTATTGTAAGGTTTCAGGAACACGAATCCGGATTGTTGTCTTACTAAACAGAAACAATAACTAAAGAAATTTAAGGATATAATACATATCTATCGATATTATTATAAATTATATAAAAGAAATTATCAGAATATCGTTAATATTAATATTTATATACCTTAATTATATCGCATAGTTATTATAACGATTCGGCTAGAACTTTTTACTAATATATTATACGCTTTGACCTAAAATATTGCAGGATTTTGTCTTTTGATGTAACAATTTTCCACAAGGTCATTTATTTTGAAATTTCTCCAATCCAAACATATTTAATTTCAAAGTTTTAACGCATTTCGAACTGTTATATCAAAAGGCACATCAATAATTTAGAATTCACGTCTCTATAATATTAGTGTATTATATAAATATTACATTATGCGGTATTAATAAAAGTAGTTATATCATATATTCAAGATGAGATATAGAGATAGTATTTTAGCAATATATTTTATCTTTTTTCTATTAGTGTAATATTTATTAATTTTAATCGCAATCATGTAAATTGCTAAAAAATTAAAATATATGATAATTAACAACGTGCTTATATGACTGGCAAGCTGTAGTTTTACAAGCACATCAAGGGGAGGAAAAACTCTGCTAGGACAAACGAATTCTAACAGCATTGAGCTCGAAATTGCCCTTAATTCAATGAGCAATGATGTAATAAATGAAAAATTCTTCAAGCCAACATAGCTGCCTTTTAAGATCAGTTGTATGTTGTATCAGCAATTGCATGTTCTGCATGCCGCATTTTCATGAAAGACATATTGAGTTGAGAAAATGTCATCCTCTGGTCTTCTCTCAGAAGACGAATTGGGAGGATGTTAGAAAGATATTACAGGAAAGGTGCATCACATCCGGGAATAATAAGCTTCTTCCCGACATAGATTATGTCTCCCGTTAGTCCATTGGTCTCCTTTATCACATCAATAGATACCAAAGTTCAGAATGACCATAGATCAATAACAGCTGATTCATGTGGAAATTTTTACATTCAAAACTAAGTTGTATGATCCACTTAAGAATTATTATGGACAATCCGGCGAGGAATATATATTGTGCTACAAGTATCCTACACCTACTATTTGCTTTGATCTCCAAGTGGTCTCGCATTCCTGCAAGAGAAAAAGTGAGGTGGAAGAAACAAAGCTAAACCTGAGAAAATCATCTAAAGCTAATTACGCAACCAATATATTCTCAAGAGGTTCTGTCATTTATGCAAAAATTTTCTTATAAACAAAACATGGTCATCATAATCTTCATTTGCCAGAACCTCCTTGCAGCAATAACTTCAAAACTTCAATTCTTTTAGTTGCAAAATGACATATTTAGCAATTTAAATTTCCGGTGTCCCTCGACAACTCTAGATGCTCTTTATCCGGATGAATTTTATCTTCAATCAACCAGCTACGGTCTTATGGAATGTGGCTTCAGAATGAATCCTAAAGACCACATAACTTTGGGATAAACCCCAAATAGCATCTCCTTTCTTGATCTCCACTCATCTGTCTGATGTCTCCTCTTGCTTTCTTTGCTTCTTACAAACATTCTTTACCTTAGGTGTTTACCTTGTAATTTAAGCGAATGAGATCAATTTTTATCTGAATGCTATTCGATTTTAGAAAGCAGAATTTTTACAGTGGAACACCGTTTCTCTAATCTCTCTAAGTGTTCTAAATGAGAAGAAAGTGTTGGGTATTTATAGGCTATTGGGCAAGAAAACATCCATTAGATCATTTTGGTAATTAACGAATAAAATGGAACTTGCTTAATTCATAGTTATCCAAAATAAACTAGTTAATGAGCCTAAAACCACCAGCCTTCCTTATAAGTACATGAGCTTACTTGAGAAAGGCTGTAGGTGAATAAATCGATTCAACAATCTCTATTTTAAATCTTTCAAGCTAAATCTTATTGAATCATCTCAATATGAATTAGACTTTTTGGGCCTTATCACATGGCCTAAAGACTCAAGTTTAAATAAATAATGGGCTTATCCTAATAATTAATAAAATAATTTTTAATATACACGCACAGATGCGCACACGCACACGCAAACACACACACATACACATGCGCGCACACGCGCATATATGTACACACACATGCGCATGCACACACACGTATACACATACGCACACACATACATACACGTATGTACGCACGCACGCATGCACATACATACGTACATACATACGTGCACACACACATACACGTACACTCACACACGCACATAACCATACATACACATGCACATACACACATACGCACATATACGCACACACACGGGCACGTACGCACACATACAAACGTACGCATGTACGCATGCATACATATAAACACACATGCACCCACGCATGGACGCACTACACATGCACGTATGTACGCATGCACATACGCATTTCTAACTTTTTTTTTTTCCTCTTCTTTTTTGGTTAAATCTATGTAAATTCTTAATGACTTGGTAAATGTAACTTTGCATGTCTATTGCCTGAGCTTCAACTATATCTAAGATTTACACTTCTTTTCATGTAAGCACTTAACGCAGTTTATTGGACGTCTCTATTAAATAGTGTATATGTAAGGGTCCGATTTGAGTAGTCATGTGCGTACTGTGTGAATAGCATGTTACAAGTGAATTCAAAGAAGTGGAGTGAGATTGTCACTTGAAGGGATCATTAGGTGAGAATAAGGTAGGGAGGAGGAATATGCAATCTCAATCTCTCAAATGCATAAGTGACAAATAAGGTAGCCTTAGAAAACCTCACATGTTCATCTTGTAGCTTGAGTGAATAAGATCAATTCTTTATTTGAATGCTATTTAATCTTAAAGAGTAGAGTTTTCACAGTGGAACATCGTTTCTCTGATCACTCTAAGAGTTCTAAATGATGGGGAAATATTAAGTATTTATAGATTTTCGAGCATGATGGCATCCATCGAATCATCTAGTTGATCAATAAATGAAATGGAGTTTGCTCGATTCATAGTTATTCAAAATGAGTTAGTTAATGGGCCTAAAGCCAGTAACCTTTCTTATAAGTGCATGAGCCTGCTTAAGAAAGGTTAGAGGCAGACGGATCGATCCAATGATCCCTATTTTGAGCCTATTAAGTCAAATCTCCCTTAATCATCCCAATATGGATTGGACTCCTTATGTCCTGTCATTAAGCCCAAATAGTCAAACCTAAATAAATAATGAGCTTATCTCAATAACCAATATAACAATTTTCAGCTCTTTACATTTTGTTCCCTGACGAAAAGTCTCTTAGACACATTCAAGGGATCCAAGGGACTTTTAGGCATTTCTAGAAGTTGTTTCTTCAACTGTTATATAGATGCATTGAACGCCGACTTTGCTTGCTTGATTACTTCCAATATCTATGGAATTGACACTTCTCTTGGATTAGTGAGTCAGGCATGATATGCAAATATTTATTTTGCTACCACAGAACACATATTTTGATGTGCTTTTGTATCGCATGATTGACTTATTGCTCCCATGACATTAATTTTCCAAATAATGTGTATGTAGTGACTCTTCTTTGTATTTCTTCCTCATTTTACGATCATTGGTAAAAACAAAATCATTAGAGTATTCACAAGAAATCTAGAGCTTTCTTAACATCCCATCCGGCTATGTTATATGCATATATATATGTATATGTATATATACATACACACACATGTACATGTGCCTTATTCATACTAGTAAATGGGGTAGTGCTGTCGTGAAGTGGAGCGAAGCTTCAAAGTGGTGTGAAATGAAACGACAACATCTATTTTATCTTCAATGCTTTGTCAAATCTTTTTCCATTACTAAATATTACTAGCAATATCTCATTTCAAATCATGGCTTCAATCCAACAATATCATTAAAGTGTATCAAAATACCAAATCTAGATTTTTAATCTTTATCCTTTTGCCTTCATTACTTTTATATTTATTAAGTTATTAACTTCTTTTGCTCTATCATGTTTCTTCAATCAATTTCTTTCTTTTCGATTCTTTCATCATTCTACTTCAATCTTGTATAGGTGACATATGGCATAACTTGACTTGGATTCTTGTCCATGCTTACATAGGTAATACTTCAATCACATTTCTGACTCTCTTTTTTTTTTTTTTTTCTTTTTCTTCTTCTTCTTCTTTCTTTGTTAAATCTACATGAATCCTTGATGACCTAGTAAATGCACCTTTACATGTCTATTAGCCTGAGCTTCAACTATATCCAAGATTTGTCACGCCCCGAAGCGGTAGAGTCGTAACAGCTCCGCCATGTAAACCATCCTAAGATAGAAGTTGGCCTTACAACCACTATCTTAGACCTGATCTACACAAGGCATCTATGACTAATCCGTTTTGAAGTAAATAATTTTGTAATTTAGATAAAGCATTTATCTAAAAAAGTGAGAAAATTTATATATATATATTATAATTCAGTTATTACATTATTCAGAAATGAAAAGCAATAACATATGTGTTGATTCTTCAATGTTTTTCCTCACTCTCCAGGATCCAGCAGTTGCTAGTTTCAGAGTAGTTGTTTCCGCTTTTTAGCCAGCACCTGCACGACGTCTATAGGGATGTGAGCAACCATAGCTCAGTAAGTTAGGACGGAGGACTTATAACTATATCATACATACAACAAGGTTTTCAATCACTTATTAGGTGTAATGCATGTGCAAGCAGATGCCATCGCACGACGTTGTCCGGCCCGTAGTGAGATTAGAGAAATTGTGCCGGCTCTAATCCGGGTTGAGAAGTTGCCGTTAATGCAATAGCTCACGACCAAACCCAGGCTTGTGTAATGGAGACCTTGCTCTTCCCGCGACTACCTTCGAACCACTGTCTTCACCCTTACCGCGACCTCCTCTCCTGTCACTTAGTTCGACTGAGGATAAAGAAGGGACCATTTTGTAATCCTACGCTATCCCTTTCGAAGGGGTCGGTATTTGGCCGGAGAGTCCTAAGTTCCCCTAACGGGTTACCATGCATGTCCGATTATGATTACTGGTCATATATTTGCTTAAGTCCAGTTTAGGGTGTTCAATCATTTCATGTAAATCATACAATTCATGCTAGAGCAACAAACAGAATCATAGCATCACTCATAATCAAGCACATGCACACATCTAACTATTTAACAAGCAAAACCAAGCGTAATTTTAAGCCTCCAAAATACAGCATCATATTAATCACAACTTACCTCGACTCCTCGCACATTCGCTCGAGGTCCGATTTGATCAGGCCATCGCCGATCATCCCTATAACACAAACATGGTTTCAGCTTTTCATATAACTATTATAGGTTCATTTTATCGTATAACACTTATTGTTACATTTTTTTTAGGGTTTAATATGCCTAATTATCTAGGTCTTACGTCTTTTACAATTATTTAGGTTTGGGGTTAGGTTCGGGTTCGGTTTTCGCATCGATTTCTAAATTAGGTTCTAGTTCGATTTCTAAGTAGTGTTTTATACTCTAATCTTAGAAATTCGTTTCAACCCATAATGTGAAATTAATCACATTATTTCCCGATCTCCTAAATACTATCATTACCCCTAGTCAGTATTTTATTTCACCGGGTACACTTATATCCTTATTAGTGTACCGAATTCACTCCTAATGTAAGAAATTTTTACATTTTTCATATAATTACATAAATTCAAATTTCCTATCATATTTATTGTACATTTTTATTGTTATCACAATGTCAATTTTTATTATAATATTTCCTATTTATTATATTTCCAATAATTACCTATTATGTATTATTACCTTTTATGTATATATTATACTTCTAATATTTATATCACTCTAATTATCATCTCTAAACATCAATTATCATTTCAAAATGTCTAAATTTATCATAAATCAGATTTTACTCCTAATTGCCCTAATTTACAAAATTAACTTAAAATGTACTATTTTTCCATATTACTTATTTACTACATAATTAACCTAATAATTACATCTAATACCCTAAATGCTACAAGTATCATTTTCCATCAGATTTCAACATCCCTAAACATCTACTTATTCACTAAGTCAGTAATTAATAATTTAATTACTTAATTAACTCCAAATTACCCAATTTTCCCATCATTTTAGGGCTAAAAATTAACATAAAAATTTCAAAAATTAATTTAAAAAAAATGGCTTCATAGCACTATTCTATATCACATGAGCATCTTACAAAAAAAAATTGAGCTCCAAACTACACTCCTAAGGTTATTTATTTCTAAACCGAAATGTGCTCGGTTTTGCATGATTTCTTAAGGACCATATATTACGGGGCATGTTTTCATCAAAATAATATTTTTCCTACAAACTACATACAAAAATATCTTAGAATAACAAAATTCATAATTTTATAATAATATTTACTATTTTTACAAAATTACACAAAATCGGGCTGGAAATCGGACTCACTGATTTAGGTGGCTCCGGCCACCGCCGGCCTCCGTGACATTGTCGTCCGGCCTGGGCACTGCCACCACCGTGTGGTGGTGGTGGCTTTCTACTCCCAGCTCCTCTTCTGGTGTGGGTTCCCTTTAAAACCCTAATTGCACAGTTTTTCTAATTTTTTTTCTAAACCGAATTTTTCTCTCAATTTTTATCTCTCCCTAATTTTTTCTAATTTCTAACTGTCTAAATGAGTTCCTGAATTTTTCCTGCTATTTATAGGGCTTTAGAGGATTTATTGTGCATTAAATGGGACAAGACAATTGCCTTATCCCTTGATTTTTGGCTTTTATGTTGGCTTATTCTAATTGGCCGAATTTTTTCTTATTTTTCCCAGCTGCCACGACCCAATTCTGGATCATTCATGATTTTTCTTGATTTTTCCTTATTTAATTATGAATTTTCTTTAAGTATTTTGTATTATTTTAGCACATTTCGCGTATTTTAAGAAATTACGCGTATTTATACTTATATGTAAATTCATATATAGTAAAAATAAATATTCCTAAATATTATTTAGGTTATTTTATAATTTTTAGTATACATATAATTTATCTCTAGCGATTCGTTAAGTACCGGAATGCCTTTTACGCATTTTCGATAAATAACAAGTTATATACTTAAAATTTGAAAATTTTGTAGTCTCTTATTTTATTACTTATTTTCTTAAATTCAAACTTACGGGATCGGTTTACTAATATTTCTAGCTTTACTTTATAATTTAAGCTCGATCGGATCATTCAACAGATCGAAACCTCGGATTGCTTAGTTGTGGGGCTTACAAGATTTACACTTCTTTTCATGTAAGCACTCAACGCAATTTGCTGGATGTCTCCATTGAACAGTAATGGAATGTTGTATATATATATTTTTAATGAATTATTTTACTGTAATTGTTAGACTTTTCTTATTGCATTACTCTACATATGCAATTCGTGAACCTAGTCCGAAGTTTGACTCTTATTTGGTGTGTTGTCACCAACTTTGTTTCTATTTCTTCAGTTTTATTCTTGGTTGACAAATTAGTATAAGAAGGATGCACATTCAGATCTTGATCATCATACTCTTATTTTAAGTCTTTTCAACAAGCGGCCAAGTAATAAAAGATTCAATTTCTTTATTTCTTTTTATTTTTCCAACACGCATGTATGTGTTTTCCTCCTTAATCCTCATATATACTACATTAAATTGAGGTCGATAGCATAATTCCTTAGACAAGTAGCATGCTAAGGAATTTATTTATTTAATCCTCAGGGTTCTTGCCCTTTTTGCAGATTTAATTTGTTAAAAGTTAGAACTACAATAAAGTACAGCGAGACACTTACCCTTATTCGACCATTCAAATCGTACTCTTAATAACGAACCTTCCAAGAGCTATGCTAGGTGATTGCCTTTCAATTTGCATACTTCTTCCATACATGAGAGGGGTAATGAAAACAATTATTTCAGTAATGCTTTCCCTCCTTCATATATTGAATTTGTTTTCTCACAGGAAAAGAGATAAAGTCCAATCTAAATCGGTGCATAGAAGTTGCGTAGATGAAAGACTTATTGGTGCATTAAGATAAATATCTACTACCCATCCTGTGTCTTCGAGATAAGTGGTTGGACGAGACTATATTTGAAGACACGTCTTAGGATAAAGCCAAGCGCCAAGAAGCCTATATAACACCTTGTACTGATGGTAGTTTATAGTTTATCTAGTGCGAACCTCGTATTGATTCTAAAGACACCATCAAAAGAGATCCAGTGTTGCAATTTAGAAACGAGAGGAGAGAGCTACTTCTCTTCAATACCCAATTCTCATTCTTAAAGGAACCACCTTTTAGATGGGATGATTGGGTAGCATACATTGCAGAGAAGCCAAAATACATGACCTTATTAAAGAAGGCTAAAGTCCTCCATGTTATTGCTACTTCTATTTAGTTACGGTTCTCGCAAATGAGTGGAATGGAAGTATAGCGGGCATTCAACTTGCGTTGGAGTATTCAGACCTACACGTTATCACTTTGTGGGGAAAGATAACTCCAACATTAGATAGTAGTACTATTGAATCTTGGGAGCTTTGGATGGGCTGACCTTACTACCAGAACAACCTCTCATAAAGAGCACAGCTTTTAGACATCCATAATGGGTACTTTGCAAGTTACCTACACTAAGAAGAAGAAGCCCAGTTTTGCTTCTTGGCTTGTATACTTCTTCAAGGAGTGAAGGAAGGATAGGCCTCAAGTTTTGGGCTTAAGTCGTGGGAAAGAGTAAGTATCTTCATAAGCTCTTTTTTTTTTTTTTTCAAGTGTTATAATCGTGTCTTTCACTCATACGTTCTTTTTCCATCTTTGAAGGTATGAATGATATGATAATTAAATGCTCACAATCAACCTTAAAAATATACTTTAGGAATTAGCATAGGTTAGCTAGTTCTTCCTATAAGGAGCTACCTTCTATCGGCAAGCTTCAAGAGCAATAAGCCTTAGCAGGCTTCAAGCGAGCATACCTCAAGAACATTAACCTTCACATGGAAGAGTCCTAAGTAAGAAAGCCTCAAACGTAGCAAACCTTAATAGGCTTTAAGCGTAGTAAGCATCTTACTTAGTGGGCCTTGAATGAAGCAGGTCCTAGTAGGCCTTAAGCATAACAAGACTCGCATACGGCAAGCCCTAATAAGGTTTACGTGCTGCAAGCTTATTCTACAGCGAGCTTTGACGAGACTATAGGATCAACATCATTATGTCAATGTTCTGATTTTAGAATCAAGAGGAAAGAGTTGCCTTTCTCTCATCCCTTGTTTTCCTTCCTTATGAAGGTATAACTTGGATGGGTGCATAGGTGGATTGTATCATCATAAAGCTATAGCATATGGTTTTTCTTGAAAAAGACTAAGATCCTTGCTACTATCACTACTTTTACTCAATTGTGGTTCCCACGTAAGTAAGATGAAAGCATGGTAGGCTAGGATTTACCAGTACATCACTACTTAAATAGTTCCTACATAACTACTAGATGCTAAAGCATTGCCTTGGGCTTAAGGCACAAAGGCTAAGATGCTAAGGTGCTGCTTGGACATAAGGTATGAAAGTTAAGATGCCAGGTATTACTTAGGCTTCAACCATGAGAGCCGAGATGCTAGCGCATCACCTGGGCTTAAGGTATGTAAGCCGAGATGCTAAGGCATTACTTGGGCTTAAAGCATAGAAGTGAAGATCTCAGAGTGTCACAACAGCTTAAAGCATGGAAGCTGAGATGTTACAGCATTACTTGGGCTTAAGGCATGAAAGCCAAGATGCCAAGGCGTCGCCTAGGCTTTAAGCGTAAGAGTCAAGATACTGGGGCATTACTTAGGCTTTAGGCATAGGAGCCAAAATGCTAGGGCGTTGCTTAAGCTTGAGGCATGAGAGCCAAGATGCTAAGGCATCGCTTGGGCTTGAGGTGTATGAGCCAAGATGCTAGGATGCATAGGCTTAAGAGAATAAGATATAATACATGGAGATGGGTAAGATAATAAAAGTTTTATTATTGAGTAGTGAAACTCATTCTTTACTTACAAAAGCAATGCCATAGCTTAAACCCATTTTTTTAAAATACTTAATGAATCACTAATCACTTTCAAAGTACTCATGTGTTATTACATAGGTATCATAGCTTGGAAGTGGGTTGTTACAAATGTCGCTATCTTCGGTGATAAGCTCCCTATTTTGAATTCTTTTATGAAATATCTTTCTTAAGCTTCGGTAATCCTTAGTGGGATGATTTACTATTCTATGAAATTGACAATATTTGGGATTTCTTCTTTCGTTCTCTGTAGGTTGGCGTTCAACTCTTAGCAACTCGATAGCTTCATCTTACAGCCAACGGTCGAGGATGGCATGTACCTTGCTCATTAAGCATGGAAATGGAAGAGTTTCTTTATCTTTCTTAGGTCTCTTATTGGCATTAAAGTCCTCACTCCTAGTTGAGGACACAAATGCTACTCGTTTAAGCTTATTACTTTCCTTCCATTGCCTCATAACATAGTTGTTTATTCTTCGTACATTCTCAATGAGTGCAACAAAAGAATACACGAAAAGATTCTCCAGGTGCACATCATATTTAGAGAACGTCCTCTAGATATAGATCTTCACTACTTCTCTTTCATCACAAATATCTTGAATGTCTAGAGTGTGTTCTCTAAAGTGTTCTATATAATCTATCAGATCTTCCTCTTGGTTTTGTCGTATTCTACCCATATCTGTAATCATGACTCGCTCTTGGGTTGAGAAAAATTTCCGCAAGAAGAGCTTGCACATAGTCCCCCATGAATCAACTAATCCTGAGGGGAGGTCGACATACCAGGTGTATGCCTCTCTATCAATGATTTAAAGAATTCTCTAAGCTTCAGGTCATCATCAAGCCTATAAGATTCTAGGGTTTCGATAAATTTTAGTAAGTGTTCCTTCACACTTCCCTTCTTACCATTGAACAACATGGACTTAGGATTGACATAATCCTTAAGATATGGCTTTGCTGCAATGCGTTTGTGATATGGGTGTTTCAATTCTAGTACTCTCATATGCAACTTAACGTGTATTTCTCTTATATAAATGTCCAAGTCTTCCTTTGTTATAAAGGAAGTTTTTGGAATAGAAATTGTGGATGTAGGTAACGGAACAAAGGCAAGATTAGAAATAAGAAGTAGATCCTCTCAAGATTGGGATGGTAGGATTGGATGAAGAAGAAGGCACCCGTGAAGCTAAAGAGCTACCTAAATGGACGCTTACATTCTCTAGTGTAGGAGTTAGTTGTCATGCAGGTTCTAGCATGGGGGTTTCATCACCTCCTCCCTATTAGAGATCCTCCTTAATGACTGGAGGATTAATTGGTTGAGCTGAGGTAGTAACGCTTGGTTGTGCAGCAACCATAAGATTTAGCAAAGCTACACCTTGTCACGCAACAGCAGGGGTAGTCATCCCAGTAAGGATGAGTTGGAACATAGACATGAATTGATTTAAAGCCCTTATGGCCTCTTGCATTGTCCGCATTGTCTATATGTGATGTGAATCAACCTACAACTATCTTCCAATAGCAAAACCAACCTATCCTAAGCGGACGTTAACCCTTTAGAAGAAGACGCTGGCTTATTCTAACCTAGGGCTGAACAACTTTTGCCAAGGCTAAGCAAATGATAGAAGACCGAAGAGAAGAAAAGAAGCCACTTGGCATTAAGTCTATCGTTTGTAGAGAAGCCGAGAAATCAAACAGCTAAGCACTCGAAACTAAAGAACCATTCGGTATGGCCCCGAGAGACTAGCACTGACTAATTCTAGCATTGGGAAATTATCAGCTGACCTTTCTGGTGTCTTGACTAAGTCACTCGAGACTTTAGGGACCCCTTCTTGAACTCGTACATCTAATTGCCGACCTTGTCCAATTCGGATACTACTCCTTCTAGGATATGCCGAGTGATTGCATGTCAAATCTCCCCATAAAACGTATAATTTTGTATTCTTGTACATGTTTTTCTTTATTTTATTTATGAGCCCAATTCTTTAAGGTTTAAGGCTTTGTACATTATTTACAATTTTGCCACTAGGATTTAGGACTTGCTATAAATAGTAACATTTGGAAACATTAGAGAAAAAAGTCAATATACGCTGGTTTATTGAATGTTGATTAGACTCTTTAATCTCTCTTACGTTCTTATTGATCTTGACCCTAAGATTATGGTGAATCTCTTCATTTGAAGCAGTTAGTGAGTTACATCTAATCCTCACTTGAATCCCGAGTGACATTTAGTATTTGTGAGTTGTATCGAATCCTATTTCGAGCTCAAACCCCTAATAGTGTTTATGTCTTAATGTATGATATCCATTTACATTCACCGTCGAAACTAACCATTTCACTTCCTACTTGTCACACCATTTGACCCATTTCTGGGTTTTTGAGATTCACTGCATCTATTGTTTGATTCCGTATCATATTGGTATCAGAGCTTTAGGGAGACACGCTTGTTAGTATTCTTCAGAGTTTGATTTGTGTTTTGTACATCTTTGTTAATCATTGTTCTGTAGTGTAGCGTGCTATTCGAAGTAGTCGTGTTTGTCAGTAGTGGTAGCTACAGAAGCCGAGTAATGGTTATTTCTGGGTTACTATAATTGTGTTTTGTTGTTTGTTCAATTTTTCTAGAAAATTATTGTATGTATAAGAATGTCGGAGGATAATGTCAACAACACCAATGATAGTCTTCGCGGAAGCTTAAGGAGACGTGTTGATAACTTGGAATATCATATTCAGAATCTCACTAACTCTATCCAAGAAATCACTAAATTAGTTAGAAGTCGTAGACGTGATGGTCAAGAATAAAGAAGGGAGCAAACACCTACCAGTAAAAGCAGTTCTAATGAACTTGACAATGATGAGTGATAACTGAGAAGAGTTATCGAATCGAGAAGAAGAGAACACTAACCAATGCCAAGAAGAGGTAATGATAGAGTGTTAACCAAGGAGCCCAGATAAGAGAACTGAAGCTGAGAAGAGGTGCTACTGAGCAGAGTTCTAACGGAAGTAGTCAAACCGAGGTGAATCGACTTATTTGAAATGCAAGGGATGAACCCTGAGCACCCAAATGAGGACTTGACAATGTTAAGCTAAAATTACCGACCTTCAATAGAAGTAGCCAACCTGAATAATTCCTTGACTGAGTTCCCTGAGTCAAGAAGTTATTCGAGTACTACGAGTATGATGATTGAACAAAGGTTAAGCTAGTTTCATTATCCTTTGTTGAATATACAAGCCTTTGGTGGGATAAGTTAGTTGCCAAGTGAGATGCTGAAGGAGAAGAGCCAATCAGAACTTAGAGGCTTATGAAGCGATTAGTAAATCAATGCTTTGTGCTGACCTACTTCTAGTAAGAGATGCTCCATGCGTTCTAGTACCTAAGACAAGATTAAAATACTGTTGAAGAGTATTTGCAAGAGTTTGAGACCTTGATGACGAAATATGAGATTGCCGAGCCACAGGATTACACCATTGCTAGATTCTTGAGTGAACTCCGAGATGATATTGCCGACATGGTTAAATTGCAGTCGTTCAACTCTTTGGACGAGCTAATTAATTTGGCATTAAGAGTAGAGAGACAGAGGAGAAGAAGGCATTAGAAGCCAACTGGTCGACCTTAATAAGGCAGCCTTGAGCCTGAGAGGTATGCTGAAAGAAAAGGGTTAGAGAAGAAGATCAAGAAAGTAGAGCCTAATCGACCTATCCATATTGAGAAGAAGATTACCGAGAAGGAAAAGGCATTTAGCAACAAGGCCCGGGATATGAAATGCTTCAAATGCTTAGGCTACAAACACATTATGTCTCAATGCCCGAATAAGAAGGTCATGGTCTTGAAGGACGAAGGGCCCGAGGCTCAAATCAAGAGTTAGAGTGATAACAGTTCAGAAGACCAACTGATAGAAGAAGATATCTATGCTAGGGATTTAGATAAACTCTTAGTTATGGCAATACAAGCCTACCTGAAGTTAGATCCTGAACAAAGGGAAAATTTATTTCATATGCAGTGCCTATTAAGTGGGAAGACCTGTTCCTTAGTTGTCGATGGAGGTAGTTACGCCAACATAGTCTCTGTTGATGAAATGGTTTAATGAAAAAGGTATAGTCCATATGCATAAGTGAGTTCAGATTGCATTTAAGGCAGGACAGTAAGAGGACGGGGTTGACTTTGATTTGGTCCTAATGAATGCCATAAATTTACTTCTTGGCCAACCATGGGAATATGATTGGAAAGTGATCCATGACTGCTTCCTCAACATTTATACTGTTCGGAAGGATAGGAAGAGCTACTGCTTAACCCTTATGAGCGTTGAGGAAATCTAGAGACACTCAGCAACCATGGTGAAGCAAAGAGGGAAGAGGAGTTTATTCAGCATCTTGGCCTATGCTTAACGCTTAACTTCGAGAATGACTTCCTTTCAGACTTGCAATAATGATGGGAATCAACCCACAACTATCTCCTAGCCAAGACTGACCTTTCTTAAGCTGACACCAACCTATTGTAACTCGAGGCTGAATAGTTTAAGGCTGAGGCCGAGCAAATGATAGAAGACCAAGGGGAAGAAAAGAAATCATTCGACATCAAGTCTATCATTTGCTGAGAAGCCGAGAGATCAAACAGCTAAGTACTTGGGACCAAAGAATTACTTGGCACAGCCTTAAGAGACTAGTACCGATTAATTCTAGCACTCGGCAATTATGGGTTGACCTTTCTGGTGTCTTAACCAAGCCACGCGAGACTTTAGGGACCCCTTCTTGATCCTGTATATCCAACTGTCGACCTCATCCGATTAGGATACTACTTCTTCCAGGACATGCCAAGTGACTGCATATCGAATCTCCTTATAAAACACATAGTTTTGTATTCTTGTACATGTTTTTCTTTATTTTATTTATGAGCCTAATTCTTTAGAGTTTAAGGCCTTATACATTATTTACAGTTTTGCCACTAGGGTTTAGGACTTACTATAAATAACAACATCGTTGGTTATATTGAACCCTATTTCAAGATCATACCCCTAATAATGTTTGTGTCTTGGTGTGTGATATCCATTCACATTCACATTCACCATCGAAACTAACCATTTCACTTCTTTCCCATCATACCTGTTCGATCCATTTCTAGGTTTTCGAAATCCGCTACATCTGTCATTTGATTCCATATTAGTATGGGATCTAGAGGAGCCTTAAGCACCAAATGGTCCTAGCTAGTATTCTTAAGCAGTGGGGGTGGATTCTGCTCAATAAGCTCAACATTAGTGTCGGGTTCTTGGGAAGTGCTATTAGACATACCAATTGTTCTCTTCTTGGGAGGTGTCATGGCTCTACAACCACTCTTTCCCTAGTGGAGTCGCTAAAATGCATATGTAAGGGTCCAATTAGAGTGGTTATGTATGTACTACGTAAATAGCATGCTACATGTAGCTTTAAAGAAGTAGAGCTAGACTATTACCTAAAGAGATAATTAGGTGAGAATTAGGAAATGAGGAGGAATAGGCAATCTCAATTTCTCAAATGCACAAGTGACAGACAAGGTAGCCTTAGAGGACTTCAGGCGTTCATTTTGTAGCTTAAGTAAATGAGATCAATTTTTTATGTGAATGCCATTTGATCTTAGAGAGCAAAGTTTTCACAAGAGAATACCTTTTTCTCGGATCTCTCTAAGTGTTTTAAATGAAGAGAAAATGCTAGGTATCTATAGGCTCTTAGATAAGATAGCATCCGCCAGATCATTTCAGTGATCAATAGATGAGATAGAGTCTACTTAATTTACAGTTATCTAATGGGCCCAAAGCCAACAACCTTCCTTATAAATGCATGAGCTTACTTGAGAAAAGTTAGAGGCGGGGCGAATCGGTCTAGCAATCCCTATTCCAACTCTATTAAGCCAAATCTTTTTTAATCATCCCAATATAGACTGGTCTCTTTGGGCCTTGTCACTTAACTCAAAGACTCAACCCTAAATAAATAATAGGCTTATTCCAATAACAAATATAAGAATTTTCAGCCCTCTACAAACCAAAAAAGAAAAAAAGGTACACCATAAAATATCAATCTTCATGTTTATGAAGCAAATGGTAGCTAGTGTGTCAATTCATGTCGTCGTAGGTAGGTTAAATACTTGTCCCTATTAAAACCATATAAGAATCATATAACTGCAATCCTCAACAAAATTCAAAAGAAAATACATAAAAAACAAGGGTATTTGAGTCATTTTAAGTCCTTTAAAACCCTATCTTTATCTTATTTTTAGCCTTCCTTTGTCTCAGTGCACATTTTTTAAGCTAAAAACCTTATTGAAACTCTCTTCACTTAATTATTTTCCCTCTATTTTCGTCACTCCCTTCTCTTTTAACTAAACATACCCTTAGAGTTTTAAATACCCAAGAAAAACTCATTTTTAAGCTCCTTTAACGGTAAGTTAATCTTCTAACCTTTCTTCTTAGGCTTTCCTTAGTGAAAAACCTCTATTTTTATAAAGTTTCTTAGGTATTAATTTGTAATTTGAATTTGTGTGTGTGTGTGTGTTTGTAGCTCTTTGATGGGTTTTTCTTATTAATAGGATTACAAGAAGTTCCATTTATTATTAAGTAAGTTTCTCATCTCTCTTCTCTTGTTTTTCAAGTTCTTAATGTCTTTTACCTAAAGTTGGAATAGTGTTTTGAAGTTGAGATAAGATTGAGATTTACGATTGAGTTTTCTAAGTTTTGAATTAGGTTGATGATGGATGAATTCATATAAGGAAGAACTAAGGCTAAAATGGTGAATTTAGGTTTAAGTCAAGTTAAGTGGGTGTTTATTGGTGTATGGCATCTAGACTCCAGTTTTGGCAAAAGAAGAAAGGGTATTTGTGAGGATGCTAACTTGGGAATGCTAGATAGCATTAGGATGCTAAGTCATTTTCCATTACTAGAAACTTAGCATTTGGACGTTTACAGATAGCATCCGAACATAATGCTCTGTATAATCTCCAATCTTATTTTTCTTTAATTCTTCCTACCCCAAACACCTACACAAGTGTTATATACAACTCATCCTGATAAAACTATAATCTTTTTTGGTATTTCAACCCTTACAAGCTTAGACTCCATAAGAATCCAAGTTCAGTTTTAGGTTGCGTTGAGCTAAATTGAGTTGGGGACTTCACTTTGAATTTTGTTTTCAAAATATTTCTTTCAATTCCCATCTTTTATTCCAAGATTTACCTCACATTCCTTTGTTAAAAGATCCAATCTTCTCTAGTAACCTTATCCCTTAGAAATGGACCAATAGGGTGTTCTAGTGAGAGTTAGTTAGAGGGAAAGTGAAGTTGGGAGTTTTAACTTAAGTTATATTGAATCAGTTTACATGATGAATTAAGAAAATTTTATTATCATAATTCCCAGGTTCATGAACCAGTCTCCTAGTCAAATATGGTGTGAACTTATATTTAATTGGCTTCGGACTAGTATTTGGGTTGGTTTGACTCTCTAGGTATGTACTACTTATTTTTTACTTATACACGTTAGGATATAATGAAACAAATTGCACTAACTCATATATGACCTAGAAACTAGTTTTGCAAGTTGTTCTTCCCCATCCTATCTTCATGTATACCAAGCCAATGTTGATCTCTTGTGAGGTTTCACTTATGGACTTGCATGTTGAGACGACACAACTGGATCTAAGTTGTTCATGATTTGCGATTTATGGGTGTTGTGATCTCAACTTGACTAACACCATAGTGTATATATAGTAAATTAAAGACTTTTATATTATATTATATATACTCATATACATATAAAACACTATAATGTGGTGGGGTTATGAGTACTCTTTTAATACTTGTTGGTTAATATACAAGTTAATAAGTGGCTACTTGTTTATTTTTGCATTACATGCGTATGATATATTTGGTTTGATATCCGTGTGTGCTTGTGCATATTATACTAAGCTTCGACTAATTCTTTTATAGGTCACAGGTTGATAAGATGAAGTCAAACGCTTATACATAAAGTTTAAAACTATTGTTGTTAGGTTAGAAAGAAAGGCATTAATAATATTGTTTTGAGAATGTTGTTAATAACTGGTAGAGATGCAATCTACAGTGTTGCTTAGAATTGTAGAAATGTTATGTTGTTGTAGAGTGAGAATTACTACTATTAATTACAATTACGTTTGAGAGAATTATTCTTGTTGTACTGTTGATAGGTTTTAAAGGTGATTTGAAGATTGTACTAGTGTTTCAAAATCTTAACATGTCATTAAAATACTAGGATATGTGGTGGATTGTGAGGTCTTTAGATTTTAGGGCATAACATTAACCCAATCAGTCCTCATTTTTTATTTTTCAAATTTGGTCAAATCCAAGTGGTTTCTGTGTTGCTCTTAGTCTAAATAATGATGGGTAGCTTTTTACTTCCAATGAAAATAAAAAGATAATACTAATAATTAATTTTAAAATTAATTAACAAAAAAAGGAAAATTGGAACACAGTCATTAATTTTAGAATTTACCAACTACGGCTAATTATGATATTTAAAATTTTCAAATAAAAACATCTATTCAAATCTCAACATATCTTTTGGAAAAACAAAATCAACGTGTAGGCCTTAGCATTTTTATGCAAACTGGCATTAGTTGATTAAGATGAAGTTCCTTAGTTGACTTTACAACTCGGTAAGTAATGGCCAATCTTACGTTTTAAAATCTGTAGCGATTTGTTCTGTACGTATTAATCACTTTGATCATGATGCAGGGCCTGTTATTTGCTATAATAGCTTAACATTAATTAGCTGTTGTTTGCAGCATGTAGGCCATAATACGGCGGAAGAAAAGGCTTGTCGTTTATCTCTTTTTCTTACCATTCAATTTACCAAAGCATTTAGGCTTTATAATTAGCGCCCCCTAGGGCCGTCCCTGTCCTCATTTAACTGTTACAATCATGACTTGCATCTTAACTGCGTAAAAAAGTTAATATAGCAAGTCTTTTAACAATCCCTTTGCTAAAGGTCTTAATACAAGTGATGAGTATTACTCCATCCTCTTCTAATTGCTTCACATATTTATGCCTTAGCTCCAATTATAAAATTTAGTATTATATTACGAGACAATATTGATTCACTATAATAGAATATCAACATAGTTGAGCCAATTAGTGACAACAACTCTATTTTCAAAAACAAGTTTCTCAATCATTCAACTTTGGAAAAAATTGCATGAAAGGGGATCAACATTTGAAGTTAAATATATATGAGAGAATAATATTTTAAAAGTTCAAATAAAAAATCAATATTTCATAAAATAATTCAAATAAAGAATTCAATTAACTAATCATTCTAATGGTGTTAGTTAATGTTGATATGATATGTCGTTGCTTCTTAGTGCAGACAAAGTACTAACATAGCCATATATAATATATAATACAATAAAAAAGGGAAATAAATAAATGAAAAATGAAAAAAGGAATAATAAAAAAAACTACAAAATATTTATAGAAACTAAATAATGTAATTACATTATATTTAAAATAATTTATTTAATTGAAAAATACAAAAAAAAATGATAAAATAAGAAAAAGCAAAAAAAAAAAAAAAACCAACCATCTAAGGCTAAGGTTAACCAAACCAGCCACCAAATGTTTAGGTATTTCGCAACCTACTTAAAAAAATGAGTTATTCAACTCACAAAATAACCATAGGTGGATTCCCATGGTTAAGGGTGGGCTACCCACGATTGTTCTTTAAAAATGGAAAAGGAAAAACTAATGGAAATCTAGTTTGGATCGTACGATTCAATTGAATTTTCTCACTTATTGTTTTTTTGAGGTAGCCGTGGGTGGCTATGAGACCACTTATAGTTGTCTAGTGAGTCAAATGACCTATTTTTCTAAGTAGGTTATGACTTATCTAAAATGTTGGTGGTAAAAAAAGCCACCTCTTTCTTTTAATTAAAATTTTCATTTTTTAATTTTTAGTTTTTAGTTTTTTCAATCTTTAATATTATATTTATTGTTTTTTTAATCTTTATTTGTGAAATTTCTTTTATTATTTATAATTTTTATTTTAAATTTTTTGTTTTAGGTTTTTTTCCTTATTTTCAAATATTTTTCAAGTTTTTTATAATTTTATTTCCTGCTCCTTTTTTTCTATTTTATTTATACTAAAAAGCTTCATTAGCGCAACACGTGTTCACATATTAGATGACATGACACATCAACATGAACTAATGGCACTATAACAAACGATTAACTAAAACCCTTATTTGAACCAATTTATGAAATATTAATTTTATATTTAAATTTTTTGAAATATTCATTCTCTTATTTGCACTTACTCCCTAAAATTAATCTTCTCTAGTATAATCCTCTCATTTTGCTTCTTTACTAGTTTCAAAAGAAGCTATAAACTCAACTTCCATCATCGAATGTGATATATACGTTTGTTTCTTGGAAGCCCTATTGATAGTTCCACCATCTAAGGTAAGTAGCCACATAGAAGCTAAAATCTTATCACTAAAACTTATTTAACTCTCATCTAAAGCCTTCTAGTACAGTGAAAAAGTAGCCATATGTCAACCCAAAGTTCATTGTTCTCTTTAATAAGTAAGAATCCTAGATACAACCTTCTAATACTTTACATAAGCTTTCTTGGAACCTTAGCAATTTATATGAAGCAAATATGGTGTTGATATGTATGGTATGAATCATGCACTCCAGTCGCTATTATACTACCATAAATAGTATTGTTGCATAGTTAGGTGTTCTTGCAATTTTGAACGAGGATCGAAGGGAAAAGTAAACTTTTTCTTAACCAAGTATTTTAACATTTATAAAATCATCTTAACATAAAATTAATAGCTCAACACAATACCTCCATTACGCTTTGACACTTCCATTTCTAATATTGCAATACTTCATTCATATCTTTCATAGAATTTGAAGTTACATATTACATGGTTTTACTAATACCTACCATATTCATACCAATTATCCACAAAGAAGAAAATACTTATGCCATATCTATTCATATGCTTCACATATATAAACTTATGATTATTATACTTGAAAACATTTGTTAAGATCATGAAAACAATTTTTTCATGCCATTATTTTGGAGCTTATTTCAATCTGTGCAATAGCTTACTAACTCATAAACTTTCTTTGCATTTTTTTGGTAAAACAAATCTTTTTGGTTGTAGAACTTCATTCTTAAGTTTACCATTCTAGAAGGACAATTTAAAAATTCATTTGATATACATGAAGCTCATATATAAGGAAGAACAATAAAGCTATGAGCTAAATTAATCCAAGCAATGGGAGCATATGTATTAAAGCACCTGAGTAGGATCCTTTATCTATCTTGCTTTCAATTTTTGCAAGGTACCATTGGAATTGTTTTTATTACTATACATATGCATATACATATACATGTATTTCTTGTATTTAAAGGATAAAATAGTAGTTTTTCATTGTATACTAAGGTTAAGGTAACATCTTAGTGTATAAATACATGTCTTGTACTGCATTATTTCTTAAGCCAATACATTATATTTTTCAATACATGCATATGGTATCAAAGCTAAAATACACAAAAATACAAAACCTAATTAAAGAATCTATTTTTCTTTTCTATCATCATTTTCTTTTTTCTCTTTGCCGAATTTCAACCTTCACCATCTAGCCTTTCTCCTTCACCATAAGCAATGTTGACAAACCTATCCTCTAACCCCAACCAACTCGTTGTTCTTAACTTTATGCTTGTTACTATTGTCGAGTCTGATTTTTCGATTTCTTTTTAAAATTGATTTCTCATTTCTTGATTAATAGTAAACCCTAACCCATTTACTATTAATCCTTGACTAAAGAAATTGAGAAATTTTGATTTTTTATTAAAAATAATTTTTGGAGTCGCCACCCGACCGGAGTCGGGAAAAGAAAAGAAACTGTAACCAATTGGGTGGATTGGTTACGATTTAGCTACTGGTCTTTGATTTCAATTTTAATAAAAAACCAGAGAGTTCTAAATTCGGGGCTAACCTATTAAACTCTAACGGGTACCATTATTTATTTGCTGAAATTAGGATTATTTTTCTAATTATAATTTAAAATAAAAATAAATAAATTAATTAAATCAAAAGAGAGAAAAAAATAGGGACCTAAGTTTCTATATGTTTTATCGTCGCCCCGAAGGTGCCTACGTACCCGCTAACCAGGATCAGATGATCGTAGTTTTTTCCGAAAACTTTAATGTGTTGGTTCTTTGTATAAAAAGTGATTGTTGAATTTACGTTTTTATTAACCATCTAAGTTTCTATATGTTTTATCGTCGCCCCGAAGGTGCCTACGTACCCGCTAACCAGGATCAGATGATCGTAGTTTTTTCCGAAAACTTTAATGTGTTGGTTCTTTGTATAAAAAGTGATTGTTGAATTTACGTTTTTATTAACCATTTTATTTTTATTAAGAAAAATCCCTAGAAGCCTAATTTTTATTCTTAACATTATATATAAAAAAACGTAATTTTTGAAAAGTCTTAAATTAAGATTTTTATTTTAAAAACAACTAAGTGATAATTTTTTTTTATTGTCAAGAAAAACCCTAAAGATTTTATGAAATATGCAATGTTCTACATGATAAAACTTTTATATAGAAAAGATACTTAAAACATAAAAAAGAAAGAGAGAAAGAAAGAAAGAAAAAAAAATTCTTAATCATAGAAAAAGTGTCTTAATCATAAAAAAGATGTTTTAATCATAAAAAAGATACCTAAACCATAGAAAAAAATTTTAAACTATAGAAAAAAAATCTAAGTTATAGAAAAAATGTCTAAATCATTGGAAAATATGTCTGAATCATAAAAAAGAAACCTAAACTATGGAAAAGACATCTAAACTATGAAAAATAAGCCTAAATTATGGAAAAGATGTCTAACCATAGAAAAGATGTCAATTGAAGATTTTTTTATTTAGAAAAACCTAACATGCCTAATTTAATTTTTTAAAATTAATACAATATGCAAAGAACAAGATTTTGTAAAATATGAGATTTGATAAAATATATCATTTTGAAAACATGAAATCTAAAAATAATAATAATAATAAAAAATAAATAAACTAAAACTTAACTTAACATATGTTCATTAGACACTAATGCTATAACTAATTAATAGCAATTAAAGACGTGATAAAAATAAAATAAAAAATTAGTACAAGTCTTAAAAAAAACTATGCATATACTAAGTGAGATAAAAAATAATAATAAAATAATTTATAGACAATAATTAAAAACCACTATTACATACTTGCAAGGCAAAGCACGCAAAACTGATGAAATGGAACAGATTGGATCTCCAGTCCTATCATGCGCATAACTATAGAATTGGTCTGATTGTTATTGAAGGATCAAGGGACGTGCTGTGACGATGAAGGATGTACAGCGGACACTGTTGTTGCGGCGTTGGATATATATGTCAATATGGTGTTGCAACTCGGACGAGAGCTAGTTGGCAGACTTGCTGCTATTATCAGTGCGGCCCGTGCATGGACGTGATCGTTGCTGTCCAGACCGTTGCGTGGATGTGATCGTTGTATGTGCCTTGATCCTCACCACTATCTCTATTGATATTCTCATTGAGGTACCTATTTATGAAATCTAGATAGCTCTCTGTCAACCTTCTTAGATAATTCCATGGTAAGAGAGATAAAACTAAAGCAGCATTTACTCTCTTGGCATGAACAACAACACAATGACTAAATATCTTCGTAAACGAAAGTTAATTGCCAAAATAACTATTCTTTATTGGTCAACCTCTCAACTCTACTGACTTCATCTCTCATGCCTTACGAGGTCTCCTAAGGGAATATGACGCATTGGTTACCACTCTAACATATTTACCTATTGCCTTAACTTTTGATCAAGTACAAGAAAAATTAATCACTTAAGAACAATAGCTGAAGTCTTAATCTTCTAATGACTCTTCCACCACCATTGCTATAGCACTTCATACTCAAACCACCACAACTCCCACCAAAGGTCACGGACGTAGTCATCATAGGTTTGAAACCAAGGGGCATGGTTGATCTTTACACTATGATTGTCATGTTGACTACCATTAGAATCGGTGCCCTATCCCCTCTTCGCAGCTCTTGTTTGCTTGCCTTGCCTTGCTAGCCTGCCTTAGTTGCTTGATCCTCCAGCTCATACTCATGTTTTCCTCTCATTTGTCAAATATGTTAATGACTTAGTCACTTCGCCATCTAGTGCTATCACCAATTCAATGATGCCTACTTTGACATTTTAGAATCTTTTACGGCTCTAACTATTGGAGAAACTAATGTCGCAGTTTGGTATCTAGACGCTAGTGCAACACACCACACGACACTTGATGTAGCATTCTTTAAAATTTGACCCCATACTCTAGTTTTCATTGGGTACTTGTAGTTAATGGTGCGGCTATGATTATTGCTTACACTGGTGATCTTACTATTCAAACCCATGGCTCACCCCTTCACCTTAAAAATGTCCTCCATGTCTTATCTCTTACAAACAATTTTTTTATTTATACTTAAATTGTATCATGATAACAATTGCATTGGCAAATTTGAAAACTCTTCTTTCCGTGTTTAGGACTCAACCATGGGTCAGCTACTCCTCCAACAACAAACTAAGAGTCCACTTTATCTAATCCACTTATCTATTTTCTGTTCTCCTTAGTCTCTTTTTGCATTTGCTATCTTTAACAAAGTTTGGCACTCTCGGCTATGTCATCCCCATCATGAGTTCTTGCACCAACTTGTCCATAGCCAGCGTCTCTTATTCAAGTCCAAATCTCCATCACCCAGTCATTATCATTCCTACAGCATTGGAAAATCTATGTGTCTTCCCTTCTTATGGTCACCTCATCGGGTATAACATCCTTTAGAAATTATTCATTCTGATGTACGATAATTGCCAGTAAGATTAAATTTAGGATTTCAATACTATGTCCTTTTTGTTGATGATTGTACTTGATATTCATGAATATTTCTAATGCACAATAAATTTGAAGTTTTCTCTCTTTTTAAACATTTCAAATCTCTTATTGAAAATTAGTTTTTTGTTCATGTTAAAATTTTCCACAGCCATGGTGGTGGTGAATATGTAAATCCTTCCTTCATAACATTTCCAAATGTAACCGACATAAAACTTAATTATCATGTCCTTACATGCCACAGCAAAATGGCATTGCTAAATGTAAACAACGCCACATTACAGATCTCGCTTGCACCATTTGATTGCATGCTAACTTACCTCCTAGTTTCTAGGTTAACGTTACTTTCATAGCAGTTTACACTATAAATAGATTACCATTTGCCACCTTTGAACATAAGTCCCCATTTGAATTGCTACATAACCAACGCCTTGACTACATTTTCTTGTATACCTTTGGCTATCTTTGCTGTCAAACACTACCCTAAGGCACTACATAAACTATTCCTTAGATCCCTTCCTTATGTCTTCCTTAGGTACTCTTCCCCCAACATAAAGGTTATCATTGCCTTAATCCCTCTTCAGGACATATCTATATCAGCTAACATGTGGTTTTCCATGAATCTATTTTTCCATACATCTCTCTTACTACACCATCTATGACTAACCCCACAACCTAACCAGTTACTCCAGCTATCACTTACATAATAACACTAGCCAGCACAACTACACCTATCCTACTTAAATCCTTACCTTCCTAGTCTTCTTACCTTAACCTAACCATAACCATTCCAGTCTCTACTATTTCTTCCTTACCATTGATTTCCTCTTCCCTTTCCTTACCCTTTCACCCATTTCTTTCTTAGTATTTGAGTCAATCATACCCTTCAGGGTATCCATCTAAGTTAGTCATGGTTCATCATCGACCTCCTCAAACGTCATAACATGCATCTCTCAAAACCAACCTAAACACCTTTGTCCCCTAAAAGCCACCTAACTGCTCATGGTTCACCTCTATTACCAAACCCTACCACTTATCATGAAATTGTAGGTACACTGCAATATCTTACAATTACTCTCTTAGATATCAACTTTGTGGTCAACCAATTGAGTCAATATATACACCAACCGAATGTTAACCGTATGCAGGTAGCTAAGCATGTTCTTTGCTACCTTTATGGTACCTTAATAGTTGGCTCGCCTATCACTTAGACATCTAGTCTCTCCTTGACTACTTTTGCAAATGCTGATTGGTTTTGTTGTCCTAACACCCATCACTCCACTACTAGTTATGCCATCTTCCTTATTTGCAATCTCATCTCTTAGCAGTCTAAGAAACAATCAACTGTTTCTTGGAGCTCTTCTTATAGCTTAAAAGTGGTTAAATATTGTGCTTTGGCGCTTACAATTATTGAATCTACCTAGATATGTCACCTTATTAGTGAAGTGAGTATCCCTATTCAACGATCTCTCATCCTCTGCTATGACAATCTTCGTATTGTATATTTATCTCGAAATCTTATTCAACATGATCGCACTAAACATGTGGATATTAACTACTAGTTTTGTTTATGAAATGGTTTCAACTGGTTAGGTTCTCATTCACTATATTCCACATGTGACCAAAGGGTAGATATCCTCATCAAGAATCTTTCCATAACAACTTTTCAATGTTATTGTACCGATCTCATGTTGACTATTGCATCTTGAGATTGAGGGGGCATTTTAATATACATATACATCTTGTATTTATATTTAAAGGATATAACAATAATTTTTCATTGTATACTAGGGTTAGCGTAACATCTTAGTGTATAAATATGTCTTATACTACATTATTTCTTAAGCCAATACATTATTTTCTTCATTATGTGTACATTTTTTTTTCCTTTAAGCACTCACTTGCATTCTTTACCTCATATCATTAGGAAAATTTAATAACCACATATTATTTGATATTATAAAATCCATCTCATCATTTATTATCTCTCTTCAAATGTAGCATTTCTTGAAGAAGTTGCATTATTATATATCTTTGAATTACTATTAATAGCTAACACTTTGAGAATTTTTATATTATAAAATATATAAGACGTTAAGAGCTTAAGAATCAATAAAACTTGAACTTAAATCGTTATTTAACTCTTAAGCTCCTTCTCTTCTTTTAGTAGATCAACATAAAAGAAATTTTCAATAATTTCTACATTTCTAGTTTCAATAGGTGTTAAATCCTTAGTCTAATATTTGAGTTATAAGCATAACCTACAAAAACGTTATTTCATACTCTAGCATGAAGCTTAGTTATTCTAAGGTGAAACATTCTTATAATAGACTATTGAAACCTAATGTTCTACATTTTTCATATGGATTAAAACCTAATGTTCCTAATATAATTCTATTCAAAATTAACATAAAGTTAAGTAGGTTTCTACCCATAATTTAAAAGGTAAATTATAATTAAGGATTAGAGAATTTATTGTGTTCATTATAGTTCCATTTTTGTGCTTCCTTCCATTTTGTTGTGGTGTATGTTACGCCTTGAAGTCGCAGAGTCGCAATAGTCCTGCTGTGTAAACCATTTTATGATAATAACTAGTCTGACAGTGCCTATCATAGATATGATTTACACAAGGTGTCGACAACTCTTTGCCTTGAAGTAAATAGTTCAATTAAAAATTTAACTAAAGTTATAGTAAATATTAAAGCTTCGAGTCAACATGTATATATGATTACATGTACATTATTGTAGAATTCCTAGGTGATTCTACATCATATCATAACAGTCAGTTGATTTACATATCAAATATCAGTCTTTTAGTCTTAAAGCTACTAGTGAGACTCTAGATATACATTAATTATTAGACAAATTAATCTTCACACACCAAGGCTTAAAAAAGAACTAACCTCCAGATAGTTGTAGGGCGGCATATTACTCAGAGTATTCAGAGATCAGGGCCTGCAAAAAGATCTATATGGATATAAACAACTACAGCTCAGTAAGTTGAATTGGAAACTCATGAATGTACATAAATACAAACAAGATTATCAAACAATTATTTTTGTGCAATGCAACAAGCAATTGTCATCACACAACGTAGTTTGATCTGTTACGAAATTAAAGTAATTTCACTTGCTCTAATCCGAGTTGAGGAGTTTTCATGTTATGCAACAGTTCACAACCAAACTCAAGTTTATGCAATAGAGACATTTTTCCTCCTAAGACTATCCTTCAAACCAATGCCCTCATCCTCACCGTGACCTCCTCTCCTGATACTTAGTTCAGCTAAGGATGAGGAAAAGACCAATTTGCTATCCAGCGTTATCTTTTTTAAAGGTATCGATATTTAATTGGATAATCCTAATGATCTCCTAAAGGGTTGCAATGAATGACAATTTAGGGTTTTAGAATCGAATAAGATTGGGTTCAATTTAGGGCGTTCAGACAATTTCACACCAATGTAGTCATTATAATCATCGATCACAACACAAATTTCAACACGAAGTCAGATACACAAGCACATGCATAAAACTACTTACAATTACAATCATACACAATCCTAAGTCTCTAAGTACCCTAAAATAGTATTACAAATATGGTAAAGTAATAAACTCAACTTACCTAGAATTCTCAATCACTCAATTAGTTAATTACAGGTTGGTTCCTCTTTGGGTATTTTATAATACAAATACGTTTTTTTAGTACTTATATTTTGATGATACATATTCTAAGTTATAATTTAACTCACTTTTCCATATATATCTATTATTTACTAATGATTCACTCTACATTAGCTTGGGGTTCAGTTTCTGAATTAGATTTCAGTTTTTGTTCTAAATTGTTTTTAACTACAGGGAATCCTAAATATGCTCGAATTCTAATATGAAATTCATCATATTGAGTTCAAATATTATAATATCATACTAGGTCTTAATTTAGTATACTAACCTATTTGGTACATTCTAATCCTAATTAGGGTATTGAATTTACTCTTGATATGAGAAAATTTTACATTTTTTATCCAACTACTTAAAATTAATTTTTTGTATCAAATTTATTTTGTACTAATATTATTATTATATTATCCAATTTAACTTATTTTTTAATATTTATTAAAACCCCAATTTCACATATTCCTAAATTTCCTACAATTACCACATAATTCCCATATTAATTACAATTAACACTCCAAAGACTAGGATTAGGTTTCCACATCATAGATTAACATCCCTAAACATCTAATTACTTTCTAAATTAGTAATTAATCATTTAATCACTTAATTAAGCTAAAATTACCCTTTTTTCATCATTTTAGGGTTTGAAAATTAATTTTTTAAAAATGACTTCATAACACTGTTATATATCATTAAGCATTCTAAAAAAAAAAAAATTGAGTTCCAAACTACACTTCTAAGCCTATTTATTTCTAATTCTAATCATGCTTGGTTTTGTCTAATTTCTTAAGAATCCTATAATTACAAACGTGATTAAACTTAATTACTATTTTCCCATAAATCTAAATACAATAAAACATCAGAATACTAAATTTCATAATTTTTTGGGTATAATAAATAATTTTAAGAAAAAATGCAAAATCAAAGGAGATGTGATACTCACTTAGTTCGAAAGCTTTTTAGCCTCTAACACCGGTTTAGCTGTGTCGGCTGGTCTAGGCGGTGAGTTTAGAGTAGGGTAGTGGTGGTGGTGGTTTGGTTTCAGGCGGTGGTAGTGTGTGGGTTCGGCCTTCTTTCTCTTTCTATATAGATTTAGGACAAAATTTATAAAACCCTAATTTTTCCTCTCAATTTCAATTCTCTTGATTTTTCCCAATTCCTAACTAACCAAATGAGCTCCATAAATTTTCTTGCTATTTATAGGGCCTTGTAGGAATTATTGTGCATTAATTAGAATAAGACAAGGCTCATATCTCTTCAATTTTGCCTTTTTTGTTACTTGTTTTTTATTGGTTAATTTTTGTTTTTTACTCCTCTTGTTGCTACGACTTGATTTGGTTCATTCATCATTTCCTTGATTTTTTCTTAATTTTTAGCTAATTTTGAACAATTTAAGTAATTTCACATATTTCTACCTACACGTAAATACATGTGGGGTACAAGTAAACACTCTTAAATATTATTTAGGTCATTCTATGAGTTTTAATATACATATAATTTATCTTTAGTGATTTATTAGTTATCGAAATATATTTTATACACTTTCAATAAATAGCAAGTAATATACTTAAAATTTGAAAATTTTATATTCTCTTATTTTTTTAAATTCAAACTTACATGGTCACTTTTACTAATATTTTTAACTTTAGTTTATCATTTAAGTTTAATTGAATCTTTTAATTGATCGCCCTAAACTTTCTGTACTGAGTTCAATTTTACGGTTACTTGGCTTATCTTTAGGGCTTACAATGTGTATGGTGTTATTACAAAAAATTCAATCTTTAGTTACCAAATTATTAGTTTCCAATATATTATAGTAGTGAAATGTTATTTTTAACTATCGAATTAGCCCTTGGTAGCAAATACATTGGGAGTAAAAATTTAGAAGTGGAGAAAACATCTTTTGGCTACCAAATTAATAATTCAGTCATTAAATATAATACAATTAACTATAAAATCTCAAAGTTGGAAGCTAAAAGTGTTTCATTAAAAAAAAAATTAATCACTAAAGATATAACTACCAAAATAAAATGGTATCTAAAAAGTTCGTTTAGTTACTAATTTTATAGTGCATTTGGTATGTGGAAAGATTTTAAATAGAATTGTTATTCTTAATTCTATCTTTTTTTTTTGCCATTTTTGTAAGTACTTTTATAAATTGAAATTGCGATTTTATTCTACTATCATAAATGGATGATTAAGTAAATAATAAATAACCTTAAAATCTCATTTATGTGAATTATCGTTCTTGAAGTCTTTAAAAAAAAGATAACGACTCTAGTCAAAAGGGAAAAAAGGAAGGAAAAAACAAAATTGACAGTGAAGACTACAAGCATAAAATGTAATTTTAATCTTTATGACTTAAAATACATGTGAAGATTTCTTTCATACTCACTATATATATATATATATATTATGTGTATATGTAAACATATGTACTTATTTTATGTCAAACTTGCTAACATATATAACATGTTGACTATATATATATAATAATAATAATAAAAATAACATATATATATCTATTTAAAAATATAATTCTGAAAGATTTTTCATTAACGTACCTTTCAGCGGTATATTATTCTTTTAATAATACATATTTAGTGTTAACTGTTTGACAATTTACCTTTTTAATATTACCTTTTCTATTAAGTGCTTATTTCGTGTCAAATTTTGATAAGATATCTCTTCAATATTACCTTTTTTTTATTGAAAATATATTTTTAGTAATACATTTTTCTTTTAATAGTGCCTCTTTAGTATTTTTTTCTTAAATTGTAAATGTTAATATCTAAGAAACATTATTAAAAGAAAAAGGTGAATTTAATTTTGATATATGATGACTTTTCAATAATATTAATTAATCAAAAGTTAATGATGAAGAGCTACTAAGATTAAAATATTGTATTGAAGAGGCACTTACTGAAACTAAATACTGATGGGGCATCATTAAAAGAAAAAAGCAATATCAAAAAGATACTTTAATAAAAAATTTTCGAAATTCTATATATTATTGATAAAAACCCATGTTATACGGGAGTTATCATTTTAAAAAGAGAATATACTTATTAGTTAAATTATAAAGTTATTTAAGAGCTTATTACAATTAACATGCTAAGACTATATATTAATTTCTTTTATATTATGATATATAGAAATTCGGAAGTTTTTCTATTAATATACCTTTTCAGTATTCTTTCTTATAATCATGGTTTATTGATGTTAATTTTTAATAAGTATCTTTTTGGTATTACATTTTTATCTTAATATTTCTCTTTGATATTAACTTTTGATTATTGGTGTTTTTGTAAAACCACTAATAAGATCAAAACATATTTTACCTTTTTCTATTAGTTGTGCCTCTTTGGTTCTAAAAAATAGGTGAAAAAAAGGTATTAATGAAGTTCAATATGAAAATGTAATTTCAAATAGGTACAAAAATTTAATATTGAAGAGGTGATGGATTAAAAAAAAAAAGGAGTTATATCAAAGAAGCATATTACCTAATGGAAATTTTACAGTTTTGTCTTTTATTTTAATAGGATTGGTTCTACATACTATTTTAAAATTCATTTACATTTTTTAAATTTGAATTATTAATTTCTCTGTTTATTCAATAGTTTAAATTTAAAGGTAATTAAATTAAATGTTAAATAGATAGCGGCACTAGTCTTGTAAACAAAAAGAACAGGATCGTAAAAAAATATATTACCTAAAATAAACATCGAATAGACACTATTAAAAAAGAAGGTACTACTGAGAAGATACGTTAACAAAAAATCTAAGAAGATTATATATGATAATATATTACATAGAATAATTGTATATTAATAAGTTAATAATTTTTTAAAGAACTTCATAATTTTATCAATAACTAATAAGTATAGTTTATTTCTAAAATGAAACCCACCTATAATGTAGACTTTTTCCTATTATATATATATGTACATATTGGTTTATGTGTCATATGGCAAAACATCTCCATATGATAAGTTGTATTAATACAATTTATTTTTTTTTCAAATAAAAAAACCTTAAATACACATTAAAATAATAAAAATGTAAATTTGCTTATATATAAAGGAATTAGTGAGATATTATAATGACTGATATTCTGTGCGATACGTGTCATGCAACACATCAATTGCTACTTATAGTAGTTTATAGTAGACCCTTAAAAATCTTCTATTTTTTCATTTTGTATTTATTTTAGTGGTTTTGGTTTAAAAGTACTTTCAAGTATTACATTCAGTCTTGTTTTCCATTACATTAACTTCTATACATATGCTTAATAGAATCAAAATTTATGCGCTTATTAAGCATATAGTAAATCACAAAAGTCAACAATATAGGCCATATTATTCACTTTATTTCCTATAGTACTCAATTGAACACACCATCATAAGAATAACCTTTTCACACATATAGATCCCCTTTGATGACTAGAAATTAGGGATGAGAGAATATAGCGCAGTAGGTAAGGTATAGGGCTTTACCTGTATTCTATCATATAAGTACAAGTTTCCAAACTTTTACAATTGGAACTTATTATGTGGCATTCTGAAACTACCCTATATCCTATAGATTTTATAGGATATTATGTAGAACTTGTAATATTTTTTTTTAAATTTTCCTTATAAATTCAACACAACATGTTTTTAATAATGGAGATCTATGAAAAATATATACGTTCATTGAAGAATAAACTTATTGAAGTGGAATCTTAATACATGTTGCTTTTATCGTCACAAGCAATACAAGAGAAAATAAGCTTGAACCTTTTTAACGATAGATTTCACTTTCTCCTTGGCAAAACTTCTTTTATTGATAGCAAAACATTATATACATCCAATCTCTTTTAATAAACTTGTCAAACAATAATTAAGAGTATATACAACTCCAGCACGCATATAGGTTTTAGGGTAAATATATGGTATCTTAACTTCAAGCTCGTATCCTACCATGTAGGAATAAGTTCCGAGAAATTACTATATAGAACCTATCATGTAACTATGTATACCTACCTAGAACCTATTTGGTTGAGTAAGATGTGGGTAAATATCCTATATGATAAGATTTCCCGCTTATCTCATTAGAAATTATCCCACTAAATTAAAATATGTCTTACATAGCAAAATAACAAAAACTTGACTTTTTTTTCCATTCTCTATACAAATAACACACTAGCAAGACTAAGTTTTCTTTTCTTTTTTTTTTTTTAGGGAAAGTGAATATCTACCATCCTTATGTCTTAAACTTAAACTGAAATACCATTTCTAATCTAACATTTCTTGGTTTTCAACATCTTATTCTTAGATAATAATAAGGTATTGCAAACATGAATTGTTACTCTTAAATCAAACAACTATTCCTTTAACCTAAGTGTTGTAGTGATGTTGAGGTTGGTTGCCATAATGATATGCAACCTTAGATAATTTATAGTAATAGTTATTTATTTATTTATTTTTTGCAGTGTTTATAGCATTGTTAGAGGTCTCTTTCGCGTGCTCCTTTAGTAAATGTTACATTTCAAAGCGGTAAAATCGTAATAGTCTCGTTATGTAAACTATTCTAAGATAGAATCTGACCATACAACCACTATTTTAGATCTGATTTACACAAGATGTCAACGAATAACTCGCCTTGAAGTAAATTGTTCACAAATTAAATAAATTATTTACTTAAAAAATTATGGAAATATGTATATACATAAGAATTTAAATATTACAATTAATGTTTGAAAAGTTTCATTGTACTATATTTCCTAAATAATACATTATTTGAAAATAGAAGTTTTTAAAACAAAAGCTAAAACTTTAACAATATATCTGTTCTTTAGATATATTTAGATATATTTCCTCACTCCCCAAGGTCCAATAACTGTTAGCTTTAGGGCAAATATAGGTCACTTTCTAGCTAGTACCTACAACAATGTCTATAGAGATGTGGACAACCATAGTTTAGTAAGTTAGGACAGAGATTTAAAACTATGCGGTAAACATAAACAAGGTTATCAACTAAATTATTAAGTGTAATGCATGTTTAAGCATATGCCATTGACGACGCTGTCTAGCCTATCATGAGATTAGAGAAATTGCATTTGCTCTAATCTACATTAAGGAGTTTCCATTAATGCAACAGCTTATGACTAAACCTAAGTTTGTATAATAAAGACATCGCTTCTCCTTTGACTAGCTTCGAATCATTAACTTTACCCTTGTCGCGACCTCCTTACCTATGACTTAGTTCGATTAAGGATAAAGAAGGGATCAATTATGCTATCTAGTACTATCATTTTCGAAGGAGTTGGTATTTAACTGGAGAATCCTAATGTTCCCTTAATAGGTTACTATACAGGTCCGATTTATGTTTCTAAGTTATATATTTGGTTAGGTCCAGTTTAGAGTGATCAAACATTTCATATAAATCACATACTATAAGCTAAAGTAGTAAACCAAATAACATCATCAACTCAAAAACAAACACATGCACATAGTTGATTATTTAATAAGCATAATCAAATATAATTTTAAGCCTTTGAGTATTACAAATTAGTATTTTGGTAACGTATTAATTCCAATTTACTTAGACTCCTCGCTTACTCGCTCGAGGTGCAACTTTTACTGGCCATCACCAAAGATCCTTATAATACAAATGTTGATTTAGTTTCCTATAACTATCATATATATGTTTTGTTATGTAATTTAGTTTATGAGTACTTTTGGTTTATGATGTTCTTAGATTTAGTGATTTAGGTCTAAGTCTTTTATAATTACTTCCCTTATTCAGCTAAGTTTCGAATTTATTTCTTGTTTTGATTATGGTTTTGGTTTTTGAATTAGATTCTGATCTAGGAATAATCTTTATTTAACACAATTGCTTATACATAGGTATATGTATATATAAACTTTAAATCATGGGTTTTAAGTTTGGATTATAATTCTACGCATTTATCCAAATTCTATATATCTTATAACCAAATTAGTTCCAAATTGATTTCTGAATCAGTCTCTAAATTCAGTTTTGATTCAACTTCTGATTATTGTTTTTTATTTATGAACCCTAGGAATTCTTCTCAAACTAAATTGTGAGATTCATTTAACTATGGTTAAGTATCCTAAATTTACATTTTAGCTCCTTATCAGTATTTCGATTAGTACAGTATACTACGTTTCTAATTTAACCATTGAATTAGCTCCTAATGCAAGAAAATTTAACATTTTTCATATAAACACCTAAATTTAAGTCTCCTATCGGATTTTATATATATTCCTATTAATATTATATTATCTATTTTAACCTAATATTTTCCTACTCATTAATTTCTTTTCCTTATATATTATATATGATCGCCTATTATGTACATAATATACATATCTAATATTTGTATCATTTCAAATATCATTTCCTCACATAAACTAATATCTCAAATTACCTAAATTCATCCCAAATTAGAATTTATACTTAATTAACCTAAATTACAAAATTAACTTAAAATTTACTATTTTTACCTATTACACATTCACTACATAATACCCTAATAATTACACTTAACACCCTAATTACTACAAATATCATACTTCATAGATTTCAACATCCTAAAACATATAATTATACATTAAATTAGTAATTATCTATTTAATGACCTAATTAGTCCAAAATTACCAATTTTATACATCATTTTAAAGTCTAAAAATTATCTAAAAATTTCAAAAATTAATTTTTGATAAAGAGCTTTGTGGCACTACTTTATTTCACTTAAGTAATTTACACAAAAATTTTAAGTCCAAAACTATATTTCTAAGCCTATTTATTTTTAATTCGAAATATATTGAGTTTTGCATGATTTCTTAAGCACCATATATTATGGGACATATTGTTATCAAAATAATATTTTTTTCTAAAAACTACATACAAAAATATTCTAGAATAACAAATTTCATAATTTTCTATAACTATTTAATATTTTTAATAAAATAACTAAAATCAAAAGGGAAATTGGACTTACCAGCGTTGGTGCCTCCAGCTACCTCCGGCCGCCATGGCCTTGTCAGCTGGTCTGGGCACTACCACCACTGTGTGGTGGGGTGGTGGTAGTTATCCACTTCCAGGTTACTGTCAGGTGGTGATTCCTTTTTAATGTTCTAATTGCACATATTTATTGAAATTTTTTGTAAAACCCTAATTGTCTTTTAATTTCAGTTCTCTCTAATTTTCAAAGATCTTAAATTGACCAAATGATATTTTGATTTAATTTGGATATTTATAGAGTTTTAGGAGATTTTTCATGCATTAAATTAACTTGACATAGGCCTTATCCTTTTCCAAATTTGCTTTTTATTTAGCTAAATTTTATTGGTTGATTTTTTTACTTTAATTTTCTGCTTGCCACGCCCTTATTCTAGACATTTCCACACTTTTTCTAATTTTTCCTTAATTATTTATAAATTTTATTTTATTATTTAGTATTAATTTAGTATATTTCAGGCATTTTAAATAATTTCACGTATTTTTATCTATATGTAAATTCACATATGATATAAATAAATATTCTTAAATATTATTTATATTATTTTATGATTTTTAGTATGCATATAATTTATTTTAATCGATTCGTTAATTATTGGAATTCGTTCTAAATATTTCTAATAAATAACGGATAATTTTCATAAAATTCAATATTATATTAATTAATTATTTTATTACTTATTTCTCTAAATTCAAACTTATAGGATCACTTTTACTAATAATCCTCGCATCATCTAAAATTTGGGCCGAATTGTACAATTTACTTGATCACCTCAAATTTTACATGACTTCTTGTCTTTTGGATAAATGAGTTTCTCTTCGCTTTGTGATTCTTTTTTTCACCGCTTTTAATATTGTTATCCTATAAACATAGGATAAATTTACCATATCATAATATGGGACTTTTCTGTATACGCGAATATATTAGGATCTCCTCTATGGTAAAACCCTTAACCATGTGAAATAGTTTTTTCTTAATTAGCGTAGGAATTACTGTGCGTAGATAATGAAGACGATTGGCAAGAATTGTAATTCACGAGCTTGATTCATAATATAAATGTTATCCAACATTGTAAACTTAAAATCCTTTATCTTTCGAATATTTTAAGTACTTTGTTTCTTAGTGTTGTATTTTTGTTTAAGTTTTTTCATATTTCTACCAAGGGTTGATCAACATGTAGAAATTGAAAGTGTATTAAGCATATGGGTTTGGTGTTGGGATTAATATAACATGTAGTAGTAAAAAAGAGCAACAAAAACATCATCTTAGCTTCTCTACTTTAATGGTTGATTTTTTTTTTTTGGGGTCAAATATGTCAAATTTGATGAAGTCTTAATTTATAACCTTCAAAATAACATTAGTTTCATTAATTTGCCTCTTGAAACAAGGACAATTTCTTTAGCTATACCAAAAGGAATGTAACTGTCAATAAATAATAATGAAATGAATTAGAATATGACTTGAAAGGCATGATCGATCATTGTTCAGGAGCTACTAGTTTTCTTCATTTTAACTTAACTTTGTGCTACCTTTAAGTATGCATGTATGTTTTTCATAGGGATTTGCTTGAGTTTAAAGAACACATATACAGAAGAGTTAGAAACTAGAAGAATTTGAACAAAAAATTAAGAATTGCTATATCAATGCATACAGAGTATGTCCTAAGTCTCTCACAAAGATTCAAAATGGAGTAACTGATCTAGAAGAAGAGCACCTTTGAAGGACTTTCTCTAGAGCAAGCTATACACGCTTGGATCCAAATCTCTTTGTGGGGGGTGAGATAACAACTTAAAACTTCATTTGAATGAAGCTAAAGTAAGATTTGGAAGAAGCCAAGGGTTAAGACAGCCTTAGTGAGACTTCATTTAAATCTTGTCCACCATGACATTCAAACAAAATTGAAAGCCTTAAATGCGTCAGTGCGACTAATGGGGACATCGTTTGGGTGTAGTTCCATGCGTTTCAAATAAAGTTCTTGCTTGTAGGACTCTTATAAATAGTTTATTGTGTTATTTTTTGGGCATGTATTATTTTCTTTTGCCTAATTATTTTCCAGTTAGTTATGTACCTTCAGTGTTCATTTAAGCATCCAAAAGGCCATCCAAGTGTGAGAAAACTTGACAAATTTGAGTTACTTAAGTCAAAACCAAGTGCTTTTTTATTTAAAGTTTGAAAATGAAAGTACGAGAGATCAATCCTATACTTTTCTATTATATATATATTGAGTAATACCATTTTACTTGAAGGAAATTTAGTTCTTTCTTTTTGCGAGTGAAAATCACTATTTTCCATTCAAAGAAGTTATTAAATTTTAATCAATGTTAGGTAATAGCAATTTTGCCTAAAATTCTTTGATAGAATGTAATGCCCTCGTTTCATTAATTTTATAGGATAGAATTTCTAAAAATAAACATGTTTTCCCTTTCCATATATCATGATAACTAAAAAAACGATTATTTACCTTTGACAACTTCTAAAGAAAGTGAAAATGGAAGATGTAGAAAGGAAAAGACACGGAAGGAAACTAAAGGAAATGCAACTTTTATACTTGTTTGGATATAAAAAGTGAAAATGATTGGAAATGTTTCTTTTTTATATGTTTGGTTAATGCAAGCAAATGAAATGAAGAGAAATAAAATTATAACTAGACTAAATTAACCTTTATGGATTTTCTTCTTTTTTATTTTCTCTTTCATTTAATGCTAAATTTGTAATTCCAAAAATTTTCCATTATTTTCCTTTTATTTCTCTCAAAATATGGAGAGAAAGAAAATGGTTTCTAAAGTGGAAACAATTCTGGTCCATTCCATTCCATTTATCTCATTTCTATTCTAACCAAACATACAATTTTTTTCCAATTTCCACCCATTTCCTTTACTTTCTTTTGATTTCTACCTATCCAAACATACATAGTGTTAGGGAATCTTAATAACAACAAAAGTAACAAAAAATGTCCGGAAAGGAAAATAAAAAGAAATGAAACAAAATGTGGTATTCATTTCTTACTTAGATAGGTAAGATGAAATGGAATGAAATAATGTTGGTGATGGACCAAAATGTCCTTAACTTTATATGTTTAATTTTTCTTTTAGGGTTATTTTTATAATTTTAATTGATTTATATTCATTTCCACTATTTTTTCTCCAAAAAGTGGAGAAAAATTTGGGGGCTTTAAAAGTAGAAATGTTTCCACAAATTTCTTTCATTTTCTACCCATTTTCACTCCGACTTTTAGTACCTAAACACAACATTTCATTAATTTGATCCCATTTCCATAACTTTCCACAAATTTCACCCATGCTAAACACATTGATAGTGTTAAGAGTATCAATAACCTCAGACTTAAAAACTAGAAGCCATGAAGTAAAAGATTTCATTTAGTCTAATGGTATGTTTGGATTGGTGGAAGGCTAATGAAATTGAAATGAAATCATATGTTTGGTTAATTTAGTGAGCAGTGGAAATCCAATGAAAGGAGCAAAAATGAGTAGAAATATTTTCATCCAAGTTTCCCTTTTCTTTATATCCAGATTTGTAGAGAAATCAAAAGACAATGTTGAAAATGTAGAGAAATTATAAAAATGCCCTTAAAAATATAAATATTGATTATGAGAAAAGGAAACTTAGTAATATTATCATATCATTTCCCTTCTTTTCATTCCTTTGTATTAACAAAACTATGAGAACCTACAAAATTAAAAATTAGTTTCTTGCACTTCAATTTAGTATTATCATGAAAATTATCCAATTAAGCAATGGCGTAAGTTCATAGCATGGTAATTCAAATTTAGTATGTAACTTTTGGATAATCATGGAAGTTGTCTGATTAGGCCCGAATTTTACAACGGGATCAGAAAAATTAGTAGGCGTGGCACTATGAGCTTAGGTATAGGGAAAAAACAATAAAATAATAATACAATTAAAAAATTAATTATAAATATATTAATTATTATTTATTGAAAATATGTAAAATGAGTTTCGATAATTAACAAACTTTTAGAAATAAATTATATGGATACTAAAAACTATAAAAAGATGTGAAATAATATTTAGGAATATGTATGTATGTCAAATGTATATATATATAATATAAATATGTACCCCTAATTGCCTAAAAATGCAATTATATACTAAAATATACTAAAATACTCTAAATAAATAAAAAATAGTAAATAAATAATTAAAAATATGTAGTAGCTAGGATTATATTTTAAATGGCATGGCAACTCAGTAGAATATGATATGAATCCACAAAGTAGGAATTATGATGCATACTTTGTACCTAACCTACCCAAGGTTGTTTATACATGCAAACCATTACCTCCATCGTTTAGTTTAGCCATTTAAGAGGATAAATATAGGAAGTAGTAGAAAAGTTTGGAAAGAATTTGAGAAAAATTATATAAAAATTAGTGCAAATTTGGGTGAATTAGAGTTTGATAGTACATGCGACTATTAGAACCAAACCACCATAGCCACCAATAGGAAATTCCCTGCCCTGGTGGTCCAATACCCTCCCATCCACCATTGGTGGCCGAAAGATTTAATGTTTGTGAGTTCTAATTTTTAGTCTAATTTTCACTAAATTCCTAAAAATTATTAAATTAAATTAGAAAATTCTTGAAAAATTTATTTTTGAGTTATTTCGTATGTAGGATTTTGGAAAATTTTTATTTTGTTAAAACTAAGTAGTTATATATATCGACCCTAAAAATAAACTAAAACTGAGCTGCTTTTAAGGTTATTTTCAAACGCCTTGATGGTGCTATTTCTACTCTAAAATTTTTCTAGAACTTACTTAAGATACATATAATAATTCTATGTAAAGTAATTTTTTCAACACTATTTCCTAAAATTTTATTAATTTTTGAGCTCTTAAATCATGATAAAATTGGATTTCTAAGACTCTAATTGTATTTCCTTTAAGAAATTCCTTTGGAATTTGATCTCAGTTGATTTAGGATGTAATTTGATGATGGATGTTGATGTATGATGGAATTTAATTGATAGAAGTGGTGGATTTCAAGGATTTGGAGTTTTGTAGCTAAACTCTTAAGTATGTGAGTTTGATATGTTGTGTAAATAATGAAATTGAATCAAGTTTCCTTAAATTAGGAGATGGATAAGATTGTAAATGATGTTTGGTTACTCATCTTTAATAGGAAATGAGGAGAAGTCATTGGAAATTAGTTCAAAATGTAGCATTTATGCAGAGTTAGAGGATAAATCACAAGATTGTTAAGTAAATATTCTATCAAAACCTTTCTTAGAGGTTGAATAAGAGGATATACATACGTGATTTGTAACTAGGCTAAATTCAAAAGATAAGTTAGAATGATGATTTAAGAACTTTAAAGTCAATTTGGTTTAAAGGATATTTTAGGGGGTAGTAGATAACTTAGAATAGCTTAAGTAGGATCTAGTTAAAATGACGTTAAAATTTGAGCACTTAAGTATAATGATTTCCCAAACTAAGGTTAATAAACTTGATGCTATAAGTAATAAATAGAATATTGATATTTTATACTTTGTACTAAAGGTGCCATTCATAATAGGAATTCTTAATGAGGGAACGCTCCATGACTACATCTAGTAAAATAGTGAGTTACTAGGGTAGGTTGAGGTTAATGTTTAACCGCATTTTGAAGTATTGTTTTAGAGTATTTGGAAGCTTAAGTATATGTACTTGTTTATGTTTATAGATAATTGATTGTACATTTGCCTATGTGTCTTTGGTAATTGATCGATTCTTCATTGTATGTTTGGATGAATAGGGGTGGGCAAATTAACTGCAAATCAAATTGAATTTTTTTTCTTAACATACGGTTTGTAGTAGTTTAGTTCGTTTTCAGTTAAATGGTTCATAATTCGATTTAGTAATTTAAACCGATTTAGTAATGAGTGAAGTGACACCTACGATTTGATTTTTGTGCTTTCCATTCTATAGGAATATGACAGTTATGATAACTAGTAGATAAGGCTAAATAACCATGATATGATTTTTAGTTTTGGTAAGTTCGTACCTTGTATGTGGAAATTTATAGAAGGAATTTTATGTCTAAGTTAAGAATGCTGGGAAAAAAACTTGTTGTAGCTGTAGCAGACCTTCGAAGGCATGGCTAAAATGGACGAGGTTAGGATTATATGCACATGATTTTGTAGTGGTTGTGGATAAATTTGATAAACTAAACTTGAACCCATGTTATAATAAACTTTGGTGATATGGTAACACTAAACTTGATAACCTTGCATGATTAAGCCCTTATATTAATTAGGTTTTGGTAATGAAATTAATGTAATTTAGGGAAGAATGTAAAGTACAAAGTATAAAATTAGTGAAGATCATGATTAATATCCTCTTCTAACTATTTGAAAGACCATATTAGCCATATAATTGATAATTGATAAAATCCTCATTATCGTTTCATTATTGTTTGTCTCTATAGTTTTCTATCGTTTTTTTTTCTTGTTGTTATTGGTATAATCCACATATTTATGGATATAATCCTCACTTACATATATATTTTGCCTATTATTGCTTACACTAAGGAATGGTGCAACGTCCCAATTATAAAAAAAAAAAAAAGTTTGAACAAATGCTATATTTTAACATTTTATTAAGAAAAAAGTCCGAATTGTAAATTGAACCTTTTTTTTTATAAGGCTTAAAATATTTACGAATTAAACTATATGGTTATGTTCAATTAAAAAAAAAATGAACCGTTAACTTTTAGGTTTGGTTTGGTAAGAGGAGCAAATTATATTGAATCGTATTGTGCCCATCCCTATGGATGACGTGTTTTGTGTTGGGCTGTTTGAACTAATTGATCACCTTCCACCTGAACTCAAACATTTTTTACTTATAACTTAACTTGTAAGCAATACAACTCATTAGGGGATGACTATGAATTTTCAACTAAATACAAGCCCTTTCGTAAGAGATAACTAAAACGGTCTCTTTTCTACTCTTAATCAAACTAAGTGTTAAGAGAGGAGGTTACACTAAGGTTAAGAATGTTGATTTGAAGGTAATTACAAGAAGAGGGATGTTTCCATCATGCAAAACTTAGGTTTGGCTTGAGCCATTTTATCACATTGAAGCTCCTCAAACCTAGATTAGAGATGTTATAATTTCTTTATTTCAAGAAGAATTGGACAATATTATGTGATGTCATTTATTTAGTCATGCATTGCATCTGACTAACCTGATTGATAAACATATTTGCCTTATAACATATGTATGCTTTTGTCTTTGGTTTATTTATTGAGTGGTGGTTACTCTTTTATGGACCCTTTAATAGGTTCGTAGTAGTCATATAGATTTACATAAAATCCTGAGATAAAAGTTAGTAATGGCTGGGGATGAGGAACTAATGAAGATGCAACCAGAATTTTGTTTCTTTTAAGTGATCTATTTATCTTGAAGGAAACTAAGTAGGCTACTATAAGTAAATCCTTAGTTTCTGCTTATTAGTTAATATGATGGCATAGAGATTACCACCTTTGAACTTATATTTTTTTTTTTACATGTATTGAGTTCAATACAGAGGATATATATTGAAAAGTTATTTTACAAGTTTTTTTTAATAAGAAATCGATGCATTATTATTTGGATTTTACATAAAAGAAGGTAGTAAACTGGATGCTTTAAAGCAGTTTAATTGAATCTGCCTTGTATGAATTGGGTTTATGGCAATAGCTGTGAGATTAGCATTTATCCTAAAATGATTCACATAGTGTAACTATTAAGATTTTATTGACACATACAAGGAAAAAAAGAAATATTTTTGCTCTTTGAATTTTAACAATTGTAAATTTTATATTTTCTTTGGTTTCCTTTTCATTCTTTTTTTTTCCAATTTTACTTTACTTAAAAGTTGTCATATATAATGTAAACATTCCAATCAAAATATTCTAAAAAAACCTTTCATTCAAACTTATAAAAATTTGAAATTATGCTGTTGGATTAATAGAATCGCTTAATCTATTATCTAAGTGAAATGATTATAAAAATTAGGGAAAAATACAAATAATTTTCTAAATTTTGACTTAGGCACGAACTAATCTCTAAACTTTCGAAGTATACTTTAAAATCTCATAAATTTTAATAAATTGATAAATAACTCTCATAAGTTGAAAATAATTATCTTAAATTTTAATTTTTTGTGCATAAACATTTCTTAAATTTATCAAATGTACTTTAAGACTTTTTAAATTTTGATAATAATATGACTTTTTCTAATAAAAAAAAGAAATGTCCTTAATATTGTTAATTTATTAAGGTTTAGGGGGTTTTAAGGTATGTTTTAAAAGTTTAAGAAATCATTTAATACCTTAGTCAAAATTTAAAAAGGTTATTTGTAATTTTCCTTAAAATTAATAATGAAAAATTTAATGTATAAAGATAAACCTGAGTATTAGGATTGCAAGTAAGTCAAGTTATCTGCAAATTGCTCAAGTTCGACTTAATTGGAGCTCAATCAATAAATAAGTTGAGTTCGAGCTCGAGTTCAAGCTAAAGATGAAGCTCATTTACCTAAATGAGTCAAACTTGAGGTTCAATTTAAACTTGCAAGCTTACTTACATAGGTTTATGAGTAAATTTATGAATTTTGTACATATTATGAATATTATTTATATATATGATTAAAATTCAAAAACTACTATATATAATTTAATTTTTATTTATTATTTTATTTATTTATATTTGTTTTATTTTATATACTTAGACTTGAGGTTGGCTTACTTTAAGTTCGATTCAACTTGATTCGAGTATAATTAGTAAATAAACTAAATGTGAGATTAAGATAAAATTTATTTATTTAAATGAGTTAAATTGAGTATTTGAATTCGATAATTTTTAAATAAATTAGACTCGAAGCTGTGGAGGATCTTGTGCAGCTCTTCTGATTGTTGAGCACGAAGCAAACAAACGGATAGGAAACGCGTGAAGAGAAGATGGCACTCCGTTGCCGTTCCTAAGCCCTAAGCCTTAAGCCAAATCCAAACACAGTGTGGACAGTTGCTTGACGCAAGAGCACACACTTCTTCAAAAGACGACACGTGCAATACTAACCCGTCCTTCTCCAAACTCAACTCAGATTCATTCAGGTTCTTCCAGATTCTTGTTCCTTGCATGGCTCTCATATTGCCATGTCAGCATCCCCTCCTTTCACGCCAAAATTTCCCTCCCCTCAAATTTTCCAATATTTCCATTTATCCCCCCAGAAAAATCTCTCTCTCCCACTAAATAAAAGAACTTTCCGCAGCAACTGAAGCATAAGAGTTTTTATTTCGACTCGGTTAATTAAATCATGGCTCAGTTGTTGCCTCCTGTATGCACGGATGCACTTAAGCTCCAATACCCAGTTCTTAACTCGGGCAGTAGAACTCAGTGCCGTGCCTTTGCAAGGTCCAGTGTCTGTTGGAATGTGATGGGTCTTGGTGGGAAGAGAAAAGCCTCTGTTAAAGTTAGAGTTGCTGCTGAGGAAGAGTTTGCTTCTGTTGATGCAGTTGCCGATGATTATTATGCTGTTCTTGGTCTGGTACTGTTTAATGTTTCTCACTTTCTTTTTGTTGATTTCTTTTGAGCAGTAAATGATGGGTGTTTCCTCAATTTCAAGTTCGTTGAGAATTTTGTATAAAAATGCACACATGCCAATTGCTTATATCGTTTTATTGTTGTGAATAAGAGAAATAACTGAAGAAACATTTATTTGATGTAGAAAACTACAGTCGAATTTGTCTACAATGATGTGGAAAATGTTAACGGATGCCAAAAGTTTTCAGTGCCGAGGTTATCCTTTAAGTCGACCAATATGGTAAAGGCTTCATTTGGCCAAAAAGGAAAAGGAGGCTGGAATGCGATAGAGGGATGATGATTACGTTACTTGATGGGTAGTTTTTACGAACTAATAAATAGGATCAATTGTTTTACGTGGCAATCTACTACGAAGTAAAGTACTGTTATCATGGTGTTTGCTTAATTCTCTGAAGGATCACTTTGAGCTTTACAATAGGTGTTCTTTCTTTCTACAGTGAGTGTCCGGGTTGTCCTGTAAGGCTCTTTCAAATCATCAAGGATTACTGTAGATGTTTGATCAAGTTGCTTTAAATCTAGATTCATGCTCTTAGTAAGATTAAGATAGACTTCGATATTCGAACTGCAGAGATGTTTGGCGTAGGAAATAATACTTCCCCAAGATCAATCTGTTCTTCTGACTAAAGTTGTTTCAATGACATCTTTATACAGTGTGCCTTACCATGTTTTTGAAATGAGCTCTCTTAAGTGATTTTTTGTTAACCATCTCTTTGCTTCTAGGTGATCTCTTATGCTCTCTTTTCACCAATTCGAAGTATGAATTTCATGTTTATCCGTTTTATCTCTCTTATTGTATAAACACATATTGTACTCATTGAATATATGTATAGCTTCTTTATAGCTTTGTGACCTTTTCATTGGTTGTAAGTGATACATTTTTGGATCACAAACCAAGCTATCTCAAAGCTAAGCTTAATTTAGTATATCCACGTCTGCTTTTAGACAAATTACTCAAGACCCTATGCCCTGTGGGCTGGCTCTTTGGCTAAAACCAATCAAATGGACAACTTAACGAAATGGAGGTAAAATATTGATGTAGGGATTTAAACTATGGTTCTCATGTTTTGATACCATAATAAATTTTAGCTTTATAAGTCATAACAGTTGATTTAAAAGTTTAACCTTATAGATATATTGTATGTTTTTAGATTTATTGCTTAATAAATGGTAGTTTCACAGGAAAAATATCTCTGAGATGCTTGTTTTGCTTGGTGGTATCAGTTAGTTTATCTGTGGATAGTGTTTGATCGGATAATGTGATTCTTGGCTTTCTCAAGGTTTTAACTCAGTGATGGTTGTGGTACTTAAAAAAAAAAAAAAAGAAGAAGAAAGAAAGCCATCTAAGCTTCTACATCTTCTTTAAACTAGTTCTTGAAATCTTAGGTAACTTTCTATTGTCTAATTTATTCCTTATGTCTCTTTTTGTTTTGAAGGTATACAAGAAATGATGTTAGTATGAATCTCATTATAGTTTTACTATATACTGCATGTAATATGTCACATTTTATTTTCCTACCTTAGTTTCAGCATTCTTGTACTGATTTTCTAATCATCAACTGGTTATTGTAGCTTCCAGATGCCACGCCAGAGCAAATCAAGAAAGCCTATTATAATTGCATGAAGGCCTGCCATCCAGATCTGAGTGGCAACGAGCCAGAAACAACAAATTTTTGTATGTTCATAAATGAGGTTTATGCGGTGAGTTCACTCTTTTTGATTGAATTTTGTCATTACACATGCATGTGATTTCTCTCACATATACAAATGATGAACCAGACACTGTTTATGTGTGTATCAACTGTCAATGTTTTTGCTATATAATTTTAATTGCATTGCAGATCCTCAGTGATCCAGTTCAGCGGATGGTTTATGATGAAATACATGGTTATGCATTGACTGCAATCAACCCATTCCTGGATGATTCAAGCCCAAAGGATCACGTGTTTGTTGATGAATTCAGCTGTATAGGTAACATTGGAAAATTGAACTTGAAGCTTCTACATGAGTACAATCTTAAGTGCTTGCTGATGCAGATTTGTCGGTATCTATTCTGTGAAAATATCTGATAGGACATGGTTTGAAGGTGTCATCATTGATGAATGATGATACATGCACTTATTGTTGATGTATGCAATAATTATAGTGTAACAATAAATAATTTAGAAGGCGAACGCTTTAATTAAATATATGGATTGTACTTTAGAACTTTGCATGGAAATTGAAACACGAGGCTTGATTTATGTGCCTTAAAGGAAAGCAAACTCCTTTATATATATATATATATATGTATGTATGTATATTCGTATACATATGTATTTGTATATAGTATTTTGCTAATATGTGATACTATATAATACACATGCAACTTCCAGCTCCAGAGCAATATCACATATTTTGAAGTTTAGTGAGTTATGGGTTTTGATGTTTTCTATTGTTGAATCATTTGCCATGCATCACAGGTTGCAAAAACTGTGCCAATGTAGCTCCAGATGTATTTGCAATTGAGGAAGATTTTGGAAGAGCCAGAGTATACAAACAATGTGGCAAGTGTGAATTAGTTGACCAGGCAGTTGAGAGTTGGTATGCCCTGCTTTATATGCAAAACTATAAATTTACCAATTATCTAGTGATTGATACTGAGTCTCCACATATCATTTTTACATTTATGTTGGAAGAACTCCTTAACAATTAGAAGTGCTATTATCCTACTTGATACTGCCAAAATAATGCTGTAATTCAAAATTTGGATGAGATCCATGATCCTCTCCTGCAGGAACCCACTACTTCCATCATGTCTTGGCTCTAGGAGTTTCAACGTATATAATCTGTCCTTTGTCTTCATACATGATAGTATGGGATCTCTTGTTTATGTGAATATTCCATAGCATTTGCATTCCAAGCAAGTTTTTCTTTCCTTGATCTTGAATTTCTAGTCACCTGGTGGCCCTGAAATCAGGTGTGCTGGGTTTTCTGGTCAAACGGTTGAGTGAGTCCATTTTCATTCAAGCAGTAGTCAAGGAAGTTGTTAACTCAATTTTGAATTGTTTGAGACCTTATTTTCCAATAAGTTTTTATTTTCAAAATATTATTAGATGCATGTGAGTAAGTTTGACTATCTTTTTAAACATGAAAAGAAGCAAGTATCAAGCATTGCTAATATTATGTTAATATCTGTATCTATGTACTGTAAAATATCTGCTTGCATTAACGTTATTAGTTTCTATTGGATTTGCTTATAGGCAATTACTGATGCAGATTGCTTACCAAATGCAGAGCATCTTATATTTTTCTTGCCTTCATGCTAGTTACATCATTATTTAGATGATATTGACTCTCTTTGATCATTATTTGAGAGGTTCCTTCTCTTTTGCAGCCCAGTTGACTGCATCCATTGGATATCTGCTGCACAGCTTTCTCTGCTCGAGGATGAGATGCGGAGGGTAGAAAGAGTAAATGTGAGTTCATGCAATCTAGGATCCCATCTTCCTGTGATGTGGTCCATAGTCTTGTATGGTAAAGGATGGTTTCTCTGGAGATCAGCTAACTTTAGTTGAATACAAAAATAGGTATCTTTAATGGGAAGAACGATCTTGAGATACTATGCTCTTCTTGTTAGTTTCATGGTTAGTTCAGAGACATAAATTAATGAGAATTAAAATGTAAAAATTAAACAGGATGCTTTGCCCTTCTCCTATTGGCATGAACGTGAAGAAGCTCTGTATGATTACTCTACTGAGGCAACTTTTTGCCAAATACTTTGCCAGGAGTTCCATATGGGCAATAGGCTTTTACTTAAGGAGATGATCACCTTGCAAATGTGCAACTTTGACGACTTCCTTCTTTTCTTTCTGTCTACTGTTTTTCTGCTGCTTCTTCCTTCCTTCCTTCCAGCTGAACTTTGGTTGTCTTGGATGATAGGTGGCCTTGATGCTTTCAGGAATGGGAGCATCCTCAGATGTATTTCGAATGGTAAGAATATCGACATGCATGTGATTTTATGCTCATCACTGGTTTTGGGAATTTTGAGATGTCCCATGAAAATTTCATCAGACACTCCCCTTAAATATTCTTGGCAAGGAAAATTCTCACCTGTCAAACATGCACAATATTAGAACCATGTCCTGACTGTGAGTGCTGTGACCATCGAAACCTTAAACCTTATTTGTTCAGTTTAGAAAGTCCAAACTAACCAGGGTTAAAGCTGCATCTGACATATTTTTCAGAGAAGGTTTTTGTTTTTTGGGGCTTCCAACATTCTATCTTTAGAAACTGGATAGTACACAAATTGATCCTTATTGAACATTATGGCAGGCAAGTTCACGTTGGGAAAAGAGGCAGGCAAAAGTTCTGGTATGGACTTAAAAACTTGCCTTTCTTTTGGAGTAATACTACATGCATTTGCATGTCATTTCACTTTGTATTTTCTATGGACACATTACCCAAATAATTGGCAAAACAATTTCTTAGAAACAGCAATGAGGACTGAAAAATCATATATTCTGTTTCTCATATCACATGGATTTAAGAGCTTTAATTTTGGGCATTTAGATGGATTTTGGCCTCTTGATCTGTCGAGTTCCTATGGTATACAACGGCCTGTCTTTACTCTATGGAGGTGTAGAGAAGACCCTGATAGCATGACAGAATTAGACAATGGGAATCTAGGCTAGTCCTCATAAAAGGATAATAACCCAAGCCAAATAGTGTAGTTGATCATGCAACAGGGAAAACCTATTTACAAGTTAATCTAGCAGCCATCTAAACATGGAGTGCACTGCAAATATGAACCTTGGCAGAAAGAGATCTTAATGTTAGATTGCTCAATTAGCTTTGCTTATATAGGATTATTATCCCATTTGGTATGGAAAAGATAAATGGAATAATAGCTATCATCATTGGTTTAATCGTTAAATTGACATATGATAAATGTGAATGTAATATGAATTCTGTGGCTAACTGTCAGTTTATTTGGATGCTAAACTACATCTCTTTGCTTTAAATATCTAAGAATCTGTTCAAAAATTGCAGTAAATATTCAGTGTTATTGGAATGGAAGGTTTCTAAGGTTAATTTTGTTACATGAATTGCCTCGATGATTAGATTCCTTATATTGAGTTTGACCTTTGTCTTTCCTCATTTCATAAAGGATGTCAACTTAGTGATATTAGAACCCTAGGTTCTTGATGTAGTCTTATCTCATTAATTGCCTCCTATGAATAGATTCCATATCATGAGTTTGAGCTAAATGTGCCGTTCCTCATATCATAAGGGGGTTTCTCATTAAATTAGCTTTCAGATACATTAACAAGTATGAGGCCTTCATTTATTTTGCTATAACTAGAGCGATTATTTTGAAGACTTTGCCAATACTGCAAAAAACTATTCACTTAAAGGATATGGATCTTGGGATGAAAATGAGAAATGTACCACAAATTTGTTGAATGCTCCCCTATCTTGAAAGGCATGGATTCATTGTAGGATTATGGATGAAAGTCGCATGCTAGTGATATTCCTATCTGTCATACAATCAAGAATAATAATCTTCAAGAATGATTTAGCTACTTAAACATTGTGACTGCTAATATGAGCTCTATAGTTGCTATATACTTGCTGATGAACCATTCTAAATGTGGAGGCTTATCCATTAATTAGAGAAACCGACAGATTAAATTCTCTGGACTTTTTCATGCAGGAGCAAGCTAAAATAAGAATGATGAATCAGAAGGATTCTGATAAAACAGATTCATACTGGAGCAATTTTTGGAGCAAACCTAAAGACTACCGAAGTTCAGGTGAGAAGCATCATTTTTTGTATTATAAATCCTCTAAACCTAAGTTTTTTACTCCAATGATCCATTACGCTTTTGAAAATGTACTTTCAATTCCATATCATCTTATATGGTTCCTAAATTTCATTGTCAACCCAGGAGAGTGTTCATAATAATATGCTTATGCTTTTAAATTTATTATATGAAAGAGGGTTTGGATTGCTGCTGTCTCCTCATCATACTACTGCTGTCCTCTCATAGGATGGTATGGGTTTTAATTACCCTTCCTCATCATAATCTCTGGAAATAAATATACATTATCATGTTAAAAAAAAAAAGAAAAAGTAATCATCAGCACCAAATGTATTCAATGCATAGATGGAGGTGGACTTGAAATGTTTGTCAGGGTTTCTGATTCGATATAAGGTATTTTCTTCATTCTTCTTCGTGTGTAATAGCATGTGCTTAATTTGCACTGTGGAGCTACGGGCAGATGACCATGATCCATGCAATTATGGGTGTTGAAAAATCATGCCTATTATTAGATACCATATGAGGGGCTCTGCTCATATCGTGTGGTGTCGTGGTTATGCAACTTTACTGCTGTTGTCTGTTGAGGTCATATTGCCAACATTGCACAATGGAAAATTGATCCTGGATACTGATAGCGCAAAAAGTGATTATGCTTTCTATATCTTTGCAGAGGAAGAGATTGAAGAGAGAGCAAAAAGAGCCGCAGCTGCTGCTCGAAGATGGAGAGAATACTCAAGGAAGGGCGTTGACAAGCCTCCCACTTTTAAGCTACCAGAGGCTGTGTCCAACAAAGAGTAAAGATCTTGTAGATAATCTTGGTCTCGTTAGTATCAGCACCTTAATGTAATTACTTAGTATATAGGTGGTCACTGATTCATGTAATGCCTACGGTTATATTCCCTTCATACCCAGGTTCTACACAAGTAATTATGTCTATCATAGAGATTCTTGAAGTGTAAGTAAACATTGATTGGACATTGGACTCTTGCTTATAATTAAATAAAATTGGAAGAACCATTACATAGAATTTAATCTTTTCCTATCATGATATGAAAATAGCAGCTATAGCATGATCATTTGGATTATGACCAATTCCACGACATTATGGCATGACGTGATGCCGGTGCAATGCATTCGGTTGACTCCTTGATCATTTATATAGGTTTCTTTTTTCTCAGATATTGAAATCGATCTGTCCAGGATAAGTTTTATGTTGGTACTTATAGAAGTGTTAGCGAACTTGGTAATTGTGCTAGAAAATTATTTTCATATTCGTGGTTGGTATCAAGATATATGAAGTTACAGGTCCGGATCCTCTTAATTTTTTTTCTTTTAATTTCCCTTAATTTACATATTAATAGTTGAGATTAGTTCATGACATCATTTTCATATCTTAAAAGATAAATTAAAATGAAGAGAAATCCAGTGAAAGTAGGTTGAGAGGAGTCTTGCTAACCATAATAGTTGAGCTAAATTGCTAGAATTATTTGAATACTTGGTCAAACTTAGTCTAGCAATGGTTGTATCGGCACCTTGATGCATTCACTTTTTAAGCTCTCTCGTATGCACGCTATGATTACATGTATCAAAGAGATTTGTGGAGGTGTAGGTGATATTGATTCTACATTTAAATGATTGATAATTTAGAAAATTGGAAAAATCCATATTTATTTATTTATTGATTGGACATTCAATATAAGGTGTAAGGCGTAAGTAATGAGTTTGTTGTGTAATTAACCTCTCTTTTCTCCTTATTTATTTACTGTCCCTACAATTCAATTCGATTCAGTTTCAACACTTATGTGCCAATCCTTCTTTTACTACAAGCTAACTAGTACATACCAAGGTGAAAAAGAGAATAGAGAATGTCAAATTGATGATAACTTATATGATTAAGAGAGCTTCTTTTGTCCTAATATAAAGAGTAAATCTCTTCGTTATTATCTCAATTTTACCTATTTTTACAATTAACTAGTTAAAGTTTAAAATATCAATTTGTCATTTAAATTTTTATTCATTTTTACATTTAACTAGAAGTTTAAAAATACTAATTTGGTATATGATCTCTGCTCATTTTATAACTAACTATCCGAAGTTTGTCTATTTTTCTAATTAATTACTTAAACTTTACCTAATTTTTAATTAATTACCTAATTTAGTATTATAAATGACCTTGAAATGTTGTTTATGTAGATAACTGTAAAAAATGAGTAATATTTAGGCGTTAAATATGATGTTCACCTTCATAAAAATTCATCTTTCTTGTTGGGAAAAAAAAAAAAATCGTCTCTTTGTCTTTCTGCTCTGAATCTGATGGCTGGTTGGTGGGATATTGAGAAATGAAGACATGTTGTTGACAACAACTACATTTGAAATCTGGTGATAATGAGATGGGCAGGATGTCCAATACCATACCAGAACGTGGGTCATTTATTATGGCCCTCACGGTAGCCACGAAACCAAGTCTATGGGCACGCCATGATAGATATGCAGATGCAGAGTTAGGTCGTGTATTTACTAACTCATTAATGGCTATCGTCGAAATATCGTGGTCACTGCTTCTCGCACCAATAAATTGCTGCTTCTTAAGAAGATTTTTAAGAAGACTAAATCTAAACCGAATGATTGAGTGTTGAAATTGAAATCGAATTACCCATAACATTATGTTTGTGACGAAGGAAAAATAATTGAAAGGAAAAAAAATCAGGGGAAAAAATAAGAAGGAAAATTGTTGTTTAGAAAAGAAGAGAATAGAAAGGAACCATTATGGATAGAAAGTTGATAAAATGTATTTTTTAAACTTATTAAATTATTCTTAAATTTTCAAAATGTACTTTTTGTATATGGTTAGTTAAGTAAAATCTTAAATTTTTCGTCCTAATTCTCTCCGAGGGAATGAATTTTTGTGGGACTCATTGAAAAATTTTCAAAAAACATTCATTTCTTTCTTGTTTTTCAGAACAAAGAAAGGGAATTTCTTTACCTCTATCTAAACATAGTGTAAGAGACTTGCACTTAAATTTACCGTCCTAACATGCTTCTTATTTGCTAGAATTAAAAATAGGATGCCAGTAAGTGTTTCTAGTACACTTTTCAATGGGATAAAATAAGAGATTTTGTATTTTTTGGTATATTTGTTTCTTCATGAAATGTGTAATCAATCATAAAAGATATGATGGTTTCTTTTTGAATAATTAATCAGTGTTTTGAAATACTTTTATCATCCATTGCATTATAACCAAGTTGGAGGGTTATAGTCCATTGATTTGACCCCTTCTTTTAGTGGTAATTGTCGTCTTAGGGTATTTGCTAATAATAATTGAGTTTTACGCATAGTAAGCTTACAAAACAAAACACTGTGAGAAAGTATCGAGATGTTATCTGGTGTGGCCATTCCGATACTTAAATCAATGGTGAATCTTTGAAAAGTAAAGGATGTTTGCAAGTAATAGGCAAACTCTGTACGCAAAGTGTAAACAATTTTACCATTGGGCAGTGAAATGGTATTTTATAGTAGAGTGACACTGGCACTGACAATAACAATTAGAGGACACTTAGTAGGAGAGATCTTCTCTCCCAAGTATTAGAGAGATTATCTCTTTTGTCAGTACAAGAGAGTGGGGTCGTGCTATTAGATGTGTCTCACATATACTGAAAATGGGTGTTGACTTGGTCTCTCATCTTTATCTTATGACTTTTAGCCGAGCTAGGGTGGTAAGCCTTGAAAGACAAAGCACGTCAAATTTGTATGGACTTGAGGAGTCCACATCCAAAGAGCCTTGTCAACACTTGCCTCCTTCCCCCTGTTGCAGTCTCATTGCTGAAGCGAAGGCAAAGAGAGGGAATATATAGGCTACTTAGGCGTGTTATCGATTCGATCGAAGGGGAGCTTGAGTTAGTGCTACCATGTCATGTGGTAAGGAGATGGTGATGTCTGAGGTAGTGAATACCTAGGCCACAAATGCCTAATGTAGGAAGAGCCAAAGTGTTAGCAACTATCCCAAAGCAAAGTGCTGATGACCAGAGCAGGACAGAGTCTTGGTTAAGGTGTTAGAGCAGGACGCCTTTGCATCACAGTGGGTAAGCGATTGAAGGCTTTAAGTAAGTCTAGCTGAATAGCACTCATCATGGACCAAGCAGGTGCAATTACACCATACCTTTATCGTGTTAATCGGGTGGAAGTTAGAGGGACCCTAAGGAAGCTTCTTATGGAAGAAACCTTTTCAAATTTTGATTTTAGTGTTCTTATTTTTTACACATTTAATGTGATGTGATAGGTGTCCCATCATAGCAAATTAGCATGTAACCACATGCATTTTGCCTTTTAAAGATAGCCGTCCGATCAAAACTTATTCCACGTGTCTACTCCGTAACATTCCAAAGGATTTGTGTTTATACAAATCTCGATAACCGGCTATACGGTTTCCTAGACACTTGGCTTATAAGTAGTATAATAACGACGAGGGATTACGTTTCTACAATCTCTTTGTTCTGTTATTGTGAATTTTACTCTCTTGCATTAAAAACTTTCTTCAAAAGCTTTCCAATCTCCATTCTTCTTCATCACCTCATGCGACCATGTCAGCTAACACAGGTGAGGTGGGTTTTGACTCGTCACGACACAATGTTTCTGACTCCGAATCAACAAGGAGTGATGCCCCCCAAGCAGGAGAGGACGAAGTATTGCTGTTGGTACAACTTGACGAGCTTACTAGGATGGTTGTAGAGGTGTTGGATAGGGTTAAGCTTCTCAACGCCATTCCGAAAGATTTATATGCATATGCCTCCTTACCTTCGTCTTAGGGATTTGTTCAATATGCTTAGAGTGGGCAAGGAGCCTAATAGCTGGGTGAGTAAGAGCAGACCCTCTACTCCCAATTGGATCCTGGGTAACTTTGTTTTTAAGGCCAGCCTTGGGTAGTAGATACGGTTACCAAGTAGGGATGAACGAGTGGCCCTTTTAGCAGGGAGGCGCTTCGCGGTGTTTGTGAAGTGTCTAGAGTTTTGGTAGTACCTCTCTCTAAGTTGCTTTGAGAGAGAATTCTTCAACCACTACTGGTGTAGTCTGGTACAAGTCCCTCTTAATGGGTGAAAAGTGTTAAAGGCTTTCTAAGCGCTTTGTGAGTACCTGGTGATAAAGGTTACACCTGAGCTTTTTAGTTACTTTTACATGTTGAAGAGCATCGAGGGGGTTGGCTGTACCTTTAACCATGGTTAAGAAAGAAGTTGTTCTGTGGACTCATGGATTTAGTGAAGGGTTGGTAAGATGAGTACGTGGTGGTTAAATTGCTTGAGGAGGTAAACTTTAAGACGCAATTGACTAAGATGGTCTAAAAAGGGGGTCAAAAGGGGCTTGGTCTTAGTAATATAGAGGCCACACAGGAGATTTAGGCCTTCATGGCCCTTAGACATGGCCAAGAGATAAATGCTATGGAGACCGTAGAGAGATACTTTCGGTATTTAATTTTTGAGCTCTTCCCCAGTGTAAAGAAAGTTGTGATAAAGAAATGGGGGAAAGGTACATGTTCGTTCTTTTTGCGAACGAATTTGTTAGTTGTGATAGTATAAGGATGCTTCATTCGACACCTTTTTAAAATAGGGGATCTTCCTTGTCCATGCCATTTTACGTTAAAGTTGGCAAATGGTAGTAGTTGTCTCTTTTGTTTTCGTCCCATTCTCTCTTTTTTTTTCTCATTGCTTCAGTCTATTTTCGCAGGTAAAAATTTGGCCAAGAGAGTTTGTTGTCCCTTTGTAGACGAGCTGATGAGCTATTGACAGGTAAGAGCCAAGGTACCTAAGTCAAAAGGTAAAGCCGTATGGACTAAGTTAAGGGCTAGCGAGACCAGTAGGGCACGACCGATGGCTCTTTCTTAGCGAATTGTCATTGGTATCTAGGATGAGCTATTGGATGTGGAGCTTTGCGTCTAGCTCTTCTAGCCCTTGTCTTTGTCTCAATTGCTAAGACCATTTTCGTAAGGGATAAAGGCATTGACACCGAGGAGCTGAATATTTAGTTACTAACCCCTCCAGGGGTGAGGGAAGAAGAGATGGTTGAGGCTGTCGCCTTGCCTAATGTGGTAGGATAAAAGAGAAAAGCCTCTAAAATAGCTAGGGAGGCAAGGCCCGGGCCGAAGAAGCAGAGGCCCTTAGCGAGGGTACCTTTAAGATGTACATCTTGGGCAAAGTGGCCAATGGATTATCCTTTTAATTGTATAGGTGAATTTGGGGACAAGTTTTTTTTATGTCCTTAACAAGTTCAGGTACTTGGGATTAGCGAGGTACTCGAGTTCAAGACGAAGAGGGTCAAGGGGAAGCTCTTGAGGCCAAAGTGAGAGGTTTAGCTAATGACTTTACATTATGGCACTAGACTCTTAGTTACTAGGCCTTGTTGAGATATTACACCCTTAGTGACTTGGTTGTACTTGAGGGACTATTCATAGTAGTTAGAGGTGACCCCATGGAGATGGCGGGCCATTTGAGCACGCTCACGTAGCAGGTAAGCCTTCACTCCTTTACCTTAATGTGCTTCATCCCTTTCATTAAACTAACCTCAACTAGTGTTTCGTTGCAATACCATGGCCAAGTGTTACTTCAATTAAGCAAATATGATGTCGCCCGAAAAGAGGTAGAGGGTTTATGAGAGACACTATGCAAGGCTAAGAAGGACCTGTGAGAGGAAGTGTTCTCTATTGATAAATATTTGAAAAATTCACCAAGGCTAATAGGTACCTGTACTACTCTTATGTGCAGGTGACTGGGCTTAAAGGATGATTGAGAGATGTAAAGCAAGAAAGAGGTACTATCGAGAAGGCTGATGACTGTCACGCCCCGAAGCGGCAGAGTCGTAACAGCCCCGCCGTGTAAACCATCCTAAAATAGAAGTTGACTTTACAATCGCTATCTTAGATCTAATCTACATAAGGCATCCACGACTAACCCACTTTGAAGTAAACGGTTTGTTATTTAAATAAATCATTTACCTAAGAAAGTGAGGAAATTTATATATATTCACTATAATTCAGTTATTACATTATTCAGAAATGAAAAGTAATAACATATGTATGAATTCTTCAATGTTTTTCCTCACTCTCCAGGATCCAGTAGTTGCTAGCTTCAGAGTAGTTGTTTGCCGCTTTTTAGCCAGCACCTGCACGACGTCTATAGGGATGTGAGCAACTACAGCTCAGTAAGTTAGGATGGAGGACTTAAAACTATACCATAAACACAATAAGGTTCTCAATCAACTTATTAGGTGCAATGCATGTGCAAGCAAATGCCATCGCACGACGTTGTTCGGCCCGTCGTGAGATTAGAGAAATTGCGCCCGCTCTAATCCGGGTTGAGGAGTTACCGTTAATGCAATAGCTCACGACTAAACCTAGGCTTGTGCAATGGAGACTTCGCTCCTCCCGCGACTACCTTCGAAACACTAACTTCACCTTCGCCGCGACCTCCTCTCCTGTCACTTAGTTTGGCTAAGGATGAAGAAGGGACCAATTGCAATCCCGTGCTATCCCTTTCGAAGGGGTCGGTATTTGGTTGGAGAGTCCTAAGTTCCCCTAACGGGTTACCATGCATGTCCGATTATGATTACTGGTCGTACATTTGATTAAGTCCAGTTTAAGGTGATCAATCATTTCATACAATACATGCCAGAGCAACAAACAGAATCATGGCATCACCCATAATCAAGCACATGCACACATCTAGCTATCCAACAAGCACAACCAAGCATAATCGCAAGCCTCCAAAATACAGCATTGTATTAATCCCAACTTACCTCGACTTCTCGCTCACTCAATTGAGGTCTGACTTGCTCAGGTCATTGCCGACCATCCCTATAACACAAACGTGGTTTCAGTTTTTATATAATGATTATAGGTTCATTTTCTCCTATAACGCTTATTGTTATGTTTTGTTTAGGGTTTAATATACCTAATTATCTAGGTCTTAAGCCTTTTACAATTATTTTAGGTTTAGGGTTAGGTATGGGTTCCGCATCAATTTTTTTAAATTAGGTTCTAGTTCGATTTTTAAGTCTTAGATATGCTCGAATCCTAATGTGAAATTAATCACATTAAGCCCGAGTATTCAAATATCCTATTGGGTCTTAATTTAGTATTCTAAGCTATTTGGTACACGCTAGTCCTAATTAGAGTATCGAATTTATCCCCGATGTGAGAAAATTTTACATTTTTATACAATTACCTGAAATTAAATCTTCATTCAGATTTAGTATTATTCTGATTTTTATTCTAATATTATTTAAATAACCCTAATTTTTTAGATTTATTAATTTTCAATTCCACATATTACTAATTTCTTACAATAATTACCTAATTTCCCAAATTAACTATACTTAATATTTCAAAGGCTAGGATTAGGGTTTTACATCAGAGATTAACATCCCTAAACATCTAATTACTAACTAAATCAGTAATTAGTATCTTAATCACCTAATTAACCCAAAATTACTCAATTTATGCCTCATTTTAAGGCCTACAAATTATCCAAAATTTTAGAAAATTAATTTTTGAAAACAGACTTCATAGCACTGTTCTATATCATCTGATTGGTATATACAAAAATTTTGGGTTCAAAACTACACTCCTAAGGTCATTTATTTCTAAACCGAAATATGCTCGGTTTTACACGATTTCTTAAGGACCCTATATCATGAGACATATTTTCATAAAAATAATATTTTTCCTAAAAACTACATACAAAAATATTTTAGAATAACAAGTTTCATAGTTTTCTAAGAATATTTACTATTTTTTTTCAAAATTACACAAAATCGGACTGGAAATCAAATTCACTGATTTGGGTGGCTTCGGCTACTGTCGGTGGCCATGGGTGTATCGGCCCACCTGGGCATTGCCACCACCGTGTGGTGGTGGTGGCCGTCTACTCCCAGCTGCCCGTCGGATCTGGGTTTTCCTTTGTGGCCCTAACTGCACAGTTTACCTTTTTTTTTTTTCTTTGGTTTTTCTCTCAATTTTCGAATCTCCCTAATTTTCTCTGATTTTTAATTGTCCAAATGAGCTTCTTAATTTTTCTTGCTATTTATATAGCTTTAGTGTAATTATTGTGCATTAAATTGGACAAAACAATTGCCTTATCCCTTAATTTTTGGCTTTTGTGTTGTCTTAATTTAATTGGCCGATTTTTTTCTTATTTTTACCAGCTGCCACGACCTATATCTGGATCATTCTTTATTTTTCCTGATTTTTCTTTATTTTTTCTTAATTAATTATGAATTTTCTTTAATTATTTAGTATGATTTTAGCATATTACGAGTATTTTAAGTAATTACGCGTGTTTCTACATACATGTAAATTCATATATAGTCCAAATAAATATTCCTAAATATTATTTAGATTATTTAATGATTTATAGTATACATATAATTTATCTCGAGCGATTCGTTAATTATTAGAATGCATTTTACGCATTTTCGATAAATAACGAATTATATACTTAAAATTTGGAATTTTTATATTCTTTTATTTTATTGCTTATTTTCTTAAATTTAAACTTACGGGATCATTTTTTTAATATTTCTAGTTTTACTTTATAATTTAGGCTCGATCGAGTCTTTCAATCGATCGAAATCTTAAATTGCTAGTTTTGGGGATTACAATGACTTAAAGGCTTAGCTTGAAGGTGAGTAGAGGACTAAGGCTTACCTTTCTCAGAGTTTAGATGAGGAGAGGGAGGTTAAGGCCCAACTTGAAAGGAAAACGTCGAGCTTAAGGCATAGCTCACTAGGCTATAAATCGTGTTGGCAATGAAGGTGTTTGAGTGGGAAAGTATCAAAGCCACTTCGTTGGAGCTGCCCGGTTTGAAGGTGGGGTTAGAGGAGCAGGTTTAGGAGCTATAGGAAAGGGTTTCAGAGATGAAGGAAATCATCTCTAAGATGAAGAGTAGAGAGGTCCATAGCGACGTTACTGTGAAGAAGGCCATAGTCGATTATCGGATAACGGATGAGCGGTTGGATGAGCTGGAACTTGTCTATCGATTGCACCCTCTATATAAGGAGACAGGTATTCTCCCATCATTCGGGTCATGACTTGAGCTTCCTGGATTACTTAGACTTCCCCACCTTTAAGAAGAAGAGAGAGGCTAAAATGCGAGAGAGGTAGGTTACTTAAGTAGCCTGCAATGTTTAAGGTGCCCCTTCTGTTGTTGAGGTCGGGGAAGGTGCTTCTACATCCACTTTTACACCAGCAGCTGTAAGCTCTAAAGCTAAGCCAAGTGACTGTAGGATTGAACTTAGAACACAAGGTTTCGGACGATCGGTTAAAAGATTCGATCAAACCCAAATTATAAACTATAGAGAAAAATATTAGTAAAAATGAACCCGTAAACTTGAATTTAAGAAAAGAAGTAATAAAATAGGAGATTATAAAATTTTCAAATTTTAAGTATAATAAGTACTAATTACCGAAAAGGCGAAAAGTATAATTTAATAACTAATAAATTACTAAAGATAGATTATATGTATACTAAAAATTTTAGAATGACCAAAATAATAATTAGGAATGTTCACATGTACCTTACATGTATTTACGTGTAGATAAAAATACGCGAAATTACTTAAATTAGCCAAAAACTAAGTAGATAATTAAAGAAAATTATAAATTAATTATGGAAAAAATAAAAAAAAAATCAAAAGAGGCTAGAATAATCCAAATCAGGTCGTGGCAAGTCAAGATCTATAAAAGAAAAATTAACCAATTAAAATTAGACGACACAAAAGCCAAAAATCAAGGAAATTGGGCAAAGTCATATCTAATCAATGCATAATAATTACAAAAAATTGTCTATAAATAGGGGAAAAATTTTTAGAACTCATTTGGACAGTTTAGAATTTGAGAAAAATAGGAAACCTAAAAAAATCGAGAGAAAATCTAGAAAAAAGAAAAGAAAAGAAAATGAAACTATGCAGATTTGAGTAGTGAGAGAAACCCACACATTACCACCACTTGGGACCGAGCCACCACCACCACACCACTCTAGCCTCATCGTCTAGGCTGACCGACAGCCTTAGACCGGGTTTAGACGATTAAAAAGCTTCGGACCGGTTAGTCTCTTAAATTTCCCGATTTTGAATAATTTTGTAAAATTAGTTATTTTGCTTAGAAAATTATGAAACTTGTTATTCTGAGGTTTGTATGTAGATTTAGGGAAAAATAGTGATTTAGTTTCATTATGTCTGAAAATATAGGATTCTTAACAAATTGTTCAAAACCGAGCATGATTAGAACGGAAAATAAATAGGCTTAGGAGTGTAGTTTGAAGCTCAATTTTTTTTCTATAAGATGCTCATGTGATATAGAACAGTGCTATGCAGCCATTTTTTTAAAGTTAATTTTCAAAATTTTTAAGTTAATTTTTAGCCCTAAAATGATGGAAAAATTGGGTGATTTGGGGTTAATTAGGTGATTAAGATATTAATTACTGATTTAGATAATAATTAGATGTTTAGGGATGTTAATCTCTGATGTGGAACCCTAATCCTAGCCTTTGGAGTATTAAGTATAGTTAATTTAGGAAATTAGGTAATTAATATAAGAAATTAGTAATATGTGAAATTGTAAATTAATAAATCTAAACAATTAGAGTTATTTAGATAATATTATAATAGAAATCAGAAAAATAATAAATTTGAAATAACATTTAATTTTAAGTAAATGTCTCAAAATGTAAGATTTTCACACATTAGGAATAAATCCGATATCTGAATTAGGGTTAGTGTGTATCGACTAGTTTATAATACTACATTAAGACCCAAGAGGATATTTGGATACTCGAGCTTAATGTGATTAATTTCATATTAGGATTCGAGCATATTTAAGACTTAGGAATCAAAATTTAAAATCTAATTTAGGATTTGAACCCCGAAATAGGGTACAATGAATCATTAGGACGTAATAGGTATACACAAAAAAATGAGTTAAAATATAACTTAAAATATGAATCCATAAATTATAAGTACTAAAAAGACCTATTTGTATTATAGGATACCCAGCATCAACTTGTGATTAAGGGATCGAGCGATCAAGCGATCGAGCAATTCCAAGTAAGTTGGGTTATTGCTTAATGTAATAGAGTACTAGTTTTATGGTACTTGGAGACTTAGGCTTGTATATGATTGTGATTGTAAGTAGTTTACGCATGTGTTTGATATATCTAAATTCGTGCTGAATTTGTGATGTGAGTGATTTTGTGACTGATTGAATTTGTATGAAATTGTTTGAACACTCTAAATGAAATTTAATTTTATTCGACCTTAATAACCGAAAATGTCATGCATTGCAACCCGTTAGGGGATTATAGGATTCTCCAACCAAATATCGACCCCTTCGAAAGGGATAGCGCGGGATTGCAAAATGGTCCCTTCTTCATCCTTAGTTAAACTAAGTGACAGGAGAGGAGGTCGTGGCGAGGGTGAAGTCAATAGTTCGAAGGTAGTCGTGGCAGGAGCGAGGTCTCCATTGCACAAGCCTGGGTTTGGTTGTGAGCTGCTGCATAACATGGAAACTCCTTAACCTGGATTGGAACGGGTGAAATTTCTCTGATTTCACAACGGATTGGACTACGTTATGCGATGACACTTGATTGTTGCATTGCATGAAAATAATTACTTGATAACCTTGTTTGTGTTTGTATGCATTCATGAGTCTTCAATTCAACTTACTGAGCTGTGGTTGCTCATACCTTTATAGATCCTTTTGCAGGTTCTGATTTCTGAACATTTCAAGTACTATGCTGCCCCACAATTACCTAGAGGTTAGTTCGTTTGAAGCCAGGGGTGTGAAGATGAAGTTACTTAGTATAATGTATAACTAGAGTGACCAATAAAATATTTATTTATTAAAATCAAAATTCTAAATTCTATAATATTTATTAATATTTAATTCTTTTAATTCTATAATATTTATTAATATTTTATTTTAGAATATTTATTAAAAGACTGATAGTTATTATGTAATCTAGTGAACTGTTGTGTTTATGTAAAACTTCCTGGGAAGCTTTGTAGACTTATATATAATTATACATGTTTATTAGAAATTTGTACTATTTATCATAATTGTAGTTTAATTGTAAATCGGACTGTTTGTTTCAAAGCGAGGTGTCGTCGACGCCTTGTGTAGATCATGTCTATGGTAGGCACTGTGAGGCCAGTTACTATCATAGAATGGTTTACACGGCGAGACTGTTGCGACTCTGCGATTTCGGGGCGTAACAGCAGCTCGGCAAGAGGCCACCTTAGAGGATACTTCTTAGGGTGATTAAGAGCCAGGAGGTCCTCTTGATGACTTATGTGAGAAACTTTCGGCCCCCACTTCAACCTAGACCTAACCTCTTCAGGGGTAGCTGCGGATCAACGCTCTGAGTAGATTGAAGCTTTAGACTTTTTAGAGTTGTCGGAGTTAGTTAATCCTAGTCAATAGTTTTGTAGTTCCTCTTTTGTAATCCAAGTTGGAATGTTGGCCTTGACCTTGGAATTTGGAAAGTTATAAATGAAATTCAAATTCATGAATGTCCCATATTCTATACCTTCGGACTTTCTCTCTCTGTATTTTTTTTTTTGGTTACTTTTTGTTATTATTTCATATGGGAGTTCCTATGTGTAAGGGGAGTTTCCTCTTACCGAGGTTATCTGAGGAGGTTAGGTCGGTGGTATTTTGGCCTACCGTAAAAGAGGGAGTTCTTTTATACAAGGGATGTTTTCCCTTACCGAGGTTACTTAAGGGGGGTTAGGTCAGTAGCATGCTAACTTGCTCAAAAAGTGGGAGTTCCTCTATGCAAGGTGTGTTTCCCCTTGTCGAGGTTACCTAAAGGGGGTTAGGTCAGTGGCGTTTCAGCTTAGCAAAAAAAATGGGAGTTCCTTTGTGTAAAGAGTGTTTTCTCTTACTAAGGTCACCCGACGAGGGTCAGGTAGGTAGCATTTTAACTTACCCGAAAAGAAGGTTTGATTTCCCTTTTTATAGGCTGGGACAACAAGAGGAGAAGGAAAGATTAGTTGGCAACAATTATGAAATGTAACTTTCATTCATCACTTACATGGAATTTACTAGCATGCTAATTGAAATAAAGTCTAAGATTATCAGTGTTCCATGTACGCGGAATGAGCTCGCCGTCTAATTTTTCTAATCTGTATGCACCTTTGCCTAAGCTTTCCCTTACTTTGACTGGATCTTCCCAATTGGGGGCTAGCTTACCTTGCCCTTCTTATGAGCCAGTGGCTTTTAACTTCCGACAAACCAAATCATCGAGTTTGAATTTGTTGTGTTTGACCTTCTGATCATAGTACCGAGTGGTTCGGTGTTGGTATGTAGTTACTCAAGTTGCAGTGAGGTATTAGATCTCTTCGATAATATCGATGCTAGCTTGCAATAGGAACTCGTTAAGGGTAGCGTTGAAGCTTTGAGTCCAGAGGTTGGGGAGTTCAAGTTCAATGGGGAAGACTGCTTCAGATTTGAATGCCAGGTGAAAGGGCGTTTTACCAGTAGAAGTTTAGCGAGTAATAACTACACTAATGGATTACATAGTAATAATAGAATAGAGAATATTTCTATAATCAGAAATGTTTGACCTTTAATTGGGTCATGCTAAATTATTTTATCTTTTCTTTTCAAATTATAAAAATAAAATTTTTATTAAATTATAAAATTATTATGCATAGAATAAAAAACCATATATGAAGTAACTTCAATAAATATATTGGAGTTAGTTGTAGTATAAAAATGAGATAGTAGAAATAGAGAGAAGGTAACCAAAAATAAGAACAAGATAATAGACATACGAACGAATAGTTTTAGGGTTTTATTATGAGTTAGGTTTTTGTTGTTATTTTCTTTAAGGTTAAAAAATACAATGGTATTATATTTTTATTTATTAGTATTATTTAATTAATATTATAAGGTGAATACATAGTACTTTGAAATTTGTACCCTAAATACTTTAGAATACAAGTTTTATGGTAAGTACAAAATATCCTAATGTAATACCTATACCCTATCTTAAACAGGTTTCGAAAAATTATTATTTGTAACCTACCTTATGACCCTTTTTACCCACTTAAAACCTTCCCAGCTGAGTAGAATCCAGATTGGTACCTTATATGATGGGGTTATTCGCTTACACTTATCATTAATTATTGGATGTTATAATTAGTTTAAAAGTTAAATAAGTAATTTCAATTAGTGATAATTTAATGAAGATAGATGGAATTGTGATTTCACTATCCTTAGAGGTGGAATCAAATTCTCAATTGGAGTCACAATGAACAATTTTAAGGAAGCTAGAATCTATAATTTTAAAGAATCACATATTTGTCTTCTAAAAGCCATTCCAAACATAGAAAAGGGAATGAAACCTGAAATTGTAATTGCATTATGAGCTTTTATCTGCGTATCAAATGTAATATTAGTTCTTATTAGTTTATTTAGATACTATGACAAACTTGTTGATTGAAACTTCATGAGTCATATTGGATTTTTGTTTAATACTTATTAGAGTTTTATGGGTTTGTGTGTAATATCAATGTATGATTCAATCATAAATTAATTCAGTTTTAATATTCATGTGTAATATTGTACATTGATTTGGTTCATCTTTTAAATTTAGCTTATAAACATACAAATTCATAAAAATGCCACTTTTAGTTATTGTATCTAACTTGAAAACCCTAGATTCAAGATTAGAGGTCAAAGTATATAGGATGCTTTCATTCTAGTACTAGAGGCTCAATCTTATGCTTTTTGATTCAAAGTTTTAGGAGGGTGCTCTCTACAAGGAACTTTGAGGTTAATGTAATTTCTCTTTTGTTGTCAATTGGAAATTTAGAGATTGAGTTGAGCTCTACACACGAGAGAGAGAGAGAGAGAGAGAGAGAGAGAGAGAGAGAGAGAGAGAGAGAGAGAGAGAGAGAGAGAGAGAGAGAGAGAGAGAGAGAGAGAGAGAGAAAAGAAGGAAATTTGGTTATGAATTGGTGTTAGTTCTAGTTATTTGTCTTTAACGATATGGTTTACGTTATTAATTTGTGATTTGTGTTGTTAGGTTGGAGTTCTAATTTGTGTGGTATAAGAGATGGGGGATAATTTCCATATTGGTGTTAAGTACAAGGATGTAGTTATCATGTTCTTATTAATATTTGATTTTCAAAATATGTTATTATAAATTAGGTTCAAAAGATGTGGATCAATCATATCTATATAAGCTAATTGGTTATAATGAGGTAATTTGAGTAATAGACAAGCATAAGTGGCTTTTTCATGGGCAATGTTTATGAGAATTACTTTTATGTGGTGTTGCTTTTATGAACAATTGCTGTAAATAAATATGCAAAGAATGACAAGTTATAACAATGTTTCTCCCTAAAAGGAACTTTTATTGCTTTCCAAATAAAGGAAACTCACCTTAGAAATAAATGATCGAAAGAGAAAATACAAGAAGCACTTGAGCAAATTATAGATTAGACTTAGAGTAGAGAAGATGAAAAACAAGAAATCAATTAAACCAAATCAAAACAAAATGAGTGTAAAGATAAAGTTGATGTAATATCACATCAATACTAAGTGATGAAACTCTAAAACATCGAGGTGCCTTTTGGTGTAGCGGATTTGAGTAGATCGGAATTATAAAGTTAAATGTACCCAAACGAGATCTATCCCTAGATAAGTGATATCTTGAGAAGCTGTTATATTAAGAGATAAAACTGTGTGCATTCCAGGTTAAAGCGAACAATACCTCAGTGAGAGGAGCTCAATTGAGTTATTGCAAATGGTATTGAATTAGTCCATTAGTTGGAAGGGTAGAGTCCTTACCTAGTGGTGATCTTAGACCTATATAACGAAATTGACAATGATGTTAATTTTATAATATGCATGAATTGTAATATCTTTTAAATACTAGTTGACGAAACTTAAAAACATTAAGACACATTTTTGTATAGTGAATTAGAATATATCAGAATTATGTAGTTAAGCGTACTTAGATTAGTTTAATTCTAAGATAGATGACTTCTTAGAAAATTACTATATCAAGAGACAAAACCATGGGATATTTCATATGAAAGCGGATTATCCTTGATAAGAAAAGTTGTGGTCATGTCATTGCAGTTGACAAGAAGACTACAAAATAATAAGTGCAAGGTGCTATAATTCATGAACATGCGAATGCTATTTTTGTGGATGGACACGAATCTTTTGTCATCAGCAACAATATAACACCAATTGAATACATGATGTGAACGATCAACTTGTTAGTCCAACATCATTCTTTAAAATGCATGTCGGTGTTACATAACGAGTAGAAGGAGGCTCAGGTGTGTATGTAGACCCACGGACCACCTTATCCGGAATTATAATTTTTGGGCTAAGTTTTATAGATAAATTTTTTATCCGAAAGGAATAAGTTAAATTCAAGGACAAATATCCCAAAAAAGGGGATGATGCGTGCATTGAAGATCAAGAAGTCACGTAGTGTGAGATCGCGGAGGGTGGTCGATCGGGCGATCCACAGGCTAATGCGACTGGTTCATTTAAAACCATTCTATGACGAGTAGTCCTTCAATTTAAGCTAAGTTTATATTATTTTAGATGGCTACACTTTCATAGTCTTATTAGCTTCCTTTTAGTCATTTATTAGGGCATTTTTAATATCTGCTCTATTTTTATGTATTTACATAGTTAAGTGGATATGTTTCCTATTTATGTTATTTCCTTATTTAGTTATTTAAGGTCTTCTTATAGGCCTGTATATAGGCATATATGTGAGAAAATATCATTAGCGAATGGATTATTGATTTTGAGTTTGTTTTAAGCAGTTGCAATGGGCTAGAGAAAGATGAGCATTCTCCTTATTCATGGATGATTGAAGGATTTTCTTTTCTTTTATCACTTAGTTCTTATCAATCTAAATCACAAATGTTGATTTGATTAAATTTTTTTTACTCATATCGAAATTTATCTTTACTCCGTTATTGAGTTTTTTAACTCGTGAATAATATCGTTCTATAATTTGATGAAAGACAAGTTTAATTTTTCTTGCATAATATTGAACATTGATTGGATTCACAACCTTTTGATTTTAGTTCACAAATATACCAAAATCATAAAAATAACATCTTCAATTATTTTTCAAACCGTAGATCTCGGATCTTTCATCATTTGGTATTAGAGCAAGTTGTATTCTTTCAAATTTGCCAAATTTCATCCCAATTAACAAGTGCCTCTGTCACTCATTAACAATTTCTCTTTGCAATAGTTAAAACTATCTGCAAATCACATACTCTTTCATGTTTTTTACAATTTTATCCATTTTTAATTTAGTATAATTTTAGAAAAAAAGAAGAAGAGAAATATACTAAAGTCTTATATTTGGCTAAGGTCATTATAACTAATGATATCGCTATTGATTTCACATTAAAATATATCAGAATTTGAATATCTCCATCTCCCATCATTGGTAAAAAAAAAAAAAAAAGTCTTATATTTGTCTCAAAATTAGGCTAAGTACTTTACATTTTAGTTAAATTGTCTAAATTCTCTATATTTGTATATTTGTACCATTTATTAGGTGCAATGCTATGTATATAGAGAAACTAAATGATTCATTCAAAAGTATAATTGATTTGATTGTTCGTTATTGTAAACACTAATGATATGAACTATTGAATTAAATTAATGTATGAAAAGCTTAACTGAATTTTTGATACAATGTACTTATAAAAAGAAATGTCAGCAAAATTGCATTTCAGGAAAAAAAAAAAAAAAACCAAAACGAGTGCTGGAGGAGGAATATTGGCTCCATCCCGTCCCGCTTTGGAATTTGACATATTGAATCGTGCATGGTGTCATGGAAAAAGTGAAATAATAGATGAAAGCAACGATGACTTTTTCTTTGCACTCACAAAACATTTTTCTATTTAAAGTCAAAAAGACAATTGTAAAAGAATAAAATCCCCACAAGAGCAAGGTCTAGCTGTTGTCCTCTGATAGCTCCAGAAGTTGTATATGCAAATGTGGGCACCTACGTGACATAACCCTTTTCCTAGCTGTGCATATTCTACAAGCTGATCATGGAGTGTGTAACCAAAACACGGTCCCCTTTCTCAATAATCACATAAAAAGTGGAACCTCAATACATGGAAGGAGTGTAATTTAAGTGTTTGATATAGCTAGTGGGTCTATTCTTTTTCTATGTGCATGTCCCATTGTGGGTTCATATGTCAACCCCACCTTAGAGACAAAAGTTTTTCTTTGAATAACATTCAAAAATCACAAAATTGATTTGATCGAGGAGGGGGAAAAAGAAATTATATCTGGAGAAGTGCAAATCCCTCTAGCTTTATTTTATGAAAAATGCATACTTTTCAAAGTTTTCAATAATTTTCCCAGAGCCATCGGCTGAAAATGCTTGGTAATATATACGAGTGAAAGGTAGGTGATCACTTGTACATTCAATTTTAGCAACTTCTTTCGTTATAAAAGTGACACATAAAAAAAAAAAGAAAAAAAGAAAAAAAAAAGCTCTAATACGAAAACGTATAGCTCGTATGTATTTGTTACATAGAGAATTGTAGGATACATACTTATCTTTTCCTTGGGAAGGTCATTAGATGCAACATTATAGAGAATTGTAAGTTTTGTAAAACTGGTAATAGAATTCTTCTAATTAAAGCAAACATATACATGGAATTATTTGCCCAATAATTGCACCCGAATATATTAGAAAATGAAAATTGAAAACCTTCAAAAGCTAGAGAAGCTGTCATGAATTTGGTGTATGAACATCGATGTGACAATGGCATCAGAACAAATGGTCTTTGATGTAATTATTTTTCCACTCTTTATTAATATTTACAGATTTTCCCAGAAAAAGAGTTTGAGATCAGATAGCTAGAAAAAGGAGAGAGAAATAAGTCTAAACACATGAACCTAATGCAAAAAGAAAACATAAAAAGGAAATAAATAAAAAGCAAATCAGAAATGAGAAATCCACAGAATGTGTTGTTATCTCACGGTAGATGCAACAGTGTGAGCCCAAAACCTAATATGATCCTTCATGGCCATTTCATTACCTGAAGCAGGGATTCTCCAATTCATTAAAGGATCATACTTCTTCTTCTGGTCCAAAACATCCCATGCTTCTGACAAATAAGGCCTTGAAACATGAGACTTTGTCTTTAATTTTGACCTTGATGTTTCACTTTCACACAAATCCATTGTTTCTTCCCCTTCTGTTCCAACACTTGGATTTTTATCACCTAGTCTTTGCAATCCAGGAATTATAGAAACCAAATCAGAATCCTTGTCTTGTTCAGAAAACACAAAACCAAGATCCAAAAATCCTTTCAATTCTTCAAATTCAAGGTCTGATAGACTCCTACTAGTTTTACTTCCCTTTTTCCTTCCTCCTCTCCTTATTGCTCTGTTGCTGCTTTGTACAACTTTTGCTCCTTTTTCTTCTTCCTTTACTTCACTTGTGAATTCCTCCACCTCTTTTCCTGATAAGATTGTCTGGAGCTTTGGGGTCGTAAGGACAGAGCTTGGTGACAAAGTTCCAGAGCTAAAATCAGTGCCAACACTCAAAACTTGGTCACTGAAGGACCTAACATGAAGAGTTGGTCCATGAGAGAAGCTTGGCGCTTGAAATCCTTTTGGATCTTCATCCAACGTTGTCGTCTGTTGTAAGATTGGTGTCCTTTTGATGCTCAAGATCGTTTGCTTGAACCAGTATGATTCAAACATGTCCAGAATTTCTTCTGCTGACATCTTCAATTTGTTTCTTTAGTGTGTGTGTGTGGGGGGGAGGGGTGGGTGGGTGTGGATAGAGATTAGAACTTGAAATAGAAGGCGGGTGAAGGTTATGGAGCTTAGGTTCCTTTTATGCTGATAAGAAGGGAAAGACGGCATGTTGTGTGTATTTATGTCATGACTTTCATATGTCAATTATCTTAGAGTTGGTAGTAAATGCCCTTGATTTATTCTGTTTACGGCAGACATAATATATGTCATATCATATATGTACCGTGTGAAAACATAAAAGAAAAAAATGATTCTGGCCGTTCCTTTTGTTTGACTACGACAAACCAAATTCCAAGTGGACCTGGTTAACTCCCGATTTGATTATAGAAAAAGCTTTGGTATGCTAGAAATCTAAAATTGTTAAATATTATATTTAATTAAATTTTACATACAGAATATAAATTTAGTAAATATAATATCTAATTAAATTTTTTTAACATAAATTTACTATCTTTAATAAGATAATGTAACGCATATTTATTAATAAAAAATTATAAGTGTAACCTATTAAAAGTAAAGTAAGTTTGATGGTTACTGCCGTTGCATTCTAATGGTACTACAACGGGTTTCGCATTAAGATACCTTACTCTTTTAAGTTGTAACATGATAAAAAAAATAAAAATAAGTAGGTTTAACAAATAAAATCTCCATTTAATATTATACTTAACCATTTTTAAACTTTAAATATGAAATTGAAAAATATTACCAAAAGTTAAACTTCCATTATCTTTTTTTTTTTTTTCCTTCTTTATAATCTTAATAAGATACCATGGATACTCATGTCACTATTAAGAAAAGCAAAGTGTAATACATGTCCTAGAATGTAAATGAAATGACATTAACCTATCGAAAAGACCGGTATGCCCAAGTTAAATGTCAAAGGGGCGTTAGGTACCAGGGTTCTGATTTAGTAAACACGTAATTAATTGTAATTCGGGAAAGAAACAAAAGAGAACCAATAATAGAATTTGGTTTCAAAGTTGAAATGTGACAATCAGCCATGTGAATATAAGACTTGACTCAGGAAATTTTGTAAATTTAGTTTAATTTGTTAAATCACGTTCGCTAATAATTGTTTAAAGATAAAATACAAACATATATATATATTTATAAGATTAAATATTTTTGATAAATTTGTTATGATGGGGGTATAATTTTACGATTTACTTGTCAGCTATGAGGTGTTTCATGTTGCGTTTTATGCACTATTATGCGACCACACATGGAACTGGAACATGGAGGTCATGAGTTTGCCGTCCCATTTGCTGGACTTCAACCCACTGCATTGCCAAGTACACTAATTTTGTCAGTTTAAACTTTTGGTTTACGGATCACACCTCTGTGTTTAACTTGTTTGTCAGAAGCTAATGTTTTGGAAAACAGAGTACTCTATGTTTCATTCATTTCGATTTCAAGCTTGATATTTCAATTAATAATCTTTTTGGTATTTTATTGTAATTAGGGTAAAATTCACTTTATCTACAAGATTTTTTAGTCGTTTTTAACATTGTATAATTGCATTTTGTTTTTAATACTTTGTACACCCTTGTTTCACTCTGTCCTGTCACGTTATTCATCAGGCATGTATCAACATTTTACGATTGCTAATTTTATATATAATATTATTAAATGTATAAAATTAAATAATATAATAAAAAACAATAATTTCAAATAAATAAATAAATACAAAAAATATCTACTAAAAAAATTAAAAGCTTTAAGAGCTACTATGGGTCATCCCTATATTAAAGGGGCGGTTAACCAATGCTTTAGTGTACTTTACACTATGTTTGGATTGGAGGAAAGAATTAAGAGAAGAAGGAAAATATAAATTTTAATACATTTTCCTTTGTTTGGAAATGGAAAGAAAGTGAAAAGCATGGATTTAGAAGGAAAAGTTTTCCTTAGAACCCACATTTTTTTCCCCCGTTTAAATTTGAGTGATTTGAGATGGAAAGTTGTTGAAATTCTAATTATATCTTCACCCTTTAAAGTCTCATCATCTTTTTTTGGAATAATACAATAATTTAGTAGTTTAAAATATTTTCAAATGTTATTTTAAAAAACATTCCTTCTACGCTATTTCCTTCTATTCAAACAAGAACATATACTATTTTTTTCCATCCATTTTATTTCCTCCCTAATTTATTTCTTCCATTGTCCATCTCTACTAATTTTTTCCCTCTTTCCAAACATAACCTTAGTGTTAAGGTAACCAACAAGAAGCACTAGGAAATGGTAGGTGGTTATTTACTAACGATTATGGATGGTGCGACTTAAGGCCCTAATTGGGTCATATAGCCCAAGTACTTCTCATAGGTTTATTTGCAGATTTTTCATTTTCTTTCTAAGGAAAGTAGGTACACACTTACTTAAGTGTGTGGCACCACAAACCAACATAAGTCAATTGTCACCCACCGTGTTTATGGGCTACATGACCTACCTATGGTAGTAAGATATGGCTGACTGGTTTTAATGGCTTGTGTTGGGTACCCTGAGGCTATGAAGGTAATCGACTACCACTTGGAGGGTGGGGCTTGGGTTTTAAATTTTTTTTTATTGAGTTTTAGTATCTATATAGTTTTTTATTTTCTTTTATTATATTATTTAATTAAATATATTTAACAATTTTATTTTTGTTAAATTAGTTATTGTAGATCAATTATAAACTAACAAGTAACGCCTATTTTGTGGCTAATAGTGCTAGGATGGAGTTAAACACAAATAGACAAAGTGTTAAAAACAATATATAGGTTTACAAAGTGAAACTTTTTCTTATAATTATGGTGCATATGATTGTTGAGAAATGAAACTTGATAAAGAAATATTTACATACATTTAACGCAGACAATTTGGAACAAGGAGTTTTTCTTAGGAAAAATAGGAGCTAAAAAAGAGGGGGAAGGGTGTTGATACATATATTTCTATGGGGACTTGTTAGGTATTTCATTTTATAATAAAAAATATAGTTGTAAGTTTACTTTCATGCTTTTAGCATCTAATGTTACACAAAACCTAGTTTTAAATGTGTAGAAGAAAGAAAGAGAGAGGAAAAAAAAAAGGATAACAATAAGCAAACAAAAAATGGTTTTAAATAAATTCAATCATCTATGTTATTTAAACAAACTCAAGCATAAAAAGGCTTGTTGAATACTCGTGTCTTCATAATATTGTTGAGCAAAATAACTTATAGAATATGTTGAACTTTAGGTGATCAAATAGGTCTTATAGTGACTATTAGACAATAGAAGAACGGTCCACCTTTAAATTTTTAGATCAGAAGAATTACAATAGAGGGAATTAACATTTAGGATAAATTTAAATAGGGAAACACCGTTTTGAAAAGTTTGAATAAGGAGTCATTTTTTTTACAAAATAGTTCAAATAAAAAATTAACATTTCACAAAATAATTCAGACATTTTTATGTGTTAAGTTTATACTTTATTAGTATATTTATTTGTAGCTGCATTTTCCTACACATCTTACTTTAGCACGTGTTTATTTTTGTGTAAATAGTAGACTAGCATCTTGTAACCAAATACTGAATTCAACCACTTTTCTTCTTCTAGCTCATACTGTACTCTTTGTCTACATTATTCATTGCATCATAGCATATTAGATATAGTTCACAAGTAAGGCAATTTCGTTTGTTTCTTAAACTTCTTCATGGTATTAGAGAAGTGTTATTGTTCTTATAAATCCATTTTCTATTGCACAATTTCTAGTGGCATTAGTTTTTGTTAGATATGGCGATTAATCTACTTCATAGTGATCCATTGTATCTGTCGCCTTTTGATAATCCTGGTACACTAATTACTAGCATAATATTTGATGGTTCAAACTTTTTGTCTTGGAGTCGATCGAAAAAATTAACCTTAGGATCAAAGGTTAAAGTAGGGTTTATCGACGGAAATGTTGTAAAATCGAAAATTGATGAACATAGAATTCAACAATGGCAACAATGTGATTTTATGATTCAATGCTGACTTTTGAATTTAGTGACAAAAGAATTAATAGAAATATTCATGTATGCGAAATCATCAATGGAATTATAGGATGACATATATGATAGGTTTACAATGACTAATGCTCCATTAATATATCAACTTCAGCATGAATTGTCGAATTTGAAACAAGGGAGCTTGATAGTGATAGGGTATTATAACAAGTTAAAGAAGGTTTGGGATGAATTGAGTTCAGTTTGTGAGATTCTTGAGTGTGAATGTGGTGCTGTTAATCAATGCAGATGTGATCGAAAAGGAAAATTTCAACAAATTGACAATCAAAATAAACTCATGCAATTTCTAATGGGTCTTAATGATATATATGAATGGGTAAGAAATCACGTGCTGTCTATGGACCCATTGCCTATGGTTAGAAAGGCTTTCTATTTGATTTGTTAAGTTGAAAAACAAAAAAGAATAAGTGAATTGATGGGAAGCAAGGACGATTTGTTTACAGGCTATGCTATTAAGAATAATAGGGGATTTGCTTTGTCTGAAAGAAGAAACAGAAATACAAGGAAGCTTATTTATAAGGATTGCAAGAAATTAGGCCATATAGTTGAGAGGTGTTTTGAAATTGTTGGTTTCCCTGATTGGTATAAAGGACCAAGGGACAAGAAAAATATTAAAATGGCTGCTAACGTAGAGACAAGTGAAAATGAGATGGATAATCCACTTGATGTTTTGGGTACCGTTTTTAGTGCTCGTAACACTAATGATTCGGATTTAGTTTCTAGGGTCTATCAAGAAGTGTTGAGGGCATTAATAGGAAAACAAGAACATGTGGTAAATTTTACAGGTATATGATCTCAACCTTTAGCTTCACAGATGATTGATTCTTGCATATGGATAGTTGACATAGGTGCTTCTGATCATATATCTCCATTCATTCATATTTTTTGAAACACAAGATCCCTAAACAGACCAGTCCATGTTAAATTTCCTGATGGGGAACCACATTAGTATACATTGTAAGGGATATAATTTTGAATGAAATATTAGTCTTCAATAATGTATTGTTCATCCCATCTTTTTCTTTTAATTTGTTATTGGTATACAAATTGATTGCACAACACCATGTTTCTGTTACTTTTGATCTCTCACAATGCTTATTTCAAGACCTTCACTCTAAGAATGTTGTTGCTTAAGCTGATGCTCAGTCTGGTTTGTACATATTGAAGTCTTAGTATCACTTAGCAGATTGTCATACAAATCTTGGTACTTCATGTTGTTTCAATAATATAGAAATCCTGAATTCATGTAATCAAGACATGCTTAGTATTAATAACACGTCTCTAAACTTGTTGCATAATAGGCTTGGTCGTATTTCCATTTCTAAAGTCAAACACCTGGTCAAGAACATTCAATATAATAATTCAAAGTTTGTTTGTGATGCTTACATGCTTTCTAAATGTCATAGATTTCCATTTCCTATTAGCCATACCCATTCATTATCTCCATTTGATTTGTTACACATGAATGTATGGGGATCATATAATACACCGTCTAGTTTTGGAGAAAATTTTTTTCTCACTGTTGTTGATGACAATACTCGATGTACTTGGACTTTCCTTTTCAAACATAAAACCTAAGTTCCTTCCATCATATCCAAATTCTTTGCATACATAAGAAATCACTTTCAATCCACACCAAAATATGTTTGTTCGGATAATGGTACCAAATTTCTCAATTATGATTGTCAAATGTTGTTTAGCAAGTATGGTATGGTACATTAGAGGAGTGTCATTTATACTCCTTAGCAAAATGGGATAGTGGAAAGGAAGCATAGACACTTGTTCGAAACAGTAAGAGCTATTTGTACTCATGCAAATCTTCTAAAGCACTTATGGGGAGAGTGTATTTTAAGTGCCACTTATCTTGTAAACTTAATGCCAACTCAAATACATAATTGGAAAAGTCCTCATGAGATCTTATTCAAAACACCACCAGATTATAGTCATCTTTGTATTATAGGGTGTCTTTGCTATGCTCTTATAAATCCCCATTTTAGAGACAAATTTGACTTTAAAAGTAGACGATGTGTATTCCTAGGATATCTATGTGGACAAAAAGCATACAAACTTTATGATTTAAGCACATACCAAATCTTTACTAGCCGAGATGTATATTTCTATGAGGATATTTTTCCTTTTAGAAATGACACTCTTCAACATTCTTCTATTTCAACTGCACCTATCTTTCCTTTAGTTGAACAATCACCATCATATTATGATCTTTAACCCCAACACATGATTGATACACAACCAGATCATAATCCTCCTGTCAGAATTTTTGATAGAATTAAATGACCACCTGCTTGGTTAAAGGATTACTTATGTAGTAATCAAACAAAAGCATTAGTGGCTACAGCATCTTCTTCATCCCCTGTCCATTCCTTATATCCTCTTTTTGATTCTCATTCTTTAGATTATTATCCTCAAAATTATTGTGTGTCACTATCTAATGTTCTTACTATGCAAGAACCAAGGAATTATGCTGAATTTAAACATGATCATAAGTGAATAGATGCGATGAATAAGGACCTTCTTGCTTTAGAAGCTAATAATACTTGGGTTGTGACAAATTTGCCACCAAGAAAGAAGGCCATTGGTTGTAAGTGGGTATTAAAAATAAAATATAAGGTTGGTGGTTCAATAGAAAGGTATAAGGCCAAGCTAGCAGCTAAAGGATATAATTAAAGAGAGGGTATAGATTACACTCACACATTTTCTCCTATAGCAAAACTTGCTACTATTTATATCCTCTTAGCTACAGTGGTTATGAGTAAGTGGCAAGTACATTAGCTGCACGTGAATAATGCATTTTTTCATAGATATATTGAGGAGGAGATTTATATGGCACCTCTAGAAAGTTACACTTTGGCAGCACCCCATCAAGTGTGTAAGCTTGTTAGATCATTATATGGTCTAAAACAAGCTTTACGGTAGTAGAATAGGGAACTCACGAAATTTTTAACTTCAATTGGTTTTTCTCAGTTAAAGAATGGCTATAGTTTGTTCACAAGATCAGATTCCAATAGTTTCCTAATTCTTCTGGTTTATGTCAATGATGTATTAATTGTTGGAGATAATCTTTTTGCTATCACTAAAGTGAAGCAACAACTTGAAAAAGCCTTTACAATTAAGGATATGGGGGAAGTATGTTTTTTCTTAGATCTTGAAATATGTCGGACGGACAATGGTTTTTATTTGAATCAACAAAAATTTTCTTTAGACATCCTCAATGATGTAGGTCTTACTGGTTGTAAACCAGTTTCTACACCTTTTCCATCCAAGATACAATTAGATAATGAAACAGGGCAGTAGCCATAAGATACATTTGTATACAAACGGTTAGTGGGATGATTGTTATATCTCACCATTACTAGACTTGATCTTTCTTTTGCTATACAGCAGTTAAGTCAATTTGTTTCAACTCTAAGATCCACATATCTTACAGTAACTAAACATGTTTTACAATATATTAAAGGTTCTATTAATCAAGGATTGTTTTTCTTATCTGAAAGCTTTATTTCACTAGTAACTTATTCAGATGTTGATTGGGGAGTATGTAAAGTTGATCATAAATCCTTGTCAAGGTTCTGTATTTTGCTGGGTACTTCTCTAGTCTCATGGAAAACAAAAAAGCAAAATATTGTATCTACCTCATTTGCTAAAGCTGAATACAGAAGTAATGCAACCACTACTAAAGAGTTCATATGGACTTCATTCATTCTTCAAGATTTGCACATCTCAACCTAGCCTTCTATTCCTTTGTTCATAGACAGTCGCTCAGCTAAGATGTTAGCTGAAAATCCATGTTTCCATAGCCACACTGAACACATTGAGATTGATGTTCATTTTACATGTCATCATATTAAATCTGATTTTCTCAAACTTGCTTATGTTTTGTCTTCATTTCAAGTAGCAGATTTTATGACTAAATCAGTCAGTGATAAGCAATTGAGTTTTTTTTTTTCTTCCAAGTTAGGCCTTTTGCAAAGTCCTAGTTGGGGGGGGATGTTAAGTTATGTTTATACTCTATCAGTATATTTATTTGTAGCTACATTTTCTTACACATGTCTTACTCTGGCATGTGTTCATTTTTGTATAAATAATAGACTAGCATCTTGTAACAAAATATTGAATTCAACCACTTTTCTTCTTCTAGCTCGCGTTGTATTCTTCATCTACAAAATTCGTCGCATCATAACATATTGGATACAGTTCACAAGTAAGGCAATTTCGTTTTTTTCTTAAACTTCTTCATTATGGAATGACTATTACGTTATAGTCTTATAATAGGTGGATTCTTTATTTGAATCACTTTGTAAAACATTAATTTTTTGTTTGAACTTTTAAAATATTGATCCCTTATTTAAATTTACCCTCAAAATTTGATTCTCTCCATTATAATTCTCCACCATTTTAGATCTTCTATAACATATGATAGATTTATACGTACATCCCTTGCCCCCCTCTCTATTTGGTCCATGTAGAACATTTTCGGTATATATCTTCTCTTCCATCTCTTTTGCTTATCCATTGTTCAATGTAGTTTGGTATCTTTTCATTTTATTGCGTACTTTAACAAATTGGTATTAGAGTCAAGGATTGTGATTTTGATATTTTAGCCAATGCATCTCCTTAGTAAGGTTTTAGATTTGTGTAAGAGTCTTGTTGCTAGTAGATAACGTTACTTCTTTCATGGCTACAACAAATTCTTGGAACGGAACACATTTGGTGTGCAAGTGCATACACGTGCCATTTTGGTATTCATTGCACGATGTTATGCACAAAGTGGAGTTTGGCTTATGAGCATGTAGTAAGTTTTGTAGAGAGTAACATCGTTTTTTTTTTTTTTTTTGGTAGAACAGGCCCTTTTAGGTGGAATTGAATTTAAGATGGAGAATTATTGAATGTGGTTCGAATTCTTAGACCTTGATGAGTCTTATGCTGGAATATTAATGTCTAATATGATTTTAGGATAGTAGGGTTGTAAATGAATTGACCTCAAGTTAGAATTTTTTATATTCAAACTTAAATTGTTTAAAAATTATAGAGCTCAAGTCGAATTAAACTTTTATCAAACTTAAAAATTTTAGGCTCGAGTTTGAATTTGTTAAGGAATTTGCAAATCGAGTTCGGTTAATTTAGATATATGAATCTAAGTTAATTTAGATAAATAAGCTTAAACAAAGGGTGTTAATGGTTGACTAGAGGATATCTGTTGACCAATGGGTAGATGTGGGCGATTGCAGGTAGCTGTATTTGACCTACAAAGGCGTAGTGCCTTTAATTACTATCTGTTCTGTCTTGTTTCCTGGTTTAGAGTAACATATTTTGTTCATCCGTCAATACTCTAGCTGAAGGTTATAAATAAGTAACTGGGGTTCACTTTATAATTAGCTTAATCACATGAGTCCTACAAAAATTTGGTCAACCTGTTTATGTGAATTGGAGATTGACTCTCCGAGTCTGTTGAGAGAGATACGTCATTTTTATAATACCATGTAGATTCAAAGTTAGGGGATTCTGGATTGGGTTCCCCATGAATGATAAGAGATTGTTGTACTTCATGGGATTTTTTCTCTGGTACATGCTGGAGCCTGACATGAAGCTTCAGCAGCTGCTGTCTGCTAGTTCTCCGCTTGGTCATATCTAGCTGCTGCTGGCCGTGTCTGATTTGGAGCTCTTGTTTTGGTCAGAGCACGGTGGACAGCTCTGGTTCACGGGGAGTATTTCTAAAAACACAATAAGATGAAAAAGGTTACACTTGCTTTTGCCAACGCATCTAAAATGCAAATGCAATTCGATACTTCACTTAATTGGGATTTTTGTATACCTTCCTTTATACTCTCATAGTTTATTAGTGGATTCCCTTCTTCCATAGCTAGGTTGTTTTTGCTTTTATCAGGTTTTTCCATATAAATATATCCGTGTTCATCTTTTCTTCTTATATCTCTTTGTTTTCCCATATAATTCGATATATTTTCTTCAGCTACCAACTCTAGTATAATAATCTTTAAGAAAATAATGATTACTTAAATTTATGTATTGGTTGAAATGCACGCACCGTCCATCACTTCTTTATTAATGTGAATAAATAGACAAGCATATAGTGACGACTGCACAAAATTAGATAAAATTACCCTTATATATATATATATATATTGTACAAGTATATACGTGTATCATTATATTTAAACCTGCATGTCACTGTTACTAACGAATTAGGTATATATATGGGACTGCCTTTCTCCAATATATATAATAATCAAACTTTAGGCGACTGTTTTCTTTGGTAATATCTGATTAACGTAAGGGTGTGTCGGCAAATGAAACCTCGATTATTCAGTTGATGTTTTCTAGAATGGACCCTACCTTAACTTCATATGCGTAAAGTCGACGATTCCTTGATGCCATTTTTCCCGGTCTCAATTAATGAGGTAAGACTTGTTTTCCCTTACCTAACGGCCAGCACTTTTTGTATCTCAGGAAAAATATTAGGAAGAAAGAGAAAAAGAGATGAAAAAAAACATGAGAGAATTTTACTTTTTTTTTTTTTTTTACGTTATATTTAGTTCATTAGAATTAAATAAGGTTGGAAACCAATAGCAAGTTCTCTATATTATTTTATTTTATAATTAGGGATATTTTTGTAATAATAAAAATTACATTATATAAGGAATAGCAATTCCTCTTGTGAAAATAAGAAAGAGAATTACCTTATCAATTAAACATTATATAGAATAGACATTACTTATAATATAATTTTTTATATACCAAATAAAGAAATAATTATTCCATCGTAATAAAGATAGAATAAAAATTCTATTCCAGTGAATTAAACACATACTAAAGAATCTTAATTATTATTAAAGATATAATGAAGTATAATTTATTATTGCTAAATATATCTACAAAATAATAAAAAAAAGTGAAAATATAGAATAAAGAAGGATTAGAATGGGAAATTGAAAAACTTTTTTATTTTCCCTCAATGCCTTTCGAATTCGGAAAGCGAAAAAATCTAATGGGTTGAGAGAGTTTTCTTTGAAATCCATTTTTCTCTTGTTTGTTTCTTTTCCAAATAAAGGAAAGTTTTTCAAATGTTGAACCTTTCTTCTATCGTCTTTTCCTCTAGTCTTTTCATCGTTTCAAACATAGGCTATAAGACCAACTTGTTTTACCTCTATGTAGTAATTATTAGATCCTTGAAATCATTCCAAAACATTGAAACCTCAATGATGGTGCCGTTTGGAGCCGCTTGTAGCATTTTAAATGTGTTCTTCAAGGACTGCCCAGAGACATGTTTTTATGTAATTACTCTTGAACTTATATCTTCTTATACAGATATATACTTATCCTTTGTCATTAAAATTCACCTACTCCTGAGAGTAAAATCCTTGATGACATACACGTTGGTAAATTATAGAAGGCTAGATATGCAAATTTTCAAGTTAAAGGGTATATAATGTATGGTTGAGAGGGTTGAAATAGATTTCTATCCTATTTCTTTTGTATATTCTATGTATGTTTACTAAATTTGATATCTTTTATAATATTTTTATGATCTTTTCATTGAATGGAAATAAGGCGGAAATAGAATATCCATTTTCTACTATTTGCAAAGAACTTAACTTAGATGTTACAAAAGACGCATATATAATAGTAGTGCATCTAGAATTTCCAACACATCCCGGCTGCACACTCTTAAGTACTAACATTGAGAAATTTCATATATAACAATTGACATAAAAATAATTGATGGTTTTATTCAAGAACCTACCTATTATCACCAACTTATAATGAAGCGTTATTTCTATTTATTCATCACTTATCTACAATCGTTGCATATTAATTTAAATTATTTTTTTTTCCACTCCAAACTCTAGAGACTTGATGGTAGGAGTAGGCAAAAAATTGACAAACCAAACGGAACCAAATAAAATCGAAAGTGATTTTTTCTTACAACTTGGTTTTAAAAGTTCCCAATTAAAATAAAATCGAAAATCTATAATTAGTTTGAACTGATAAACCAAACTAATCTGTAAAATCAAACCAAACCAGTATATAAAATACATAATATAAAAGATGTAGTAATATATTACTTATAATTAAAAAATATCTTTTATTATAATATAACATTTAAAAAAAATTAATTCACATTTATTGAATTGTATATGCATTGATCTTTCAATTACCATAATGTATAATTATATATATAGTTTGACTCAAATTTTATACTATTTGCTATTTTTATAAATAAAATTAGCTATTAATAAATATTTGAAGTCATATGAATATTAACTTTATCAACCTCTATTATAATATTAATACTTATTATTATTAGATAAATTCAATATTTTTCCTAAGAAATTACATGCTATGCAAATATACTTTCCTAGATTAGAAGATATGGTTCAATCCATAAATTAAATCAAAATTTTATGGTTTAAAAAAATTCCCAATCTTAACTGTGCAATTTAGTTTAAAGCTATAAAAGAAACTCGAATCGCATTGTTATGGTTTGGTTTGGTTTGGTCTAATTTGGTCTGGTTTAGTCTACAGGGAAAACCAAACCAAACTGAATTGTACCTACCCTTACCTAAAAAGGATTAATTTCCTCATTTAGATTATTTGTTGGCTAAATAGAGACTAGGGTTATTTCCTTATTTTTATTTTATTATGGTCATTAGTGAGGAATTATTTTATAATTTGTCATTACATTTTAGTCCTTAGCATAAGCTGTTAAATTCCTCTTTTTCCTTGAGGATGTTAGGGTTTCATATAAATACTTTTATTAACAATTTTACTTTGTTAGTTGATTGTATTTACATAGACCTTGAATAGAATGCCATTCTATTTTCTAAAACTTATCAATTCTCATTAAATCAATGAGTTCAAACTACCCTTCTTTGTCTATTGTAATTGTGCCACTCAACTAACTTACCAATGAGATTAAACAAAACCCAATTCAAATTAACTACTTGTGGTATTTGTTGACTTATCAATTGATTCATTTGTATATCTCCCATTTATTTTAATTACTCACAAACCCTTAAGTACCAAAAATTAATGTTGTTAGACCCAAGTGGATGGTTGACTCAGATGGACAGTCAATCCGGACGTATGAGAGGATCAAAGAATAAGAGAAGAAATAGGGTAAAATAAGAAGTTAAACTAATTTTGAACTGGGTTCGGATGAAGGGGTCAAATCGACTTTGATAACTCTGTTAAAAATATACACATTGAAACCTTAGTCAAACGATCTATATGAGAAAGTTATATGAGTAAATTTCTTCTTGAGATCTACTCATATCAAGACCCCATACTCTTCTCTTTCTTCCCTCTAAAAACCGGCTACCTAATTGAATGTAGCATCCAAATCTATTGGTTGATGGACCCTTTGGTAGTTGGTCACACCATTGCTGGTTTGGATACATGAGCTTAAACTAAACATGGTTCATAAAGAAGGTGTTGGTTGAAACACAAACAATTACTTTAAGGTCATAAGAAGAGAAAATGACCTATTAAGGGATAACCGGTTCTAGAAATGTTGGATTCTTCTACTATTATGTAGACTAAAAATTTCCTACATAATATATAACTAACTACAAATTTTTTCCCTATATAACAATGATGCATATACAACAATTACACACCATCATCAAAATTTAATGCTAACATGCTTGAAATTTCCTTTTTTCTTTTTCTTCTCCCTTCACTTTAACTTGAATTAGGGTTAGATTTGATTCACTAACATGATGAAAATTAAAGAAAATGCTGTTCATGTAAAATATTGTTTAAGAGATGCTATCGATTGGAGTTGAAAAAAAATATGAAAAACTAAAATTGAATCGATAGAACAATTTTCAATTAGTTATTGTTATGATTTGAAAAATTGGAGACTAAGGGTTTATAGACTCAAGTTTTAAAGTTCAAAGTAAAGCTAAAAAAGAAGTAATTTTTGAAAATAAAAGGACTTAATTCAAAATTAAACATGAAAAAAAGGACTTATAATTTTTTTGGAAAAATATTTCTTTTTTTTTTGTATTTTTTCTTGTTTTTTTTTTTATTTTTAAGGAAAAATTTATTCCTTTCATTTTTGAAGCTGCTTTAAAATTGGATGCTTTGATACTTGCTATATTTTGGATTATGATGCAATTCTTTGGATTTTAAAAAGCTTTTAGTCCTTTTTCTTTTTTTTTTTTTTATTTTTCAAGTCCTCTTCTATAATTAAAATGGAATATATGGAAATGAACTTGGTCAAACTTGGGTATGGAGTTGGCTCATTAGGTTGGGTTGTCAACATCTTGTTAGGTTTTGATCGAACCAAGTTGGATTTGGACTGGACAAAGAGCAATAGAAAACGCATAGCTTCCTTATTATAACAAGGTATTTTTGGTTGCCATAGGATTATTAGATTAATTTGATGAAGTACTCAGATTAGTAGTGGTGGTTTGATAGTAAAACTTCAGGAGAATGGCGGTTTAAAGTGGGCCATACGCTTCATAATAGTGTTTCTTCTACTAAGGTGGTTCTAAGTTAAGGCTATTGACTAGTGGTTTTGGGAAGTTTAGTTAGCAGTGGATTTCTTTGAGATTGGTTAGATGGCAATCGATTTTCGAGAGAAGGTAGGCCATAGGTTCTGCGAGTTCTTAAGAGAGAAAGCTTGAATTCAATGGAAATGAATTTTCTTTATTTACTTTCTTCAATTTTCTTCTATTTATGCTATTATATGTAATTAATTGTTAAAATCATAAGAAATATGATAATATCATAATGGCATCATATAAAATTTCAAAAATCTAAATAACTTTAATTATTAATTTGTAAATTAAGGAAAATTGAGAAGATAGTGAAAGGAGAGAATCCAAATTTGAATTCAAGTGATTCTAAAAGTCAAAGCTCATTTGATGCTAAAACGAATCATTGGAGGTTGCTTTTTATAGATGATCTTCAATCAAGCATAAGGAAAGAGGAAAAATCAAGAGAAGAAACCCATTTAGTTCTAGCTCGTCCCTTCACTTTTGGATTCTAGAATAAGATTGTTTTTTAATCAAACTCTTGACTCCAATTGCCTAAATACGTTAAGAATTTGAGAAAACAAGCTTAAAACAAACATTGATACAAACTTTTCTTCTCTTTGAGCTTTGTTTGTGGCGGTTAAAGGGAAGAAGAGAAGTGTAGAATGTAAGTTTAAAAGAAGCTTATCGATTTTTATAGCCTTGTGAAGCCAACTCAAATAATGAGTTTTGGACCCATTATAAGGAAGCCTAATGCATCAAAATTGGTAAAATGATAATGGTTCAATATTTGGGTGAAAACAATAATTTGCAATACTTGTTCTAATGAATTTGTATCCCGTATTACACTTAATTGAAAAATTTCTTTTGTAAAATCCAAATGCTTAGGCTTAATAAATTAATCACTGTGAACTTAAATTAGATCAAGTTCAATTATTATCATTCATTTGAGTTAATAAAGTAGACTTAGGTCAAGATAAACAGCACCAACTTTTACTTAGAGAACTTTAAATTTATTGAACCAAATGTATGCATTAGAGCTCATAAAACTATTTCCTAACACTATTTCCTAACGTAGAGACTCTATTTTATTTTATAATTTTTCACCTATTTTCCAAATTTTCTATTGTTTCTTTATGTTTCTATTTTTTGTACTTTCATTATTTTTTGACATTCTTTTTATTTTTCTAAAAAGTGAGGTAAAAATGAAATGTCTTCAAGTATCATTATGGAAATTGATGCAAATGTACAATATATAACTCTAAATCTATGAACAATGTATATTTGTTAAGACATTATAGCTCAATTGGCATGTGTTGTTTTCTCATATAGATGATACAGGTTTGAATCTTTTCCCTTTTTATAATCATCGAAAAGAAAAATAGTACATTTTGCTATTTTGATAATAAGAGTTTAAGAAAGGGGTTATAAGTCATATATCTAATTAAACTGAACTCAAGTTTCTATTTAAGCTTGCAATTTGACTATTTAAGCTTGCTTATGAGTTTGCTTGAGAGCTTGCATACGAGGTTAACGGAGCCAGCTCACGATATATATATATATATATAATATTAAAACTCAAAAACCAACATATATAACATATATATTATTTATTATTATATATAACATATATGATATGAGATATTTATTATAGACATCCTATTTTTACTCTTGCGTAATTTTAATTTTTGACTTTAAAGGGTCCTAATTTAAATAAAAATAAAAAATGATAAATGATAAAAATACAAAATAAAATTAAAAAAGAAAAATTATAAAGATTTTTTAGGAAAATAGATTTTTTAGAAAGTAAAACATTTTAGGGTTAATCGATTTGATTACTTTATTTTAGAGAGTTATATAGCTTAAGTATAATTGAATTATATTAAATATTAAGGCACATGCCAACGGCTTAATGGATAAGTATTTGAACATGGCATTAGATTTGCCTTGGGATTATGGGTTCAAATCTTATCAAACATACATGTGCTTTTTATTTTTTCTCTAGTTTAGATCTTTATTAGAATCGATATAAAATATTCGAATTTATTTTAGATCTTTATTAATTTAGAATTGATATAATCTAAAAGATTTGTTTTCAAACTTTATAACGTGGCATAAAGGAAGACAATTACATATTCGAAAATAAAAAACTGAAGTCCACTTTCATCCAATCCCCTCTTCCATCAATAGCCACGTCACATGACAACTCGAATGTACAATCACTAATCAACAATACACTAGTATAGTAGCCCACAAACTGACACACCCAACTGCTCCATCCATCTACGTGCAACGGTAGATTCTTAACCCCATCCTCAGTTAACAACAGCCGTACAGCCATAGCACTTCACAATTACGTAAATAGTACTCAACTAGCGCCAGAGTCCATATGCCATTACTCATACTGCAGCAACTCACGAGCATGAGCACGATCCTAACTCAATGACTAATCTTCCATGATAGAAAATTATACTCATGCAACGCACTACACCAACGAGTCATAACAACAGGAAAATCCCGTACAAGTTCCCCAACAACACTACATTGCGATAGCAGTAACATTAAACTTGTTGATAGGTATTTTTTGATAATTATTATGTGGGCTTATATTAGTCTAAGCCTAATACTTGAACTCCGTCCCATAATTCAGTCTAGGTACAATTTTTATTAACTCACTATAAATACTGAGTAAGACCTCCAGGTAAGGGATCCTCTTCTCCATCCTTTCATTCCTATAATCATTCAATAATTTGACTCTCATCACAAGTGGGTTGACTTAGGTATCGGAGTAGTCATGCGGGAGCATCCTCCAGCGCCCCCTATAGCCATTTTCTCGTATTATAGGTGTTTGTGTACTGGAACTAAAATCATCCATCAACGATAGGCACTGTTTATGGGAATCGAGGAGAAAAACAAGACATAATCTTGATCACTAACAACTCTTCAAAGGACGAGGGGATATCTCTTCCATTGATGAATTCCTCTCGATCCAATTTGCTATACTTAACTCTCTCTATCTCTTTTTGAAATCTATCGAAATCTACCCATAATTGGTCATTTGATCTTTCTTTCTCCTTTTATTAAATTCATACTACTAGTTCTTTTCCAATGTATTTGTGATCCTTGATATTTGGTGCAAACTCTTGGTTCTTACAAATTTATGACCATTTGCGTCGCAAAAGTTAAAAACTACTATGAGTAACCACCATGATTTTATATGTTGAAGGAATTAACAATGTTTTGCTTTAGAGAATTTGAGAAATATTGATCATGAATTGTGAACAAATCCTTATACAAATGGAGTTCCACGTTTTTATTATGTTGAATATTATATTTGGTTTTCTCTCCCCATTCTAGTATCCAAAAAAGCAAATTTTAGAACTTATGAATAAAAAGGAAAAAGAAAGAGAAGTGATGAAGTGGAGGGGGTTATATGCTTATTTTCCATCCGCATATCTCCTAGAGTTACGACTGAACCGACACTTACAAACGTTAATCGTACTTTCAACTTACAATCAATATGGCTACATACTCTATTTAGAGGCACATGATGTTTTGGAGATAGAGGAGATCCAGGGGATAGTAGAGTTACTTTGTTGGACAATGAAGAATTATTTCCAAAAGTATGATATAGGTGTACCGAATTGCCAAATAAAATGAGTGGCTATACTAATTCATGACAATTTATCTCGGTTATCAATTCGAACTACAGTAACTCAAGTGAATCTAAGTGCAAGCAACTGGCGCTTGAGACCTTCACAACAACAATTCTTGTTGTATCAAGCTAGTTGCACATGGCAGTTCATTGTCGAGAAGTAATTGAGCCAAATGATATCTAAGGTACAAAACCCAATCGATTTGATCTGCCATGGATCGATCTCAAGATCTCAAACTCTCCAACTAGGCGCTTAACCAACTCTGAATTGTTGGGTAATGAGCAGCAGTCTACGACTCCAGATTACTATAATAGTTGTATGTTCCCGCTACAAGTTGGAATGGAAAATCCAAGTTTCTCGACTCTATCTAAGTTCATTCTTTCGTAGTTGAAATTCTAAACTGTCGAGCAATAAACTACGTTAGCATTGTCAAAGCACTTTTGAATAGTGGAGTTGAAACTTAATGGCTGAGTTACAAAAGACATTCCAAACTTCATTCTCTTTATTCAAGCTTATCTAAAGTGTAACCAGGTTTTGGTGTGATGTTGATGGAAGTTCAACTCATACTAATGGAGCTTATCTAAAGTGTGTAGCCAGACAAAAGGAATAAGTAGGCCAACATGAAGACAAAAGCCGAGCTCAATGTACGTAGATGAAATCTTAAGAATGTACTACACTATTATGTTGGCCTGAAAGTGACGAGAACGTATGCTTCTATGGTCACGTGTTGAGTGGCTGAGAATGTTTTCCAAGCTCACTTTGGTCGAGCTTGCAGTCAAGAGCCAAGTTCTTAAGTTAAGCTTACCCTTCATAAACTGAGGTATTGTCCAAGCTTTGGGATCGACGACCGAGTTTGTTGCTTGAATTTTACAAACCCAAGCTGAAGGTTATAAGCAACTGGGGAGCATCTTCTTTATCTAACCAACCTAATATTTAAGTCCATGCTGAGCTTTGTAAAGCAATGTTGAAATAAGTATTGTGATAGTAAACACTAACCAAAACCGTCGACGAAGAACCGACTAAGCTCCAATGCAGACCAACAATAAAAGCCGAGAGGCCAAGTTTATTTGAGCTCATCATAGTTGTCGAGTAATTATCCATCTCCTTACCAAGTGTAAGGAATGACCGAGGTAATACAGCTTTAAGCACATCCGAGCTCTTATCGATTAAGTCAAGCTCCATTAATGATGGAACCAAATGGCTGCAATAATTTAATCTAGCAACAAGTTGTATATGTTATAGTTGCAACCGAGCTACAACTTTACTTGCTAAGTTTCCTAGTAATAACTTGTCCGAGATATTGATTAATTTCCTTATCGAGTATCAAAAAGAGTGCCTCTATGGTTGAATGTTGAGAACAATCTATTTAATGCCGACCATAGCTGTTGGTTCACAAAAGCTCCAAATAACCGAGCACAAAGTATATGCAACCTGAGCTGATCATCAATTTAAGCCAAGAAAAAGGAGGTAATGTACAACTGTTTGAGCTATTTAGCTCTTAAATTCCAAACCATCCACCATGGCCGAGTGACATCAATTGAGTACCAAGTCACATCACCCCAGTTTGTGTCAAATAAGTGTTGTAGACCATGCTGAGATGTCGAGAAGCCAAGCTTTTCTATTCAAATCAAGTCGCTAAGCTATTGTGCTGAAACGTCGAGTATACCCAAGCGGTCATCTCCAGTGCTAAGTATTAATAGGCATTTTTTGATAATTATTATGTGGGCTTATATTAGTCGGCCCAATACTTGAACCCAATCCAATAATCTAGTTTAGGTACAATTTCCATTAACTCACTATAAATACTAGGAAAAACCCTCAAGTAAGTGATTCTCTTCTCTAACCTCTCATTCCTATAATCATTCAATAATTTAACTTTCATCACAAAAGGGTCTTACTTAAGCATTGGAGTGGCTACACCAGAGTACCCTTTGGCGCCCCTTGTAACTGTTTTCTTGTGTTGCAGGTGTTCATGTGTTGGAATAAGAATCACCCATCAACAAAACTAACCGCCTTTGCTATACACTCTTTCGTCCAATCATGGCTGTAATAGCCCAGCCCTTCATTAAGATCAAAGCCATTGCTGCGCTCCAGTAATTAGACCTCTCGTATACTCACTATACGACTAACCCTTCGACACCACTGCAGTTCACATCCCCTTCACGTTTACACATTATACAATCCCATAAATCACTTACTACACACCTATTGCCATAACCCCTTCTACTAAGACTTTAAACCCCATATACGACAACCAGCAACCCCATCCCTGACCTTCTTCTTCTTCTTCTTCTTTTTTTTTATCTCACACAACCACTCCTACACACTAGTACAAACACAACACTAGACTACGGCTTTACGAACAACAACATTCTTCATAGCTATGTGCCTTACCAATCATGCCAACTCTCACTCAGCATGAACTTCGAACAACAACTCTAGTCATGAACCCCACTGACTGAGTTTTACCATCCACTCTATCTCTAAACTCAACATAACCCATCTCCATCCTCTAACACGTTAAATATCCATCCATCATTAGAACTATCACATCCATAACCATCCTTTATGATCCGTTCTCTCTCTCACTATTACTCTACTAACCAATAAGTGCTGAATACATCTACACAACGGTTCCCCTTATCCAACTGCACTTCTCAAAACAATAGCGAATTGTGATCAACACACCATTCTATACGGTCTATCATCACCATCCTTACACGAATAACCCCTATGCATCTACTACAGTAAGCCTTACAACCTCTCTTATGCGACAGCACATCCATTGCTGCACAAAACTACATTAACCAACTAGCCAATACTGCCCATCCTTCGTCCAACATATATACAGATCAGACACCCACACCACTGCCTATGCTTAGCCAATCCTCACTATACAATACAAGCTCATGTCGACCGGTCACTGCACAGACCTCACTATACAGTACATGCTCATAATGAACACACAGCTACGTATACCATCACATAGTTGACAAGCTTCGATTATGAGCCCATCATCCCTAATACAACAATTCACCAATTACACTCGACTACCACAACACCAAACTCATAACTATACTTCAACTGCACATACAATCCATTACGAGCAACTCTGATCATCCTTCATCAAATTCCACTGCAGAATCCCCTATCCAACAATGCACGGCCGCACTTCACGTAGTAACACACGTAACACAGCCTCTACTACATACCTATGCCATGACTCACTTCAAGAGCACTTACATAAATCACTCATGTACACAGTCAGCATTCTGCACTCCCATACACTCAAGCAATATTCATTATCATAATCAAACACAACACATGTGGATCAGTACACTCAAACACAGTCCAAAGCTAACCGCATGTAACAGCCATTACGGATCCAAGCCCTACCACTTGCGTCCAACTTACCAAGGTCTAGTCCTTCTTCTAGTTTCACTTACTGCATTCTTCTTTATTTTTTTAAAATTCATTAAATATATTATATTTGTTTATTTATGTATTCATTTATTCAATGTAATAGTAAATATATATATATGTGTGTGTATCTTAGTTTAAGATTTTTTTTAGTATTATTTTTTTTTTTTTAAGATTTCTCATTTAGAAAAAATATTTTTTAGAAATAAAAATTAATAAAAAAACCTTTTTAAAAAATTAATTAGGACATTTTAGAGAGTTTATTCATAAAATAAAAATAATCAAGAATTAATGTAAGCCCCAAAGCTAAGCCAATTGACTGTAGGATTGAACTTAGAACTTAAGTTTTAGACAATCGGTTAAGGAATCCGATCAAACCCCAAATTATAAACTATTAAGAGAAATATTAGTAAAAATGACTCCTAAACTTGAATTTAAGAAAATAAGTAATAAAATAAAAGACTATAAAAATTTCAAATTTTAAGTATATAACGCATCATTTATCGAAAATGCGTAACATGCATTTTGATAATTGACGAATCGCTAGAGATAAATTATATATATACTAAAAATCATAAGATGACCTAAATAATATTTATGAATACTTATTTGTACTATATATGAATTTACATGTACATATAAATACGTGTAATTACATAAAATATGCGAAATGTGCTAAAATAATACTAAATAATTAAAGAAAATTCATAGTTAATTAAGGAAAAAATAAAGAAAAATCAGAAAAAATCATGAATGATCCAGAATTGGGTTGTAGCAGCTAGGAAAAATAAGAAAAAATTCAGCTAATTAAATTAAGATAACACAAAAGCCAAAAATTAAGGGATAAGGCAATTGTCTTGTCCCATTTAATGCACAATAAATCCCCTAAATCCCTATAAATAACAGGAAAAATCACATAGCTCATTTAGGCAGTTTGGAAAGTAAGAAAAATAGAGAAAGGCAAAAATTGAGAGAAAAATTTGAGTTAAAAAAAAAAGAGAAAAACTGTGCAGTTAGGGCTTTTAAAGGGAACCCTCACCAGACAAGCAGTTGGAAGTGGATTGACACCACCACCACACGGTGGTGGCAGCGCCCATGATGGTCGACAAGGCCACGGCGGCCGGCGGTGGCTGGAGCCACCCAGATCGGTGAGTCCGATTTCCAGCCCAATTCTTGTGTAATTTTGTAAAAATAGTAAATATTATTAGAAAATTATGAATTTTGTTATTCTGGATATTTTTGTATGTAGTTTGTAGGAAAAATATTATTTTGATGAAAACATGCCCCGTAATATATGGTCCCTAAGAAATCATGCAAAACCGAGCATATTTCGGTTTAGAAATAAATGACCTTAGGAGTGTAGTTTCAAGCCCAAAATTTTTGTGTAGATTACTTAGATGATATAGAATAGTGCTATGAGCCCGTTTTCAAAAATTAATTTTCAAAATTTTTAGATAATTTTTAAGCCCTAAAATGAGGCATAAAATGGGTAATTAAGGGTTAATTAAGTAATTAAATGATTAATTATTGATTTAGTGAAAAATTATATGTTTTAGGATGTTGAAATCTGATAGAGTATGATACTTATAGCATTTAGAGTGTTAAATGTAATTATTAGGTTAATTATGTAATAAATGATTAATAAGGAAAAATAGTTTAAAATCTGATTTAGGATGAATTTAGACATTTTGAAATGATAATTGATGTTTAGGGATGGTAATTAAAATGATAGAAATATTAGAAGTGCATTATGTATATAATAGGCAATAATGCATAATATGTAATTTTTGAAAATATAATAAATAGAAAATATTAGGATAAAAATTGATATTACATAAATAATAAAGATATATAATAAATCTGATAAGAAACTTGAATTTATGTAATTATATGAAAAATGTAAAAATTTATCACATTAGGAGTGAATTTGGTACACCAATACAGATTTAAGTGTACCGAGTAAAATAAATACTGACTAAGGATAATGATTGTATTTAGGAGATCGAGAAGTAATGTGACTAATTTCACATTATGGGTTGAAACGAATTTCTAGGGTTGGAATATAAAACACTACTTAGAAATCGAACTAGAACCTAATTTAGAAATCGATGTGGAAATCGAACCCGAACCTAACCCCAAATCTAGAATAATTATAAAAGACTTAAGACCTAGATAATTAGGCATATTAGAACCTAAACAAAACCTAACAATAAGTGTTATAGGATAAAATGAACCTATAATAGTTATATGAAAATTGAAACTACGTTTGTGTTATAGGGATGGTCGGTGATGGCCTGAGCAAATCGGACCTCGAGTGAGTGAAAGAGGAGTCAAGGTAAGTTGGGATTAATATGATGCTGTATTTTGGAGGCTTAAGATTATGTTTGGTTGTGCTTGTTAGATAGTTGAATGTGTGCATGTGCTTGATTATGGGTGATGCTATGATTCTGTTTGTTGTTCTGGCATAAATTATCTGATTTATATGAAATAATTGATCACCCTAAACTGGACTTAATCAAATATATGACCAGTAATCATAATCAGACATGCATGGAAACCTGTTAGGGGAACTTAGGACTCTCCGGCCAAATACCGACCTCTTCGAAAGGGATAGCGCAGGATTGCAAAATGGTCCCTTCTTTATCTTCAGTCGAACTAAGTGATAGGAGAGGAGGTCGCGGCGAGGGTGAAGACAGTGGTTTGAAGGTAGTCGCGGGATGAGCAAGGTCTCCATTACACAAGCCTGGGTTTGGTCGTGAGCTGTTGCATTAACGGCAACTCCTCAACCCGGATTAGAGCGGGTGTAATTTCTCTAATCTCATGACGGGCTAGATAACGTCGTGCAATGGCATTTGCTTGCACGTGCATTGCACCTAATAAGTGATTGAAAACCTTGTTGTGTGTATGGTATAGTTTTAAGTCCTCCGTTCTAACTTACTGAGCTGTGGTTGCTCACATCCCTATAGAAGTCGTGCAGGTGTTAGCTAAGAAATGGCAACAACTACTCTGAAGCTAACAACTGCTGGATTCTGGGGAGTGAGGAAAAACATTGAAGAATCAACACATATGTTATTATTTTTCATTTCTGAATAATGTAATAACTGAATCATAGTGATTATATATAACTGTTCTCACTTTCTTAAGTAAATGAATTATTTAAATTATAAACTGTTTACTTCAAAGCGAGTTAGTCGTGGACGCCTTGTGTAGATCAGGTCTAAGATAGCGGTTATAAGACCAATTTCTATCTTAGGATGGTTTACACGGCGAGACTGTTACGACTCTGCCACTTCGGGGCGTGACAATTAAGGCCCTATTAAAATTTTATTTGAATAAATTAAGTTGATAAATATGTAAACTCGATTGTTTTTTTTATTAAATTAAAATAAACCAACATATTAAAGCTTTCAGAAAGAACTACGGACTTTTGATCCCGATTAGCAGGTATGTAGGTGCCTTTGGAGTGATGTTAAAATCTATAAAAACTTAAGTTTTTTTTTATTTTATTTCTTAAAAATATAAAAAGGATAATTTAGAAGAATAAACTTAATTTCAGAAAATATACAATGATACCCATTATGGTTTAATAAGTAGCCTTCGAATTTGGAATCCTTTGATTTTTATTAAATTAAAATCAAATACAGGTAGTTAAATCGTAGTTAATATATCTAATTAATTACAATTTTTCTTTTTTTTTTTCTAAATTCGGTTGGATGACGATTCCAAAAGTTTTTTTAAACTTAGAAAAAAGAATCGAAATTTTTCAATTTCTCTAATCGACAATTAATATTAAATGAGTTAGTATTTAATATTAATCAGAAAATAAATGAAATGAAATTAAAATAAGAAGCTGAAAAATTCAACCTTGACACTTATAATATATAAATATATCTACTTCAATCTTTATTTATTATTATTCATTCATCTATATTCATATATTTATTTAATTTGTATTTTCTTTTGGGTTTATTTGAATATATTATATAAGATATAATATATATTATATTTAATCATTCATCTTTTACATAAAAGTTGTAAATGAGTCAAGTTCAAAAAAAGCTCACCTATTTAAATAAGCTAAACTCATTCATTTAATTTTCAAGCATAATGAATACTTGACTTAATTTAAGTTTGATAAATTTTAAATAAGCTAAAATTCAAAATAAAGTTTATTTATTTAAATGATTTAAGTTTAAAGTTATAATTTTTGAGTATGGTGGAAGCTAGGCTCGGTTTATTTTGTGACGATATTTAAGAACTTGCATTAACAAATTCAAGATAAGTTCAGTATAAATTAATTCAATTAGATATGTTCACATGTTACGTATAAACAAATGCTGGGCCAATTCATAAGTGACAATAAAGACACGAACAAAGACAAGCCATTGGCCAATGTGACAAACGGAATAACGTCGTTGCCTTAAAGGTATATCCGTCTCTCCCCACCACCACCATCACCACCACCACCCCTTTTTTATATCGATGAAGTATCCGAGAGGTGAGTTTTTTAATCCTTGTCGCTATTGGTAGACATGAGCATGCAAAGCTACAAATACTTTTATAATTTCACCACATTGAAGCTATCTAGGGCATATTGCTTCCGACCTTAGTAATTAAGGATAATCAGTAATCACACAATTATCGATTAAACACATTGGTGACCCCGTAGTTTATATTGCGACAGTTTTGTCATTACAAGTAATAAGGTGTTGTCTCCAAGGTTTTTTTTTTTTTTTTCCCTTTTTTTTTTTTTTTTTTAAATAAACTTCATGTATCAATTGATGTCAAATTAGCTTTGGAATGTGAACTCTTTCAATCCTAAAACAATTTCCTCCATCACCCCTATTTCCTTGCCTTCTTTCTCTGTCAACAAGGACTTAAAAACAAATTGCACTCACTGAAATCCTCTTGACATTTCAAATTCAAGTTATTAAAAAGAATAAGAAAAAAAGTTTTAAGAGTGTGCGAATTGGTATAAAATATTTTGTTTATAAATAAATCGTCATTTATTTATTTATTTATTTTATTTATGATTTCTAATCTTGATTGAATTAACAATATTGATATAATTAATCAGAATTAAATCATCAAAGCGTATATAAAGTCGGTTTCTTTATGACTCAATGCTTTTATCTAACTCTATAGACACCAGCCTTTGGAATTGATTAACTTTCCAAAAGTAACTCTCAAGATTTATGCCCTCGTGACTACTCTTATGAAAGCAACAAATCTGGCAACACAACTTGAAATAAAAAAAAAAAAAAACAAAAAAAAAGAAAAGAAAAAAAGCTAGTAATACTTGTTTGCAAATTCATATGACAAGACGGAGCTGTCCACACCCAAAGGTGTGAGCTCAATTATCCTTAGCATGAGTAGTTTCATCTTCTATCTATATATAATGGAACGCAAGTCAATAAGTTATCTTATTTCATTGAAGTAATCATGCTTGTTCCATATATTCCCCGGTTCGGTTTTTCAAGAAAACATTCTCATGTTTCATTGAAGTTCCACAAATATATTTTATGGTGCATTAATTAAGACAAAAATATTTCCAGATTTTCTTTTCGCAGAGCGATTGAGGGATGTTAAAATATCTTTTGCATTTTCAGAATTCCGATATAAATGATTCAAAGAGACGGAGAACATCATTCCTTCAACTTTCAAGAGGCTTTCAAAACTCATTTTAAGATAAGGAAACAATATTAATAAATGATGTCTTTAGGCCACAAAAAAAAAAAAGAAAAAAAAAATCTCTTTTTGAAAACATAGCACGTTGAATTCTCTTTGGTATACAAAAAAATTCTTCATTTAATTTTGACTAAAAAGAGAATGCTAATCATCACTTTGATTTTTAATCCTAACCACAAGGCCCCGCCCAAAACATGTGTAGTTGATAGAGCTCGTTCTTGCATAAGTCATTCATATGTCTTGCGTATTTAAGAACCAAATTAAATTCCTTGCAAATATGTTTGACGAGTTTGAAGCAAAGTGTAGAACATGAAATCATGAACATATATTCATTTCACATTTTGACACATCAAAAACATATTTTTGTCGGTGTTTGCGCATAGTGTTTAGGCACGGAGTGAAGGATTTTGAGAGTTTAATTTGTAAAAGGCACAATTACTATAAATTATGTGTCTTTTCTGTCGGCACTAATATATAACAAAATTCCATTTGGTCCTCGGATATAGTTAGTCATTTTTTAGGATTTGCCAACATTACATTAATCTTATAAATTTCCATGATTAATCAAGTGACTTGCTCGAGGAAATTGGGTATAAGATTACTATATGTGCATGTGCTCATTCAAGTAGATTTGGGTAAGAGCTAGTTTCGAATCGTGAATCAGTCCAATGGATTGATGAACTAGCTCAATCATGAGAGGTTGAGTCGAACTGCCTCTCGAACCACTAGGCCCTAAAGTCTCATGCTATTTAAGAGAGCGAAACTTCTCGAATCGATTGGTTGTGAATCGGCGAGCCAGCCTGTCATTAAATTGGCTAGTTTGCCCTATCAATTCATTCCCTTAAAAAAAAAGGAAAATAAAAAGAAAAACCACTAAGTTGAAAAAAATAATTAAATAATATTCAATAGGTTATTATATATCAAAACTACTTTACATGCAATGATAAAAGATAGTTTTTTACAAATAATCTTATCAAACTAATGATAAATGATTAATTATATATTAAAGATAGATAAAAATTCAATTTTAAGTCGTTTTTGTAAAACTTGTTAAATATTAAGGACTTAAAGATAAGAAAAAAATTAAAAAAGTTGGAATTATATTCAGTCAGAAATTAATAAAAAAAATTAGAAATTGTTGATGAATTAGTAAAAAAAAAAAATCACATTATTATAAATTATTAATATATTTAAAAAATTAATAAAAAATTAAATATTAAATAAAAGACCTATTATTCTCCATAAATCGATCACAATTTAACCATAATAGAACCGATAAACCGATGGTTCTGAGTTGGTTGAACACCCACCTCTACATCTAAGTCATGTTCACAAGAGAATGGAACGGAACTCTAGGTCCAGCAAAGATAAACACCGGAAAGCTCAATAATTCTCTTTGGGGGAATACCATGTTGGAGCATCATGATTCTCCATGGTGAACTAATGCGATTAATCGTTAGATCTCAAATCGTTGGTCCTCATGCCTTTTTTTTTTTTTCTAATAAAATGCGAGTTATTGGAACGCTATCATTATTAAATTGATACAACTTGAAGCATTCGTGAGTTTAGTAATTATTTAAGAAAGGATCTGTTTATCTCTAATTAAAGATTATACATCTTTAGCCCCCTCGATCTAGTATAAGTGATTTAAAAATTCATGATCTTTAGATAAACTAAGTAAATAGGATCAAATTTATGATGAATGTTCATTCATGAATTGATTCAGAATATCGAAACAAAGATATTCAATCATATACCACAGAAGATTGAAATAACAAAAATTTTTACGAGATATAATTAGGATAACTTTGTTAATTTGATGAAATTAATTCTCATTCAGATGATGTGCTATTCTCTACCGAGAAAAGCTAATGTCAACCGACAAATGCCAAATTATATAATCTGTCACGTGGGTCAAGTTTTTTTCTAGGTATTCATATTAGCTTTTGAATTTAGGCTCAGCTTGATACTTTGGAGGTTCTAACAGCAATTAATAATTGGCCATGCAAAGCATGTGGTCGATACTGACCCCTCAACGGAAAATAATAAATGTCGTTTCCACTACTCGCTTCCTCTAGATTGAATTGATTTTTTTCTCCTTCATTGTCTTGTAATACCTCACTTTGGAGATTATATTTTTATTGACATTGTCTATAGTGTGAGTGAGACTAATGACCAAACGATTGTTAGAGGTGGACGGAGTGGATGTACCGGCCACAAGAAAAAGGAAAAAAAAAAGAAAAGAGAAGAAAAGAAAAGAATAAGAATCCATTATCTTCATCTTCATCCAACCATGACATACACGACAGAAGGACTCGGTTCCCGTTTTCGTTCCTCCAAAATTTGTTTAAGCATGACAAAGCACTTCGATTTTAACCCTTAAAATTACAACTAATAAACGTGTTAATGTACATACGTCTATACGAATGCACGCACACAAAACAAGAAGATCGAATTTTATTTTATTTGACTTTTTTGTTGAGTCATGAGGAAAACATTGGACTGAAAGTAGTACTTATGATTGTGAAAGATCTTGCTAAATCTTTTCTTCGTATCCATGTGAAAAGAAAAAGGTTCTAGAAGGGGAGGAAATTGATACAATACGATCGTATATTTTTTTTAATTTTATTTATTTATTTCATTTAAATATTATCATATATAATTAACGATTGAAATTATAATAAAAAAATAATAATAAGATAATAACATTACAGTATATTAAAAAAAGGTTTAATAATTTTAATATTAGTTTATAAATTAAGAGAAATAAAAAAAAAAAATGAGAGGAGCAATGTCCTGGCAAAATAGCCCCCCAAACTGGATCCATTCAGATATTAATACCCGCTTTTTTGCAGCTAGCTACTTGACTTTTGTGTCAAATTCTATCTTTCTTTTACAGTGTGATTTCGCTTTAAAATGGGAATTGGATCCAACAGCTCTTATTCTTTGACATGGAAAAACTGAGATGTCGAAAATATAATCTCCCAAAGAAATACCCCTAAACAATAAAAGGTATAAAAACAAGTGAATAAAGCATGTGCACTCGTATCGCTGAAACTAATTTTATTTGGAAGATATGACGCTACATTTTTCACAAAAACTTATTAATTGTATTATAGCTCCAAAATCCAGATAACAATGGCAAAGAAAGAGAAAAGGATGATAAAAAGAAAAACGATCTCAATAATGTACAAGTGTGTCAGCTTTATTTGCATCTCTATTTCGATTATAAAAAAAAAAAAAAAAACAGCTTTCCAAAAGTAGCTGAAGTTTGTGTAAATACTACATGGCAGTAGTATTATAGAATAAATGCATCTCCTGTTTGGAAAATAAAAAAGAAAAAGAAAAAGAAAAAGAAAAAGAAAAAGAAAAAGAGAGAGAGAGAGAGAGAGAGAACAATTGAGAAAAAGGAAAAAACTAGTATGTTAGTATGTTTGCTTTCACATTTTGTTGTCCATGTGATCCACGTGCAAATTTGATATTTGACTTCTGCAGGAATGACAATAAATTCTCTAGCTGTAATTTTTTTCTTTTTCTTAAAAAAAGGAAGTACCACCCCCTTTTAAATAAATTCGAATATTTTATGTTTGTCAACCCACAAAATTGGAAATACTACTTGCTTTTTTCATACTATGCTACAATTTAAGTGAAACAAAATTTAATCTGTAATTTATTTTGATAAAAAATTAATAATAATATTATTAAACTATAGCAATTTTAACACCGTTTCAGTTATGCCGTATAGATTTGCTTTTATGATTTTGCTCTATTCTTATAAAGACGTACACCATGTTAGTAATGAACGGAACTTTAGAGAATAGATAGGTAAAAGATTGACGTGTGTAAAGTTTTTTCATTTTTCTTTTCTAGCTTTTCAAATGTGTCCATAGCAGCGGTCAACACACTACTAGACAAGATTGTAGTATAGGCGTGCTGAGTTTACAATTTTACATATTTGTGGGGTCCACATTGATATCCATAAGAAGAAAATCCACTTTTTACAGCACATATTACGATCCATGTGATTATTAGCTTTTACAATTACAAGACATTTTGTTTGTTACAGCGTACAAAGACGTATGCTATCATAAAAATTGTCCGCATACGTAATTCAAAACGGAAGGTCGGCAAGTCCGAAAAATCTCACAAGTATAAAATTTTCGATTTTTGACGAAATTAGCCAGTTTTAAGAGGCTATATGGCTAATGGTTTTTGGAATTTCGAAATCACTAGCCAAATTTCTAATTTTTTGAAATCAAGTAGTGAGAGAGACCTATTAAATCATAATTGAGGGGAACTAGCAAATTTAAATTGAGAAACAATTTTGTCGAACTCGACCAGAAGGATAACTCAAGAATTAGCTATGGTTTGAATGGAGATTGAATTATAATTGAATAAGAATTAAAATAGGATCAATGAAAATATTATGATATAATTTATATTTATTTATAAAGTAATAAAAATTATTAATATTCTTAAGAAATGTAAATAAAAAACTTTTCACAACTTATTTTTTATTTTTTATCTATATTTATTTTTTAACAAATTAATATATTTTCTAAAAGTACAAGAAAAATAATATATTTTAATTTTAAAAAACTAATAAATTCTTATAGAAAATGGGTTAAATTGACTATGTTAACTAAGTCAAGTCAAGTCGAGATCATTATTAGTGAGAGTTAGAATTGAATCGATTTTATGAAATAATAAAATCTAATCATGTTATACTAAGTGGATTAATCTGGATTCGATGACATTATTCGATGACATTGTTGCGAAATACTCACTAATTATGCATTTTTCTAATTGTGGTAAAAGAATTGCTAATTTTGATAGGCATATAGGACTACCATTCACTAGCAAAAGTTTCCATTTTTAAAGGAGGCCGATTGGAAAGATGTTCTCAGAAGATTCTAAGCAAACTCCACCAATTTGATTTCTTTATGTAAATTAGGTATTTAGAATGTTACATTAATATTTTAAGTAACTCTTTTTTTTTTTCTAATGTAATTCTCCACTTTGTAAAGGAATATTTTACCAAAATTATCTTTTAATTTTTTAAATTTTATATAGGTCCCCTTATTATTATTTCCAGATACCTAAAAATGTTTTTTTCTAGAGATATTTAGAGTAAGAATAATTAATTTTTATTACTACACATAATAATAATAATTAAGAAAAAGAGTACCCTGCTTAAAGCGACGGCAGAGATGAATGGTTAAATGCCCAAAATACAAAAAGGCTGAGGAAGAGTTCAACTCTTGTTGGAGATGATGCAATAAAAGAAAAAAAAAAGTGCTTATCTTTTACACGAGAAATGGAGTGCTTGACATGAAAATTTCTACTAAGTATTTTTTATAAACTTTGTAGATATTTCAAAATTCTTTTAAAAATCACCCAATCCAATATAACAAATGATAGTTTTGGGGGCTACTTAAGTCATGAGATAAAATTCCAATTTTCTAAAGTGGAATAGCTTTGGAGGTTTTTTCAGATCATTCGAGCGTAAACAAGCCAATAATGGTTCAAATGTCACGAAATATTTTGATTCTTCCCAAATATCATTAATTTTATTCGACTACGAGATTATTGATTTTGAACTTCTTGAGTAACGAGCTAAGATTTTCATTTCTAAAGGGAAATGGATCCTCCTAATTTAGTTTTTCTCAATTTTCCTCAATTTATCCTTAAAATATTAGCAATTGAATTTATAAATTAAAAAAAAAATTGAGAAGTGAAAATTTGAGAAGATCCCAATAGAATAGTTGGGAGGTTTACTTAAAATATTTGGAGCAAAAATAATTTGATTCAAACCTCAAAATACTCATAAGTAAAGATGTAGAAGTAAGATTTGATTTACGAGTCGATCGAGTTACTTTTAAAACAAGTTTGTCTCAAGGTTTTTTTATCCATTTAAAAGTAAATCAAATAAATCTGATCCATTTAATTCTCGAGTTAAAATGGATCGATTTGAATAGGCCTATTTAATATATTTATTCCTTTGACTTATAAATCCACTCGTTTAACTTATAGGTCAAAATGGATCGGACTGGATTAATCTGTTTAACTCATTTGTATACCTCTACTTATAGATGTGAATTTTTGCAAAGACTCCTCGTTTTGATAAGTTATAAATTAGTGTATTAGGGATTATGGTAGCCAAAATTTTCATTTTCTGAAAGAGAATATCTGGGAGGTTTCATCGGCTCATCATGTCAAATGCAATGGATTCTAAAAATGTCATGAGTATGGGTTTGTCAATTCTTATCAGAATTACGCAGGTCTCATTGGTTATTGATAATACTTTTCAAAATTCGAAGGTCATTAGCCAAAAATATAAATTTTTTTTTAGTCAGAATAGATAAAGAGTTCTCATTAGATTATTCTCGGTAAAAATTAGCCGATTTGAGTCTTGAAAAACACACGATTGTGCGTCTCAAAAGTTTTGCCAAAAAGAGTTAATTTTGATAAAATATAAATCATGTTTTAGGGAATTTCACTCTTTTAAGGTGAAATAGCTTCAGGAGTCTTACTAGATTATTCTTAGCAAAGTTTAAAACCAAGAGTCAGCATAGACCTAGGCACCCGGTTGAATCGGCTTTGAATTGCCAATTTACCGTCATAGATTGGTGATGCGGTGAATTGTAATCGGCTTCTGAGTTGACAGTTTTGAGCCAATTTAAGATTTTTGAACTGATTTTTTTAACATTTAAATTTTTTTATTAATTTATTAAATAATATAATTTAATATACTATTTCTTATTTTTTCTAATTATTAATCTATAATTTATTTAATTTTAAAATTTTAATTTTATAATTATTTCTCTCTCTCTCTTTTAAGGAAGTAAATCGACCAAACTGATCTATCAGTTCAATAGTAAGTCAACTTAGTGATTCGCGATCCACTAATTCAGGCGGTTTTGTTCATACAAACCACCTGAGCTTTTAAAGCCTGACAGTTCACAAACGTGATTCGATTCAACTACTACTGAGCCGGGCCGATTCAAGGCCCGTTCAAGTTAATTTACGATTCGAAACCGACCCTTACTCAAGTTTAAGTAGGCATATTTAAATTTTAACAAAAAAAAAAAATCAGTTTCTTTCTAGCATATACATAATAGATTTGGGGTTAACATTGTCACTATATTTTTTTGAAGGGCATTTTCAAATTTTAACAAAAAAAAAATAACCGGTTTCTTTTTAGCATACATAATAGAGTTAGGGTTAACATTGTCACTATATTTTTCTGAAGGGGAAAACTTGGGGAATTGTTATCAAATGCCACAAAGTGAAGCCAGTTGATATGGTTTCCAAAAAACTCATGAATACGGATTTTCAAGTTTTGCCAAGAACCACTGATTATAATTTGCTACAATCCATTTTTCTCGAACTTGCACGGTCACCAGCAAAAGTTCTTCCTTTTGGAAGCTACACAACTAAGAAGGTGTCTCCGTATCCCAAAAAAGATTTAACACACAGTATACATCATGCCTAAGTAAATATAATCTATAACTATTAATTATATTCATATATTTAACCATATGAATAATGGATTTTTACATAATCATCTATTATCAATCTACCTATTCGAATTTGATTGATAATTATATAGTATATATATTGAAATTCTTCTCCATAAGATGATTATGAAGCCAAAATAAGCCATCCTAAGTCTGGGTTCTAAATTTCACCAAAGATTGTTGTGGTTTAATGGGCCACAGATCATCGATTTTGGGCTTTTGGGTACACTAGCCGAAATTCCTATCAAAACAAGATGATTTATGACATGGAAAACTCATGAACATGCATTTTTCAATTTTTCATCAAAAATAGCTAATTTTGATAGTTTTTTTTCTTCTTTTTTTTTTTTTTTTACCTTTTTTAACTGGGCAAACTTCGAGTTTTGATATGTTGTATATCGTGGTTTTTGGTCCTGCAGTGACCATTTTTAGAAGGGGAATAGCCATCTCCACTTTTAGAAGGAGAATAAAGAGGTGCCGTAGATTATTTCAAAGAGAAAAACCAAATCCTCTATGTCTAAAAAAAAATGTCATGAATATGCATTTTCTTAGTTTTTCTCAAAGTTGCAAACTTTGGTAAAATGTGAAATAATGTTTTTTTTTTTTAGGTATAGGTCAGGAAATAAAAAAATTAGAAACTATAAAAAAAATTTATAAGTTTGGTCTTGGGTAAAGATGTTTTTCTGAAACTTTAATGCCTATAAAAAAAAAAAGAAAAAGAAAAATTGCTATTTATTTCATTTGGCCCAGATCCATACATATCAATTGGAAATTGTTGTTTTTAGGTTTAGAGATTCTTTATCAATTGGGCTTGAATTGCTGTTTGGGGATTGTCCAATGCGTTGAGTATGTATAAATTGTTTTACTTGTAAGGCTTGATCCTTATTTATGCCTTTAAGAGGGAGAATTGAACGTACCAAATTAGGAATGTGTATTTCTTCAAATATATATGTTTGAGATTCCTGGAAATAACGTGATACCTCGATTATTCTCACTAAGTAGCATTCCAACGGTATTCTCCTGATATCCGACCTTCAAGCCTCCTAGACGAACCACCATAGTTTGAGGTCTCCACAGCATAGATGCTATGGATCACAACCACAGTACAATCTTCTAGGGCCCGGAGGAAGACCCTAAAGGTTGAAGTTGGGCCTCATTAAGCTGGTCAACTCCCATGAAGGTTGGAATGGGCCTTAAGATCCCATAATCCAAAATTTCCCATCAATAATTCTAATAGAATTAATTTGTTGAGCCTTATATATATATATTCCATGAAAAAAAGCTTTAAAAGGATATTAATTAAGATTGGACAAAAAAAAATCATGAATTGTATATCGAACTAGGAATCAAATTGAACTAAACCTAAATTTTTATTTTTTATTTTCTTTTACATTTGGTTCAGTTACTGGTTCAATTCGACATTATTTAAATCGCTTGCAATTTGTTTCAAATAATTCAATCGAATCGATTGGTTCGAACATTGAAAAATAAAAAAAAAGTCTGATCTGGTTGAATGCACGTGACGTAGCAGGACAGCAGATCAAACGAAAAAAATTGGAGAACGTCTTGGACCATGCTTGTTGATTGTTGGTATGAGTAACAATGCAATTTATTTGCTTGTTGGTATGAATAACAGGCATTTATGGACTTTATGCTAATAGATAATACCAACTAAGAATGGAGGACATCCTGCGATCTTGAAATATGCTTTTCATCTTTGAAGGTGGATGTCCTTGGAGACAACATGCAAAATTATTTTAATATTATATCTCTCTTATTAAGACATGCGACTTATCAGGTTTGAGAGTTAATTTCTTTTACTTCATAGCATTGTCCATACATTTCAGCGTATGCACAAACCACGGGTTGTATATTTTCGGGGAGAGGTTGCTGCTGCCTGCTATTAATCGGAGAAATAAATTGTCCATACCTTCTGATTATTAAATTTTAATATTATAAATAAGAAATAAGACAGTTTGAAACTTGAACCAAATTGTTTATTTTTAAGTTTGAAAAATCTATTAATCAAACAGTACAATTTGATTCAATTTAAAAATAAAAAAGAAAAATCGAACCATTAATTTTAGATTTTGATTTGATAAGGGATGTGGGAATTATACCGAATCAAACCAAATCAAACCGTATCCGCCTCTGATATTAATCCCAACATCAACATCTATTTTTTCTTCAAAAGAGATCACCAAATAATATACATAAAAAAATAAAAAGTATAACTTATATAATTAGAACAATGTTTTTCTTCACCATTTTCGAGTATTTCTATATCGATAAAGCCTAATAGGTGCACAAAAGGATCATAGGATCCAAACAACACGTAATTTGTTGCAATTAAAGTAAATTTATATACATACGATATTTTTGCAAAATTCAAGATTAATATCCCAAATGTATAAAGCAATAGGATTTTATGCTATAAAACTATTTAAAAAATTGGTGTTAACATACATACATACATATATACATATATATATATATATATTAAAAGGAATTTGAAATAGAATTCATACATATTATATTAAAGAGTAAACAATATGGACACCCATAGCGCTAGAAAATCAGTCATCATACTAAACAAACCATAAGATTGTATAAGTAAAGTGGATGCTCTCAAATTTCCATTTTGAATTACATTCTAAAAGTATAAAATTATATATATTTGTATACGTACATATATATAAGACAAGATACTCAATTATCAATGATATAAAATCTCCACAACAGATACCTTAGAATGCAAGCTAAAAATTATAAGAAATGTTAGAAAGCCCTTATACTAAATGTGTTAGCTAATTTATAAATGAATTCAAGTATTACATATAAATGGGTTTAAACGAATATGACTTATTTGTTACTCAAATTAAGTTTTGTTAAAAAAAAAATACTTATAGATTAAAAAAAGGTTTCAATAATATAAATATGCTACATGCTATACATCTCCGTTCCTATAGTACTCTATTTCTCGAGGTGATGGAGGTTCAACCGCTACTTCTTTCTTCAGTTTTTTATTTTTTTATTTTTTTTATCAATTATGGAAAATGCAGGATTCAAACTCTAATACATCTCAATATTCTTTTGTCTTTGAACGCCACTAATATACAAGTGTCTTGATCAGAGGTATATCACCCTAAATTATAGTTTGGTTTCATTTTAAAGTTGACACTATCCTTGTTTTAATCCACCTGTCCGTCTTAACATCCATCATAACTGAACCAACGTATGCATGCCTGAGCCATATTTATGAACCTGAACGTTTATGATTTTAGTTCGACGGGCAGGTCGGGTTACTCCTTATTTATTTATTTTTTCCACTATCATTTGGGCCTATGATGTAGACCAAGATATGTACACAAACCAGTATTGATAGATTCAAATTACATTATTCGACTTAGTTGATTCAGCTGATCTAACTCAAGGATCCGATCGAGTTTTCCAAATTGGAATGTGCTTTTTTTTTTTTTTCTTTTTTCAGAGAATGCGATAATTTAAAAAAAATATTGAATATAAGAAAAAAAAGTAAATCATAAAGCGCTTTCAACTTCTAAATTTTACAATGTGAATAATATTATTACATTATAAATAAATACGAATCACATAATAATATTTTATTGAACTCGGTTTAATCCCTATTTAACTCTCTTGACTTTTGGCCCATTTTCATTCTCAAGTAAATCTCTCGATCCAAATCTAATAATATTGATATAAATTAAGTGACTATTCACCACTATGATAGATCGAATGACACACTTTTATATATAAGTTATGACCCACCTAGGTTATGACCTTAACTTAGCGATCCTTAGGGCTAAAGGTAGTCAAGTCTAACTTTTTAAAAAAAAAAAATTGTGTACTTCTACTTTTTTTCCATTTATTAATAATTTTATTTTAAATATTTTAGTATATTATTTATTGAAATAATTATTTATACAAATCATAACTGTTCATGTGTCTATAAAGAATTGAAAAGTTAATGGCATTAATAGAAGTCCAATTTTGTAAATGTTTGAAACTATTGACAACTTGAACACGAAAAAGTACAATCTAAACTCAAGTGAAAAAATAAAAAAGTTGTCAAATATCTAAGAAATAAAATTGTAATTTTCCCAATCTACAAAATAAGTAGTCTTTATTTTTCTTCAATGGAAATAACTCCTTTACACTTTCATTCTCTTTCATTCAAGACCCTAAAACTCTCCTTCAACCATGTGTATCTAAGCTTTATCTCTTACACTCATCTCTAAAACTCTCTCTCAACTTAGGAAGCAACTTAACCTTTTGATCCAGCTAAAAACTTGGCAATAGATGATTCTTTAGCTAGACTCGTCATCCCTATAAAGGAAAACAAGTTATAGAACCTCTTGAATCTAGTGAATATGAAGATGTGATTTTAAGTTTATAGAATGTATGGATTCGCTGTAAGTATCACATGTACGTAATGTGTATCCATGAGAATAAGAAGGCTAGGGTTGTAATAGAATGATGGTTTGAAGAGGGATTAGAGAGGCAAAATAAGCAATCCAGTAAACTTAGGTTATTAGATCCAAAAACTCCTATATACATATTTATTTATAGTGTCTTCTTTGTGATAATTACTCTTACATCTGAACAAGGGTTAATTAGGATTTAGTAACTTTAATGGGCTAAGAAGAGAATAATAAGGCCTAACTGTACATAATGGGATCCAGTGGCATCAAAACCTATTGAGAAATGTTAAAAATTTCGAGAATTTTAACAAATCCTATCCTGAATCCATTATTTCAAAAATCTCTAAATCATCTCAAATTAGGTATAATCATTTGAATCCTATCACTAATTCAAATAATTAACCTATATATTATTTAGCTAATTTTGAAATTGGTTTATAAAATTATATTATACAAATTTTCCCATCAATAAAGTTGTTAATGGAGCTACAAGAACTTAGGAGATATGACAATATTTTCCAAGAAAAAAAACTTTTGATAGGTTATGTCAAGTGTTTATACAACTATTTTTGTGGACCTTCTTCACCACAAAGCTGCTGAAGCTAAAATATTGATAGTTGAGTGTTGTATAAGAAGCAAAGAAATATGTTGCTTAAAAGCGCTTCATGGAAGACTTAAAGAGCTGGTCTATGGCATTAAACTAAGAAGGCCATTGCTAAGAATCCTCATGGTATTGTTTAGAATATTGGTTTTCCCCTTAATTTCTTTTACCATTACATACTATCTTCTTTATGATAATAAAAATGGGGAGAACATACAAAATTAATACAGCAAAATAATACAAAATTAATACAGCAAAATAAAGCATAAAGTAAGAGAAGCATTACATCAAAATTTATAGTAAACTCAAATTTGAAGAGCAAAAGTAATTTTGTGATGGCTTAGAGTAGAAGAAATTAATTAATTTGCTTTTCATTAAGATGATAAGCATAGACTTAAGGTTTACAAATGAAGATATTCTCAACAACTTTTATGAATATACTAAAATTTGCTTTGACAGAATGAATCTTTATGTCCATTCTTCTAAATTTGCTATTATCTTAAGTGATTTTGTTATCATTGAAATGAGAGATTGTTATAGATCTTACTCTTGATTTCAATAATGGTAAATTACACTTTACATACTTATATTTTGACCTTTTATCACTTTTCAACATACATGTGTTTTTTATCTCTATTCATCAGAATTAATAAGCGAATCTATATATGTCAGTTTTGATTGTTTTTTTAATAATTAATATGATAAAGTAATATTATGAAATATATTAAATTATGTAATATAATAAAAAATAAATAATTAAAAAAATTAAAAATATACATATAGCTTTAAAAAAAAACAAAACAAAAGCAGCCTATAACCCTTGTTAGCAACCGATAGGCCATTAGCCACCACTTAAGAGGTTATGTGACCTGCTACAGGTGGTATTCAATCATCATCTAGTATGGTGGTGGTAGGAAAAGTCTAAGGATAATTCCATAGACCATTAGACATTAAAAAAAGAGAGGAGGGGGGGGGGGGGGGGGGGGGGGGGGGGGGGGGGGGGGGAGTGTGTGGTGTTGAAGGGAAATTCCTTGCCCCCATCCCTTCCACCTACAATTTTCCCTTTCAATGCATGCGCTGCAAATTTTGAATTATAAAGTTCAAAATCTACAGTAAGTTCAAAATTTACGGCATTGAATCGTTTGAATTTTGAATTTACGGCATTGAATCGTTTGTTGTCAATGTTGAGGTAAATACTTGCACAGATAATTTGTACAAGGTGGTCTGCAAACAATAAGAATCATGCAAGACATTAAGCGAGAAGGATGATTATTTCAATAATTAGAACCGATCTGATGGAAACCCAAGTTCACTGTGGGTTCCACTCCTACTCATGAACATGAACATGAACATGAACATGAATAACTACCTTAAGAGGAGATGTAGGAAGTTTTCTTTTCATTTTTTCTGAAAATATTTTGTTACATAGAATTTTTTTTTTCCAATTAATCAAATAAAGTAAAAGGTGTGGTTTTCCCAAAAGTGGTAATCTAGCATTAGGTTTTTTTAATTAATGACCAACTAAAATTGTTTTCCTTAAAAAAAAAATTAAATTAGATAGTCATGCATACATTAATTCTTTTCGCAAAATGTAAAATTAACTAACAAATTAAAGGTTTTCTAAAAATTGAAATCGAATTACGACAGTCTGATTTTGATTAGTAGATACGTAGGTACCTTTCAGACAATCATAAAATATAATAAAAAATATTTTCCTTCCTATCACTTCACTTTATTCAATTAGATTAGGTATTCATACTATAAGAGATTTTTGTATATTTTAATTTTTTTTTCTGTTTTAAATGTATACTTTATAGATGGATGAAAGGAAAAAAAAAAAAGTATTGAAGGATTAGTAAGGCTAAAAAAGAAAAAAAATTATGTAAAGGAATGGAAAAAAAAATTGAGAAAAGGAAAAAACCCTCGAACCGTCGAGCTCATTAAATTGGCCCTGAATCTCCGACTCACGGGTCGGTCAAGATTTACCATGATACCGACTCATGAACTAGTAATTTAGGATAGGTTCGACTCAGCACACACATTTAGCCATGATCACCATAAATAATGACGACTCATGAACTAACATTGCATTTATGGCATTATATAAACCCCCTCCCCCAAGTTATGGTGGACTGCCGTCTCGCCTTAGGTAGATGGTAAAGTTCTCTAAACATTTGAGAGTAAATTCACGGGTTCCTTCCATTTTTTTTTTTTTTTTAATATTGTAGAAGATATATACTTGTATACTTAAAATGACAGCTAACTTAATAGATAATTTTCTAAACGTTGATCGGATTTTTATAAAAGGGAAATTGATATTTTGTTTAAAAATCATTTTCATAAAAGGAAAACACAAATCAAATCACTTTTTAGAAGGATGTTTGTTTCGATCGATACTATAAATGGAGAGATTCTTTATGGATCTTCTGTCATATCACACGACCATTGAAAGAGGAAATCCAAAACGTATTAAAAACGAAGGCAAAAGATATAAAGAAGTTTGATAATTTTTACACGATTGAGGAAAAAGCTTTTGATATGTACTCGTGTCAAAAGTTTGAAGATAATGAATGTGAAATCAAGAGAAATTGTTTTTTCTTAAGCAAGATAAAGAGTGATACACATTCCAAATTTTATACATGTAATTCATTGTAATATTCTCTTACTTTATGGATTTTTAGATCAGCTTACTAAAATATGTAAGAAAATTTTATCTATTGCATCAGATGGAGATATTTACTATGAAATATTATAAAAAAAATTTTATTTTTTCTTAGAATTAATGTTTTCAAAACCGAATAGGAAGTTAATCCAAAAATAGTAAGAGGTCAAAAGTTAAGAGAATTTGAATCAAGGCCGAATTGGGATTAATAAAAATATTAAAACATAATTGATATTTATTTATAAATCAATAAAATCATTTACTATCTTAAGATTTGAAAATTGAAAGTTTTATTTTGTAGATTTTGTGGATTAATTATTTTAGTAAATTAGTATATTCTCTGGTAAATGAAAAAAAAAATTGTGCATTTTAACTTGAAAACTCGACTGGATCATATAAGAACCAAGTGAGATTGATCATATCAAATAAATTTTTTAGAGGTTACTATCAATGGGATAAACCAAGTGACTCGAGTCGGTTTTCTGATTAAATTAAGTTAAATTGAGTTAAACCAAATGGGTTAAACTAGATAGGTTGATTGTGATCTATTAACAAGTAGAGCTATTAAAGGATCGCAATTTGTAACTACCAAAAGATTTTTAAAGAGTGAATAATACCAGCTTTAACTGTAGAGTTAGAAGAGAAAAGAGTACAAAAGGAAAATCAAACTCAACCAATACATACTTGTATGGTCATATTATTGCTACTCTCTTTATCTTACAATTATATTTATTTTTAATCCTTACTTGCAGTTGAATTAATTCTTGCAAAGAACTACTAATAAGATGAAAAGAACAAAAAGGTAATTGTAAATATCAAACATTCTTGATGACATGGATAACTGTATTTTACAAAGTAATCGTCAATTACATTCAGATGCACGATGCCTAAATTAAACAGAAACATGGTGCCCCTTTGGCTTCCCATAAAACATGCTTACGGCTGAAAACTAAGAAAAAGGAAAAATTACAAGAAAGAAGAAGACAAAGGCAAAGGAACGATACATCGTAGTATACACGATACAGTTCTATATTCCATTCCCACACCTCAACTATATTAAACATCCTATGACTTCATCAGCTTTTCCTTTATACATAATTCGGAATTAACAATCCTATTATAGATCGAGCATAGAGTAAACCGTCAGATACAATGAGTTTTCTCGTATTTGACGTATTGATTATTACCAACTGACTCGATCTAAATAGGCACCATAATCAATAAGTTAGGTGGTCATTAAACAACCTAACTTATTCTCAATGCAGTAACTTTCTATGTTATAACTCGACCGGATGACAACTGATAAATAGATGGAGATTGAGTTGAAGACGACACGATTATCCGACTACCAGTTGCAGCTACAGTAGGCGGTTTCACGGGTGAATATGGTGGGGGAGCTACATTGGAACATTGAAGATCGATGTCGTGCAGCCTACCTGAGTCGCCAGTGGGCAGCCGCATATAGGAGGCGGAAGGCGATTCGTTAAACCATGGAGAAATCGGCCCTTGTTGACCATTCCTGTATTGCACGATGGCTCTGTAAACAAATGGAATCAGACCCTCCATTTTTTGCTAGTATGTTAGGTAAGGTGATAGGTTGATGGGTTCGGGATATAAAGAGGAAAAGTATTTAGCTTCACAATCACTGAAAATTTTTCCACATAAGGAAGAGAGTGGTAGCGACTGGCATAAAAGGCTGGATTTTAGAGCCCTTCACGCAAAAGCCACGTAGATCTTCGACGCAAACCCACACGAAGGCCCTGATAGGTATGTGAAAGCTCCGTATCATCTTCATTCTCTCTCTCTCTCTCTCTCTCTCGCCTTTATCTTTTTTCTCTCTCTCTCTCTTTTTTTTTTTTTTTTTCTCTTTTCTTTTTTAATATTATCGAGTGTTCCTAGACATGAGTTACTCTACAACCTTTCAGACAGCGCTATCCAATTCTTTGAATGACTATTGACATCTTTAATTAATGTTGTTATAGTATAATAATATAACTAATGGTCTTTAAATAGAATGAATTACGTTAAATTTCTTTTTTTTATCTTTTCAAAATTACAATATGATAATAATTCAAAAAAAAAAGAAAAAGAAAATCCATAACAATCAAACAATAGGCTAAACAATTCAATTGAAGGCATCAAAATGAAATCTTAAAAAAAAAAAACATTTTGTATTTCTTTGCACTTATTTTCTTGTAAGATGTAAAATCAGTTTCTTAGAAAACCTTAACAAGGATCACGAATTTCTGGTTAACGAGGCCGGATCTTTCCTCTAATCTTAATAACACTTTCACCAAATCCGGTTACATCCACGTTTTCTTATGTAATTTTAAAGTGTTTCTTTGTAGGATTAGTTTGGTTACCCTTTTGAACTTTTTCTAGTCTCATTGGTCGGTCCTCGTTGCTTTTGCATCTCAATCCTCCAGCTAATATGCACTTTTTTCTTCTTTGATGGTGTCTTCTTAGGTTTTTTTTTTTTTTTTTTTTAAATTTCTAAGTATCATTGAATGTTAATTGCGGAGTAAGTTTAGCCACAAATTAGTTAAGAATATTACTTGATCGATCGTTTATGCCACATGTAACTTGTTTGTGGTATATGAATATATAGAGTATGATCATGTCTAACATATTCTTCACGTCAAAATAATGGCTTCATCAGATGCGGTTGGTGCAAGAAATTATATATAATTTTCCTTGATTAACTTTTACTGTTCATTTATTTTTATTCAAAAGAAAACTCATTTTTCTCAATTTTCGTATCTTGGAGTACTTATACTTTTTATTTGTATTCTCTACAATGTCCTATAAAATTATTTTTTAAAAAAGAAAAAGGAAAATAAGAAGGAGATTTTTAAGTATGTTAAGCACATGAACACGTCTAATTACCCAAGAAAAAAATTGAAACATGCCCGCATGTCAAGCTTTTGCTCGATGGTTTTTATTTATTTTTATTTTTTCGTTCCTGACTGTATTTTCTTGACGAGGTAAAAAGAAAATAGAAGAAAAATTCGTCCTAGTATCTGTCTATAAGCTGTCGGAACTGGCTGTATGTCTTAAAAGATGAACAACTAGGCAAATGGATAACGTGATAACCTTCACTATTAATGGGGTTGTATCTCCTAAACACGAACATGCAATCACATAGTACATATTAGGGTTTTCGAATAGTTATCGTATCCTGTTTTTGTGTTTGTATTAAAACGGATTCATATTTAAAAAATCTCAATCTATAACACGATTATTTATTAATCACGTTTAAATATCTAAACTCGTAACATTTCATTTAATAAGTATATCTTGTACCCGAGTTTAACCTATTTATTGATTAAAAGTTTGTAAAAAAAATCTATAAGATACTTGTGAGTAAAAAAATAAATGAACAATAATAATATTTAAATCTTAAAAGTACAAATGTTATGAGGTCTTAACATTCAATATAAAATTACAACCCAAGTAAAAGTTTTAGTGAAATAAAATCTCAAAGTTCATATTACATATCTTCACTTAATTAAGTGAAACTATGGCCTAAAGGGATGTCACTAGCAGTATTGATTTCTAAATTTACTACACTCTCTATTAGATCTTTAAAGGAGATGGTTAAAGATTACACACATAAAAAATAAGCATATTAATTAAATATATTACCTTGAAATTTTTAACAAATAATTCAATTTATTAACTTCTTCTCCATAAAGGCACTCCTTGGTATATAAAAGAGCTTCTACAGCACTTGGCTTCAATAAACTGTAATGTTCAACTTTCAATACAAAAGGAGTATACAGAAGCTACTTTAGTTATTGGTATTTTTAAGACTAAATAGGCCAATCTTGTAATTTGAGAATATTGAACTTGATTGGTTTTCAAATAACTCAACACATCCTATCGTTCATCATCAAAATATAGCTCTAATTCAAACAAGACACATTATTTTCTTATAAGAAAGTTTAATAAATGGTTTCTAAATAAAGTTCAATAGTTTAATACCTCACTACTGTGGCATTATGAAAATAGAAAAAAGAAAACTATAAAGATAAATAACATCACATACTATGTAATGTAATGAAAATAGAAAAAAGTAAAAAAAAAAAAAAAGTTACCTCATTATATGTTGGAGAAAACTCAATACTTTACACTTGTTTTGATAGTTGAGGAAAGATTCAAACTTGAAAACTTGTAAATGTCATATCGAAATGTGCTTGGCTTGTAGTTGGAATTTATGAGGAAGGGGAAAGAAAAAAAAGTTAATGATAAAAGTAATGTTAGTCATTGAAAAATATATTTGACTAACTTAACCATGTCAATTGTTATATGGAGTGTGAATATATGGAGTGTGGATCAAACTAAACCATGTTCATTTTTGTTTTGCTCTTTATTAGAAATGAAAGGAATAAAAGAAAAAATAAATTTATTAATAGTAAACAAGTTTGTGGACCAAACCTAGAACCTGTTTATGAGATCTGTTTAATAAACGAGATCTATTTAATAAAGAAGATCTAAGACCCTGAACAAAACCCGAACATGAATTTAAATGTGTTTAGATGAGTTTGATCTAATTGGGTCTCATATCAATTTTTTTCGCACCCAAACCTATTTAAATTGTGTTATGTCGTATCATGTAAAAGTCTAGCGAGCTGGGTCCCAAATTGCCAACTCTAATAGATATACAACAAACCGAGTAAGGAAAGTTGATTTGCTCTTTCTAGCCTTCCATAAAATATGGAAGATCAAATTACCCATTTGAAATAAAATTGCACAACCACGTTTATTGATGGTCACATTTAACATGAAGTGTACACATTAGCAAAGGTAAAACTAATAATATCTATTTTTTTTAAGCTGACTACTATTGTAACTATTGAAATGGGGGAAATCGAAACTAGTTATTCTTTTGGAAAACTAATACTCATGCCGTTGAGTTATAAGGTCATTAGCTAATATCTTCTTATATCAAATATAAACTAAATATATATAAGATGTATGATATAGATAGACTCTAAAGTCGAAAAGGATTTGATCAAAGTTGAAATTCACAATTAAATAATCTAGGGTTTTGGGGTAGGTTTTAATATTGAAAATGATGTTTTTAGGTTATTCAATTTCATTAAGGATGTCTCTAAAAATTTTTTGTTTATGTAACATATTGAAACTAAAGAATATGGACAATTTAACAATTAGATATGACTCAAAATGTAGAATTAAAATAAGTTTAGATTAGTCCAAAGAACAATATAGCTCACGATCTAAGGAATAATCTAAAGAATTTGTGAAATTACTAAGATAGTTAATCAAGAAATTGATAAGTTCGCCGTAATCAAAATATGATTGATAAGAAGATGAAGAGAAGAATTCTCGATGAGCAATAAAAGTCAATATCAAATGTTCAATGAAGTTTTTTTACAATTTATTTATATTGGCTTACGAAAAGCTTAATATAGAAACTATACAAACTAGAAAATAATATAAAATGATGGAATATGGAAAACTCAAAAAAGGGACGGTCATCTTTACCTTTGAGAGGGTTGATCGACCTAAGCTGGCTTGAGGCTGGTCGATAATGGATCAATCAACCTTAAATTGGTCAACCTAGATTGGTTAACTTCGATCGGCTAAAGTGTAATCCATTAAAGCTACAATGACCTATCGACCTTACTTACCTTCAAGTCTTTCGCATGCTTTCCTAAGTTTGTCTCATCTTGGTCCATTTTTGTTATGGTTCTTACCTTAAAAAAGGCATTCTAGAGTTTGATTCTTATCATTACTATAGGACTAGCAAAGATTCGCTCTCGAATCTAATTTCTACCTTAGCTAAAAAAAACTCTTCTTTTTAGGCTTTCGCTTACCCCATGCTATTTGGTCTCTCTTGATTTCTATTAGACTTATATTAGTATTATTTACCGCTTATCCTTTTAAAAGGTATAGGTGTTATGGAGACTATCATATAGCGCCCTTCTATCATTCTATCATGGTCACCCTAGAAGGACATAAGTAGCATCTACGGATACTATGTCATAGGTGATCTCATCCACATATTTATAAATTGATGATAGTGTTTGTACTTTTTCGCTAACATGTATTGAACCATATCACCAAATCATTACAAGTTACAAGGAGTTGAATAAAGTTCATTCTTTAGTCTAAAAGTACTGGGTTTCCACTAAACAAAATTTTCCCTGCATCCAACACATAGTGTGAAAAAGATTATCTCCTACCTCGTTTTATAACTTAAACTATGTAGTTAGACTTCTCTTGGTATACCCATTAATAGACCATCCTTGACCTTAGTTCCATGCTATTCTTCAGTGTATGTTTTAGCCTAGCCTCCACATTAGTTACCCCCTTATTCTAGCATCTTCACTTTCGATTTTAAATTTAGGACTCTCACCATTTAATAACCATTACAAGTTTATTTGAACACTCTACACCTATGTAACTAACTAAATAGCTTCTTCCAGGGTCTCGAACTTCTAAAACCCTACCACCCTAAATATATTATACTTAAACCTTACCATGAAAAGCATAATAATTTATTCGTTTGACTCCACGACTTCACATCTAATCATGGTCATCTCAAACTCCTTAACATATCCTTCCACATTAGTTTCACTTCCTCTAAGAGTTTAAAGTTTCATAAAGATCCCCTACTTATCGTAGTTAGGAACAAAACATCTAAACATAATATGTTTCATTTCCTCTCACATATCTATTTCTCCTTCTCCCTATTGCTTTTGAGAATTAGAGTTGTTTTACCAAAATGCAGCATATCTACTAAACATTAAAAAAATTTTCTTTACCTCATGCTCCTACTTAAAATATATCTCTATAAATTCTTACCCTTTAAAACGTGAAATCTTCACCTTAATATTCTTCATCCTTCACATCTGACAATTTCCTCCAACATTTATTTCTTTCTCAAAATTATCTCCATCGCTCATGCCATATAGGCTTATGCAATGGTTCAACTCAGTTTGAAACCGACCTCGAATCATTGGTTCATAGGTTGACAAGGGAGTAATCCGAGCCTGACCCTTAAAGGGATGGGACCGAGTTAGTTCACTTGAATCGGCAATTCAAGAGTCGATTTAATAACCCTTGAATCGTAGGTTTTTTTTCGAATTTTTTTTAATTATTATAAATAATTTGTGAACTATTTTTTTTGTAACTAAATCCAAAATTTTATATTATTGCACATGAATGAAAAATTTTATTTTTGATTCAATTTTTTTTAATCTCAAAATAATTCATTTAGACAATGTAAGTATGAATGCATAATGTTATGTTATATACATATTGTATATTATATAATATATTACATATAGTACAATATACAATATATATATTATAGTGTGTATATATATATATAGTATATTCATTATTATATATTATAAAATACTATATACTTGTTTGCATTATATATAATATATCTGTAATATATTATATATTATATATTATATATCATATATAATATATAGTATATTTGTATTATATATATTTATTTAATTTTTGAGGTTAGCTTAGTCTCGAACCGTTGTACCATATTACCGGTTCAAAAGGCGGTTTGACTTGCCAATTCGATGGCCCAACAATTCAATAAATTATCATAGTTGAACTACTTAAATCCTTAGAATCCGACGGTTCAACAGCTGATTTAAGCCTGTTCAAATTCAATAGCTCGGTAAGTTAGTTTTAGATCCATCTATAATTTGGAACCAATCGTTGCACAAATTTAAGGCAATAGTCTTTGCCACCTTTCCGACATGGCCACATATTCCCCTCCTCTGGACCTCCGAAGCACCAAGGTTCTCGCCAAATCTTGTAAGCTTTTCTCAATTGTAACTTTTAACACGTTAGCCTCTCTCATCTCTCCAATACCAACTCCTGCACCACCAGGTACATCGTCTCTAGACATCTTCATCCAATCTTTCAATAATACATGGTGCCATAACAAATACTATGCCTCGTCTAACCTTCGCTCTTATTCCAAAAAGATAATGCAAGTAGGGAAAAGAACCACTATGCGAGTGATGTGCAAAGCCATCAATCTAAGAAACTAGGAAAAGAGCAACTATAACTCTAAAAGGTAACGACTATTATAAAAAATTTCGGATATAATAAATAGTAACGGGTACGGACTCCTCCTCCATTAGATATGATGTGCTAAGACTGAATTACGCTTAATTTATTTTATATGACAGGTAAAAAAATCAAACAATTCGTTCACCACAATTTAAGAAGAGAGATGATAATAGGATATTAAAAGAGAATGTCTCAATCAATGAGAAGGAATAATAATATTCAAAAAGATTGTTTGTCTCCATTGGTTACATGCAGTATTTTTATTAAGACAAATACAATATGGAATAACTATCGAAAAAGAAACAAAATTTCATAAAGAAAACAAACAACTGTCTAAATAACTAAATCGGGCTATGAAATCAATAACTTCCATATTCGGACCGAAGGAATATTGTCTTGATTCAAACTAAGCCTTGCCTCCAAAGCAAAGCTTCAACAGAATCAAAACCGCGTCCATTTCGTCGGTATAAATTTGGAAACAGAGCCAGACTGAGTAGAGTCAGAGTAGAAGTAGAATAACGCTTCTCAACGTAAGTGTCAAAACCATTTATCTCCACTGCTTTTAGAAGTAAGAAACTCCTTTTGAGAATAAAAAAACCCTTCTTCTAACACCTGCTCTTCTTCCTGCATAGAGCTAGTCAGAATCTTTTTCACTAATTTACTTAAAATTGTCGTCCTAGGTCGAGTCATTGGTCTGTCATGTGTTAGAGTTTGATTCCCATCACTTTTGTCTTCTTTTTTTTTTTTTTTTTCCTTCAATTAATTTCTTGACCAAAATGCCTTCCATACCAACGCACCATTTGATCATGTATAATAAGGTTCTAAAGTTATTACGGTGGCTTTTTAAGAAACTCTCTCTCTCAAAACCTCTCCATTTTATCCCTAATATCCTTCATAAAAGATCTGTAACTAACTTTTAAGTTTTTATAGGCCTCGTTCTATTATTGCTTATAAGCACCACCTTTAATATTTCTAAAGATAATTTTACTATCAATAGCAAGAAACTAAACAGAAATGCAAAATGAATATTATATATGTATATTTTAATCTTTGATTTATTATTATTAAAAATGATAGTAGATTAGAAGTCAAGAATTTGAAAAAAAGAAAGAAAAAACTTTATGTGATCGCTGTCAGCGGACCTCATATCATTGCTAAAGAAACTCGTAGGTTCGTAGAATGGGGAATGATGTCAAGCGTTGGCCATTATACAGTATTAGAGCAACATTTAACGAATTCTTAACCCAAAAGGGCAAAAAGAAAAAAAGAAAAAAGAAAAAAGAAAAAGAAAAAAAGAAAAGAAAAGAAAGAAGAGTAACAACCTTTTATAAAAATCCTGGAAGTAAATTGGGTTTTATTGACCGGTTCTTCCCATTTTGATTCTTCCATTTTGTGACAATCCGTTCGACAATTACAGGAAGGGCAACCCACTTGATGCGCAACATCTTACCTCATATTTTTCCCTTTTCATTTATATGAACCTACTAATATCAACTTTAAGAATAAATTGGAAAAATCCAAATAGAGCTAATACAACACCTTAATGACGACTACTTGCAACTTAAAAGGAATTAAGGACCAGATTGTACAAAACTAAAGTATAGCCACTAATTATCAAAAATCATAGAGAATTTATCTTGGTTTTACTCGGTACATACTTTATATTGTTATAACTATTACACTAAAGTACAAGGTAAAAGCTTTCCACGTGCATAAAGATTTTCAAAATCAAGTGTCATAGGAAAATGTATCGGAGAGAGTACATGCTTATATCCAAACCCAAAAGGTAATGCATATTTTAAGTAGTATAAACTAAAAGTAAATGTTATAACATGTATATTAAAGATATTTAGTAGTAATAATTCTAGGCATAACTTCGACTTAACCCAATCGACCAGGTCACCATTCTCTATTCAAAGAACTGCGACGGATTTGACCTATTTCAATTTCAAAGCAGATCTTAGACCTATCGTTTCACGAGTCTAGTTCTTGAACCACTGCCCATGAGTCATCATATCCCTAACCTTCTTTTATTAGTTAACGTTAAAATTAAAACTAAATAAAACCTTAAACTAAAATGTACGAACCCAAAACAAATATAATCTTTAACCCATTTTGTAAATATTCTATATACGAAAAGTCAAACAAGCTTTTAAAAATATATTTATTATTGTGTTATTCATAACAATGCATTGAATATTGTGAATAGAGAATACATTAGTTCCTATCCATATGAACTTAGTTAACATTTTTTAACTTATATTTATTTTAATATCATTTTTCTTTTCTTTTCTTTTCTTTTCTTTTTTTTTTTAATGGTGGTGGATCAAAACCCTCTAGGCCAACGGATCCCGTTTGCTGACCCATCAACCGGTGATTCGCTGAACCCGGAGGGGGACAGTCCTAGGCCGGATCTCAATTCAGACCTAGCTTGTGCCTTAGGTCTAGATAGTTTCCTATCATGATCAATGTTTACGGTGCACAAAGCAGAGAGTGGGCATCACGACGCATCGCATATTCGAATTCGTTATATAGCATATACGGAGGAAGACCTTCATACGCAAATAAATATGACTGGAGTTTGATTGCAATCAGCTTTGACGCTGTTGGCAAAAGCAATTGACTAAACGATTTAACCTCAAACGGAATATTTCTCTCTGGGCCCTTCTTTTTATTTTTATTTTTATTTTTTTTACTCTTATTTTTTGATTTTCATGTATCTCTTAGCCATACCTATCTGAAAAATGCAAGTTTTTTCCTTCCGTATCATTTTCTTTAACCCAAACAAATCACTTCACAATGCATTGCCACTACATGTATTCATGCCATAATAAATTTCATGTGTAATTAAACCCCAAATATGGGAAGGTATTACCTAATAAGGTACTTCAAGACGTTAATGAACACAAGCTATGTGGATCACCTTATTTTTCTCCTGGAGGTTAAAACATATTCACATGCAAGACCAACCTACTGCAAGGCAGCAACCCTGTAACGCAAATGCCAATCAACATTTGCTCTCTCTCATTTTTTCAGAAGGTAAATAACATAAGACCGTCACTGGTCACACCCTATACTAACTCACTGTTGGACAGCAGCATATGCACTACGCTAATCAAACAAATAATTTACCGAAAGAACAAAGAGAGAGAGGATACGATGTTTCCTCTCTCTATCTACATGCCCCCATGCACAAAGCTTAGTGATATTTCGCTCTGAGTGACGTCAACGACAATCTTAAGAATGAATCTATCATGTCTATGCACACGTGCATGCTTTACCCAAACTCAGCAAATTGAGATCCTACACTGGCAAGTTAAGAGGAAAAACTAATCTAACAAAATTGTTTCATGGTCAAGATTACTTCAATACTAGACCTCCACTTCAGCCAGCATCAGAGAGTGCCACCAGCCGCATGCAATATTTACTGGTGAACAGCCATCTAGAGGAACCTGAGAAGGAATATTGCGATCTATGGAATCACCCAGTCCCAACTGCACATAGTTGATAAGAGATTAACAAGAATAAGCCCAAATCACTAAGATGATAATGGCCAAACATATTTACCTGTCCGTACTTATTCCATCCCCAGCAAAACACTCGCCCATCCTCTTCGCGATACAAAAAAAGATGAAAATGTGGCAATGTCAGGATAAAAGAAAAATATCTAGGAAAGACAATAGGGTCTGAACCCAAGCAAGAGAGACTTAGAAGACACATAAAGGAGTGTATTCATGTGCACCTGTCAACACTGCACTGTGGCGGGCTCCTGCAGAGACTGTTCTCACTTTCTTACTTTTCAAACCATGGGAGTCTAATAGCCTGGGAAGGGTCTGTATTACATAAAAGAAGAAAACAATGAACAGATTAAAACTTGGTGGTGTGCTGCATGTCATTCACATTTACACTCCATCAAGCTTAGCATATGTCATTACGCTCTACATACAAGACATAAAGACCAGAAAATACATACCTCAGCATGCTCTGCACCTGTTCCAAGTTGTCCGAACTGATTTCCACCAAAAGAATATACATTCCCATCACTGGAAACACAAAGCGTGTGCCAGAGACCAGCAGCAATACTCTCAATTGTAGTACCCATTAATGAAGATACACAAATTGGTCTCAGTTGATCATTTGTAGTTCCTTGCCCACACTATGTCACAGAGGCAGAAAAGGAACATTAAGAGCTTACGCAAAGAACATAGACTTATAGCACAACATCAATGCACCACTGTGCAATATGCTGCCTCTATACTATAGTAAGCTTCTAAGAGAACAAGTTATAAATACATGTATGCAATCACAAGAACAAACTAGGTATTTCAAGTGGGGGTGAAATCCTTAACAAATGGATCAAGATTTTCACCTGACCATAAAGTCCCCAACCAAAAGTAAGAAGTGCTCCAGCGTCTACAAAAAAATAATATCTGATTAGAAACCATCAAGAAGATTGATAGGTTAAAGCAACTGGTCATGTAGGAGAGGTACTAGGCATGGTTCCTAGCTATCCAAAATAAAGCAGGTGGCTGGGGCAAATTGTGGTCCCGGATGTACTGACATTACAAAGATAATATGGCAGATAAAACTGGATGTATTTGACGTGAAATCAAGTGAATAATGAAACCAATATTAGATGGTTAATTATGAGAGATATGATGTGCCGTTGCAAACTCCATACATATATGATAGACATTTAATTAAGTGACAAAGCAAACATGGGATTTCATATTTAGCATCTACCAGAATGCATAGAAAAATTATTTACTAAATTTTGAAATGCAAACCTGTTAATACTGCACTATGCCGACCTCCACATGTTATTCTCCTGACAAATGTTCCCAGGGGTTTGGATGCTTGTGCTACCGAGTTTTTTGTTCCTTGTGTACTTGATGGAGCTAAATCTTTGCTTAAAGTAGGTAGCTGAAGGCATGGAATCAAATGGGGAGATGATACAATCTTGATTCGAGAACCTAGACCAAGCTGTCCTTCACCTCCATAGCCCCAACCCCAAACCTGTCCCACATCTGAAACTTTCGTAAAAACATGATGCATCAGGTGTCTTGCTTTACATCAAAAATCTTCCATAGCTTCATATACTTCAAATGACCTACAAAACTATATGGCGTGACTGCTAGGCAATGCCTGTCCTCTATGGAATGAAGTCAAAGCAGATCAACATGACTAACCGATAAGATTTACCTGACAATGCCAAAGTGTGCCTTCCACCAGCAGCAACAGCAGTAATCCTCACGTCTTGGCCTAGGTTGACTAGACATGGTGTTGGCATGAAGGTTTCATCTCCAGATGCTAAGCCTTCAACTTCTGGCTTAGCTGATGACAGTTTCCTTCTCTTTCCTGTCTCCTCCCCAGCCTTTTTATCACTTGTTTGAGTTGATGTTCCGCTGGTCACACTCAAACTTTGAGACTTAAGGCTTGCTGCCATAAATGCGAACCAAGCACAATAAAAGTAGAGCTTGACATTATTTCTCTAATGTAATAAGCAACCACACATTACCTTGTTCATTGACTAAGTTGCTTTGTTTTGGTGCAATGTCCTTTTGCAGGCCACTAGCAAAAGCCAAATCTGCTAGCATCTTTCCAGAAGGAACACACTCCTTCCAACCCCATGTGTAAATTTCACCTATTCCTGCATTGAGACGCACTATACGCCATATGAAACAATTCTAATAGAAAGGTCAGACATAGAAAGGATGTCTTACCTATATGTTTACAAATATGCTTTCCAGAAAGATCGCGCTAAGATTTAACTTTTCATGCTCTCAGTTTCTATTATTCTATTATCAGATAGATGACATGTTAATTTAAGCACAAGATGACCAGACATGAATCACAGAGCAAAAGGAGTGAAGAAAAGCAGGAGATTAGTTATTTATACTTTGGAAATTAAGTGACTAATTCTCATACATGAACTCACAAAACAGACTCCAATTAGTCCTACAACAATTGATGGGAGAGAATAACCATTGGGACACTTGATGTTAAGTGCAATCAGTGAAACAAGTTTTGCTTCAAATGAACTCAACATTGGTGCATTTGTACAAAGAAGCTACTACTAATGGATGGCATGGCAAATTTAGCTAAGATTTGTCAAAATTCCTTTTTGATGTTAGATTTTCCTAGCTTGACTATTATGGTAAAGGCCTTCTTTGATTAGATCAATTTCATGGGACAAATATTTGTTCATGCACTGTATATCGTGAGCAATTTTCAAGGAGAGAAGAAAAAGGTCTCTCAGACATGAAAACCTACAAAGCTCCCTTGTGCAACAAGACAGCACACATGGTAAAATTTGATTGCTTTCATTGAGATATTCAAGCCTATCTATTAACTATTCTGCATGTGCTATCCATGTATATATTCATCAAGGTGATAAAAGAGAGAGCTTACCTGTCACAGACACACAATGGGCCCAACCTGCAGATGCTGTGACAATGGAGGCCACTGTGGGTAGAACAAAAGGCTCTGGAGTTTCCTTCAAACAGTAATTGCCAAAATAAAATATCAACACTATGAAGTGACCAAAAGGGAACAAATTTCAGGAAGCACAGTTTAGTCATCATAAAATTACCCCATGCTTTCCAGCAGTCAAATAACTCTGACCTTCTTCATCCGTTGAACCCCAAGTTATTAGCTTTCCTGTCTCTGACCAACCATTCCAAAATCACACACAAATTAGCTATATACTCAATACATATATCAGGTTGGGGAGAGGGAAGCATAAACCTTATAACAGTATCTGATGCAACTTAGGGTTCAATAACATCAATTAGACTAGAACATATCAGATTAGATCACTTACTTGCAGCACAGGTAGAGTCTTGCACAGCAAAATCAGTAGCAGTCACTTCACAAGCCAAGCTTGCAGTAGAAACAGGGGTTATTCCCTTACTGCACAAGCCTTCTTTCCAACTCAGTAACTAACAACTTTTTCCTAACTATTATTCCACCTCAGCTACTATTTATAGGACTTCATTACTAAAATTACTATTCTACCCCTACTGCTTACCATACGGCTAGCACACAATACTATACATGCACACCAAATACAGGCTCCACAGACACTACAACACTACACTACACAGATGCCACTGACTGCACATAGGCACAACACAACACACTCAACGTAGCACACACAACAAACTATACAGTACACACACTCCTAATGCCTCTTATAAAGTAAAGGCTTATAGGGCTTAGGGATTGTATCAATACTCTTCCCCTGAGAAATGTCTTTGTCCCCAAGGACAAAATCTGGAAATTGAGCCCGGAAATCCAAAAGATCCATCCAGGTAGCATCATGCAATGATTGTCCTTCCCAATGGACTAAAACGTGAGGAATTTGCAAGCCATTCCTAACCTCAAAGCGCCCGCCCAAGACCTGCTGCAGATATGAAAATCCATCCAAGTCCTCTGCTACTAGATCATCCGGAATATAAGAGCTTATCCGAAAACTTCCATGTAATTTTTTAAGCAAGGACACATGGAAAACCGGATGGATCCTACAACCTTGAGGAAGTTGAAGCCTGAATGCAGCTGATCCAACCCGAGATAAAATGCGAAAAGGGCCAAAAAATCTTGGAGCTAACTTTGAAGTTGCCTTAACACCCAACTCAGTATTTAGAGCAGGACAAAGCCTCAAGAAAACCCAACCACCAATAGAATATTGAACATCACAACGATGACGATTAGCCAAATTGCAATTATGTAGCTGAGCTTTCTCAAGATTACTCCTTAGACGCTTCAAAACTTCATCTCTAGAGACCAAAGCAGCCAAAACTGTAGGATTTTGAACTTCCCCTGATAAGTCAATGGGAATAGAAAGAGAAGGACGCCCATAAACAATCTCAAATGGGGTCATACCCGCTGATGAGTGATAACTAGTATTATAGAAAAACTCAGCCTAAGAAATCTAAGTAGCCCAAGCATAGGTTACTCGGATGCAAAACAACGGAAGTAACACTCTAAACTTCAATTTAAAATCTCGGTTTGACCATTTGTTTCTGGATAATAAGTCATACTAAAGTTCAAATGAGTTCCTTACAAATTAAACAACTCCTTCCAAAAAGAGCTCACAAACAAAGGATCTCTATCCAAGACTATAGTGCAAGGAAAACCATAACAACTCACAATTTCACACATAAACATGTCAGCCACTGTTTTAGCATTATATGGATGTTTCTAGAGTAGGAAATGAGTATATTTATAAAAACGATCAACCACAACCAAAATAATATCAAATTCTTTAGACTTAGGTAGCCTTATAATAAAATCAAGAGAGATATCCTCCCTTACAACTTAAGGAATGGGTGCCGGATTGAGCAAACCCATAGGAGACAAATTTTGAGCCTTGTTACGTTAACAAACAACACAGGAAGCACCAAAGGCAGAAACATTCTTGTTTCGTTCTAACCCAAAATAGGTGTCCAGCTAACCTTCCATGTGTATGAACATACCCCACAAGCCCTTCAACCGCAAAAGCGTGAAATTCATGCAAAAATAATTGAGTCTAAGATGATTTTGTCAGAATAACTAAATGCCCTTTGTAATGAAGGGCATCGTTGATCAATTGGTATCCAATTCCAGCATCTTTACCCTACCTTAACAACAGAATTTTAGTGGCTAAAATTTTAGTGGCTAAAAAAGAATCTTAGAGAACATCTCTCTTTATAGCAGCAACGTCAGTCCATACGGGACCCGAAATAACCATCAAATCAACTTCATCGTAAAGTCTAAGAAGAGCATTACCAGCTCTATTCTCATTCCTGAACTTATTGAATGTCAAACTCATATCCTAAGAATTTAGGAACCCAATGTCGTTGATTAGGAGTTGTAATTCACTGATGCAATAAGTGGCACAAACTTTTTTGGTCAATTCGCAGAATAAACTTCCTTCCAAGAAAATAAGGCCTCCAATGATTAACTGCTAATATTGATATTATTAATTCTTTTTCATAAATTGATTTAGACGAAGTCTTATCGAAGAAAACTTTGCTAAAATATGTAATAGGCCTTCAGTCTTGCATCAAAACAAACTTGGACCAATTCCGGAGGCATCACACTTAACAATAAAAGGCTTTTGGAAATTAAGCATGGCAAGCACAGGAACTTGTGTCAAAGCTTGTTACAGTTGCCTACAAGCCAAAGTTGCATTTTCATTCCACTCAAAAGAGTTTTTTTTTTTTTTAGTAGATTAATAAGTGGTGTAACTATCTTTCCATAATTCTTGATAAATTTCCGATAGTACCTAAATAAACCAAGGAAACCATGAAGAGCCTTAAGAAAATTAAGTAATGGCCAACTTAGCACTCTTTAAACCTTAGATGAATCTATATAGCAACTCCTTTGGTTGAAATGTTGGCTAAATACTCTAAAGAAGTTATCCCAAAAACACACTTCTTTTTGTTGGCCAAAAATTGATTTATCCTAAAAAATTTTAGTATAAGATGAAGATGATCCAAATACTCATGCATAGTATAACTATAAACAAGAATATCATAAAAAGAAACAAGAACAAACTTATGCAAATAAGGACGAAACACCTTATTCATAGTAAATTAAAAAGTAACCAGTCTATTGGTCAGCTCAAAAGACATCACTGAAAACTTATAATGACTTTGATATGTTCTAAAAGTGGTTTTCGGTATATAATTAACATGAACATGTATTTGATAATAACCCAAATGTAAATCAATTATAGAAAAATGGATACACCAATAATTCATCCAATAGTTCATCCATAACTGAAATAGAGTACTTATTTGGTATTGTGGCATTATCTAAGGCCCGATAGTCTACACAAAAGTGCCACGAACCATCTTTTTTCTTAACTAAGATCACGAGACTTGAAAAAGGACTTATACTCGGCCTGATAATACCAGCTTTTAATATATCAGCCACTACTTTCTCAATCTTGTCCTTTTGCACTTGCGCATATCAATGTGCCCTAACATTCCTTAGGTGATATTTATGATCAATATTGCGAGGAGGAGGGAGGTCCTTAATTTCAACAAACACATCAACAAATTCCTCCAGTAGTTAGCTTGATTGCGCATTCTGTTCACTTATCTCAGCTTTGATATTCCATGTTTCTACCAGTTCCAGCGAGCTATGGTAGTCCCTGTGTTTCAAATGTTTGAAAGAAATTTGTAATTTATATAGGGATGGATCCCCTACCAACACATGCTCCTTTTAGCCTTTAGCAATTTTCATGCTCATTCTTCCTTAATCAATCTTAATCTCACCAAGTATTTGGAGCCAAGCTACTCCAAGAATCATGTCCATAGCTCCTAGTTCAAAAATATAACAATCTACAATAATATCAAGAGTCCCAACTTGCAGCATCAGTTTAGGACATACACCACTGGAACTCTCCACACTTTATCTCCCAACTTCACATTAAATGGTATAATGGGGTCAACATTTAAATTTAATTGCTGCACTAAGCTGGAGGAAATAAAATTATGACTCGCACCACCATCCACTAGTATTGAACCCACATCTTTCAAATATTCCATATAATTTGAGTGTTCTAGGGCCATTGAACCCATTAATAGCAAACAAGGATAATTCATAATCAACTTGTAATTTTCCTGAATCCTTCCCAATCAGTTGCGAATCTTGCAACTCAACCTAATGTTTTTCCATCTGATCATCATCCTCTTCAAGAATCAAGACCCTTAAAGTTTTATCATGACATTTATGCTCAGGTTGGAGGGGTTGCTCACATTTGAAGCACAAACCCTTATTCTCTCTGTGCACAAACCCTTGGCATATGTCATTTGTTTTGGTCCACCTTGCTGCTGCTGTGAATGGACATTGCTGCCACTAATAGTAGAACTTAAGGACGCCACTGAAATAGTTTCCCTAGCATACTGTGGTAGCCTCTTTTGTTGTAAACTTTGGGATTGAAATCCAACACCCCCAGACATAGCTCCCATGGATGGTTTCCAAGCAACACTAGAATGATGACTTGTGACAGCTTCAGAATAATTGTTAGGTCACATGGAATAGGATACAACAGGGGCATTAGTCATGCAGCTTTCATTTGATAGAAAAAACCCATACTCAAACTCTTTTTCAATACTCAAAGTAAGTCAATTGGATCAACCAGTGAAACTAGTCTTAAAGTTTGAACCCTCAACCGTATATCTTCCCTTAAGCCACCCAAAAAATACCCAAATTTGCATCTTTGTTATATCAAGTACTTGAGTGGTCAAGGTCTCAAATGATTCGAGAAAAACACTTACTGATGAAGTCTATTGCAATTTATAGATAGTAACAAAAGGATTCCCGACAGCTAAACCCTATATATCTTATCAAAAACTCCTATTAAACAATTCTCAATCCAATCTAGGCAACCTCTTCTAAAGCATTTTATGCTATTACATAGTATGGTCCTTAAACCCTCTCGTAGCCAGATATCTTGCAATCCTCCTTGACATTTTGCATTTCGAAGTACTGCTTAATCAAAGTTAGCCAATGGATAGGGTCTTCGCCCTCAAACATCTGAATAGCAACTATTAAAGTAGCATTGGGTCGACTCTCATCATCCGACTCTACAAAAACTGCCTTGTCAGTTGTGTCTCCTACTCACATAGATTTGAGCCTAATCCCTGAGGTAGACTCAACTTTCTCCTTCAATCTCTCATTCTCAATCTATTTCTTACTCAAATTCTATATGGACAATTGGTAGATGTTAATGCAGTTTCCATAGCAATGATTGGTGCTTTCAACTAAGAAACACTAGTAGCGGAATTTCTTTCAATGATCAAAATTTGATGTTACAACTCAATTAAATTTCCTTTCAATTCATCTTCAACCGAATTTAAGCCTTGCTCCAAATTTTGTAGGTTTTTCTCCAAATTCTCAACCCTGGATCTAGTCATTTCTTTCACTTTGGGATAATAAAACTTTCCCACAAATGGTGCTAATTGATGCAACTTAGGATTCAATAACAGCAATTAGAGTAGAAAGTATCAGATTAGATCACTTACTTGCAGCACAGGTGGAGTCTTGTGAAGTAAAATCACCAACACACACTTCACAAGCCAAACTTGCAGCAGAAACAGGGGTTATTTGCTTACCGCACAAGTCTTCTTTCCAACTCAGTAACTAACATCATTTTCCTAACTATTATTCTGCCTCAGCTACTATTTATAGGACTTCATTACTACAATTACCATTCTAACCCTACTGCTTAGCATACAGCTAGTACACAATACTACACACGCACATCAAATATAGGCTTCATAGACACTGCAACACTACACCACTTACACACCACTGACTGTACATAGGCACAACACACTCAACATATCACACTACAACAAAACACACAGTCTCCTAATGCCTCTTATATACATGAAGAAAGGCTCATAGGGCTTAGGGTTGTATCAGTATTTGCTTTAGTTTCAATTAATAAAAACTTTACTAATAACCTAGAATCTAAACAATTGTTCAATATTACCATAAATATAGAGAGTTAGTTCATATTACCTGAAATAGAACGAAGAGAGTAGTGGATGGTCAATAAAAGAATTTCAATGAAATTTGAGAAAATAAATTTTCTTCTTTCCAAAGGATTTAACACGTTTCAAATAACTATTTTCCATGGAAGCCAACTACCATACCAATCACCAACTTCTCCATTCATCCATTGCCACCAATTATCACTAAAGCTACTGGCAAAGTAAAACAATCCTCAAGTAGGTAAGTCATAAACCTTTCTAACCAACCTCTTTGAACAATGGAGCCATGAATAGTCTCCTTCCAAGTACAACACATGCATGGAACCAATTTCCAACCTTACAATCTAATAAATGCACCTATGTATGCACAAATATAAACAGGCCAGTTAACCTAATATTCACACCATGATTTTTTTACCAACTAAAATGGTGGTGCCTGTAGGTTAACTCATCTCCGTCATTTGTACGCACATAAAGCACATGCACATGTATAAAAAGTCAGAGTAGTTGAGTTAGTTTTAATTGAATCCGTTATGTTGTTGCTAAGCTATTTCTATTTTGCATTCAAACAACACTTCAAATGCTTCACACTGACTAATAACAGATTCTAAATTACAATATTCTTGCACTTTTCAGTTTGTTTCTTCTTCTTCCTTGTCTCTTATACAGGTAATTTTACAGTCTTCAAGGTATCAGACCAAATTAAACTCTCATTTTTGTTTTTTTTTATGCAACAATGCAAGTGTTTTGTGTCATAAACTTTCCAATTTGATTCTGAATTCTAGGATTCTTAACCCTGATAAGAATAGAAAACCAGGATTGGCAGCTAAGTCTAATTGGATTTGATGTAGTGAACAATGATCTTTATCTCATTACTGATTTATCCAAAAATGAAAAAAAATCCTTCACCTATCTAATTCTGAGGTTAATGAATACTAATTCATATCTAATGGATCGAATTATTTACGATGATACTAATCAATTAGGTTGGTTATAGGAGCAAAAGTGAAATTGGGATTTATCAAACAGAACATATATGGAACCCGATGAGAATAATCTTGATGCACAAACATGGATCAGATGCGGTGTTATTTATTTATTTACTTATGTCTTGCCCAACAAATATGATTTTATGTTAAATTTTGGATTCTAAACTCCATGACTAAGATGTGTCTGAAATTTTTGTATAAGCTAAGATTGCTAGGGAACCATGGGATAGATTTGTGAGTCTTACGAACAAAGACATGAGCCTTTGTTGTATCACTTACAGTATGATGTTTCAAATATGATACAAGGAAACATGAATTTTACCATCTATCTATAAGAAGCCAAACAATTTTTAAGACGATATTCATGGTTGTATTATCTCACAATTCTACTGTTAATTTTGACATATAAAATTGGTAGAATGATAGAGAATCGTATAAAACTGGCAAAATCATGAGCTTACAAAATCTTACATTAATTTTTATAATTTGATCAAAAGTCTATGCTTAAATAATTTTTCATCCGTTTCAACTAAAAATAAATAAATAAATAAAATTATAAACTCATAAAATCTTATAAATGACTCATGATTTTAATAATTATGGTTGTAAAAATGGAGTCATGCTAGGATGTAAGTGTGACTTGCAAAACAAAGTTTTTGAACTTGAAAGTCAGAACAAATTGATCCAATTCTTGAAGGATTAAATGAAATCTTTAAGAGTGAGAGAAATCGAATTCTTTCAATAGACCAATCACTCTCTATAATCAGTGCATATTATTTTGTAAATCAAGTTGAAAAGAAAAAGGGGGGAAAAAAAGAACCTAGTTTAATGAATATTAAGTAAAATAAAGCAGGTTATGTGGCACAGTCACAATCTAAGTAAACTAATTTTGATTGGCAAAACTTTCTAAAATAAAAAACAACTTTTGGGAAAGTTATATGCTTTTTCAAAGGAATGGACATCTAATTGAGAATTGTCATGAACCAATTGGGTATCCCAAATGGAATAAAGGGAATAAAGGAAAGAAAAGGCCTCCTCTTGCTGGCCAGGTGCAAACAGATGTTAATAATTCTTTGATGGACACACACTTTAGAAGATAGTTGCAGGAACCACACAAGAAATGCATAATGAACATGCTCTTGAAGAATTAGAGTTGATCAACAAGGTTTGCCAAGAAGTGATGAAAATGCTGAAGTAAAACAACCAATAGAAATTCTTGCTAGTTTCACCAGCATAATCTATGCCAACTCCTATTTTCTCATTCCCCTAAAATCTTGGACTGATTTAGTTGGCAAATGGATAGTTGACACAGAAGCATCTAATCATATGACAGCTCATTCTTAACTTCTTATCAACAAGCACTCTCTTCTATCTCCTATATCTATCATGTCACTCAGCGGAAGTGTTAAATGTGACAATGAAATATGATAATATCATGATTAATGGTAACAGTACACCAACTCGCATTCCCTTAGTTGTTGAATTTCATTTTAACCTTCTTTTAGTCCATCATTAATTATGTGCCCACAAGACGGCGTTTCATTTTAATGGAAGTTTGTTTCAGAATCAGATTTCTAACACAAGGTGATGCTAAAGATGTATGGTATGCACCAAGTGTTAAGCCAAGCAATATGGTATCATCGAATATGTCTCTGGAATTAGTACATAATCAATTGAGACATGCATCTTTGTTTAAACTTTTCCATATTCCCTTGAGATAAACAATTGAAGTTGTCTTCTTGTCTCTTTACTACATCTTAATCAACAAAATTTTATTGATTGCGTTTCAGTTATCGTTTGTCAAATCTATCTAGTACCTTTGAATTATTTCATTTTGATTTTTGGGCAAGCCATAGCTAATCCGCACTATTTTTTTTACCAATATAGATGACAAAACCAAGCTCACATTGGCATGTTTGCAACATCATAAACATCAAATAAATTCCAGTCTTTCTGCTTCTTTGTGTACATATATCCATCTTTCTTGAACACCTAAAATCATTCAAAGTGACAGTAGATTTTTGTTCATTGTTAAGCTTTGTGTCATAAGCTTGGTATTGTTCATATAGAACGGCCGTATACACACCTCAACAAAATATGGTATACAATGAATTCCACTTCTTGATATGGCTCTCGTGCTATTTGTCTTCATGACAATTCAAACAAAATTTTTTGAGTGAATGTATTCTTGTCACCACTTATATAGTTGACGGATAACCTATAGAAAAACTCTCTTAGAATTCTCTACATGAGAATTTGCGTAGTCATGCTCCACCTTATCTTTATTTAAAAGCTATTGGATGCCTCTATGTTGCACAACCAACACAAAACCTCATACTAATAAATTCAATCCAAAAGAACATTGTCATGTGTTTTCATGCTATCCCCATGGCCAAAAGGGTCTAAGGTTATATGATCTTGATTCTAAAGAACCCTTTGAGTAGGGACATTAAATTCTATGAGTGTATTCTTCATTTTTGATCTTGGACTTCCTCCTCAACTTATAGTCTCGACATTCTTTTTCCAAATATTCTATTTCCTTTTTAACCCATCTTTGATGATGATCTAATCTCTCTATATATTTCAAAATCTTTCCTTCTACATCTTGTAATTCATCTAATCTTCCTCTTCTTTCTTCTCTTTTAAAACTACATACAAAACCGATTTGCACTGTTTAAGAAGGAAAAGGAATATACCTACTCAGCTAGAAGATTTTTTATGATAAGTAGTTTTATTTCCACTTCTTGTTATCCTCTATTTCATTCTAATGCATTTCATCGTCTTCCAATTGATTATGTTGCTCCATTAGATCACATGTTTACTATTCATGGGCAATAGAATTACTCTAATTTCATAAAGAATCTGTCATGGGTTAATCTTGTTAATAAAGAACTTTAAACTCTTAATCAAAATCATACTTAGGAACTTATTGACATACCCCCAAAAAGAAGACCATTAGATCAAAATGGGTTTATAAAGCCAAGTATCATGTTAGTGGATACTAAAGGTCAAAATCATGAAGGACTAGATTGTATATAAACTTTCTCTACTATTGCTAAGATGCCAACCTTTTGCATTCTATTGGCTATTGCTACCATTCACAAATGGCAAGTGCATCAATTATATGTTAACAATGTGTTTTTACATGAGTATAGCAATGAAAAAAACTATATGAAACCACCTAAAGGTCATCCATTAGTCATACCAAATCAAGTCTATTGTCATCTTTGTTCTTTATGTGGCCTTGAGTAGGTGTCCCTACAGTGGATCAAAGAGTTCAATCAATTTTCAGTTCCACGGGGCTTTGATCAATCAAAAAGTGACTATACATTGTTTACAGGAGGTCATCATAAGAACTTGTTGCCATTTTGGTCTAGGTGGATGATATTCTTGTTACGGGCAATCTTTCTTCTGACATTTCAGAAGTTAACACTGCTCTTGATCATGCTTTTCCCATTAAAGATCTTAAGCAAGCTCGTTTTTATCCTAAGAATTGAGATTTTCAATTTTCTCATAGGGTCTCCCTCAATCAACTCAAGTTTCTTTTATATTTCTCTCACTAACCCAGACATGAATGTTGTTGCTCAACAATTCACTCGATTTGTTGCTTCATGCTGCTCTACATGTCTTGCACCATTTGAAGGGGATTTTTAATCATGGATTATTCTATTCATTCGCATCTTCTCTGACTTTACTTGGTTTTTCCAATGCAGATTCGGGTTGTTGTAGTATTGACCAAAAATCTTTGTCTAGTTATTGTGCACTTCTTGGATCATCTCTGTTTTCAAAGAGGCAAAATCTGGTCTGGACCTCTTTTACAGAAGACTGTGCCTCTCTCTCTCTCTCTCTCTCTCTCACACACACACACACACACACACACACAAATCTGCTCTTCTACTTGCTTCTAGTCCTTGCTTGCATGGGTAAACTAAGCCTATTGAAATTGGCATTCATTTTGCTCGTGACAAAGTTCAGTCTGATTTTAATGCTGTTCATCTACCTTCTCACCTTTAAGTTGCCGATTTAATGACTAAGACTCTTACATTTACAATTTCTGTGATCCAAGTTGTTACTTGTTGACTGTCCAAATTGACGGGGATGTTAACTCCTGCTACTTACACACGCATAAAACACACGTACATGTGTAGAAAGGTCACTTAGAGCAGTTAACTTAGTTTTACTTCAATCACATTTAGAATTTTTGTGTTCCAAGTTAATACTTGTTGACATTCCAACAGTTCTTATGCTTCAACTAACTAATGACAGATTCCAGATTACTAAATTCTCTGACTTCTGAGTTTATTTTCTTCTTCTTCGCCTTGTACACATGGAATTCTAATTTCTTCATTGTATCATAATCCTTTCAAACTATTGTCATATTGAATCGACACCCATCTCCACGAGGACAAAAATCACAAAAATGCCAAAAAGATGTCTTCTTTCTGATGAAAACGAACAAAAACAATCACGAAAATTGCAGTATCATATATTGAAAAGCTTATTAGCTTCAACATTCACTAAACAGGAATTTCATTTAGAGAGAACATCAATTACCTGAAATTCCCATCGCGAATCCACAACCACCACCACACACGTCCTTCCATGAATCACCTCCTGGAAGTCTAACCGCCACAGGAGAAAGCAAAGGCGATTTCTCCGGTGACGCTCCGGGAAGATATCCCCACATATATACCATACGTCTTTTACTTTCCTCCATTTTCATTTCATCTCTCTCATTGCCATTCATTTCCTTATAAACCAAACAAGTCTCTCTCTCTCCCTCTCCCTTCCTCCCTCCCTCCGTTGCCGTCTGTCGATTTGTATGTATATCAGGAAGCAAAGTCGGATCAGTGAAGTGTAAACTCGAAGAGAATATGTTGCTCGTTACAGAGGACTCAGAGTCACACAGAGGAGACAGAGAGAGGTAGCGAGACAGAGAAGGGTAAAAATGGAAAGAAGGAAAAGGAGTATGTGCTCCGTATCATTTGCGGAGAAGACGCTTGTGCCACGTAGGATGTACACGTGGTTGAGTGGACACGTGGTGTAATCTGTACCGGGAATTTAGATTAGTTTTATGTTGTGAGGAATAGAGTTAGCTTGATGTTTCTGGAAACTAGTAGAAGAAGTTATCCATGAGTTTACAAGGCATTTCAGCGGCTTGCCACGTGGTGGGGCCCTGATGGGCAGCCCTTGTTTTTTTAATCTCAATCAATTTGTAATTAATTGAATAGTTGCTTTAATTATCATTATCTTCAGTATTTATCTGCCAGACAAAAGAGGAGGAAAAAATTAAAACATTGTCCATTTGTCATGTTGTGGCAAGGCTAGGACCAGAAATGTTGCCACGTGCCAGTAGAATAATGATTTGCCATACATAATTGAAAAGAGAAACTAAATGATTCTACTTGAAGAAATTATATAATACATAGCAGCCATCTCCAACTCGATGTATTATAGTGCTCTGGAGGGTTTTGCGTTTAATATTTTCTTACTCATAACTTATTATTATAACTAATGAAGGAAAAAATGATTTAGGTAGAATGTGGTGGTTAGAACTAGACGGAATAAGAATTCAATAGTATAGTATAAATTTATTGTAATGTGTTTAATGTGCACAATACTAAATATGAACATTTATAATTAAAAAATTTAATTATTTATAATATAATTTATAATAAAATTCAATATTTTGATTTGAGAATTTGGTAAGGGATTAGTTTTGAAACTTAAAAAATATATTTATTTTGTATTATTAAATATATGATATAAATTTTTAAGCTTTTATTTAGCACTCTCTTACCTCTTTTGTCCATTACTATAACCAATTGTACAAACCAAATGAAGGATAAAAACTTTTTACTCATGCATCCTGTAGAGCATATAAGTAATAAATTACCTAATGGAACCTATAAATTTTTATATTATATTTTTATGAAAATAGAATTTTGAGACAAATTTCAATATCATGTGCTACTCAATATTTTCATAAAATTCTATCCATTCAAATCACATAAGGGCATAAAGATTACTCTATATGAGTTTAGAGAAGCGACATTAAAAAACTTACCTTATATAATATCCTAGATAAAAGTAACATTATAAAACAAAAATAGCAAAATAACATATTTATGAAGAACACACACTCTATTGAAAACTAGTGTTGTCAAATCTAGAATTACCTGTACCGTTCAACTTCATTCAATCTAACCCTTTTATAGCCTGGTGTAAGTCATCCTTATAATCTTCATTGATAGTAACTTTAATTTAACTTAGTTGACTTAGTCAGTCTAATCTAATACCTATAAGACCTAACCAAGTTATTAGGGTTGGAAAATATTATTTTTTTCCCTCTAAAAAAGAAACCAATGTAGTAAAAAAATTAATAGATTGAAGAAAAATAAAATATAAAATTTAAGAAAAAAACTCTTAATGTTCAAGTATTAAGAATATAGATAATTTATTACTTTATAAATAAATATAAATTATATTCAATACTTTTACTAACGCCGATTCAATCCCAATTCGACCATGGATTAGCCCTCTCAACCATTGATCTTTTCTTATTCCTAAGTCAATCTAGGTTTGACAACTTGCCTCTATTAGAAAATTTAGTTCACTTACTTAACATGACCAATTAATTATGGTAGCTAGGTTTATAGGTAACTATTGATGAAAACCATAACATAAGGTATTACAACCCGCCTCATGCTATTACTCTATAAGGTACCCATAACCTGTATATATGTCTAAATCCATATCAGTTCAAAATATTCATCAAACTCTCGTATCATAAGGTTGCAAATAATAGACTGGATAAAGTTATCAATTTTACTCCATAAATGCTAAAGAACATGATAATCCTAACATCAATAATAAAAACTAAAGTCCATGAAACTTCTAAGAGAATAAATCAAAATTCCTAATCAAAGTTTCACTTCTACACCAATAGCAGAAAGTTCACCAATCATGGATTTGTTCTATACTGATGTAGTATTATATATAATCAACACCCTTCTCGTCCTGATCAAAGCCTAGATACAGCTCTCCACAAACATAAAAATTCTTAATACCTGCAACTAAAAAAAATATATCCTCAAGGGATGAGCTAATGCCCAACTTGTGTATACAACAATCATATGTACAAGTCAAACCATTTATATTCACACACATGAAATGCAAATAGATAAAACAAGTAGTTGTTTATTATCTTTTCATTTAAGTCCAACAAACAATAAAGTCTTGATGTCCCGAGGCTTAGAGTAACTCATGACCCCTTCATGTAATTTATATATATATATATATATATATATAATATTGAGAACTATCACTCTAGATCTCAATACCTATGAGTTCCTAAACCTACTCATATCATCTTAATGGGTGACTCCATAGGGAACAACATCACCTATCGATCAATAGGGACCCCTCTAAGGATCTACCATTACAAGTCCCTAAGTCGAGCTAAATACATGCAACAAACATTTGTAGGCCATATAATTTTTATTCAATTTTTCATTTTTTAACATAGTTATAGTAAGGTTAACTTGGTAATCTAAGTAGTTTGAACTAGCACCTCGTTAATATAATATATTCTAACTTAGTACTACTTCAATAATTAGCTATATCTCATTTAGTCTATTCAACCTACATACATATCTCTATAAAGATAAGTACCATAGTAACATGCTTAGTATAAAATATAAAATAATATAAATTAATATGGATATATTAACTATTTTTATATAATTTGCTTAACTTATGAATAACTTCATAATATAATATCATACTTAAAATAAACCAAAATATATTGTACCATATGTTACCATGCATATAAAATTAATTTATTAAAAGATATGGAATACAAATTAACAATAATCCCTCGGTCGCTTTTACCATAACATTTGCTTACTAAACTTATTAGAATAATACAATAATATACTAAGGAGAATAGTAACTACATTATAATATAATAATAATAATATATATTATAGCTAAGTTTATATATATAAACTAAGGGATGAACTTTTGCGAGGTGATAATCAACGAGCATCACCGGTCTACAACAACTAAAAACAACACTCCGGTCACAACATCCTCGTATATCAACGAATATAGTATAATATATTATAGAATATATTAACATAGCAGATGCTATTCCGCCAGATAAACTTGCGGCCGCAAGCAATTAGCATCCTATCCTTGTCGAAGGGAAACAGCAATCGGCGAAAAAGAAAGCAACATTCCGGTGATACTTTTGGTTGTTTCTTTTTTTTTGTTCTTTTTTTTAAGGACAACGTTTGGCCATGCCACAACACCCATTCATGCACCATCATACAATCTTGAATCTATGGTTGCCACTAACAGCGACAATAACACAGCTACTAAACGTAGAAAAAAGAAAAAAAAAAACTTGTAAAATCATGTAAAGAACTTGACTTGTGTAGATGAAAGCGAATTCCACACCAAACATGCACAAAAACTTGCAAGTAGATAAAAAAAGACATACACAATATTCGTTTTCTAAATACTCTAAAGGAAAGCAAACTTTCAAGATTTCTATCTAAACTTACTAAGAAATTGTACTAAGACTCATTCTTGGTGCATTTTGCTAAGTTTTATCACGAAAAGGTGTTGTTTCATAAGCTGCTTCGATCAAGCATATGCAGGAGATAATGACATAATAAGATGGCTAAAAATATAAATGGAAGGTAGAAAGATATGACAAGGGAGGACGGTAAATATGTTTTGATATTGTGAGAGGGAAAAAGATGTGTCGTTATCTTTAATAGATAATGTAGGAGAGAAAAAGATATTTCGTTATCCTTAGTCTATTATTATTGTTATTAGGCTTTATCTATATGTTATAATCCTCGCCCCATACAAAAACTTTCATTTTTGAAAGTTACCTGATTCTTGAAACAACTTTGGATATTTTCTTCCCATATCCTCTTATAACCCCTAGGTAGCTTCTCTCTTAATTTGATTCGTCCATTAAATTTTACATAGGAAATGACCCGTCTCCTTAAGACTTATTGTTTAGTATCTACTATTCTAACAGGTCGCTCCACCATAGTAAGGTTTGGTTGTAACTCTAATGACTCTACTGGTGTAACTTGAATTGAAGGTTGAGTTAAGCCTTGATCCAGATTAGGTACATATTTCCTCAACATAAATATATCGAATACATCGTATACTCTAGCTAGGTCGAGTGGTAGCACCAACTTACATGTTGTGTTACCAATTATTTTCAAAACTTTGAATGGTCTAACATTCTTAGGGTTAAATTTACTTCTTGGGCCAAACCTAACCACGTCTTTAATAGGCGATATTCTTAGTAATCTTGATTTGCAACCTGGAACTTAAGTGATCGTTACCTCTTGTTAACATAACCTTTCTATCTACTTTGATCCATTTGCATTCTCCGTTTGATCAACTTTACCTTATCTATGGCTTCTTGAACTAATTTAGGTCCTAGCAACTATCTTTCACCTACTTTATCCTAATGCAATGGGTTCTACATTTCCTTCCATATAGGGCTTCATATGGTGTCATTTGTATAGTCGCTTGATAGTTGTTATTATAAGTAAACTCAATTAGGGGAAGGTGCTCGTTCTAAGTTCCATTGAAATCCAATACATAAGCCCTTAACTTATCCTCTAGGATTTGTACCATTCTTTTAGATTACTTATTAGTTTAAGGAAGGAAAGTAGTATTGAAATATACCTTGGTGCCCAAAGCTTTTTGTAAACTCCTCCAAAACTTGCTTACAAGCCTAGTATCTCTATCTAAATTTATTGAGAATAGGATTCCATACAATTTGACTACTTCTTGAATATATAGCTTTGCCAACCTTTCCAACTCATACCCTAAATTAATTAGTATGAAATGGGTTGACTTTGTGAACTTATCAACTACAACTCATACGGCATCATGTTTCTCCTTGGTCTTAAGCAAGTATGTGACAAAGTCCATGGTCACATGCTCTCACTTCCATTTATATATTAGCAAAGGCTATAATTCTCCTGTAAACTTCTAGTATTCTACTTTGATAAACTGACAAGTAAAGCATGTTGATACATACTCTGCAATTTCCCTCTTTATGTTTTTCCACTTGTAATGGCATCTCAAATCCTTAAACATTTTGGTACTCTTAAGGTGTATTGAATACCTGAAGTAATGTGCTTCTTTCAATATCTCTTTCTTTAGCTCAACATTTTCTAGTACACAGTTTAGTTTTATACCTCAAAACGCCTTCGGCATCAATTTGAAGCATAGGTGCCTTACCTTGCTCTAATTTACCCTTGATCTCCTGGATACCTACATCTTTAAGTTGTGTCACTTTTATGCTATCCACTAGAGTCAGCTAAATACACAATCTAGCTAACCTTGCTCCAACCTCTTGAGTTACAATCTCCAACTCTAACTTGTGCATGTCTTCTAACAACTGTCGTTGTGTGGCAATCAAAGTAGCAAGATTTCCTTATCTCTTTCTATTAAGGGCATCTACTACTATATTTGCTTGCCTTGAGTGATATTGTATTTCCAGGTTGAAATCTTTAATTAGCTCTAACAACCTACATTATCTCATATTTAACTCATTCTAAATGAAGAGGTTCTTCAAACTCTTATGGTACGTTCACTTCATGGAATAGAATAAGAAAGGAATGAAATTGGAATTCTATAATGAATCGAATAAGGGTATAATACATATTACTTTATTTAGTTAGATTTATAAATAATTTAAGAATAAACGTGTAATATAACTTTAATGACTAAATTATCCTTGGTCCATTTTCTTTCTCAACTACTCCTAAAATAATATGTAGTGCTGGTGGTTGGCGGTGGTAGTGGTGAAGATGATAGTTAGTGGTGGTAGCGGCAACGATAGTGGTGGAGGTGGCTACAATAGTTGGTAGTAACGGCGATAGTGGCGACGACAGTAGCAGTAGTAGTAACAGTAGCGGCAATGGTGCTGATGGTAGTAATGGTTGTCGTCATAGCAAAGAATCATGATTCCTTAATTAAATTGAGGAATCCCTATTATTTGATTTCAAGTAATAGGGGTTCTTATAGAATTGCGATTCCATAACAACCAAGTGAATATGGTGATGGCAGAATAAGGAGGGAGTGGAATTTCAATTCCATGAAGTGAACATGCCCTTATGGTTTATATAAATTTTACACTTCTCTTCATATAGATAGTACCTCTAAAGTTTCAATGCAAAAACTATTGTTGCCAACTCTAAGTCATGAGTGGGATAGTTTCTCTCATATGACTTTAGCTGGCGAGAAGCATAGGCAATAACAAATCCATCCTACATTAAAACATAACCCAAACCTTGATTTAGTGCATCATTAAAGATGGTAAATTCCTTCCTACTCTAGGGTAACACCAACACTGGAGTTGATACTAGTTTCTCTTTCAATTTTTGAAAGCTAGCTTCACACTTATCATTATACTCAAATCTAATACGCTTTTGAGTTAACCTAGTGAGTAGGGTTGCTATTTAGGAAAAGCCTTCAACTAAATGTATGTAATATCCTACTAAAACCATGAAGCTTCTAACTTCAATTATGTTCTGTGGTCTAGGCTAATCTACTACAGCCTTCACCTTTTTTAGGTCAACCGAAATGCCATCCTTATTAATTACATAACCTAAGAAGGTCACTTGTTCAAGCTAGAATGAACATTTCTTGAACTTGGCATATAACTTTTGAGCTTGCAATCTTCTCAACACCAGTCTTACATGCTGCTCGTACTCTTCTTTACTCTTAGAATAAATAAGAATGTCATCAATAAAAATGACTAAAAATTTCTCTAGGGAGTCCTTGAACACTAAGTTCATTAGGTCCATGAATGCTGCAGTTGCATTTATCAGTCCAAAGGGCATTACCAATAACTCTTATTACCTATATCGACATCTAAAATCTATTTTTGGGATGTTTTCCTCCTTGATCCTTGGTTAGTGGTATCCTGACCTTAGGTCTAATTTTAAGAATACTTGAGCTCTTTGTAACTAATCGAACAAATCGTCTATTTTAGGGAAAGGATATTTATTCTTGATTGTGACATTGTTTAATTCTCTATAATCAATGTAGAGTCTCATATTGTTGTCCTTCTTTCTAACAAAAAGGACTGAAGCTCCCTATTGTGACACATTCGGTCTAATGAACCCCTTATCTTGCAAGTCTTACAGCTAAGTCTTCAACTTAGCTAGCTCCACTAACGCCATCCTGTAAATTGTCTTCAATATCGGTATAGTACCTAGTACTAAGTCAATGTCAAACTCAATTTTTCTAACAGGAGGTAACCTAAGTAGCTCTTTTGGGAATACATTAGGGAAGTCTTCATTACTAGGATTCACTCTAACTTTGCGAAATCACCTACCTCAATAGTAATTGTAGCTATCCTACTTCTCTCCCATAGCTCATAAGTAAGCAATCTTAAAGGTCTCTAAACATCTAATTTGAAATCGAAGGAATCTTCATCGGATAGGTTGAAGTGGACCACCACATTGTAGTAATCTAAGCTTCGCAATCAAATGTTCTATATTCAATTTGTAAAATTTAAGGCGGTTAGGAAAGTTATCCAATCGAGCTCAAATTTTATGACGAAATTAGAAATATTAATAAAAGTGATCTCTTGAGTTTAGATTTAGAAAAACAAATAATTAAATATCATAATAATAAAATTATATATATTATCTGTTATTTGTCGAAAATGCATAAAATGAGTTTCGATAACTAATATATCGATAGAGATAAATTATATGTATACTAAAAATTATAAAATAATATAAGTAATATTTATGAGTATTTATTTGTATCATATATATATATATATATTAATGCTTACGTAAAAATGTGCGAAATTACTTAAATACCTAATATATATAATACTAAATAATTAAGGAAAAATTAAGAAAATTATAAAAACATGTGGAATTATCCAAAAATGAGTCTTGGAAAGCTGAAAATAAAAGAAGAAAATCAACCAATAATAATTAACCAATTAGAAAGCAAAAATGGAAGAGGATAAGGGACACTTGGCCTTCTAAAAATAAAAAACAAGCCCTAAACCCTTCTACAAATTCAAAAATCACTCCCCAAAATTCATTTTGGTTAATTAGACATTTAAGAAAAATAGAGAGAGACTAAAAAGAGTGAGTTAGATAATTTTACAAAAAATTAGAAAAATTGTGTGCAATTAAGGCTTGTAAAGCAAACTTACGACCAATGGCCACCTAAAAACAAACGACCACCATCGCCCCATCTAGCCGACATACATAGACCCCCACTAGTGGCTAGAAGTTGATTTGACAAGTGAGTCCGATTTCAACCCGATTTTTGTTTAATTTAAATAAATTATTAAATGTATTTAGAAAATTATAAAATTTGGTATTCTAAGGTTTATATATATATATATATATAGATATATAGATTTAAGGAAAGATATTATTTTGATGAATATAAATTTAGAAATATATAGTACTTAAGAAACCCCTAAACCCGAGCTTATTTTCTAATTAGAAATAAATGACTTTAATAGTATAGTTTTGAGCCTAAAATTTTTGTATAGACTCTTTAGAGTATTTATAACAATGCTATGAAGAGATTTTTCAAAAATCCATTTTTAAAATTTTTAGATAATTTTTAGGCCTTAAAATGATATATAAAATTAGTGATTTTGAGTTAATTTAGTAATTAAATAGATAATTACTAATTTAGTATATAATTAACTGTTTTAGGATGTTAATTTCTAATGTAGCATGATGTTTGTAGCATTTAGGGTGTTAGATGTAATTATTAAGTGTATTATTTAGTATATATGTAATAGATAAAATGATATATTTTAAGTTAATTTTGTGATCTAGGTTTAATTAGGTGTAAATTTTGATTAAGGGTATAATTAGATATTTTGATATATTATTGAATGATGAAGGATGATATATATAATGTTAGAAGTGTTAGATAGGTGATATAAGTGTATACTATGTAATAATACATAATATATGTATATAGGAATTAAATGGGTAGAAAATATTAGGTAAAAATTAATGGTATTATAATATTAGTAATATGATATTAATCTAATTTAAAAAGTAAATTTACGAAATTATATGAAATATGTATGTTATTCTCACATCGAGAGCTAATTTATTGGTGAAATTAGGAATATAGTATACTATATGGATTAAAATATTAGTTAAGGGCTAAATACGAGATTTAGGATACCCAAGTGTAATATGATTAATTTCACATAATGGTTTGGAGTGAATTTATAGGATTTGCGTATAAAACCCATAATTGAAAACAAAATTAGAACCTAATTTAAAAACCGATTCATAAATTGAATCAAAACCTAGCCTAAATTAAGAATAATTGTAAAAGATTAAAAAACCTAAATAATTAGGTATAATAAAACCTTAAACTAAAGATAACATAAAGAATTATAGAATAAAGCTTCTATAAGCTAGTTATATGAATACTAAAACAACATTTGTATTATAGGAATTATCGGTGATGACTTGTACGAGTTGCACCTTGAGTAAGAAGCAGGAAGTCTAAGTAAGTTGGGATTGATACTTTATTGTATTTTAAAATACTATTTTATAGTACTTGAGGCTTAAGATTATATTTGATTGTATTTGTTAGATAGTTGACTATATGCATACTTGTGTATGGGTATTTCTAGACTTGATTATATGATTCTGGTTTGATGTTATGGATTGAAAGTTATATGATTTATATGAAATGCTTGAACACTTTAAGCCGGATGTAACAAATATATGACCTGTAAGTCTAAAATAGATTTGTATAGCAACCTATTAAGGGAAACGTTCAGGGTTCTCTAACCAAATACTGATCTCTTCAAAAGTAATAACACTGGGTAGCATAATATATTACTTCTTCATCTTTAGTTGAACTAAGTGATTAGAGAGAAGGTCGTGGTAAGGGTGAAGTTAACGGCTTGAAGGTAGTTGTGAGAAGAGTAGTGTCTCCGTCGCACAAGCCTAGGTTTAGTTGTTAGCTATTAAAATGCGTACAAAACTTCTTAACTTGGAATAGAGCAGGTGAAATTTCTTTAATCTCACAACAAATCGAATGACGTCTGCTCATACATGCATTGCATCTAACTAATTTGGTTTATAACCGTGTTTGTGTTTGATGTATAGTTTTAAGTCTCCATCTCCGTCTCAACTTATTAAGTGGTTGGTTGCTCACATTCCTATAGATAATGCTACATGTACTAGTTAGGAAGCAGCTTATAATTATTTTGAGGCTAACAACTACTAGGTCCAAGGGAATAAGTATATAAAATTGAGGATCAATTACATTCTTATGTTTGGATTTTATCTTTAAAGCTTTTAGTATTAATTTATGTATTACTTAAGTAGATTATGATTAAGCTACTAAATCTTGTAAACTTACTCAAGTTATTTTCGTGTAAATATATATTTTTCATAATTTCGTAGGTAAATAACATGTTTAATTTATAAACGGTTTACTTTAAAGTGAGTTAGTTGTAAACATTTTGTATAAATTAGGTCTAAAATGACAGTTATAAAATCAGCTTTTATTTTAGAATGGTTTAAATGGTAAGATTGTTATGACTCTGCCGTTTTAGGGTATGGCATAATCCATGGTGGCATGGTACTTAGATAGCTAATTTACACCTAAAATTACGTTAAAGTCTATCCTTTCTAACATTCTACCTTCATTTCCACACTAACATCTATACAAATCCTCTTTAAGATTTTCCCAGCTCCCAACGGAATATTCACATTCAACGTATCATTCAAGTGTTCAACAAATAACCCATGCACATGCATAAATGAATCAGATACACATGAATGCTAAGCACCGATGTCAATAAAAGTAGGCATTATTGGAATGTACAAGAAGCATACCTACAATAATGTCAATGTCTAATAGGTCCTGGTGCTATTGCTGGTGAAGCGCAAAAACCCTAGTTAACACCCATTATCTTGGGCCACCTATTTGTTGTCTACTAGCTTGAACCCTCGTTTGAGGTCTCATACCTCGCTATGCTAGGGCTGCTTGACTACCTGTATGCTCACTAGTATACTTTGCTCTAAGTGCCCTATCTGCTTACATAGATGGTAAAAGACGAGACAAATGGATCTCTTAATGTACATCACACTAGTATGCCTTAGTTTCCTATAAGAAAAGCTCGTGCCCGCTGGCCATTTACAGCCTCTTAACTCATGAGGCCCATAATACCCTATACATCTAATTGTTGGAATTGTTGGGGGAGGGGGGGAGTTAATGGCACTAGTTGAATTTGAGCTGGTGGTGCTACACCAACTATAGGTCTAACCTACAATACTTAAGACCTCTTGCCCTTATCCTACATTTCAACCCTAAGTCTAACCTTTTACCTAAAATAACCCGTAATCGACGAGCCAGCTACTCTTCGGTTTGTTTTAATCTCTGCTCCATGAATTTGGCTTTGTCTACTACTGTAGCATATGTGGACAATTGAAAGGCAACCACCCATTTCTAAGTTCAGGATAGAGGCCTTGAATAAACCGAGGGCCCTTGATTCATCAATTGCCTTTATAACTTCTGGCAAGAACTTAATTAAGCAACTCAACTCCACGTCATACTCCCCTACCAACTTATTACTTTGTTAGCAATTGTAATAAGCTGCCTTTATTTGGTTTATGACACTACTAGGGAAGTAATCACAGTAGAATATCTCCTTAAACCTCTACCAATTTGCTACCCTCCTTTCTAGTCTATAAGTTAAGGCATACTTCGCTACAGTCCCTTCAACATGTATGTGGCATAATCAACTTTTCAATCCTCAAGTACCCTAAAAGACATAAAAGTCTTTTCTATATACTCTATCTAATGATCTGCTGCTATCAAGTTAACGTTCTACGGATCAAAAGTCATTACCAATTTAGTAAATTTGTCTTAACCTATAAGCTCCTCCTATCTTTGTCTAGCAGCCTACTACTAATACTATACCATCACACCAACTAAGGTGTTTATTATTCGTATTAATTGTGCCATATCATTACCTACCTGCTCTTGACCTCTTTATTGCACTTGAACACCTTGTTGCATTCGAATACCTAACTATACATGAACACTTTGTAGCACTTGGCCACCTACTTATGGTTACATTGGAGGGTGTTCTTACCTATGGGCATACCCTGTACTTGAACCTTAACCATAGGCTCTCCTAGTTAGCAATCCATAGGAAGGAGTATATATAAAAAGAGCAAGAATAGAAAGGAATAAAAAATGAGTTAACAACATGAAATAAAAAGAAAAAGAATGCATAGATTAAAAAGGGGAAATAAAATAAAGAAAGCAACTTAATAAAGAGTAACACAAACATAACAAAATACCATAAAATATTAACTATTTTAGTATCAAACCTCTTAGTTCTACCCTTCTTTCTTTAACCTCACAATCTTAAGAATTCATTGCCTATATTTTCTAGTTTTGATCAAAACTTGCTTTGATACCACTAAAGTTGTAACATCCCAAAACCTAAAGTGCTATAACTTGCCTCATGCTAATACTCTATAATGATACGATAAGGCATCTATAACCTGTACATATGTCCAAATCTACATTAGTTTAAAATATCCACCAAACTCTCATATCATAAGTTTGCAAATAATAGTCTGAATAAAGTTATCGATTTTACTCCATAAATCCTGAAGAACATAATAATCCTAACATCAATAATAAAAACTAAAGTCCATGAAGTTTCTAAGAGAACAAATCTAAATTCCTAATCAAAGTTTCACTTCCTTACCAAAAGCTAAAAGTTCACTGATCATGGATTTGTTCTCTACTAATCATCGTAGTAATATAGATAATTGATGCCTTGTTAGTCTTGATGAAAGTCTACAAAAGGCTCCTTACAAACATAAAAATCCTCCACACTTGTAGCTGAAAAAAATATATCCTTAAGGGATGAGTTGATGCCTAACACATGTATACAACAATCACATGCGCATGTCAAACCATGCATATTCACACACATGAAATGCAAATAGATAAAACAAGTAGTCATTTATTATCTTTTCATTTAAGTCCAACAAACAACATAGTCTTGATGTCCTAAGACTTGGGGTAACTCATGACCCCTTCACGCAATATATATATATATATAATATGCAAAGTATAGTATCGGTAAATGCCACTCTGAGCCCTAATACCCACGAGTCTCTAAATCTATCTATATCATGTTAATAGGCGACTCAATAGAGGACAACATCACTTATCGATCAACGGGGGCATCCCCTAAGGATCTACTACTACGGGCCCCTAAGTCAAGCTAAGCATGTGCAATAAACATTAGTAGGCCATATAATTTTTATTCAATTTTTCATTTTCTAACATAACATACTTAGTTGGCTACCAAGTGTACACATACCTATCACAATAGGATCAACTCGATAATCTAAGTAATATAAACTAGCACCTACTCAACATAATATATTCTAACTTAGTACAACTTCTATAATTAGCTATTTCTCGTTTAGTCTATTCGACCTACATACATAAGTATATATATTCATATAGATACGTACTATAGTGATGTGCTTAGTATAAAACATAATATAATATAAATTTATATGGATATATTAACTATTTTTATATAATTTGCTTAACTCATGAATAACTTCATAATATAATGTCATACTTAAAATAAACCAAAATATATTATGAGATATGTTACCATGCATATAATAATTAATTTATTAAAATATATGGAATACAAATTAAAAATAATCCCTCGGTCGCTTTTACCATAACATTTGCTTAATAAACTAAGGAGAAGAGTAACTAAATTATAATATAATAATATATATTATAGCTAAGTTTATATATATAAACTAAGGGATGAACTTTTTCGAGGAGATAATCAACCAGCATCACCGGTCGACGACAACTAAAAACAACATTCCGGTCACAACATTCTCATTGGCTAAGTTATAATATATGTAGTGTATATATATATAGTGCATATATATGTTTAGATATATATATATATATATATATATATATATACAGCAAATCATGGAATGTAATATAAGATATAACATACCATCAAATATAGTATAATACATTATAGAATATATTAACATAACAAATGATATTCTACAAGATAGAATTACGGCTACAAGCAATCTGCATCCTATATTCGTCGAAGTGAAACAGTAATCGCCGAGAAAGAAAACAACATTCCGGCGATACTTTCGTTTCTTTTTTTTTTTCTTTTTTTTTTTTAAGGACAATGTATGGCCAGGTCACGACACTCATTCACACACCCTCACACAATCTTGAATCTATGGACACCACTAACGACAACAATAACACAACCACTGAATACTGAAAAGGAAAAAAGAACTTGTAAAATTACGTAAAGAACTCGATCTATATAGACGAAAGCAGATTCCACACCAAACACGCGCAAGAACTCCCAATTGAACGAAAAAAGACACACACAATATTCGTTTTCTTAATACTCCGAAGGAAAGCAAACTTTCAAGATTTCAATAAGAACTTATCAAGAAATTGTACTAAGACTTGTTCTTGTTGCGTTTCACTTGGTTTTATAGCGAAAAGGAGTTGTTTTGCATGTTGCTTCAATCAAGCAATGAAGGTTCTACATATGGGAGATAATGATTTAATAAGATGGCTAAAAATATAATGGAAGGTGAAAAGATATGATAAGGAAGGATGGTAAATACATTTTGATAATGTGAGAGGAAAAAAAATGTGTCGTTATCTTTAATAGATAACGTGGGCGAGAAAAAGATATTTTGTTATCCTTAGTCTATTATTCTTATTATTCTTCTACTTTATCCATATGTTACAAAGCTATCTTTGAACTTATACCATGTATACTGTAAAGTTTAGGTTTTAGGATGCCCATAGGTTATTGAGACATTGTATTTGTACCTTAATCCATAGAAGCAAACTCCAAAATCTGTGATTTAACTTATGACTCTTAATATCCACTTGGAACTTACCTCGATTGAACAAGAGATCATCCCTATTATATATGACAATTATGTAATTGTGCAATTGTTAGGCCTGTAAGAGGGAGGCACAACCTACTTTTTAACTCTTATGATACACTAATCCAAGATCAAGAACAATTTTGCACTCAGTACCCTCAAAATTCTCTCAACATGCCCAAAATACATTCATGAAGCTAGTAAAGGTCAAGCATCTCATCTTGTCTCTATCTCTTTTTTCCAACCATAATTATGGTTTTAATGTAAAGGAGATTTCTTCTAGTAAAAGTGAAAAATATTGAAATTTTATGATGTTATGCTTATAGGTCTATGTATATCTTTGTCTAACTATTTGGAATAGCTCTTGCAAAGGTTTCGATAAGAAAAGGATTTCAAGTTCCAAAATACTCTTTAAGTACTAAGCTCTTCAAGGGTAACAGATGATCATTATTTATATCATATTTTTACTTTTTTAGGTTTCTGTAGGTGATCGTAGCTGTATACATTGGCTAATAATTCGTAGCAAACTATTATTTTGTATGATTCTCCAATTCTGTATTTCCACATTGTCTCGTGTCCCTTCTTCACTCTTTATAAGAGTCTTCTTCTTCAACCATAATAATTTCCTTCCCCCTTCAAAAACTGCCCATATCCTTAAGGTCAAACTTTGAAAATTTTGTTGAAAAAGCTATCAAATTGACACATTTAGCATTTCCCTTCTGTTAGTAACTCCTATCGACCAAGTGTTTATGGATTGTTTTGACAATGTCTCCATAACTCTTTATATTTAAAAACTAAGAGTCTTATTATATGAGTAGAAGATAAAAGTACAAAAACCTTGATGTTAGAATATATTTATAAGGGGTGCGTGGCACATATTCCCATATTAAGCATCCCCTCTTCCTTTATAAATAAGAAGCACTTCATGGTGCATTTAAGTACTAAGGTACCTCTCATAGTATCAGTTGTGTCTGATAAAATGGCATGCCAGTTTAGTTGTGTTGCCATACTTTTTTTTTCAATATAATATTAGTTTATTGAATTGAGGGACGTTGATGTTGTTAGGTTTTATAAATTAAAAAAAAAACGTAGTGGAAATTTAAAAATAAAAATTACTATAAGAATCCAAGGAATAAACTGAGTATGAGATGTTATCATTAGAGCTATTAAGAAATGCTGAAAGTGAGGAGTTGCAAAACGAGCCACCATTTGAATGGTAAGGGATAACCATCTGAATGGTAGCGTATTGCTTTCTAAGTATAAAATGCCCCCATGAACCATTTGAAAAAGCGCTACACAGTTATTTAGGTACCAAGTTGAAAACCCTAACATCATCTAGATAATAAGAAAGCTCTGTTTTGAACAACACTTTAATTATTCTAAGCACAAAATAGATGCCGCCACCATTCAAATAGTATAGTTACTATCTAACCAATAACAACATTTTAAGCACACTAAAACACATCTTGTTTATTTCACATATTGAGAACTTTCTTTTTAACACCACTTCTCCATTAAAAGAATCTTAAGAGTTTAATTAGGGTTTTGTCAGGACTTTTAACTATTATCCTATGCTTAAGCACCTTTGGATACTCTTTAAGACTATTCTATATTTTGAGTAAAATCGTCCCTCTTTATTTATTTCAATTGTTATCAATCTTGTTAAATTATGATGGACTTGCTTACTTGCTTTTAGCATTCTATATGTGATATGGAAATCTATTATCACCCATAGTTAATTTATTATTAGAGCATAAGGGTTGTTAATTCCTTTCACTTTTTGTTTATTGAAGTTTTGGTCAGTTTGAGTTGGAAAATTGTTGGGCATCTTGTTGTTTGAAGTTATTGTCTATGTTATGAGGTTATTATTACATTGTAGTAGTGTCGTTGTTTGTAAGAAGTGATTAGATGTGTCGATTATTAAGTATGTGAATCTTAGGGTTAAATTAACAGATAAGGTGTTCAATAAATTACTTGAAAGAGAATTGTGTAATATTATAAAGGATATTTAGTAAATGTGCAAGCAATGGAAGAGATAATCCTAGAAATAATTTGAGAAGACGAGTAGATAACCTTGAATTATAATTAAAAAATATCATTAATCGCTTATAAGAATTATTGGAGTTAATGAATGGAAGTAGAAGGATGCAAAGAGGTGAAGGGAAAATGAGATGACAGAAGTGGTAGTGGTTTCAACTAGAAGAGAAGTGATAGGAAGAATTTTATGATGAAACTTTGGTTAGGAATTATGAGGAAAGGCGGAGATTTCAACCAAATTTTAGAGTTGAAAAAATCTTTGACTGCTATGAATGTAATAAGTGCACCAAAGTCAAACTTGCTTAACTTGCTTTTGTTGGGTATACTAGTATGTGTTTAGATAAATTAGTTACCAAGAGATGTAGGGAAGGAGAAGAACTAGTATGGATTTGGAGGTTAATGAAGAGCTTGATGAGCCAACATACTATATTGAATTATTTCAAATGAGAAATGTTGTTTTTTGCTCTTGACTTTGAGACTTGAGAGGTTAAGTGTTGGGAATTGACCCGATATGAGTTAAATAAAACCCCTAGACAATTTATAGCTCGTTTTCTTAGTAGGCTTTATGGGAAGATTGTTTATATATTTGCACTTTAGTCATATACTGCTTTAGAGGATGTGATGAAATTAGCAGCAAGGCTTAAAGAGGGAATAAAATTATTGAGGAAATAGAGAATAATGACAAGAATAAATGTAAAAAGTCTTCAAGTCTTGAGCATCATAAATATGAAGAGAAGCACATAATTGAGAGGATGCTTGAAAAGGGGAATCTAATAAAGTGAAACAAACTGAGTCTAAAGTCGTTAAACAATTACTAGGTAAAACATATTGACATGTGAAGGGCTTTATGTGTATAATGTATGGTTACATTACTTCTCAATACCCAAATAAGAGGGTAATGATGATTAAAGGAAATGAATCTGATGTAATGATCGAGAGTAAAGAGGAGGAGAAGAAGTAAGTGCCATCAAAAGAAAGTGATAAAACGATCAAGGTAAGAAGTGATCAAGGGATTTATGGTGACTTAAAGAGTTTTGAGTACAAAATTCAGATTTGGAACTAAGGCAACATGAGAACTTATTTCATACTTGGTGGATCCAAACCACAATATTGGTCATTCTAGGCATAGAATGGTAATTTCACTATCTAAATGGTATAAAGGCTACCATTCGAAAGGTGGTAGTAATCCAAACACACTAAAATACTGCATTTTGTTTATTTTACTTATTAAAAACTTCCTTTCTATTACTACTTTACCATTGGATAAATCTATGTCTTGTTAAGGCTTTTCGTGATTATCTTATGATTGAACACTTTTGAATACTCTCTATGAGACTACCTATCTTAAATATAGAGTAAAATCATTCCTTTTCATTTTACTTAAGTTCACATTAATCTTGTGTTGGACTTGTTTTTAGTACTTCATGTATAATATTGAAAGCTATTAACACCCATAGTTAATTTGTTAATTGTGAGTTATATCAATATCCATTCTAATCACTTGTTCATATTTGTTGTTAGTGAGTAATATTTAACAATATTTATATCCATTTTCTTAATTTTTGCATTTCATACACAAAATTCCCAAAATATTAAAATTCCAACTTTGATTATGCTAAACATCAAGTTGCAATTTTGACACATCACTTCATAAGAAAAACACAATAGGTTTTTCTGTATATCATAAAAGGTTCAATAATAAACATGGAAGATGGTCTAACAAACATGAAAGGTCATAGGTTAAACATAGATGGTTTTTCAAAAACAACTAGATGAACGGAAAAGGTTTGACGACATATATACAAAGTGTTTAATGATGCATAGTTGTTACATAGATGGATATAAAAGGCTATATAGAAGCTATTTTTAATAGCAAGATCAAAGCATCAAATTTCATTTCCTAGAAATAAGTTGGTTTGAATATTCATCAAGGCCTAGCTTTTCTAGTTAAGTATATTTAAGTCTCATGATATAAATTGGATCTAAATCAATCAAGTGCTTTTCTTTACAGTTATAGGTTGGTTAACATTTTATTTTAAGAAGTTAGTTCGAATAACATGATGAATTTATTTATAGAGATCAAAGTTAGTAAGTTATCTAATTTTTGAAGTAAAGATCTTAACTAGATAAGAGTTAATTAAGTGGTGATTCTAAATTTGATTTTTAGCTATCTATATTTGTGGATATTTATCATACTTTAGATCATATATTTGATTTTCAAGCATTCAAACTTACCTTAAATATTAGATTATGTATGTAAGTTTAGCTTGAAATTTTTTTTTAAAGATTAGGATGGGGTTGAATCTCAAACTTAAAGGTTTCTTTTTCAATGAGAAAATTGTAGGATTATATGAAATATGAGATTTTATGCTAATGTTTTCAAGGGATTAAAATTTCACTTAATAAGTTAGTTTGTGATCTCTACGAATCCAAAAAATATTAAGCTTTGTTTTGTAGAAAGTATGTGTGAGATTCTACAAAAACTAGTAATTGATTTACTATTGGTTAATTCAAAAAATGGAATGCAAAGGAGGAAAATGGGATTGAGAATTTGAGATAAATGAAAAAGTCAAGGTAGAGGCTTAGATAGAGAAGGATTTGGGATCTTGATCAGAAGGCAATTTAGAAGCCTAATTAGAAGATAATTCAAAGGATATAAAATAGATTGTAATTTTAAGAATATATATACCTCCATTTAAGGAAGATTTAGAATACAGTAGTTTTAAGGACAAAACTATTTGTAAAGGGAATGGAATGTGAGATCCTATAAAAACTGGTAATTAATTTACAATTGGTTGATTCGGAAACGGTTCATAAAATTTATGGTGATTGCATAAATTATCCGATTGAGACATAATTTTACAACAAAGTTAAAAATTTTATTAGAAAATACCCTGTAAGTTTAAAATTAAGAAAATAAAATAATAAAATATTAATTATTAAGTTATATGTATATTACTCATTATTTATCGAAAATATATAAAACGAGTTTTGATAATTAATGAGTTGTTAGAGATAAATTGTATGCAGTTATATAAATTAATAAGGAATAAAATAAAAAGTTTAGGACATGAGACATGCTTGAGAAATAATGAATTATATTAACGTTTTTAAAATGAAGTTGAACCCTTATGACAAATGTAATAAAAAAAATTAAAAGAAATAACTATATAGCTGTCATATCTTAAATTATGCTCATATATATACGATTTTGTTAGTATTATTAAGTTTATTAGGTTTAATCGCTATATTATATTGTTTCATAATTTTAGATATAATTTTTTATAAATCTTTTGAAATAAACTACGTGATCTTACTTATTAATATTAGTGAGTAAAATTATATATAATATATATATGAATAAGTCCCAAATAATTAATGGAAACAAAGTTACAATTGAACTGGATATATTTGATGTGGTAGATGTATTCGTTTAAGTTTCATAACCAATTGAACTGGATATAGCTTTAGGAATTGAGCCAACGAGGTTAGTTATGTTAAGAAATTCTTACAAGAATAATTTATGTGACTTAGGCATTAAATGAGAAACATCTATCTACGATAGCAATGGATTGAGCTACTTACAAATGAATCTTGGGCTCATGTCTATGACTCTCATTTTGGCTTTCTTTATGATTCTAAAACTCTCAGTTTGCTGATTAATTTAAGTCAAAGTATAATAATTGGGATTCGTTGGTCGTATTTGTTTGTTGCATATACTTTGTTATGAACATGTATCTTTTGTACATCACATATGTTATTAAATGTAAGGGTGAGGTTTTGGATAGAAAGGTTACGTGCATGTTGTGTGATGTAACAAACACACTACACATAATTAAGGATGTAATATGAGTAGCTCGTATGAGATGATCATAAGCATAAGGAGGAAGAGCAAACAATCTTAACAAGGCTCTAACACTTTAGTGACAAGTGAAGGAATTTGAAGACATCAAACTCTATAATAATGAAGAACGGGGTAGTGTTTTTTAAGGTGTTTAACCGTTTATGTAAACCTTGCAAATTTAACTGTTTGAGTATAGGATTAAGCTTAAATACTATAAATAACTTTAGGAGTTGATAAGGCCGAGTAAGATAAAAATTTTATTAAATTATAAATTTGAATATATTATAAGTAATAAAAACCCTAAAGTTTTGATTGAAACCCTAATTGCATACAAAAACCCAAAATTAAACTCGAACTTGATAAAAACTCTAAAACTATAACCTTAAGTTTATAAAATGAAAAAATATCACTTAATAGTAATGTAACTATAGTCGATCGTAATTATCGATTAAATAAGGTATAATCCTAATAAAAACGTTGAAATAACTCGTAAGTATGTTAAACGTAACGGCAACTAATTAAATTAATAAATTTTCATAAAATCCTAAAATTAATTTATAAATATTAATTTTATGATTTTTATGTTTGGAAAAATTACATATTTTTATTTTTCTTTTTCTTCCCTTTTTCTTTCTTTTTTTCTTCTCTTATTTCCCTTGCCGCCACATTGGTTTCCTAGAAAAAAATTATAGTAGCCCATGTGATCATTTACTTTATACAAATATCACCAATTTATGTAACAAAGGACAAATTACTTAAAGCATATGTCCTATCCAATTTAATGCCTTAATCCCTTTAGATTTGTTCTTTTCTTTATTAATATTTTTGCTTTATTCTCCAACCTTTATCCTTATTGTTACACCCCGAAGTCATAGAGTCACAATAGTCCCACCGTATAAACTATTCTATGATAGTAATTAACTTTACAGTATCTACCATAGATATGATCTACACAAGGTGTTAACGACTCCTCGCTTTGAAGTAAATAGTTCAGTTAAGATTTGAGTTAAAGTTACAATAATTAACAAGAACTTCAAGTCAAAATATATATAATTACATGTATATTCTATAAAACTCCCCAGAAATTCTACATTAACGTAAAAGTCGACTAATTTACATATCAACTATCAGTCTTTCATTCTTAAGCTACTAAAGAGAATCTAGCTATACATTAATTACTAGGCGAATTAATCTTCATACCCTAGGTTTCAAAAGAACTAACCTTTGCATAGTTGTAGGGTGGCATAATACTCGGAATATTCGGAAATCAAAACTTGCAAAAGGATCTATACGGGTATGAGTAACTATAACTTAGTAAGTTGAATTGGAAACTCATTAGTGTATATAAACACAATAAGATTATCAAGTAATTATTTTCATGCAATGCAACAAGTAAGTGTCATCACATAACGTAGTCTAGTCTGCTGCAAAATTAGAGAAATTTCACCTACTTTAATCCAGGTTGAAGAGTTTTTATGTTATACAATAGCTTACAACCAAACCTAGGTTTGTGCAATGGATACACTGCTCCTCCTAAGACTATCTTTCAAACCAATGCCCTCATCCTCATCGTGACCTCTTCTCTTGTTACTTAGTTCGGCTAAGGATAAGGAAAATACCAATTTCCTATCTAGCGCTATTTTTATTGAAGGTATCGGTATTTGATTGGAGAATTTTAATGATCCCTTAAAGGGGTTGCAATGGGTGACAATTTAGGGCATTAGAGTTGAATAAGATTAAATTCTATTTAGAGTGTTAAGACAATTTTATACCAATCTAGTCATAATACATAATCAATTATAACACAAATTTCAACATGAAATCAGATAGTTAAATACATGTATAAACTACTTACAATCACAATCATACATAATCTTAAGTCTCCAAGTACCATAAAATGATACTCTAATACAGTAAGTAATAACTCAACTTACTTGGAATTTTTGGTTGCCTAATCACTTAATGGTAGATCAGTTCGTCTCCGGATATCCTATGATGCAAATACGTCTTTTTAGTACTTATATTTTGATGATACATATTCTAAGTTATAATATTTAACTCATTTCTCCATGTATACTTATAATTTACTGATGATTCATTCTACCTTATTTCGAGGTTCGATTTCTAAATTAGATTCCAGTTTTGATTCTACATTATTTCAACTAAGAGGAATCCTAAATATGCTTGAATCCTAATGTGAAATTAATCACATTAAGCTCGAGTATTTTAATATCACATTGGGTCTTAATTTAGTATTCTAACCTATTCAATACACTCTAATTTTAATTGGGGTACCGAATTTACTCCTCGATGTAAAGAAATTTTACATTTTTTATATAATTACCCAAAATTAAATTTTGTTTCAAATTTATTATGTATTGATTTTTATTATTATATTATCCAAATAAAGCTAATTTTTCATATTTAATAATTTCCAATTCCACATATTCCTAATTTCCTACAATTACTACATAATTCTTATATTAATTATACTTAACACTCCAAATACTAGGATCATGTTTTCACATCAGAGATTAACATCCTTAAACATTTAATTACCATTTAAATCAGTAATTAATTACTTAATCACCTAATTAACCTAAAATTACCCAATTTTTTTCATCATTTTAGGGCTAAAAAATTACTTAAAAATTTAGAAAATTAATTTTAAAAAAATGGCTTCATATAATTATTCTATAACACTTAAGTATTCTACAAAAAAAAAAAAATTAAGCTCTAAACTACACTCCTAAGCCTATTTATTTCTAGTTCTAATCATGTTTGATTTTGCTTAATTTCTTAAAAACCCTATATTTACAGATGTGATTAAAATTAATCACTATTTCCCTCTAAATCTACATACAATAAAACCTCAAAATAATAAATTTCATAATTTTCTAGGAAAAATAAATAATTTTAAGAAATTTTACAAAATCGAAGAAGATGTGAAACTCACCCAGTTCGATGACTTTTGGGCCTCCAAACCAATTCAGGTGTGTCAGCTGGTCCAGGCGATGGGTTTAGAGTAGGGTGGTGGTAGTGGTTCAATTCCAAGTGGTGGTGGAGTGTGGGTTCGGTTCATAAGCCTATACTGTATAGATTTGCTAAAAAATTTCTAAACCCTAATTTTTCTTCTTATTTTCAACTCTTTCTAATTTTTCTAAGCTTTTAACTGTCTAAATAAGTTTTGTAATTTTTCTTGCTATTTATAGAGCCTTGTAGTAATTATTATGCATTAATTAAACAAGACATTGCTCAAATCTCTTCAATTTTGCCTTTTATGTTGCTTTTATTTTTATTGGTTAATTTTTTCTCTTTAATTCTTAACCTGCCACGACCAATTCTAAGTTATTCCTTATTCCTTCGATTTTTTTCTTAATTATTTAATTATTTAATAAGTTTCTAGGTAATTTCAGGCAATTCAAGTAATTTCGCGTATTTTTATCTACACGTAAATACATGTGGAGTACAAGTAAACATTTCCTAATTATTATTTAAGTCATTCTATAATTTTTAGTATACATATAATCTATCTCTAGTAATTTATTAGTTATTAGATTACACTTTTCTCCTTTTCAATAATTAACAAGTATTATACTTAAAATTTTATAGTTTTTTATTTTATTACTTATTTTTTTAAATTCAAGTTTACGGGACCATTTTTATTAATATTTCTATCTATAGTTTATAACTTAGGTTTCATCAGATCCCTTAACCAATCGCCCTAAACTTTATGCATTAAATTCAATCCTATGGTCATTTGACTTAACTTTAGGGTTGACACTTGTGCCTGAAACCTAGAAGCATACAAAATTGGAAAGAGAAAAAGAAAACCAAAGCAAAGCTCAACACATACACACAAAACTAATAAAAGAAAAGATTAACCAAAGCCATTATTAGGAAGAAGAAGAAATTAAAGGGGATAAATTAAGTAAATTATTAAAGTAATTAGGTAAGTATTTATTTAATTTTCATACATATATATATACTCTATAGTATGTACATATATATTGAGTATTTTTTTTATTTATTACATGTATGTATGCGTAAATATATATGTATATTGTATATAGTATAAAGTATGTACATGTATGTGTATATAATATATATATAAACTATGTATTTTTTTTGTGCATGTATGTACACGTGAATATATATATGTGTGTGTATAGTATTTTCTTGAATATCATATGTATGTATAAATGGGTATATATGTGTATGTACAATAGTATTTATTTTAGTATATGATACGTATATACATATATTATGCGTTTTCGTATATATGTACATTTGTATATATTTTGTATTTCCTTTATGTATATATTTCGTATATTCTGTATATATATATATATATATATATATATATATATATGTGGGTAGGCATGAATATGTATAGGATATATACATATATAGTATTTTGATTTTTATTATATGTATACATGTATAATAGGAATATGTGTTTATATATATACTTATTATTTTCGATTTATAAAATTTTTGTATAATATATGTATACAAGGGGCTAGACGTAATATGTATGTATTGTATTATTAAGTGTATTTTGTATTTTCGTAGATATATATAATATAACCGTATAGGTACATATGTATATAAAGTATAAATATATGTATATTCTACTCATACATATAGTATATAATATATAATTAAAATTAAAATAATTTAATACATAAAGTATAGTATATGTATAAATTTACGTATATGAATAGTAACGTATACGTAGAAATATGAGTATATTTAAATAGTATATATACCATATACAATAATATTAATTTAATAAATATATACAAAACGATTAATAGTACCGTAATTTAGGAGAATTATAATAAATAAGTAAATTAGAAAATTTAATTAAATATAATAATAAGTATTTATATAGACTTATACCGTAAAATAAAAGAAAATAATATAAAATTATGAAAAATTTATAAGGGTAACACGTGACACTTCCATATTCTGCCACGTCATTACTTAAGTATAATTAAGTAATTTTCATAAATTAATACTCATAATAAATAATTAATTAATTAGAAAAATAATAATGTAGAAAAATTTGAATTAATAAATCTTAAACCCTAAAAATAGGTAAAAATAAATAATTATAATAAAATAAGCTTAAAATAAGAAAACTACAAATTATACGATTCAAATAATTATTAAATCATAATTATACTAATAAAGCCTAATTTGATATTTTATAGTTATATAAGTCAAAACAATGAAATATGTAATATTTTTATATCACAGTCAAAACTGTGAGTTAGAATGTCCAAAATGAACCTCACTACGGGAAAGTATATTAAAAAATGATCAAAATAGACTATAAGTTCATAAAAATCAAAGTTAAATTGAAAAAATTATATGCAATTAATAAAAAAGCTCGAACCAAGCATTTCATAAGAATGGATGACTAATTTAAGTAGTTAGTACAAAATATATGAATAATTTAGTTATTTCACTTGGATACTCATTTCTTTTCCTATTCTCTAAATATTAGGTGATTTTGATGCGGATACTAACTTACTCAATGGACTATTACGACCGTCGATAAACTCAATGACTAAGTGAGTACTCTTGATGACTTTATACTTGTTTTATGCTTGTAATTAGTGCGCTTAAATTAAATATTAATAACTTGATGCACAGGAATCCGGGTTATGCATACATCTAATATTGATTGATTACTGTGCAAAATACTGTTAAATGTGATAATTGAAGATTTGGTTATATGATAGATTGTTGCATAATTTAAATGATTTGTTGATAAAGTTTGATTACCTCATAAATTGACTTAATCATATTCAATTGAACTAAAATTAAATGGATCATGCATATAATGTTCCAATCGTCGCCTTAATCGATTGGTAATGAAGGGCCTTGAAGAGATAGATTCCTACATGATTTGATTAGTACAGTATAAGAGCATTGCTACAACAAGACCCTACTCTTGGCTCACGAGTTTTACTAGTGCTAAAGATATTAACCGTAGGTGGCTAAGAGTCACATCTAAAGACCACCGCTGTAGGGTGTAAGCGTAGACTACAGAGGCCACCTCACCACCAGACTTGAGATTTTGTATATTATTGGATTCCTTTGAAAGGAAAACGTATTTTGTGAAATGCTTAATTTAAATTTATGGTTAAAAACTCTAAGTACTAGAGTCCGGTTGTGATTGATGTTGATGTATCTCTAACTCTTACTTCAGAGGGCATTAAATCCGATGTTACATGTAACATCAGTCAACTGCATATATATTTTTTGGCATACTACTTGTTCATTCATTCATATATTTGTTAATAAACTGTTTGATAACCTATTTACTAGTATAGTATGAGGGATAACTCACTAAACTCTTGTAGCTTACTTCTCAATAGTTTTCTTTTGCAGGTTGCTAGATAATTGAGCATGAGCTAAGAGCTGAGTGCTGAGTACCCGTGTCAAGGTATTTAAAAGTTAGAATCCAAGGATAAACTATGTAAATGGTTTGAATTATTACATATAATTATTAATACTATATTTAGATTTTATGACTTTCGTAAGTTTAAGTTTTAGAACTTTACTACCTAATCTTATTGCTTGGTATGAGATATCGATTTTTTGTGGTTCTGATGGACTATGGCTTATCAGATATCTATAGTCACTTATATGTTATAGTAAGTTAATTAAATTAAGAATCGAAAACTTTAGTGACTAATTGTTCAGAGTTTTGCAATTTCTATCTTACAAGGCGATTTTTAAATCATGAGTATACATATGATATGAAAATTTTAGGTAATCTTACTAGGCCTCCCTTAAGGTCATGATAGTTTGATCTTTTAGTATGAGAATCTAGCAAAGTAATAGTGCTTGTGCCAAAATCTCTCCTATTCAAATGAAGGAGGGAGAAGTGTATTTATAGAGGATAGCCCTTGATCTCATCTATTGGATTATGATGACGATCAATGGCTAGAATCAATCCCGTCTTTTTAATGAACTTGAGATGGGCTTATCTTATAAGTTTAGACTCAAATGGCCTTATTTTATTAGTGTGAGCCAAATTGAGAAATGTTGGATTAGACAGACTAATCCAATGAGCCTTACTCCAAGCTCACCATACTAAAATTTCCTTGATCATTTCAATAATTTATGGGCTTTGCTCCTCGAGCCTCATCACCTTAGTTTGAGGAGTTAAATCCATTTAATCAATAAGCTAGAAGCCTAATATTGAATTTAACTCTCTACATGAGATAATAATTGTTGTTGTTAGGCATTATTGTCAATCTAATATGAGAGTTGTTTTGAAAATATTTTAGTACATATATTATGGATTGAAGAAGTGATGTAGAACGAAACTTTACACATATTTAAACTTGTCTAAAGGTCAATTCTAAATCGTAAACCAACCTGAAGGGTTAACGAACTAGCTCGGCCCAAAAATGGTCGAGCTTGAACTGCTCCCCGAATTGTTAGCCCTAAGTGCTCAGGTGGTTCAAGGGATAAGAGTCACCCAAACCGGCAGGTTGGCCCTGCTAATTTACCCCCTTAAAGAGAGAGAGAAAGGAAGCCATTAAGTAAAAAAAATAATAATAATAATTAGATAATATCCATTAAGTTATAATATATCAAAGCTATATTCTTTGTGATTGTGAATTATAATTTTCTAAAAATAATATCATGAAACTAATGATAGAAAATAATCATAAGTTGATTATGTATTAAGGATTGATGAAAAATTCAATTTAAGTTAATATAAGTCTTTTTTGTAAAACTTATCAAATGTTAATAACTTGAATATGAAGAAAAGATAAAATTTGAGAGGAAAAATAATGAAAAAGTTGGAACTACATTAAGTTAGAAATTAATTCAAAAATTAAAAATTATTAATGAATTAATATAATTTAAATAAAAAGGAAAAAGGAGGCTACATTTAGAGAAAAAATACACAAAAGTTGAAACCATATTAAGTAAGAAATTAATAAAAAATTAGAAATTATTAAAATTAATAAAGAATAGAAAAAAAAAAATCAATTCAACTAATTTGAAATCATGACCAAGCGAGTCGATCATGGTTTAAATTTCATCTGGCCCGTGAACTAGCGCTTCTGGACCGATTCGACCTGGTGAACAGCTCTAAGTATACTTATTAGATGATAGTGACACATTATAAGTTAAAAACATCCTATTAGGTTCAAGATGTGATTATCACCATACAGGTGAGGAAGAAAATGTCTAATTAAATCCTCCATTAATCACGAGAATTTCTAACTCCTATCCCAATATGTGATATGCATTTAACAGATTCATCCCTGCCTTATTTTAGATAACTTTTTAATAAAGGGGAACAACAAAGTTACCAATTTTGATTGACACAGCTACCCTAGCCCAGCATAGCATAACCGATCAGTCCGATTGTAGAAAATAAATCATATCAAAAGAGCAAACTAAGCATCTACTGAAGTAGAAACTGAGCTTTTTACTACCCAATAACAACATGCAGTCAAGAACAGCAGTACTTTGTTGAATGATGACCGAAAGCTTAACAAAATCTTTGCCTTATTTAGGCCATTGGCTTCTTCACTTTAAACCATGGTTGTAAAATAGTGAAGAGGCTTGATTTTCCCTCAAAGAAGTTGGCAATGGCTAGCACCCGGTAATTGTATATCCACCACAAACAGAAATTACTTGCCCTGTCATGTAGGAAGCAGCAGGAAGGCAAAGAAATGCCACCACAGAAGAGATTTCATCCGGCTCGCCCATTCTACCAAGAGGTGTCCGTGCAAGTAGCTTTACAAAGTCGGCTGCAGCTGGTACATCCTGAAGCATGAAATAGTGTATACAAAAGCTCAGCAGTAATGGAATTTCTTTTGTTTCCGTTCTTTCGTTTATGATCAACTGTGGAAATGAAGAGAAATGGATGGATATTATTGTACCTGAGGTACAATCGTGGTTCTTACTGCCCATGGTGCAACAGTATTGACTCTGATTTTGTCCTTTGCCCATTCACATGCTAAGTTCTTTGTCACCTGATTGATGGCTCCTGAAATACAGCATCTATAAGCCTTGGATCCTCTCAATTTATTAATTGACCATTTCAATTTCCATGCTTCACCGAATGACACATCATCCAGTTGAAATCAAACTACATAATATCCTCATACCTTCTTAGAAGTCACATACAAAATACAGATTAGAAACTTTGCTCATATATATATATATATATATATATATAGAGAGAGAGAGAGAGAGAGAGAGAGAGAGAGAGAGAGAAGGACCAGACACATATACCCTTGGATGCAGAATAAACTGAAATTGCAGGAAGCGCCAAGGCACCAGCTATGGAGGAAACAAACACGATGCTTCCTTCTCCTGAGGCTTTCAAGAGTGGATGTGCGAGTTGAGACAAATGATAAGGAGACTCAAGATTGGTACTTAGAATACTTGAGAAATCCACGGGTGTATGGCTTAGAGCATCTTTAAGAATGACTGTTGCAGCATTGTTTATCTGTCCAAGTCATATAATACTGGCATCAAAAACCAACTTTGGGATTCTTCATTTAAGTGTTGTAATAACTAATGAGTGTGCAATATCAGATCACGATTTACCAATGAACATTTTTGAATCAGACAAACTACCGAATCTGCAACAGAGAATCATATAGATTTACGCCGGTTTCAAGATTCGAATTTCATGGGGATATGTTTTGTATTTTGTTGATATCTATGATGATAAGCAATGTGAATATGGAGTCTTTTTACTTAAAAGCTACTACAGCAGGTGAAAACATAATGGTGAATCCTTTTTTTTTTTTTTTCCCTCTCCAAGTGTTTATGCGCTATATCGGCCTTAGTGTGAATCCTAATTCAAAAAACTTAAATTTTGTATGATATCTGCTTTCATAGAACCGGCCCCGGCAGCCCAAAAAGGATACTGCATTGACTTGATCTCCAAAACATAAACAAACCTGAAACGAAACTTACGAGGATATTGAGCTTGCCATCGAAGACAGAAGAGACAGTCTTAATCAACTGTTCCCTTTGTTCTCTCGAAGAGAGATCGCACACCGAACCGCTCACTTGAAACCCCTTGCTTTTCCACTCTTTCACTCTCTCGTCAAGCTCTTTCTGGTTGCGAGAACATGTGTGTACGCTAGCACCAAAGCTAGCTAGCTCTTCCACTATAGCATGTCTGCATTCAAGTTAGGTAACTTTAGCAGCAAAAGACATAAATTGAATTAGAAAAAGAAGACACCGAAGGATTTATATGACCCTATGCCTCTGGTTCCACCCGTGACCAAAGCAGTCTTGCCCTTAAGCGACCATCTTTGTTTTTGGCAGCTTCTTCCTGCCATGTCTTCAGTTTGTTTAGTGATTATCAAGTCTCGCTTCTTTGGTTCTGTTTCCTTGAGCATGATACCCCTATTTATAACATAACATTCATTTGACTAAGACTGATTTTTTTTTTTTTTTTTTATTGAGATTGATTCTGAAAATGCCATCTAACTAAGACTGAGCTATTAAGTGCAAATAAATATGTGAGCTTTTAAACCGTGCTTTCGCTATTCTAATTTTCAAAAATATATAAACAATTTAAACAATTACTAAAACCCTAAATGTTATAAGGATTTAGAGATGATTTATAGATCATATGCATATTTTTAAAAGTTATAGGAGATCAAGTTGCACTTGAAAATCTCCTTATAAATTTTAAAAATATGCAAGGATAGAAGGAAATTAAAAGACAAAAAAAACAATAGAAATACACAAATATCATGTGTTTAGTAATTTTGATAGAGTGGAAATTGGATGAATTCAATAGAAAATAGAGATGCAACCGAACGAATTCTTATAGGATACATAATCTACCCAACTCAATAAAAACCCAATAGTATAACACATTCAACTTTAAATTTCATTTATGTGTAAGTCAGTAAGTGTAATCTTAACATATCTAATTGTTTCTACTATACTCTCTTTTTTATATAATCTAGACTTTATGAAGACTCATCCTTATAAAGTCAACATGAATCATATAAAAATTGATTCCCATAGGATCAAACGACAGGTTTCAATAATAGGAGGTAGATACCTATAATGATTTTACAAAATTTTTTGAGAAACATTAGACCTTTTAAAGATAGGTTTGAGTTTTAAGACCCATTTCAAACCCATCCTCATTGTATCCCTTATAGAAAAAAAAATAAAAATATCTCTAATTTTGGGCCATTTTTGTTTCTTTCTAAAGTTGGAGAAAAAAAACGAAAGAAACAAGCAGAAATTGTGAGAAGCTAAAAAAGCACCCCTAAAAAGGGAGGGATGAGGATTAGATGAAGGTTAATTTATTCAATTTATCCTTTATTTATTCTCTTCTCGTTTTCCTTTTATTAACCAAACAAGTACGATTTGCTTCGATTTTCACTCGTAATATTCTGATAAGAGTAAAAAAAAGTTTATTTCCTTTCCTTTTTTCTTTCTTTTCCTTTTATATATTTTCTTTGGATCTTAACAATAACAAAAAGCAAGAAATTGGTTGACTTCTTATATTATTATTACTTTCTTCTATGATTGAATGTGCATAGAGAAAAACCTATACCGATAAGTTATATGATAATTTTATAGATATATATATGTATAAATATTTCAATATATATATTTGTTTCTAAAATTAGTGTTGGCGACTGAATCCGAAGGAGGTTGTGTTGTTGAGTCGGTCAGCTAGGCGAGCGATTTAAATGCTTGCAAACAAGAAGACACAACAAAACTGTGGAACAGAATTGATTTAAAAAAATAAGATGACGGCAAAATATTCTAGCTTGTCTTCAAAACACAATTTAAAAATTAATTCTGGTGTACAGGAAAAAGAGTCACGACAGAGACCAGAAGCCTTTTCAGCTACGTCATGCAAACAACATGGTTTATCTCCGAAAAAAAGACACAACATGTTCCATGTCTCTGAGAATCCTTTCCCTTTGCGGGCCACGGATCTTGTGAGGCTGAGCGTGGATGATGTGATAAAGAAATACCAAAAAGTTAATCTAATAATTGTATTTTCTTATATAGGTGTCGTTTTACCTTTTAATTTTTTGTTAATCGACATTAATTAAGATTGAGTATAGTAATTGAATTTTTCACATGGGGTAATATTTTAGCTTTAAATGTTTTAACATACCATGTTAATTGAGATTCACTACTCCTTCGGCTTCATACTCTTTCTAAAATGTATTCCATTTTGTTGAATTATATCTGTAATGTTAACGCGTAAGATGGGCTTTTGGTATCTCTTTTAAATTTTCCCAAATGCCCTTTTAATGTGTTGATATTCCATATAATATACAATTTGTAATTTTATACTATGTTTTTATGTTATTTCATCAAGGTTATAAATATCAATTACCTTAATTGAATCTTTACACTAAAAATAGCTACCTATATATATATATATAGTGTCTTTTACGGTTGTCACCCTCATCATAATATCTTGGGCACATCATTTTCTTTATTAATTATAATAATAATTTTATTTTTTACATTAAATATAATCTTCCATTATCTGTTGCACTATTGTACAAAATCTCTCTCTCTCTCAATATACCTCATGCTTAAATATTTCACACAAAAAGAGAAGGATTAGATGTGATGTGAGAATACTTAATGTCTTTCTAAGGAAAAATAAAATAAAATCGTGATATCTTAGTGAAATAGAGTCTACATATGGATCTTGAGAGAGAATTGTTAATTTGTTTATAAGGATAAGATGGTATATATCATCTTAATTGTAGTTAGAAACTTTTGTATTAAGGGGTTAAAAAGAAGGTTTGCTTGTATTTTTTTGTTTGATTATTGGTTACTTTTGCCTTTAAAAATGATATTAGAAGCGACCTCCTATTAAGTAAACATTTAGGAACGAACCAATGTAGAAGTTGATGTGCCTATTTTGACTCAATTTAAAGATAGGGTTCAAGAAGGGCAAAGAGTGTTGTTAAGGTATGATACATGGCATACTTTTAGGATGATATATAGATTGATAGTGGTAGGAATCAATTTTGGGCTTATTTAAATTGTCTTTTTTTGGTCTGTATTTATCTTTTATTTTATCTATATTTATTTCAAAAATGGTGTTTGTAAAATTATCTTATCCGTTTCTGTTTTATAATTATAATGAAAGTAATGATTGAAGCGTTAGAGTTAGAAAATAAAAATTCATGTACTTTTAAAAGAGAATATTTGAAAAACTATATTTTATACATCAGAAATGATTATTTTAATTGATATTTTTGTAAATATGAATAAAATAAAAGGTAAATAAATTTAATTTTATAGAGATTTGTTAGGTTTTTTATTTTAAAAGAAGAGTATATATGGAATTATGTTTTCATCTTTTTTATGTTTTATTTTTGCTAAACACAAGATTCGAATATACGTTAATAAGATACAAAAAAAGAAGAAGAGAGAAACGGATGAACCAAATGAAGCCTAAATTACAAACCAAAAAAGCATGAAGAATTAGGCTTAATTATAAGGTTTGCATATTTAAGGTAAGGAAATTATAATACCCTTTGTAAGATGTAGTCCTACATGAACAATTGGGGGAGAATTATTATCAGTTTATAAGGTCAAGGTGGTCTTCTAGTATTTGATAATTCAATTATTGACTACTTTTTACTTAGAGCATTACAAAAATATTATTAATATTTACATTAAATAGGTTTCTAATTCGAACCTAACACCTATTTTTGTAATCTGTTTAATAAATAGATTCGTAAATAGTTTCATAATTTGAACTTGAGCTTAGACACGAATATAAACAAGCTTAAATAGGTTCGACCTATTTACCATTGGAGTCAAATTTTGCCAACATAAATCCTTTTATAATCATGTGTTTAAGTTTTAAATTACTAGCTTATGGTACAAATAAATCTTTTTTTCCTCCATTTTTTAAGGTGTCCCTTAAGGTAGTAAAATTGATTTGAAAGGATATATTTGCAAACTTTCCACTTATTTTCTTTTGCTTCCACCTCAAATGGGACCATCCAGACATGAAATTTCTTATGGTTTTCACTTATTTTCTTTTAATCCACTAATGGCCCATTCACTTGAGAGGAATGGCTATTCCATTCCACCCTTAGTCCTTAAAACTCTTCTATTGCAATGTTCACTTTATGGAATCATAACACCAAAATACCTTTAGTACAATGTCTACTTTGTAGAATTACAATTCTTAAAAATTAAGAATCCTAATTTTAGAGAATAAAAATATCTCATTACACCCTAATCTCAATTCTGGAGAATAAAATGACCTTACTACCTTCCATCTCTTCTTCTTCTCGTTAATACAGCATCTCAACACCACTGTAGTCTAACCACTCCATAGCATACCTTCGGTACTATCGAACAACACCATAAGACCACCCCCAGTACACCTCGCTATAAACAACAACCAAGCAACCGCTAATCATAGATTTACAACTATTATGTTGAAGTAGCCTACTTAACCACCTTCATGACATTTTAGAGAAAGATTCAACAAATATGGATTTTGAAGAAAGATTCATTTTAGAGATGTGGACAGAGCTTTTTATGTCATTTTTTATTTTAGGCATTTTCAGTTTCTTTACTTGGGGCATTTTCAATTTTAAGGAAAAAGTACAGCTTTAATGTCATGTTTATTGTTATGGTGGTGTTGTTGTGGTGGTGTTCAATTGTAGCTATGTATGTTCTCGGGGTGTTTGGTTGAAGAGGTCATAATTATAACTGGGAGTATTGAAGTAAAGGAGCTTTGTTATCGTGTGTTTTGTTGTGGTGGTGTTGTTATGGTAGTCTTTGGTCGTAACTATGTGTTTTATCATGACTATAAGCCACCTAAGGTTAAACAACATGGGAAAACAAGATAGAAGGCGAGGGTAAAATGGTAATTTTAAATTGTATTGTAGATGTATTCTTATATGTCTTTATTTCCAAGTGAATAATATGATAGCCATTACATCCTAATTCAATTCTTAGGGAATGTGAATTCCATTACACATCTATTCCGTTCGTGAAGTGAAAAAGTTATTAATTTACCTAAGTATAATGTAGAACTTCTATCTATCCATCATGAGAAAAATTTACACTTATTGTTGTCATGCTTTTCTTCTCTTTATTAATAGGGTTAGACATATGTTAGTTAAACTAAGAACTAATAAAAAAATTTTAAAGGTTTAACAACTTAGACACATAAAATTGAGGTACTGTTGATAGGATATTGATCCCTTAGGCCTACGTCGACCTGTCTAGACCATAGGCCGACCTGATTGGGCTTATGGCTAGCCTGATCTACTAACACCTAACCTAGTTGTCCTAGTAGCCGACTTCGGCATAAGCTCTCCAGATAAGCTAACCCTTCTAGATAACCTGCCTGACCTCACTGCCTTATAATGGCTAATGGACAAATGGATAAGGCTTGGAGACTCAGTTAAATGCCATAACCCTATAAATTTCAAACATATGGACTCTATACTCCCATTACCCAAGTCATGCAGACATGTCAACATGCTACATGTGCTCCTTTGATTTTAAGTGACCCTCTTCTATAAATACTCATAAGCATCCCAACAGTAATCCACCTTGACTTTTTGAGCACTTGTACTGTCTTTGTGAGCTTTTAGCATTCTTGCTCTTCTTCACACAAATATTGACTTAAGCACCAAAGTGGCTATATTAAACAATATCCTAACACTCTTTACAGTATTCTATTTTGCAGGCTCACTACCCAAGTGCATAGCCTAATCCAATTCACTTTATTGATCGAATCCTATTATGAAATTGGCGCCGTAGGAACCAAAATCATTTGCTATCTTAACCGTAGTAAAGACACTTAACACTTTCTCACAACTTGTTCATAATATCTCGAACTATGAATCCCAATGACAACCAGACTTAAGTTGGGCCTATTGCTGAATAATGCCAACTAAAACAGTTAGAAAAAATTCTTGAAGAGCTTTTGGCTGAGAATGCCCATATGGAAGCCTAAAACAGAGGGCTCTAAGCTAGGATAGATGAGGTAAAAAGGAAAACCAGGCACAACAGAATGCCTCCTTTAATTGATGCCTCAAATACTCGTGATGGTTAGAATCAGCATCCCTAACAGTAGAATAATAAGGTACTCCAACCTAAACCCTTAGTATAAGAACAACAAGCGCGGCTTGTGACCAATTATAATCATGCCCTTGTTGGCAATGAACAAGTAGCTAAATCTCATAGGGGGGTTACCTACTTAACAACATGCACAACTCATCGGGTTGACAATGCTGACTTGAATGAACTTTGTGAGATGGTTAAGAGGCTCTTCGAGAAGCAGCAAAGCAAGGCTATCAAAGGCATTAGCCTTGTTTCCAACAACAAAATCCCCTTTATTAGGGGTATCCAGGATGAGGTTCTCCTTCTAAAAACTAAGCTCCTTACCCTATACCAGTACAACGGGATAAGTGACCTTGATGATCACCCACTTTACTTCTACGCCCTCATGAACCTTCATGGTCATGGGGATGCAATCCTGTATAAGGCCTTCTTAGGTACTTTAGGGAAGGCGATTTGGACATAGTTTAACCATTTGCCCAGGAGCTTCATTGCATCATTCAATGAGCTCGTCTATTGCTTTAGTCTTTACTTTCAGGTTAGCAAGCCTCATCTAAGGACATGTTACCCTTATACTTAATTCGTTAGAAGGAAGGGGAAATCCTTCAAGAGTATGTAATGCAGTTCAATAATGTCGTAGTGGAAATCCCTTAACTCGATGAGGGAGTTAGAATATATGTTGCTTAGCTTGACATCAGACTGTCTGGAGACTTCCTTCTATCGGTCTACAAGAGTAAGCTCAAGACCTTAGTAAAATTGTGGTAAAAGGCCCAAAAGTACATAGACCAAAAGGATAATATTTATGCTAAGCGCAAAGCCAACATAGAGAGGTTAAGTAGAAAAAAAAAGATAAGAATAAGGAGTTTGTTAAAGATTACCTCAACAACAAGCAACCGAGCCACTCAGATGGGCAAAGCCCCAATGGCAAGAAGCACCCATCCCCCATACTGACGTATACCTAGCATATACCTCTAAATCGACCCCATACTTAGGTATTTATGGAGGTTTGGGGGAGAGGCCTACTCTAGAAACCCCCCCCCCCCCACCCCCCTCCCCCCCAAGATTGGGTGGGGGGAGATTCTAATCATTGAAACTCAAACAAGTATTGCCAATTCCATGAAGACTACGACCGCATGATAGACAAGTGCTTCTAGCTAAAGAACGTCATTGAGTATGCCATCTAAAGGGGCTTCTTTAGAGAAAATGTAGTCGATGCCAAGATGGTGAAGAGCGGGCACCTCAAAGATAATGGATCAAAGATGCCTAATGACCATCGTAATAACTAAGCCTCCGACGGTGTCATCTACATTATTGTTGGGGAGGCACACTTAGGGAGTTGGCTAAGTTGTAGTAGCTTGGCTAATGCCTTGTTCGAAGTAATAGTAATGCAAGAGAAGAAGCAAAGACAAGATACCTCTATCTCCTTTTATGATGAAAAGCTTAAAGGGTTGACACCTCTCATCAAGATTCCCTTATGATAGGGGTAAGGATCTTCGACCTCGAGGTCTTGAAAATTATGGTAGATCTTGATAACTCTACCGATATCCTTTTCAAACACATATAATAAGATGTAGAAGAAGCCTCCTATGCAGATGAAGCCGCACCACTATGACTCGATCAGCGTCGATAGGGGATTATTTGACCTAAAGGCATCATCACCTTAGATATAAAACTTGGCAATGAGGATAATGTAGCCAAGCAACTTATGGAGTTTGTAGTGGTAGATTGCTCATCCCTTTACAATGTAATCATAGGACGACTGAGCCTCACTAGCTTTAAAGTCATCATGTTGTCCCTCTACTTGAAGGCCAAATTCCTTACTCCAATTGGGGTTAGAATTTCTAGATGTGATCAGAAGCTCTTAAGGGAACTTTGCATGAAGGTAGGCCAACGTGATGATGTCTTCGCTTTGAAAATTGGGCTACAGGAGAAGTCGATTGAGAGAGCAAGCTGAGTGAAAAAACTGAGGCGGTGCAAATTTACACTATTCCTAACCAAATCACTAAGGTTGGGGATGAAATGCTTCCCAAGTTAAAGGAGGACATTGTTTAACTCTTACAATCCAATACAGATTGATTCACCTAGTCGCCATCAAATATGCCTGGTATCTCTATCGACCTAGCAACCTATAGACTCAAAATAGATGAGAAGATTCGACTTGTTAAGTAAAAGAAGAGGCACTTCACTCTAGAATGGTAAGCCATAATAGAAAAAGAAGTGCAGAAGTTGCTTAAGGTAGGCTTCGTCTAGGAAGAGAAGTATCCAACTTGGTTAGTGAATGTAGTATTAGTAAAAAAAGAAGTATGGGAAGTGGAGAATATGCATTAATTACACTAACCTTAATAAAGCCTACCCGAAGGATTACTTTTCCTTCCCAAGGATAGATAGCTGGTGGACTCTATGTTTGGTTATGCTTTATTGAGCTTCATAGATGCCTTCTCGAGTTGCAATCAATTATCATGGACATGAAGGGTGAAGTCCACACCTCCTTCATCATGGACTTTAGCACCTATTGCTATGCCATGATGCACTTCGGCTACAAGAACATTGAGGTAACGTATCAGTAGATGGTGACCGCATTATTTAAGTCCCTACTTGAGCGTAATATGGAGGTATACGTGGACGATATAACCGTCAAGAGTAAATAGCTAAACAACTACATCAAGGATCTTAAGGAGACCTTTGATAAGATGAGAAAGTATAACATGAAGTTGAACTCCTAAAAGTGTATATTTGGGATCACCTCCAGCAAATTCTTAAGCTTCATGGTCACTCATCATAAGATCAAAGCCAACCTTGAAAAGATTGTTGCTATTAGAGACACGAAGACCCCCCAATATAGTCAAGGAGGTCAAGAAGCTCACTGGCATAATGGTCATGCTGAGCATATTTATCTCTAGAAGTGCAAAGCGGTAAATGGAGTTCTTTAATATCCTAAAGAATCCTAAGCGTTTTGAGTGGACTCCCCAAAGTCAAGCGACCTTTAAGGAGTTACAAAATTTCTAGGAATATTCGTTGATCCTATCAAAGCTTATATAAGGAGAGGATCTTTATCTATACCTAGTTGTTGGCAATAAAGCACTTTCATTTGCTCTAGTTAGGGTAAATGGAAGGAATCATAAGCCCATGTAATATGTCAATCACATTCTCTAGGAGCCTAAGGTCAGGTATTCTAAGGTAGAGAAGTTTGCATTGGCAGTAGTGATTTCTGCACAATGGCTCTAACCATACTCCTAGGTACACCAGATTATTGTGCCGACGGACTAGCAACTTTGCACACTTCTGCAGAAGCACGATGCATCTAGTTGGATGGTCAAGTGTACGTTAGAATTGAGCTCGTACGAAATTCCATACTAGCCATAAATAGCCTACAAGGTACAAGTTTTGGCCAATTTTATCGTGGAATACACTTGGGAAGAGGAAGCATCGATTAAAGATAAGAAATCGATGTAGACTCTTCATCTACCTCTAAAGGAAGAGGTATGGGTTTGGTGCTCACTAGACTGCATAAGACAATAGTTTACCACACTCTCAAATTTGGATTCGATACGAGTAATAACGAATCCAGATATGAGGCATTAATCATCGATCTCAAGTTAAGCGAAGAGATCGGTGTTAAGCACTTAGATGTTTTATTGGACTCTAGACTTGTCATCTAGTAAGTTCGAGGTGAATATGAAGCTAAGGATGATACCGTTGTAAGGTACTTGGAGAAGGTGAAGACCTTTTTGGTCGAGTGCCCATTGTAGAATATCACAAAGATTTCCCAAACAAAGAACTCAATAGTTGATTGGCTTTCTAAGCTGGCTTCTATAAGGATATAGAGACTCAAGGTGAAAGATAAAAAAATATTTATAAAGTACTTACAAGAAAAAAAAGTATTAGCTTAGGTAAAGTTAGGGTCCTTAAGCTCAACATAGCATCGGTAGAGCTGAGCTAAATGACCCTATTAGAGAATACTTAGAGCAAAGCACATTACCGGCTAATAAGAAGGAAGCCAAGGAATTGAGATACTACGCTACTAACTAACTACACTTTAATTGACACTTTTTTGTAAAGAAGAGGGCTCAACCACCTTCTACTAAGGTATCTCCAATTGAAGAATGGATGCATGTGAAGGAAGAGTTGTACGTTGGTGTATGCAGCAACAATATCAAGTCACAAGCCCTTTATATCCGAACTCTTTAGCTCGGGTGCTACTAACCAACCATAATGCAGGACATGAGGGTAATCATTTATAAGTGTCTACAATGCTAAAAGCGTACTCTAGTCATATACGCCCCCAACTCTAACCTTTAACCTCTAACAAGCTCATAGCTTTTAGCCTAATGGGGCATTGACATCCTCGACGCTTTCCCAAAGGCATTTAGAGGATAGTAATTTATTATAGTGATTGTCACTATTTCACCTAGTGGGTTGAGGCTGAGACTATTGCTAAGATTACAAACATGAGTATTGAGTCTTTTGTCCACAACAACATCCTCTCCAAGTTTAGGGTTCTACATACCCTCATAATGGATAATGAGCGGTAGTTCGGTAACTTTGAGTTTAGGGAGTTCTACGCTAAGCACCATATTATGCCCCACTTCACCTCGGTTGCTTAACCTTAGTCCAATGGCTAGGTTGAGGTAATCAATAAGATCATCTTCGACAACATCAAGAAGAGGGTAGATCGAGCATAGGGTGAAAAACTACATTAGGAAATCGAGAAGGGAGAGGGGTGAATTAAGTTTAATGCCCAAATTTTAATTTAATACCAATTTCTTGATTTAAGCAACTAAATAAATACAAGATTGAAACAATAAAGCAACAATCAGTATAATCAAGATAGTAATAAAACAATAATAAGTGCGGAAAATAAACAAGATAGGGATAGAGAAAACCAAGCTTAGATTTAACGTGGAGTTCGAACTACCACTTATTCTCCACAGACATGCAAGCCTCCAACTGAGGACTTCACACCACTTTATTAATTTTTTAATCTAAGCTCCAAGAGTTACACATACACAAACTTAATTATACAAAGTTTCACACCATAAGTCATCCAATCTTGATTTTATAAGATTCTCAATCACAACAACTCTCAAAACAAACTCAATCTTAAGTATAGTGCATTCTCTCAAAGTTCTTGCCAGTATGAATCACTTTGCACTATATTGAGGTTTTAAAAATGATTTATCAAATTAAGTATACAAGACAAAGGGCAAGTGAAAAGAAGGAATAATTGCATATTTTTAGCTTTATTTCTTGTCCTTCAACTGCCCAATAATTTGTATTTATAGCTGTAAGCGCCAAAACTAGCCATTCAAGGTTTCGATCGGTTGAAAGACCCGATTGAGCCTAAATCATAAAGTAAAACTAAAAATATTAGGAAAATGATTCCGTAAGTTTGAATTTAAGAAAATAAGAAATAAAATAAAAGAATATAAAAATTCTAAATTTTAAGTATATGACTCGTTATTTATCGAAAATATGTAAAATACATTCTGATAATTAACGAATTGCTAAAGATAAATTATATGTATACTAAAAATCATAAAATGACCTAAATAATATTTAGGAATATTTATTTGTACTATATATGAATTTACATATATGTAGAAATACGCGTAATTACTTAAAATACACAAAATGTACTAAAATAATAAGAAATAATTAAAGAAAATTCATAATTAATTAAGAAAAAATCAGGAAAAATATATAAAAATAGGGAATGATCTAGAATTGGGTCGTAGCACCTAGGGAAAATATGAAAAAAAATCAGCCAATTAAATTACAGCAACACAAAAGCCAAAAATTAAGGAATTTGGATAATGTCTTGTTCAATTTAATGCACATTAATTACCACAAAGCTCTATAAATACCCCAAATTTTTCAGAAGCTCATTTGGGCAATTTGGAGAGTGGAAAAAATAAAGAGTTTCGAAAATTCAAGAGAAAAACCAAAGAAAAGCAAAACTGTGCAGTTATGGTCATAAAGGAGAACCCAAACTCGACGAGCAATTGAGAGTAGACGGCTACCACCACCACACGGTGGTGGTAGCACCTAGGTGGGCCGACACACCCATGGCCACCAACAGTGACCGGAGCTAATCAAATCAGTGAGTTCGATTTCCAGCCCGATTTTGTGTAATTTTATAAAAATAGTAAATATTCTTAGAAAATTATGAAACTTATTATTTTGAAATATTTTTGTATGTCATTTTCAGGAAAAATATTATTTTGATGAAAATATGTCCCGTGATATATGGTCCTTAAGAAATCATGCAAAACCGAGCATGATTAGGGTTAGAAATAAAGGACCTTAGAAGTATAGCTTTGAACCCAAAATTTTTGTGTAAACTACTTAAATGATATAGAATAGTGTTATGAAGCCCATTTTCAAAAATTAATTTTTGAAATTTTTAGATAATTTTTAAGTCTTAAAATGAGGCATAAAATGGGTAATTTTGGGTTAATAAAGTCATTAAATGGTTAATTACTGATTTAGTGAATAATTATATGTTTTAGGATGTTGAAATCTGATGGAGTATGATACTTGTAGCATTTAGGGTGTTATATATAATTATTAGGTTAATTATGTAGTAAATAAGTAATATGGAAAAATAATACATTTTAAGTTAATTTTGTAAATTAGGGTAATTAGGTGTAAAATCTGATTTAGGATGAATTTAGACATTTTGAAATGATAATTGATGTTAGGAGATGGTGATTAGAGTAATAGAAATATTAGATGTGTATTATGTACATAATAAGTAATAGTACATAATACACAATTATTAGAAATATAATAAATAGAAAATATTATAATAAAAATTGATATTATGATAATAATAAAAATGTACAATAAATCTGATAGGAAACTTGAATTTATGTAATTAGAGGGAAAATGTAAAAATTTCAGGAAAAATATAAAAATTTCTCACATCAAAAGTAAATTTGGTACATTAATAAGAATTTAAGTATACCGGGTAAAATAAAATATTAATTAGAGGTAATGATGGTATTTAGGAGATCAGGAAGTAATGTGATTAATTTCACATTATGAGTTGAAACAAATTTCTAGGATTCGAGTATAAAACAATACTCATAAATCGAATTAAAATCTAATTTAGAAATCGTTGCGGAAGCCAAACCCGAACCTAACCCCAAGCCTAGAATAATTGTAAAAGACTTAAGACCTAGATAATTAGGCATATTAAACTCTAAACAACACATAATAATAAGCGTTATAGGATAAAATGAACCTATAATAGTTATATGAAAAACTAAAACCACGTTTGTGTTATAGGGATGATCAGCGATAGCCTAAGCAAGTCGGACCTCGAATGAGTGAGCGAGGAGTCAAGGTAAGTTGGGATTAATATGATGCTGTATTTTAGAGGCTTAAGATTATGCTTGGTTGTCCTTGTTAGATAGTTAGATGTGTGCATGTGCTTGATTATGAGTGGTGCTATGATTCTGCCTGTTGTCCTAACTTGTATTGTATGGTTTTTATGAAATGATTGATCACCCTAAACTGGACCTAATCGAATATGCGACCTATAATCATAATCGGACCTACATGGCAACCCATTAGGGGAACTTAAGACTCTCCGGCCAAATACCGACCCCTTCGAAAGGGATAGCGCAGGATTGCAATTGGTCCCTTCTTCATCCTCAGTCAAAGTAAGTGATAGAAGAGGAGGTCGTAGTGAGGGTGAAGTCAATGGTTTGAAGGTAGTCGCTGGAGAAGCCATGTCTCCATTGCACAAGCCTGGGTTTGGTCGTGAGCTGTTGCATTAATGGCAACTCCTCAACCTGGATTAGAGCGGACGCAATTTCTCTAATCTCATGACAGGCCGAACAACGTTGTGCGATGGCATTTGCTTGCACATGTATTGCACCTAATAAGTTGATTGGAAACCTTGTTATGTTTATGGTATAGCTTTAAGTCTCCATCCTAACTTATTGAGTTGTGGTTACTCACATCCCTATAAACGTCGTGCAGGTGTTGACTAAGAAGCGGCAAACAACTACTCTGAAGCTAGCAACTGCTGGATCCTAGAGAGTGAGGAAAAACATTGAAGAATAAACACATATTTTTAAGGTTTAAGCTTTTATTTTAGAATTACTTTTCATTTCTGAATAATGTTATAACTAGGAAATATATTACATAGAATTATTGTAAACTTTAATTGCAATAACCGAATTATAGTGTATATATATATTTCTTCACTTTCTTAGGTAAATGATTTATTTAAATTACAAACTGTTTACTTCAAAACGGGTTAGTCGTAGACGCCTTATATAAATCAGGTTTAAGATAACGGTTGTAAGGCTAACTTCTATCTTAGGATGGTTTACACGGCAGGGCTGTTACAACTCTGCTGCTTCGGGGCGTAACAATAGCCTCTTAAGAAAATCCAATCGTTGGCCTACTTCTCTCTTTATTTAATGCTCTGTAGCGGCTCTTTTCTATATGGACCAATCGGACAATTCAAGTGAGATCAATTGAATAGTTCATTTAAATAGGGTTACCATTTGGACGGTCTTCAAGTTATTACTCATATGGTCCAACATAGCTTATTAACCTACAGCAACCAATTGAATGGTCTAGGGACAACCAGCCGCACAGTCCATCACCTGCACTAATCTGTAGCAACTAGCCGAATGGTCCAAGGACAACTAGCTACATAGTCCATCACCTGCCATTGATTTGTAACAACCAGCCAGATGGTTTGAGGACAAGTAGCTGCACAGTCCATCACTTACCACTGATCTGCATCAACTGGCTAGATGGTCTAAGGACAACCAACTAAACGGTTCATACCAGAATGACTGAACAACATACACTAAGATACAACAAATAGTTCTATTCCCTTTTACTTCTTTCAAGAATTTTAAACTTAATTTAATCAAGTTATATTATAAAGATATCATGGAAAACATAGTGTTATAAAGATAATTCAAGTCCTTTATCAAATTAACCACATTTTTATAAGATTTGCAAAGAGGTTTATAACTTACATGGTTTTGTTTTCATAAAAATCACATACAAGAACCTATTGATTTAACATAGGGAGATAAGTAGACAAGTTCCTGAACGTTCTATAGGGATATAAGATTGCTCATTGCGCATCTATATGAAAAACTCTATTCTATTTAGCTTTCAGGTTAGAAGTCATCCTCCCTATAGAGCTAAAACTTCCTAACTCATAGACAAGTCCATTTTTCATGCTAGTGTGAACACCATAAAAGAAATCCAAGACCTTGATGTAGCTCGTATAACTGACTATCAATACGGGGTGGCTAGATATTGCAATGAAGAGGTCTAGCATAAAGAGTTTAAAGTAGGAGATTTGGTTTGCAAAAGAAATCAAGCAATCAGCTCCCAAGAAGGTTAGCAGAAGTTAACCCCTAATTGGGAAGATTTGATTAGAGTTAGAGAAAACCTGGGTAATGTCACATATAAGTTAGAAAGATTGGATGGAGAGCTTATCTCATGCATATAGAATCCCAACAATTTATGGTTGTTATATGTCTATTTTCATCTTTATTTTAACTCATCCCAGCCCATATTAGGTGAATGGACCTATAACCATTAAAGTCCTTAAAGGACCCCTAATTCATATATCTCTTCAACCATGGGTAGGTCAGAACACTATTGACCTAACCTTTACTGAGTAGCTCGGATAATAGGGAATATCCCCTACACAACTGAGGAACTCCCTTGGTGCCTACTGGAACACCACCAACTTGGCCCCTTGAAACGACCTAAGCTACTAATAGCTGAGCAATCTCCTTAGGAAAGCGATCTTAGATCTTCCCTAAGTACGATTGCCTTAGCTACTAGTAGCTAAACGGTCCTATAAAAAGAGTAACACTAACTCTTCAACTGAGTATACCAAATATGAAAGTCAGAAACAAGAAAAAAAGGATGAAGTATAAATTGAAATAACTATAAAAGCAAATCTTTCATTGCAGCATTAGCGTGTTTACAAAGCTAAAGGCCGGTATACCAGCTGGGATCAATACAATAATTTTTTACAAGAACTTACTGGAAAAAGGAAAAATAAGTACAAAACAAAAAGGAAAGAGGAAAATAAACAATGGCTCACTACTTTGGATCAGCTAGTTCTGACAACTCTAAAAAACATAGTACACCAATTTATACAGAGGGTTAATCCGTCAAAGTCTAAACTAGAGGATCCTAAGCTAAGGAAGGGGGAAGAGGAGTCTCCTTGCTTTAGCCAATAGGAGGGTCACCTTGATCTTGATTTTCTCCTTGAGTGTCTTTGAGAGTGACCCCTTATGGAGCTATTGGGGCTAAAGAGGATGTAGGAGCATCTTCTTAGACAGCCTCAGTAACAGGAACGGCAGCTTCCTTCTCAACCTTGGCTTCCCTTTCTTTCTTATAGGTTGGACCACCCAAGAAGTCTAGAAAGCTCATGTCTAAGCTGGGGTGCTACTGAAGTATCATATTTCTGATCTCTCGACCTGTTTCTGTGGAGATGTCTTCACATTCATCATTCCACCACTTGGACTTCAAGAATTTCTTTATAGCCTTTTGTTTAGTGGAAAAATGCATGATGCCTCATTTTTTTTGACTAATGATTAGATCCTTTATCTTACTAGCCTCATCTTAGAGATCCTTAATCTTCCTCTCTAACTCCCCTTTCTACCTAGCCAGTTTCATAGAAAATTTGGTGGTAAAGGAGCACTACTCATCCTTCATCTCTAGCTCGGTCTACATTCTAGAGACTAACACAATCAACTCTTGGTTGCATCGGTCGAGCTCCACCTTAGCCTTCTACTCGTATTCCAACTTCTTAGAGAACTTGGCTTTGAACTTTTGCTCTTCCTCTAGTTGCTGCTTTAGTATGGCAATCTCCCCAACAACCCCTTCTTCAATTTCCTTACGCCCCTGCATCTCCTTTTCCAATTCAGCCTTTAGCACCAATCTTTACATAAGAGCACAATGAAGACGTTTGTTAACTTGACACAATTTTTAATGGTAACTTTTGAAAGAGGATTTCGATTCCCTGTGATGTTGATTTATACTAAACAGCTCATCTCGAAGGAGCTTTACCTCTTTCAAAACCTGGTCATGGTACCTAGGCTACTGTAACACCAAATCATTATACTACACAAAATCAAACAAACAATGAATAGTTAGAAGACAAATGACTTAAAGTATGTCATAAAAGGAAAATAAATCAAGGAAACCATGACTTACTTCGTGAGCTAAGGTGGTGAAGTGGCCCCTTATCTTAGAGACCGGCTCGTGCTTAGTCTCTACCTCCTTCTTGAAGATAGGCCAATCTACGGAGGTGTAAGACGCCATCATGGCCTAGTAATTGAGCTCCCTGTACCTTAGTATGCATTTCTTACCCAGATCCCTCATTATAGATAGAAGATCTTCCCTCTCACTTACCTCATTCGCCCGATTGTAGCCTCATTCACCCCTTCGTACGATGGGTGTCCTGGGACTCACACAAGACATTCTTGAACAACTATGGGACCACCTCCATCTTTTAGCAACCATTGAGCTCTTCTAGGTTGGTTGGCCCCGTTTACTCAAAAGTGAGGTAGGGATGAATGGGGGAAAATTGAGGCATGTATGATTGGTCAAGCAGCTTTATGGTGACTTTAAAGAGCTATAGAAACTTAATAGTTTCCTTTGCCTTCTTTTATAGCTGCATAAATGCCTTGCCTACTTTTAAGGCCTTCCTTTTTTGGTTTATCATCTCTTCTTCTACGTTTGCCTCAGGCTTCTTCCTTCTGCCTTTGAAAGGAGAAGAGAGAACCACTAACTTTTACTTACTAATGGCTGGCTCTTGTCTTCCCACTATGGTAAGGGGCTTCGATAGTAAAGCCACAGTGGTGATAGGCTGAGTAACTATAGAACCGATAGTTCCCTGTGACTGGTTTCCCTTACACCTGACTTCGATTGGGGGCCTTTGGCCTTCAGGTTGGTAGCCTTTACTCTGGCCTCCCGTCGCCTAAGGAGGTCTAATATAGTATGTCAGGGTTGCTTCCCTAACCTTATTAACTTCTCACCTATAAAAGGCAATGAATAAAGTTAATATAGGCGTAAGCAACTACAAATACTTACAAGCCCCATCATAACCAACATGGGTAAGGAGGAATCTCCATTCCTTAACAACGATGGACAAAGGATAGCTTCCTGTGAACTTACATTGGTATGATGGAGAAGTCAATTCACGATAGGGTTGGACCTATACCTCTTAGCCATCTCTTCATTACGGACTTCTCCATGGCCGAGAAGGGTTGGGAGATCAACTTAGAGAAGTACCTCTACATAGTCTCCTTAGCATTTATTAACTAATTATGGTTCAGATCCATGAAAGCATTAATCTCTTGTATTGCCTCGGAGTCACTTGGACCAAGTTTTTTCATTATACTAGTTTGGACCAATTTAGTCCAACGAGTTTAGAAGTTCACTCGTTTGAGTAGCTCTACTATAAGGAACTCATCCTTCTAATATTTTATGAACAAGTCTAAGCCACTGAATAACTTCTTCCCTTAACCGTACTAGAGCTATGCCCATCTACCCAAACTCTAATATAAATAAAAATAATTAAACAATTGTAGTGTGGCTTGTACCACCAAGTATTTGCAGATGGCTTAGGGAACCCTTAAAATCCTCCACCCATTAAGAGGAATTTGGGCAGGATAACACCTATGATGATCAAAAGGTTCCCTTGTGAACTCAGTGAAAGAGAGGTACATCCTGAACTCCAAAAAATTCTTATAGATTAAAAAGTACCTCCTCAATAGCAAAGTACCTTCTCCTCTGGTCGTAGCACCTACAACACCATACTAGGCTAATCCCCATCATATAATTAGTTAAACAATACCTTACAATAGATGGTTTACTTTTGCTCACTTGACTATTTGGCTTAGAACCACTTCCAAGCCTATCGAACAAATCGACAGCCTTTAGTACCCTTTTGTAAGTGTACACATTGTGTGGGATGGCACTGATGAGCTCCGTTCTATTTATCTCCACCATCACTCTCAAAGATTCCTCCTATATATGTGTTAGCGCAAATGAAACTTCTTTGGCCATCGTCTTAGGAGGAGTGGCACTCCTAGTTGCTTTAGAATCGGAAAGTGTTAGTCTATATTTTGATGAACGAGACTCAGAATGTAACCCACCAGAGCTTAAATCAAAGTTTGTTGCCATCTTTGGTTGTAGTTAAGGAAGAAAGTACAAAAAATTAGTAAATTGATAAAGGAAAGCTGGAAAAGATGAGAGTGTTTGCAGTAGGAAGATGAAGTTCAAGATGTCTAAAGTGTTGAGTTAGTTGATCCAATGGGAATTTATAGGCCTCAAGCATGGGGAAGTGTACTGGCGGTTATCGAGATCCATACAGCTGTGATTCTCTCGATGTACTGTGATGAGTACATGTGGCAACGGTTTCAAATGGACAGTCGAGATCAAGGCAACAATACAATTGCAATTGCACGAACAACTACACAAACATGATAGCTATCATATTGTATTAAATTTGCTTTAGGAATGTACACCAAGGTTGGAATTTGAAAGGGGGTAACTTCCTCAAGAAGCTTAGCCAAGGTCTCTTTAGTTTCCCTACCCATCACTACATCTCAATTGCTAAACAGCTTGGATAACCATTATGCTTGGAACAGTTGGATTAAATTAATTTGGCTGTCTCAATATGACCTCGACTTAGATAGAAGTGATTATACAGTACATCTTAAGACCGACTCCTCGACTAGGCGCCCTCCATTACCCGAGGATGTTAGTCCTTTTGCTCCTGAGCTTGACGCTTGACCCTTTAAGCATTTAGCTTAGTCAAGATGTGGTTTGCTCATATTGCCCTACGAGATGTCTCTCCCAAGTCAAACTCCAACCACGTCATGTAAGCCTTCTCCTTACAAACACTAAGGCATCTCCTTGACATGGCAAATCGACTAGCCAGGCCAGTACATTGAGTTGCTTCAAGTCTAATTCTGCTACGTGCTTAAAGAATCCATTTGGTCGTTCTCTCTCTTTACCACCTTGTCGACAATGAGACACTTGTACGCATATGTAGAGTTAGGGACAGTATTGTAATACCCCACAATCTTGACCTACTAGCTTTCCACTAGTTTATATCTTTTATAGAAAAATATCTACTTATAAGTTAGGTTAAAGGTATAGAACGGTCTATACTAGTTTTACTAGTAGCATGAGATAATATGTAAAAGTAATTTATATTCATTTCCCATAATAAAATACATACCCATAAATTAATAAAACCATATAAGAATGTTTGAATTATATCTAAACTTGGATATGCAATTATATAAATTAATAAAAAATTAATTGAAAAAGTTTAGTACTTAAGACACACTTTAGAAATTACGATATTTATGGCAATGTTTTTGGAATTAAGTTAAACCCTCATGATTAGGTAATAAAAATTAAAAGAAGTAATGGTATAGCTTTAATATTTCAAATTAAACTCATTTATATGTAATTTTCTTAGAAGTATTAAGTTTATCGGATCTAATCACTATAACGTAGAGTTTCATAATTTTAAATATAGCATATGATAAATTTTAGAAATCAATTACATGATCTTAATACTTAATATTAATGAGTAAAATTATATATAAGATCTACATGAATAAGTTACAAATGATTAATGGAACCTATATATATATATATTACGTATAAAAGAAAAGTGTATTTAGAGCATTATCTTAGAACATAAGATTAATGAAAAATTAGTTTTGAATAAGATTAAATGGAATTACGAGTTTCTCAAAAGTTATAAGAAATAGTCTTGTAAAGTTAAATTTTAAAAATAAGTTGAAATACAATCAATATAGATTATAACATAAAGTTTATTAGATTAATTTTTAATTAGTTTAGAAATAGAAATTTACTTAGAACTGTCGCGTCTTGAAAATATAGTCATAATAGCGTATCGTATAAACCATCATAAGATAGAAACTAGCCTTATAATTGCTATTATAGACTTAGTTTATACTAAGCATATTTAACTCTATTACTTTAAAGGATCTAATTTGATAACTGCTTGATAGAAACTTGTGGAATAATTTTTGAAAATAATTGATAAGCAAACTCATAGTTTAACTTTTCAAAAAAGTATACGTAAAACCTACAGGTACACATTATTTAGCATATAGACTAAAAGGTCCAAAACTAGCAAACCCTTTGAGAAGACTCCAGTAGTTTCCTTAGTAGTCAGAAAAAGTCAATAATAAAAATAAAATTTAACCGAATTCTTTTTTATCATCACTTCTCAAACCCGTTTGCTAAAATCTGGTTTAGGTGTGGTACTTATAGTTCTATTTTAAAGCTATAAATAGACTATAGAGGAATAAGCAACAACTTATTTAGTAAGTGGGATGGAGATAGAAATATGCATTCAATATATCATAAATAGGGTTTTCAATCAAATTAGTTAGATGCAATGTGTATAAAAGAAAATGCCATCACATGATGTTATCTGATCTGTAGTAAGATTAGAGAAATTGCGTCCGCTTTAATCCTGGTTGAAGAGCTTTATATCGTACACTCACAAATCAAAACCAAACTAAAGTTTGTGCAATGGAGAGTACCCTCTTCTCGTAGCTACCTTCAAACTACGACTCTTAACATTACGGCAACCTCTTCTCCTGTCACTTTATTGGACTAAGGTAGGAAAATGACCATTTCAACTATCCTTATCGAAGGGAGTCCATGTTTGGCCTAATAATTCTAACCGTTACCTTAGTAGGCTACGATGCATATCAGGTTAAATGTTAAGCCAAGTTTGAGTTAATTCATATTTCGTGTGATCAACTAAGCTTAAAGAATTCAAGCATAATAATATTAACAAAACAACCATCAGTTTCCATTGTAACAAATTGAATCTCAAACACAAGCGTTGTACATGCACAAACAACTAACTATAATCACAAGAAAATACATACTAAAATCTCCAGATATTTTAAAATAATATATCGAAATACTGTGAAGCATTAATTTCATTTACCTGACTTCCTAGCTAATCGTTCCCAAAAACCTTTAATAAGGTTGTGGATCTAGCCTCTTTGATGCAAAATAGAGTGAAAATTAAAATATAGTACTTAGATGAGACCTATCTAGTATATTGGACTTCTCCTCTTTGGTTTAGCTCAATGTAGTGATAGATACTTATTATGTAATATTATTATAGTTTAACTTTATATTTGAAATTTATATAACGTTGGTTTCTAGTTTTATTTAAAAAGTTTCTATCTTTTGAAAGAACCTTTACTTTAGAAATATGTGCTTTTTTACTACAAATTATATATACTCAAATTTTATGAAAGTAATCATGTTGGATTAATAAAAATATAAAGTTCAATTCTAATAGTTTTGATAAAGAATTATCACTAGAGATCTACTCATTTTGAAAATCGATATTAATAATATACAAGTCCTACAACTATTAATATTTTAAGTTTAAAATTTGAAAAAAAAAATTATGAAATTATATGGATAAAATACTCTACTTAGCAAAATAATAAGATTACAGATATATATTTTATAAGACTATTATATATTAATTATAAGACAATATTTATAACTATAGAAACGAGGCTACTTAGAAATATTAGATGTCAAAAAAATTGAATATTCCAATCCTCTTTTCTTCTTTTTCTTCTTCTTATTTTCTTCCTTTTTTTTCCCTTTTATTCCTTCTCTCTCTCTATTTCCAATTGTGATCTCGTCAGTTTATGTCCAATGAATGACTTAATGCCAATTTTTTATAAGGAAACTTCACCACCTGACTTTGCTTAAGGTAGTTGAAGTATTATATTCTATATTTTTTTTCTTTTGTTGTTTCAATTTTGTGTGACCTTTCAAATATAATTTTATCATAGTTTATTATTTACGAAGTTCCATAATGTACTTAAAAAATAGTAAAACATTATATTATACATCTAATCTAAAATTTCTATTTCTAAACTAATTAAAATTTAACTTAATAAACTTTATGTTATATTCTATATTGGTTGTATTTCAACTTATTTTTAAAATTCAACTTTATAAGAGTATTTCTTATAACTTTTAAGTGACTTATATTATCATTTGATCTTATTTAACACTAATTTTTCATTGGTCTTATAATGTAAGATAAAACTCTAAATACACTTTTCTTTGATACGTGATACATATATATATATATTCCATTAATTATTTGGGACTTATTCATATTCATCTTATATATAATATTATTCATTAATATTAATTATTAAGATCATATAGTTGATTCTAAAGAATTTATCATAAGCTATATAAAAAATTACGAAATTTTACATTATAATGATTAGGTTCGATAAACTTAATTCTTCTAAGAAAATTGCATAATGAGGTTAATTTGAAATATTAAAGCTATACCATTATTTCTTTTAATTTTTATTACCTAGTTGTAAGGTTTAACTTAATTTCAAGAACGTTATTATAAATTATAATTTCTGAAGTATGTCTTAAGTACTAAACTTTTTCAGTTAATTTTTTATTAATTTATATAATTGCATATCCAAATCTAGATATAATTGAAATATTCTTACACTAATAAGTGGTTTTATTAGTTTATAAGTATGTGTTTTATTATGATAAATGAATAGAAATTATTTTTACATATTATCTTATGTCATTAGTAAAGCTAGTATAGATTGTTTTATACCTTCGGTTTAACTTATAAATAAATATTTTTTTATAAAGGGTATAAAATATTGGAAAATCAGTAGGTCGAGGTTCTTGAGTATTACAAGTAATGTTGATAAAATATTTTGGATATAAATTTCTTAGATTGGGCCATAGCTGGCCTAATTTGCTAGCACTCGACTTGGTGGTCCTACTAGCCTACTTTAGCATAGCCTCTCCAGCAAGCTAACCCTTTTAGATGATCTTCCTAATGTCTTAGCCTCATAACGGCTAATAGATAAGTGGATAAGACTTGGAGACCCAATGAATTGTTATGACTTTATAAATTCAGAATACGTTGAACTCCACGCTCCTATTACCTAAGTCGTGTGGACATATCAATATGCTATATGTGCTCTCTTGATTCTTTGCAATCTCCTCCTCTACAAATACTCACAAGCATCCCAATGGTAATCCACATTAGCTCTTTGCACACTCGTAATGTCTTTATGAGTGTTTAGCATTCTTGTTCTCTTTTCACTCAAATATTGACTTAAGCATTGGAATAATTATGCTAAATAATATCCCGGCTCCCCTTAAAGTGTTCTATTTTGTAAGCTCACTACCAAAATGCAAAGCCCATACCAATCTATTCTATCGATCGAATCTTACTAATGACAAGTGCTATAATAAAATATCAACATTAAAAATCAAAAAGATTTTTCATGTCCTTTCTTTCCTTAAACACAAAACACAAGAAAAAATGACATAATCCCTTAGTATCATAAAAAAATAGCTGCGTACTTCTAGCTGACTTTATAAATATGAAATAAAATAGTTAATTTTCCCTTACAAATTAAATTTTACATTTGGTTCATGTATTACCCATTCTACGAAATCGATATTAGTGCAAAATGGGTAATTGTAATACCTTTAGAAACTGAAAGAAGAGTTCTTATTCGGTCATTCTAATCTATTTTTATATTTATCCATAAGATTATAAATAAACTATTAGGAGATATATTTACTTATCTATCCTATTTTTTAGGAATTATTGTATCTGAAGCCATCGGCAAACTAGATGCGTACTATTCTTCAGCATGTAAAGAAGCATGTTTCTTTTCGAGAATTCCAATGTTTTGGAGGCACATAGAGAGCCCGTAGATAGACAGAGACATCATCAAAAGATGAAACTTCTGGGCTGCTCCTTCGAGGTGATGCTGTTGGGTGCATGTTTTCTACTGAGGAGCCGAATCCATACAGCGAGGTACGATGCCGGCAGTTTGCTCCGAAAGTTCGAGCTTTTATTTAGAAAGAACAAAGACGTGACCGGCACAAAAGATCTTGTCGCGTTTGGTGCCATCCTTTAGCCTAGTTGTCCTGCAAAAACGACATTCTTCGTAAGAAAAGGCTATAAGATGTAGGAGTTATTTTTTTTTCATAGTTACCGTCTTTGTTGTTGTTGGATGCAAAATCTAGGTAGCTGCCTCTTTGATGCATGCAATTTTTCCTAAGCATTTCGTATATGTATATTCTTTGCCATTAAACCTGAATCGTTCATTTTTCTTTTTTGTGCTAAACTTGCAACCGCTTATATGGATAATTGGATTAAATTATTTTACATATACAAGAGGTCATTTTGGCCTTCCAATAAAACTTCTCAAGTTTATCATTCTCCTTACAGACAAACTCAGATCCGTAAAAAATGGGAAAGTATTTCGTATCAATATAGATTATTCATAGGAAAATGTACATCTAATGTTGAACATCTGTTTATCCAAGATAGTTTTTACCGTATCTTTAGAAGGGTCATCCAACCAAAAACCTACCATGGTGCCCCAATCAACGAAGTCGTCAGGTGCCCCAACCAAAAGAGCGAGAAAAAGTTAATTACCTCCAACAAATAAAACCGTTAGGTGCCCCCAATAGAAAAACTTTAGGTGCCCTTAACCCAAAAAACTGTCAAGTGCCCCCAGACGAAAAATTATCAAGTGACCCAAACCAAAATTCCATTAGTTGATTTATCAAAAACCAAATCAGATATAAATGGGAAGTCTTATTTGTTTTAAGGGTAAAATTTTAACCAATTTTCACCGCAAAAAATGATTAACTATATATATATATATATATATATATCCTATTTTTGCTCTCTCTATAATTTTCATTTATAGTCTATGATAGCTTGTCTATTAAAAAATCTTAAAGAAAATGAAAAACAAGAAATAAACCAAAAAAGTTATTAAAAAATTATGAAGAAGAAACATAAAAAAGAAAAACTGGGAAGAACATTTTCTTTATAGTAAAAAATAATTCTTAGGATAAAAAATAATTGTTCTAAGTTAAACATGAATTTGATGCAAATATTGATCATATATTTAAAATCAAAACATATAGAAATTTTAAGATAGAGTCTACATAAATTATTAAACTTGTTATATAACAATACTATAATGTACTCTACTGATATTATGATAAAATACATAAGATGAAGAAAGTATAATAAATAGATTTTTTAATCCCCATCGTATTATCATATTTTGTCAATAATACAAATCAATAAATAATAATTAATAAAGAAAAAAAAAGAGAGTCAATTAGCAATATATACATATATATATTTGATGGGTCAGGAAGTGAGTACTCTATTAGGGTAGTGGGGTAGATTTTGGATTTTGGGTCAAAAACCTTATGAGGTTTCGGGATGGATTTAGGAACTCTATTATTGTAACAAAATTTGTTATAGGTTCCAACAATCCATCCCAAACCTACCCCCTTTACATCCTTAATCTAGTTTCCCACTCTTGAAAGTATAAAAAAATTTCCATCTTAAGTCAAATTCAACTCCAAACAATGTTTCAATGGGCCTCTAATTGATTGTTTTAAGCGAAAGTCATTTTCATACAAGCTGGATTAGAAACAAAATGAAGCCTAATGATCTACTAAGCAGGTTTCATTTTGTAAAAAAGAAATGATAAAGTATCTTTTTAGTTCTTAACATTGAGTTACTTTAATTAAAGCAATATTAAAATCATCGGTTGGAAAATATTTATATATTACTATTGTAATTATGTTACATCTTATATATGTAAAAAGATCTTATTTATGATTGAACCTGCAAAATACAAGAATTCTTACATCTTAATAGGATGAATCATTTAAAAAATGATTAAGAGCGATTAATATACTTTATAAGAAGTTAAAAGAACTAACTTTTTACTTTTTTTTATTATGTACATATAGTAAATAAAAATTAACTAATAATTTATAAAAAAAAATTACATTAATGTATAAAACTTATGTAAGTTTTACTTTTAACAAAAATATATCAAAAAAATAATTACATAAGAAACTACAAGTAAAGCAAAAAGAGCAACTCGATATAGATATTAGTTTTATACCATTTCTTTTCATTTTATTTAATTATTATTCTTTGAGTTCTTAACTTTTGCAAACGTTAATAAATGAGGACTTGTTTCAATATTATTAACTTTTCCTTTAGCAAATGACATGTAACAATGTTTTATTGGTCTATGTAATTATTTTAATTAAATAATATAATTGGATATAATGAAATTAATAAAAAAATATCTTATTAAATCTAGAAAAAAGGAAAAAGTTTAGATGATTAAAAATTGTCACTACCCATCCTAAGGCTAGAAATGGCTGACGACTAGCTGTGGGTGTTCATCCTTCCCCTAGATGAGTGCTCACTTACCATGAAAAAACATAGCCACAACCTGAAGAAACCCAAAAGATTAAAGAAAGAAATCTTCAAAAGAAGAATCATATGAAGCAACCAACAAGATAACCAACAAGATAACCAAAGTTCAAATGAATAAATATTGAAAATTGACATAAAATTAAGAGAACCCTTTGAAGATGGATAAAAAAAAAAAAACCTACAACACTTTCATCACCAAATGAAATTGAGCATAAGAACAAGAGCTCGTACACTTAATATATGAAAGCTTAGGACAAACAAAGGATGTAGAAACCAAGGTCACTATAGCTTAATAGTATTATCACCAGTCTGTTATTAGGATAGATCAAGGTTTAAATCTTCCCTCCTCAAAATTGTATAACTTAGTTGAAAAAAAAAAAACAAAAAAGAAAGGTGTCGAAAGACTCGAGACTAAGAAAGGCTAAGGAAAAGAATAATTTCGATCTTCAATAAATCGAAAATATAAAGAAAAATTTGAAAAAACCCAAAAGTGGAAAAACTTAAACCAAATCAGTCGAAAGGATAGAATAGGTTACCTAAATGGATTCAACGAGGTAAACAAATCTAAAAGTACATAAAATTGAACGAAAAAGACACTAATATTATGTTTGGTACGTGGGAATGAAATACACAAAAAGATTTATTTCCTTTCCTTATTCCATTTCAAACTATTCATGTTTATCAAATATATCATTAAAATGATCTAATCTAAAAGAAACTCTAAAATTTTAAAATATGCAGAAATGTTACATTTTTTAATGATTCTTTTATGGATTTTATGGTTGTAATGATGTTAACCAACTGATTTGAGATTGAGGACGGGTAGCTACCACCTTGATAAGGATAGCCACCCCTTCGGAAGGTGAAAGGTCAGTAACTTAGTTCTAGACTTTCTCCTTATTTTTCATATTTCTTGTATATTTTTATTAATTTTGTTAATTTAATTAGATTAAATACATCAACCAATGAAACCCTAAAATGTTGCGGAATCGGATAGGATAAAAACAAAGGTTCATGAGTCATGACTCAGATAGAAAACAGTTCGAGTCTTAAGGATTGATAGTATACTTTTTTTTAATAAAAAAATTGGAATATATATATATATATATTTTGCTAATCAGAAAATGAAATTATTGAATGGGGACATTGCCTCTTCTATCTTGTCAAATTTTGACTCTCGTACAATAGAAGGCAAAAACATGATCCATATTATTTTACGGGTCTCAATTGCAAAAATTAAAAAGCTTGTGAATTTTTCAAGTTACACTAATATCACATTTTTTAAAAAAAAAAATCATATACTTACACTTTTACTTTTGCCTTCTTGGATGCTCATGTAATTGACATGTCAACCTTATTAGTAATTATATTTGAATATTATAAGCATATATTAATTAACTGAAATAATAAAAAATAAAATAAATGCTGAAAATTCTTTTAAAAACAGGGCCCTACTAATATATATTATAAACATATCTATTAATTAATTAAATTAATAAGAATAAAAATATCTTAGAAAAAAATTGGAAGAAGAATTTATACGTATTTATGAACGGACATGCTTTTAAGTATATTGATGCGTGTTGAGATCTTTAGCCATGATTGTTCAACACCCACAACATGCTTATAGTAATGGTAGTCCTAAAACAATATATTGGTGAGAAGATTGTAATAAGTTTGATAGAACTAGCCCTTAAATATTTCACTCCGCATAGAACAATTATTACCATTCAGCCCCGACTTTTCAAGGAGATGCATTTCTTATGCAGCTATGTCTGTTGGGACATTGTCTCTCATGTTCGAAGAGAACATATAGCCCATAATTCAAGTTTCCACGTCTATATTATCTTCTCAAGGCCAGAAATCCTTCTTTTTTATTATTAAATTTGCACTTTTTTTGCAGTTTAATTAATTAATATATATTCATATATATGTCAGTATGGTATAAGAGAATTTTCAATTTTTTTATTTATTAAGAAGTTATTTTATTTTTTGTTATTTTACTTAAATTAATATATATATATATATATAATATTTCAATATAATTATCATAACGTTGACATGGCAATAATGTATCAATGACATGTCACCCTTCTTACTATGTCAACATCCAACTAGGCCAAAATAGAGGTGAAAGTGTAAAATCTTGAAAAAGTGAGATGCGATATAATTTAGAAAGTTGACTTGGACGACGTCCAGATTTAAATTGATAATACCTATCCAATCGTTTTTCATGAAGAATGACTTTTGCATTCAATTGAGCCATCATCTTAGAGAAGTTAGAAGTCTCTGTCTCGAAGCTCATCAACTGGGAACCTTGGGTTCACTCTCGAGAAGTTTACCTTATTTCCACCAAAATGTTGGCTGAAATGGAACCTTAAGATAGGATCCCCAGTACTCAAAATCTAAAAGCCTCAATTTATTTGCGAGGAAACCGATCAAATTTGTAACTAATTTTTTAAGTTTTTCTTTGCGCAATTATTGGAATTCTTTAATAATAACACGACTTCCTTTGAAACAATTGCACATCAAAATCAAATTAGCTGATAGCTCTTAACAAGCTTCCATAATGAAGCTTAGCCAACAAACATACCACCACCAATAACCATCGGAGCACAACCAATCGAACACCATCACTACCACTACACATATCAATAGTTCCATTGTCTCCTTTTGGTACGCTATTCCTCTCTAGCAACAAGTCTATCAGAGTAGCACAACTAAAGAGGCTTAGCTAAGGTAGGCACCCTCGTACCAAAGTTTCCATAATGCTAATATATTATATAAATTGATAAGTAATGTGTAAATATTAATAAAATTTTAATACTTAAAATATAATTAATATTTGAAAAGGTATGTTCATTCGTTATTATGTATCAAGATTTATTGATAATTACATATCATTTATCGATACATGTGATACATTAGTACCTGACACCACAAGTCCTCTAATCGTGCTTTACAGTAGGAAAGTGCCCTTAATCCTTCTATTTTTTTTATATTTGTTTCTTTTTGAAAAAAAAATAATAAAAATAAAAAAAATTTAGGCAAAAAACTCGGTCCTTTTTTTTCTTCCGAAATAATTTTAAGTACGTAAATTTTGCTTGCTTAGCCGAATCACATATGTTTGATTGAATTTTGCATGTTCTCATACTATTTCCATATTCATAAAAATAAAAAATAAATTTTTCATATTTAATAGTTGAGTTGTGTCAATTCATAATAAATTGCAAGTTTTAATGGATTTTGATAAAATTTGTATATTTTTGCACATTTAGGAATTTTGTATATTTTAACTGCAAAAGTTCATGTTGATTGTTTGTGCATTGTATGAAATTGCATGATAAATTTGTTTTCATGATTTTCACTTTGATTGGTTGTAATTAAGGTTGGCAATTTATGTTATCACATTATGTCTCATTTCCATGTTTAAATGGATTTGTATCAAACAACTTAAACCTGTAATATGATCCATTTATTAATCGCGTATGAAAACTTAAACCCGCGATCTAACATGTCTCATGTTCGGATTGGACTTGTTTATATTAGAGTTAACAATTTGTATTACCATATCATCTTTCATTTACCTTAAATTTAATACTATTTATCAATTAAAAATTATATTTAAATCTATAAAACACTTATAGATACAAAGGGAAAAGAATGATAATAATATTTAAATTTTACAAAGAAAAATGAGATAACATCTCCATATTTAATATAAAATTATAATTTAAATAAAAGTTTTAATAAAGCAAAATCTCACCCAATATAAAAAAATTTGAGAATTTAAGTTATATAATATTATTAAATTAAGTGGACCATAAATTAAATGAATGTCAATATTACTATTAATTAATGTTGATTTTCAAATTTATTACATTGTTTGTTAGATTTTCAAGGAAGATAATAGAAGAATCTATATATAAATTCGTAATTTTTTGCTCATTTAAACTATAATACAGCAAAAATAATAGTAATATTATTAAAGTTAGGTTATATACATTCATCAATTTTAAATTGTGTCGCGTTATATCTGGATCTATCGTGTTGTGTCGTATCTAGATCTATTGTGTCCAAATCTCATATTACCAACCTTAGTTACAATAACATGTTTTGGGTTTTATTATTAAAGAAAATTTATTTTTAAAATTTGGGTTTTCTTAAAAAAATTGAATTTAAAAAAAGGTTTGGTTAAAGAAAGTTATTTCAAAATTTAGGTTTTTTCATTTTTTTTTAAAGTCAATCTTTAAAGCCTAGGATATTCTTGAAAATATTGATTGTCAAAACTTAAGGTTTTATTAAAAAATTTTGCATTTTCACAAATTAAACTTTTTCTTAAAAAATTATTTTAAAAAATTTAATAAGAATGGAATAGGTATATAATAATTATTACATGCAAATTACATTGTTTAATCGACATAAAAATAAATAATAAATGAGATAGGTATAAAAAGAGATTGTTCCTTACACTCCCCAAAACCCTTATGTTACACAATTTTTCCTGTACTTATAAAGCCAAATCACACGACAGCCACCAGACCTTGATGACCGCTAGACAATGCATGGACATTTCTCCTGTATACAGGGTGTCTTCCCATGCCTAGCTTGAAATCCATTTTCTGTATTCTACTATTAATTCTAATAATAAATAGTAATTTCACAGGTTCAATGATGAAAAGGAATAATAATAAAAAAGAAATATGAATAGTAAAGTATAAAAATGAAAAAAAGAAAAAGAAGAAGGGGATACGGACGGTCATTGGGAGGGAAAGCAAAACTCAAGAGCTAAGCTAAAGTGTATTCACGTTCCAAATCCAATATTTCGTAAGACCTAGCAACTAAAATCAAATTCAAGAATATATATATATATATATATATATATATAACTCAATTACATGTATAACTTGAGTGGGGTTAAGGGAAAGATTCGAATTTAATTCATTTCATTAAAAAATCAGTATTCATATTATTAGATTACAATAAAAAATTAATGAATGTATAAAAAAACTAATATTATTATTATTATTATTATTAATACTATAAAGGAGAAAGGAGGAAAAAAATATGTATAAGAATAGGAATTTAATAGAAAAGGAATATGATTCATAACAAAATATTGAATAACAATCAATGAAGGTCATGTATTGATATTTAATAATCTAAATAATAGTAATTCATGTGAAATGGCTTTTTAGTGTTTAAATTTAGCTAAACTAGTTGCAGATTGCAATATAAAATATTTACTTATATGTAAACTATTATCCCAATTAATATGTTAATAAGTTAAGTTAATTAAACATTTTAAAAAATATAATTATTATTGTTCAATTTAAACTATTGATTATATCATTATGTATGAATCATATGAAATACAAAGATGCAAGTGGTCATGCAAAAATCACAATTTCATTAAACCTTTTTGTATAAAGCAATGTCCTTTAAATAAAATAGTTACTGTTACTTTTTTTTTTTTTTTTGCCACTTACTATTACTAAATTTAAACTTAAACTATTGATATTGTGTGATGTTGGTAATCTTTCTACATCTATATGTGAAAGAAAAGTTATAAGTATTAAAAAAAAAAAAAACTAAAGTTATGTCATTTTATATCAAATTGTGTAGGGATTGCAACTCTTTTCACTATTTACAAAAAGGATATAACTCTTTCTCAAAAGGTATTAACAAAAATGCGTTGTATTGGGGTATGAATGATAAAATCTTCTAAAATTAGATATTATAATATGGGGTGATTTTGAGAAAAAAATATAACGATGATAAAAAAGTTAAGATGAATAAGTACTATTGACATGAAAAGCAACGTGGAAGAGGTACAATAGGAAAAAGGTAATATTGAAGAGGTACAATAGCGGGAAAAAACTTTCTTTTATTTAAAGAAACACCTCTAAATGATGAGACTTTTTAAATATTGCAACATTAACCTAATTTTACTGGTCAAAACAAAAAAAAAAAAGAAAAAAAAAACCTAAGATAATGCTAAGCAATAAAACTCTTCACACACATGATATTTCAATAGTATATTTAAATGTTACAACTATTTCAAAATAACATACCATTTTATGAAAACCAATCAAGTTGAATAATGTTATAATATATTCATTTTTTATTTAATGATATCTATTATTAAGATATTAACTATGATATTTTTAAACAAAATTCTTATTTTTATTCATATTCTAATCTACATATTATGCTAGTTTTATTGGTTTTATTTTTATTAGTGGCATAGTAATCACAACTTCAACTCTACCCTCTCCATTAAATTCTAAAGCATCTAATTGGCTTCGGATCAGATTTACAAATACTATCTCTTGCTCTCTTTCTCAATCATAAGCAATTGAACCCAATATTGATAATAAATACTAACTAGAATGCAATATAGTACACACTGCTTTAAACACTTATGCACATACTCAATATAACATATTACCTTTTATATACACATAAACTAAATAAACACAAATAAAGATTTTGTCTGTAATATTTACATAAAAAATTACTAAATTTAATATATTAATAATATATGTTGAAAAATCTGGGTGAAAGTTATCATTTATTGTTAAATATATTATACATTGTAGTTTTATGTCACTATTTAATTATTGTTCAATATTTATATGTTTTGAAATTTATGTGAATACTATGCTTGTAAACGGTTTTAGGAGAAATAAGAGAAATTATTTCTTTTAAGAGAATACTAATGGCTCAAAGTAAAATAATGAAGAGTAACGTAAAAAATAAAAAAAAAAATGTAACACACTAAAGAGGTACTATAATAAAGACTAAAGTTAAATAATTTGAAATTCTTTTGAAATATTTGAAAAGTAAATATAATTGAAATTGCAACAAAGAAACTACTAAAAATGTGAAATAAAGATTTTACATTGGTTAAAAAAGTAAATTATGAATTAAGAACTTCCAAATTAATTTTACTTAATTGGATCTATTTCACATAATTATCGATTGGCTAATAAAAACATAATATTGTATCTATAAAAAAAACCAAAAAGTATAGGGATTATTTGATGTAAAAGTAAGGATGTTACATAACATTTTGCAACATACTAAAATATACAAAGAATGAAAATTTAAAATCTCATATACATTTCCGCATACAATAGTATAATGATTCAATGCAATAAAATGAGAAAATTCCATAATAAAGAATTTACATGCAAACTATATATTACTAATAAACCACAATAATAAAATATAGGTAATTAAATATACAGTTCTCAAAGTTATATTGCATGCATAAAGTTAAATTTGAATTTAAACTTATTGCAATAGTGAATGATATAGATAGAATAAAGAGATGAGATATTTTGGAGAGAAAAAAAAAAAGGAATTGGTAAAGATAAGTGATGCAAATGAGAAAAAAACAAACAAGATATCCTTTCTATTAATGAAATATATAAATAAAAACGAAAAACAAATGGACTATTACGATTGATAGAGCATTTGCAGAAAGTCCATTGAGGATTGTGGGCTGAGAACATGTTCCTTTAAATAAAACTTTTCGTAGTTGTTAATAGAAAAATTACCCAGAAAATAGCATTATTGGGAAAGATTTCAATTGTGTAGTGAAAAAAGAAAAAGAGCAGGTGATTTAGAGAGGAAGAGATGGAGAAAGAGGAAGAGGGAAAGGTGAAAGGAAAAGGAGAAGAAAAGTAAAAAACAAAGTTAGAAAGTGCGTGCAATAAATATATAGTATAGTAGACTTATGAGGAGTTCTATTCATTGGAAACTACCGAAGAGGTATTATAAAATTAAAAAATTGCAACCATTTGAAAAGCTTTCAAATTCTACCTTTATAATATGGATTTTTTTATGGTCCTATCTATATTTTTTATAGCACCGATTTTACTTTTTATCTAACGTTTGATTTCACATTTATTAGATTTCAATTATTAATTTAATTATATTTTGAATGATTTAGATTTAATTAATAGTATATCAAAAGTCAAAGGTGGAACCAGTTCTATCAAAAACATGGATAGGATCATAGAAGTTCTATATATGTATAATAGGAATTTTTCTGCGGTCCCATCCTTATTATTTTATAAGACTAGTACTATCCCCCATCCGACATTTGATTTTCATTCATTTAAATCTTAACTATTGAATAAATTATGGATTTAGTAGTTTAGATTTAAAATAATGTAAATAAGTGATGAAATGAAAGATGAGATCAATCCTGTAAAAAATAAAGATGGGACAATAAAATATCTATAGATTTTTGTATGGTCTCATCTTGTATCACTATTTATTTCATTTTTGATTTGTGCTTATTTGAATCTACATCATTAAATAAATTATGAATTTAACGATTTAAATTTTAAATAATGAAAATGAATGGTAAGATGAAGAACAAAACCGATGCTGTCAAAATAAAAAATGAGATTATAAAATCATCTAATTGATAGCAATACCATTTTTATAGAGAATAAGAGGGGATTAGAATAATTATAGCTCATTTATAGTGCTTTGAAAACATGGATGGGCTCATGTGTTGCTGAAATTTTGTTATGGGCTTGGACTAACGCATGGATTGGTGAGCATTAATTTTATATTGGAATTCCTTCACAATTGACGTGGGAGAAGTAAATAAATTGCGGGGCTGGACTCTGATTTCAAGACTCTCCTTCAGAATAATTGCAAGGTATGGGCTTTCTCTTCAAATATCCATGGACTTGAAAAAAGGCTGACCGAATTGCTTTATTTCTCTTGGGCTGGACTCGTGGACGTCTATGTATGTGAAGGGCTTTCAATTATGTGGCTTGAGTTGGACTTGCTCGCGATCTGTGAGAACTTGGCCCTTTTCTTCTGTCTTGGTCATTTTTCTCAATGTGATTCTTAAATTAATTTTTATGCGCTTAATTAACATTATTTATGCAATCCATACATAATTAATATATTAATTATAATAATCCTTTTACGTTATAGGAAAGTAATTTTGCTACATCTTTGACTCGAAATGAGACCTATAATAACAATTATTAATATTTTTTTAATGGGATAATTATTCTGAAAAGATATATCATAATCAATTTGAACAACTGTTTTAAGTAGAGTATCAAAAAGTACTATTTATGGAACTTCAATATCTATTGGCTTATTAGTTAAATGACAATTAACATCGCACAATGCATTTAATTGTTTCTTGTGAATTTCCATAACTCTGTTACATAAAAATGTGATATACATTTAAAATAGATATTCGTTATGATATATAACATCAATGATACAGAATTAAAACGCCATTCGTGCCTAGCAATGGTATTCTAAAATATGCTGATGGATTAGCTGCTAAAGATAAAATGAGGGAGCATGGACTTTGGGTAGCGAATCCCTTCGTCCCCTTGCTATCGTTGCTACATTATTCAGTGGGATAATCTCAATCGGCTTCAAAACATATTCTCGCTTTACTAAAGTTCAATTATGTGATGGATGGCTATGGGCGAATGTAATATGTAAAGACCAAAAGATATACTACAACCTACTCCAATTTGAACTCTAGCCCTAATATTATTCAGATATTATCTGGAATGTGATGGTGCATTGGTTGAATGTCAGATACGTCAGTGGTCCAAATCAAATGGTAAACCGTTTCGGTGCAACTATCCAGGAAGTCCTTTAGACCATTGCAATTATTTAGACGTCCGTCACGGGACGTAGGGGTCCAACTTCCAAGGTCGCCCATAATCTCATCTGGTAATCTAGGGTTGCAATTTGCGAAATCGCCCCTGCAAAAGTTCTACCAGATATTCCTCCGGTTAGAGTATACAAAGGAATCCCAAGAATTTAGTAGACAACTTATGGATAAACAGTAAATTGTTATTACGATATTTTATGAGTAATTAATAAAAGCTACTTGAACTTATAGAAATGCTTAGGTGAGTTTTTTTTTTTTAATGTAAATTACAACCAAGAAATATCACACTTACAAGTGCACAGCTTGAAAAATATTAACACAGGATTTCTTTCCTCCAATGTGGTATCAAGAGAGCCTTTTGTAATAGTGTACCAATATAATTATTTTTTGAAGTCAGATTTACCGATTACTATCCATTTCAATCCTATTGACTGACCAAATATCAACTAAGTTAGTTGAAGGTGTTTATAAAATATCGAAATGTTCAATTTAACATATAAGTGAAAGAATTGAGATGGAGCTCGCTTAAAAGATTTTCGAAAATATGATATTCATTCTACAAAATTTTTATAACTTCGGAGATTAAGAAAAAAAAAAAGAGTGATTTATGTATACAATCTACAAGGAAATTGAAATTAACCCAATAGCTAGTGCCATCTCTCGCTTATCCTGCTTGCTTTTTTATTGTTCTTAATCCAGAGTCTTATGCTGGCCAAAAAAATAAAATAAATGAATAAACAAGCAAATAAATATAATATAAATGTAAAGTCTCATAAGTTTGCATTAAATTTTGTCGAAGATATAACTTGTGGTAAATATTTCTAATAAGACCTTTATGTCTTTTGCAAAATTGCATCATTGAGTTGACTTATAAATGCTTTTATGAAATTACTGAAGTAAATATTTGTATTATAAAATAGCTTAAAATGCTAAAAGTGAATTGCCAGTGATTGAATGATTATGTAGAAATTAAAATGTGTAAATAGAAATAAATACCCAATCTTAATAAAATCAAAAGGTGCACGATCCAGAAACAGTAGAACAAAACCTTCTGGACACATCTAATGTGGCATGGTCCGTCTTCATAGACATTTGTCCTAAAAAATGAATTTTAGCGGCGGATATAAAAATCTTAAACCCGATCGTCATACTAACTCGGTTCCGAGAAGCCTCCATTTTGTTTTCAAGCATCACTAAACCCATGGTTCCAAAACCAACGTCCATGTCACGGTATGCCACACACCAAACAATAACAATCAACACCCAATATTTGTGGCCCTTAGTAATTCATAGCCCCCATAATCCGCAGTATTTCATTTTCAAAACTCTCTCTGTCTCACTATAAAACTCCCCGAACCCCCACTTTCCTCTGTGTAACCAAAAAAACACAACAATCCAAAACAAGTTCGATTTCCTATTCTCGTGCTCTTCAAACTTAAGCTCGTGTTCCCAACCGTTTGATCCTCAAACACATCGAATGGCTGCTGCAGTCTCAACTGTTGGAGCAGTTTGCAGCGTTAAGGTATTCTTGGTCTTCCCGCCCTTTTTACTACTTTTGGCTTGTTCTTACCGTACATACTTTACAAGAAAATGATGAGCTGCCGTGAAGTTTCGTTCCTATGGGCTTTAATCACTTAGTAGGCACCCGTGCATTAGGCACCATACCTATTTATTTACCTAATTCAGCTGAATACACGATCAAAGCTAGCTATGCCATTATTAAACTCCTCTAGCTTATTGAGTGTGATTTCGGGAAATTGTGTGCTGCAGCTGAGTCCGAATGGATCGAACTCGTCGGCTCGGATTTCGCCGTTCTTCGGTAAAACCTTGAAGAAGCTTAATTCTAAGATCGCCGATAATGGAGCTTCGTTTACTGAGTTCAAGATCACCGCTGACTACAATGAGAAGAAGCAAACGAATAAGGATCGATGGGGGGGACTTGTGACTGACACTTCCGATGATCAACAAGACATCACTAGAGGGAAAGGGATGGTGGACACTTTGTTCCAAGCTCCAATGGGTACCGGCACACACCATGCAGTCATGAGCTCCTTTGATTACATCAGTGCCGGTCTTCGCCAGTATGTAACCTTGTATCTCATTTTGTTTTCTAAAATTATATCTGTGTTCGAGGATTTCTATACGTGGGCAATTGAATGTTGTTGGATAAATATTCCATGAACCTGGACTTGCTAAATTGATGAGAATTGTTTGATCAAATATGAATATCCTTAAAATAACAGCGAGTTGTGTTTGATCGATGGGTTTCGTGTTAATGAATGCTGTTATAAGGTGAATCTTGTATCTACTTGAATTTTGCAGTTACGCATTGGACAACAGCATGGATGGTTTCTACATTGCACCTGCATTTATGGACAAAGTGGTTGTTCATATCACGAAGAATTTCCTCAATCTGCCAAATATCAAGGTGCGGTTTGACATCTGATTGATAATTGTGAAGCGTTTCTTTGTTTTATCATGATTTCGAGGAGTATGGTGGATGATAGTAACGCGTTTTTAGTTCCAGGTTCCCCTTATTCTGGGTATTTGGGGTGGCAAAGGTCAAGGAAAATCATTCCAATGTGAGCTTGTCTTTGCCAAAATGGGAATCAAGTGAGTCCTCCGTTTGTCCTCACATTTTCTTTGAATAGATTATCCTAATTAACAAGTAGCTTCAAGGCTATAACAAGATGTCTAAGAGAAACTCCTATTTGCAGCCCTATTGTGATGAGCGCTGGAGAATTGGAGAGTGGAAATGCTGGGGAGCCTGCTAAACTGATCAGGCAAAGATACCGTGAAGCAGCCGAAATTATCAGGAAAGGAAAGATGTGCTGTCTGTTCATCAATGATCTTGATGCCGGAGCAGGAAGGCTTGGTGGGACAACCCAGTACACCGTCAATAATCAAATGGTGAATGCAACTCTGATGAATATAGCAGACAATCCGACCAATGTGCAACTTCCTGGCATGTACAACAAAGAGGAGAATCCCCGTGTTCCCGTCATAGTCACAGGAAATGATTTTTCAACACTGTATGCGCCTTTGATCCGTGATGGTAGGATGGAAAAGTTCTATTGGGCACCCACTCGTGAAGACCGTATTGGTGTTTGCACTGGGATCTTCCGTACTGATAATGTCCCAGGACAGGACATTGTAAAACTTGTTGATGCCTTTCCAGGACAATCTATAGGTAAGGATTCTTCAAATTAACTCAAGCTGAGCATTTTACAAGACATAAAAGACAAGGAACATTAGCCACTTTTCAGTCATTTAAGGTGGAATTGGTTCATAATTGATGTGTTTGGTTGTGCAGATTTCTTTGGTGCCCTCAGAGCAAGAGTATATGATGATGAAGTAAGAAAATGGGTTTGCGAAATCGGAGTGGAGAACGTCGGCCGCAGGCTTGTGAATTCAAAAGAAGCACCACCAACATTTGAGCAACCAAAAATGACTCTTGAGATGCTCCTTGAATACGGAAACATGCTTGTAAAAGAGCAAGAAAATGTCAAGAGAGTTCAATTGTCAGACAAGTACTTGAAAGAGGCGGCTTTAGGAGATGCAAACGATGATGCTATTAAGAATGGAAGCTTCTATGGTTAGATCCTTGATCCTAAAGGCCCCTTTGGAAGTTTTGGGTGTCTCTAGGAATGATGATTGAATGAAGATTAAGGTAAGACGTACTGAAGCAATGGTTTCTTTTCCTTTCTTCTCTCGATGCAGGCAAAGCAGCACAACAGGTCAATCTTCCTGTCCCCGAAGGTTGCACTGATCCATCAGCAGCAAATTATGATCCAACTGCCAGGAGCGATGATGGGAGCTGCCTTTATCAGTAGATTCCACGTCTCATGATACATTTTAGATGAATTCATCTTGTATGATAAAATTGTGAAGTAGTGCAAAGTATTTTAGTACAAATCAATCAATTATACAATTTCTCTCTTCTCCGTTGTCCTCCTGCTTCCTTTAAAGCGTTGAATGTTTTATTTGGAGAGATGATGCTTGCTTTATGCATTTGATGCGGCAAATTTAAGCGTTAATCAAGTCAAAACACAAAAGGAACGTGAACACAATTTATAAATGTTCAGAAACATCATAGTATCGATAGATTTAGCGGTAATGTTAGTAATTGAATTAATGTTGTAAGTTGGTAAAATTAATGTTCAATGATTAGTTCGGATTTTGTCTAGTAGTAAAATTTACTACCAGCTATTTCTTTTATGTAATTATTATAAATTCGAAAAATATTTCTACATGCAACGAAGCAGAGTCGTTCTCAACTGAACTTAATTCATAGCCTCAGCTGCCCTTGAAACCACAATCAAGTCCAGTTCCCTTGACTCCATAAAAATGTTAGTGATGTTGAGTTCCAATCGTTCACACATAGGAGAGAAAACTCGCTACAAATAACACCACATAAATTGTACTGGCTCAACATCTATGAGTGGTTTGAATCCTTGACCTTGTTGGAGATTGAGTTCGGCTAGGACATCTCATTGTTACCACGCCTAGGCCAGCACAGCAACCATGAGTGGTAATTATCAGATGATGTAGAAGGCTGAGAATCGAGGCGGCACGTACCCATTGGCCTCTACTTTGCATAAACGTAAATGTGTATACTCTCTCACATCTTTTTTGAGGATATTAGATAATAAACAAGGGGGCATAATATCTGATGGCAAAACTCGGTAAAATTCTTTTAGAAATATGTGTGTAGTACAAATATCAAAGTTTGGGTTGTTATGGTAGTTTAATGCAAGCTATAGGACAAGGGTAAGTGTTGAGTATCAAATTTATAACTCAGTTTTGTCTAAACATAATTAAAATATAATAGATATCAATCACCAAGCTTACCAGAGATATGAACCGTTAAGCATTTTTCCTCTCAGTATTGCTAAATTTCAAGATCTATCCAAGGACTATTTGTAGTGCTAAAGTGAGGAATGAGCTTCATTACCTAAAAGGAATAAGCAATCAATTCAAATATCTTTTGTGAGTCCAACGTCTCCCTGCTTACTAATGTGGCATAAGCTAAGCCATCCCAATTTCCCATATATGTATCATTTATATCCCAAGTTATTCAAAAATAATAAAAAGATCAAACCCTATTGTGATAATTGTGCTCTCGCAAAACTTATTCGATCTACTTACTTTTCACTTTCCCATGAGAAGGCATCCAAATCCTTTCACCTTCTACATAATGACATATGGGTCCAACTAGAGTTCCTAGTTTATTTGGTCATGGATGGTTTATTACTTTTGTTGATGATCATACTGGAGTGAGTTGGGTGTACTTGCTGAGAAATCAGTCTAATGCATGTTCAGTGTTTCATTGATTTCACAAATTTTGACACGTTAGAATTTACAATTACCGAGAGCATTTTTCATATAATTTCAATTCATAACTGACTAAGCATGGAATATTATACTAGAGTTCCTGTACTAGCACACGCCAACAAAATGGGTTAGCTGAAGGAAAAAGGTGGAAGCAACTCGCTCTCTCAAGTTAGCTAGCTCCATACCATACACTTAGTAGCAGATGCACTCTTTACCCATCAACCATTTGGTGAATCAAGTCCCATCTAAGCCACTGAAGTTTCAGACTCCCTTAAGTATTCTTTAAAAGTCACTCTTACATGTCTTGTTTATGAATTCCTTGCCTAAGTTTTTTGGTGAGTTGTTTTTATCTATAACCACCAATGAGTAACCTTGATGCAAGACCGTAAACGCATATTAATGGGTACTTCTCGACTCAAAATGGATACAAGTGCTTTTATCCCTCCATAAAGAAAGTTTAAGTAGCTACTGAAGTTAGTAATATTTTTTTTTTTTTGGGGAAAATCAGATGGTTTTTAGGCCTTCTCTTTAGGGGGACGACTCAAGTGGAGAGAATTACTCATCTTCATTTCCACTCTCATTCATGCTTAGTCAGTCCAAAAGTATTTTAGAAACACCAAATTCCAATTGTATGCCAATATTTCCAGAATCATCTTCGTCTCTGTCAGCTCCATATCCTCCTCATCTCTAATCATCTGTGTCTTTGCCTACCCTACATACATATTCCTAGTCATCCTTGTGTTCATCTTCACCTCGTCTAAGTCTACTCTACGTTCAAAGTTAGATTCAATGTCATGTCTACCACTCCCACATATTAAGGTCATTCCTAAAATGAAGGTGTAAATTAGGAGGCGTAGAGCTCCTCATTGCGACCAACCCTCTTTTCAAGAGTCAAGGTTAACTAAGCATGATGGTAGAGAGAAGGCTGAAATGTTTAGTGGGGAAAACCCTGGTGTCAGTAATAATAAGGAAGGAAAAGAGGTTGAGTTGACTGACAAGTTACCAATTTGAATACGAAAAGAAAAGAGAACTTGTATTAAGTATCTAACTTTCCAATACACTATTCTTTTAAAAAAAAAAAAATTAAATATTGTATGTAAAATTTAATTCATTCTCACGTTTTCATTTCAACAGATTGCTTGAAATGTATTTTATTTTGCTTACCAAGTTTAAATGAAGGGTTCATTTCTCTGATAGCATAATATTGATGTATGGTAATATATTCAATTGGACAAGTAAAGGTTTCTTTGATGAATATCACGGACAAATCAAAATTTAATGTGTTTGGAGAGCATATCTACATTCTACTTATAAGAATAGGCTATGAAAAATTTAAATTGAATCCTATCTTATGATATTTAATATCCATTTGAAATCTATTCAACCATATAGAATAGAGCAAATTTTAAGTTTCCTCTTCCTTCCAAATTATTCTCCTGGAATAATAAAGCTGTTGACCAGTATTGTCACACCTCAAATACCATGATGATGACAAAGTAATCAATGTAATTTATACTTCCTTGGACATTCAACAGACACAAACTCAAATTGCATCTTATTACATCCATATGTACCATACGATAAGAACTTATTTCATAAATCGTTGTATACTTTTGAGGTATGCTAGGCAAATAGACATTTAAATGGCAACTTGTGAAGAAAAACCAGACTAAAGTTGGACATTTCGGTCCGCCATGGTTGTTGGATGACGGTTCCCAGACATCCATTGGCAGGCGAGTTAGACCATTAGCACGTTAGTCGACTGAGTCCCTCCGAACACATTAGTTCTATTTAGAAAAAAAAAAATCTTCATCACGTGCGTCAACGGTGTCTTTTCAGCACCTTATTCATCTTAAATGTATAATGATTTATATAATTAGAGATATACTTGAACTAAATAAAAATAAAATATGTAATATTTACTATTAGCCAGACTTCTAGAATTCCATAGAATTTTAAATGATGAAGCTAGTGATAGTATGGACTAAAATTGTTTCGATCAGTGATAATTAGATAGGAGAAAAAGTATAAATATAAAATTTACATTTCAAATTATGCAAGCTGATATGTTATAGCATGTAGTTATTTTAGGAAAGTATTTTGCCCCTAAGTTTTAAATCAAATATTGCATATGGAGAACTCTATTAGTCTACAAGTGCAAGTAGATGATACACTTATGAGGACTTGATTCTAATATTCTATGGTAATAAGGAGCTAAAAAGAGAGTTAATAGGAGATTTTGGATATTAGGACCATACCAATCTCTTTAAATCTTGCATTGACCTATTTGGACCCACAATCGAAGAATTTCATCCAAAACCAACCGGTCTTACCTCATGACCGTCTTGCTTAAAGAGCTTCCAAACAAGAGTTAGATACCACCTTACCTTTGGCTTCACGTTAGGATGGTCATAAACTAGATGGACAAGGCTCTAGGACTCGATCAATAACAAAGTTTTAATATTTTCGGAACACAACGATTAGCATGATCCCAGTTACCGAATTTACTGGATATATCAACAGTATTTACCAATAAATTCACGCTAACTCCTCTTTATAAATAGCTTAAACATTCTAACAGTAACACATCTTAACTTCCTTGTACTCACTAAGCACACAAAGCTAACTAACTCTCGCACTATTTTGCTACCTTTCGAACTATTATTGACTTAAATATTGTGATAGTCATACCGGACAATATGCTAATTCTCTTCATTTTGTTTTCTTTTGCAAACTTGCATACAATATGCATAAGGTCTAATCTCAATTAACTCTATCAGTTGAGTCTTACCGACGATAGGGAGTTTTTTTTTTTTTTTCTTTTTCTAACTACATTAATGAAAATGGATGCGAGGTCGAAATTCACCCCGCTTGTTCTGCATGGGAGGGCAGTACTGATGTGAAGTAAACTGTATAGGCTTGATCTTCAAAATATTTTTTCAAAATCTTTGAATATGTAGATAGAATAAGATAAGAACTTCCAACGTTTGTTCATCCTGTGTGGACGTAATCACTTGAACTACATCTGCTGCCTCTAGAAGACATTTGGATTTACGGACTTTTCTTCACTGCATGAATTAGAAGATATGATATCCACAAGCAGCTGGACTTATTTCATTTGAGCGTTTTTATTCAAGGAAGAAGAAAAAGGAACAAAGCATCTGATTAGACAACGAGGACATAGACTTTGAAATCCAAGACAACACTTCTGTTTTGAATTCTTGTGACAAGTGGTCACATGTCACTGGTCTTTCTGTGGAATAAATGGGCGGATAATGGTGAAAAAACAGACGGATCACGATTTAAGGTTTCTTGATGTATCTTCCGATGTGAACGTCAAGAACGTTCAAAACGTAGAAGTTGGAAAAAAAAAAAAAAGGATAAATTACAATAGTACTACCATCAGATGTGAAGTAGATCTCTAAAACGATTTTACCTCACCATGACTTTTAAAATGTACACATCTATCCAAAACCTTTGTTAAAACCCTGAAAGGATTGTTGTTTATGGTCCTTTTACACAACTTTAAAGGTTTCTACATTGATTAGGTTCCATTTGCATATAATAAAAAATTATGAGTGGTAAAGTTTTGCCTTAAATTTTAGGATTTGATCCATATCCGACTGGTAATTTAGAATGTTCATTAGTAGTTAATTGTAAAAAATGACAAGAGAAAGAACCAAGCAACCTCTCCTTGCTCAGAATAAACATAGCTAAAGAGAAATTTCTTAATCCTAGGAAACAAAGTTCCTCTGCACCAGTGCACGACAGGCCGCCTAGTCTCTCGTTAATCCTTACAAACCGTGACCCAACTGCAAAGCTATCACGCTGACATGCAGAGATTAACCATTTTCGTGAAGACCATTATGCTGGTGTCAGTCCTTGCATGCTCAACAACAGTCACAGACAGTCAAGAATTTGGATTCATATACAACGGCTTCCACTCGGCGAATCTGAGCCTTGATGGCATAGCGGAAATCTCTTCCGATGGCCTCCTGAAGCTAACAAATTACACGAGGCAGAGAACAGGTCATGCTTTCTATCCGAACCGTATTCAGTTCAAAAATTCAACCAACGGTTCTGCTTTCTCATTCTCTACAACGTTTGTATTCGCTATCATATCGGAGTTCTCCAAGCTCGGCGGTCACGGAATCGCATTTGTGATTGCACCTCAACGAGGCCTCCCTGGAGCTCGACCAAGTCAGTACCTTGGCCTGTTCAGTGAGACCGACAATGGGAATTTCAGCAACCATGTGGTCGCAGTCGAGCTGGATACAATACAAAGTAGTGAGTTTCAGGATATCAACGATAACCATGTTGGAATTGATGTTAATGGGCTGACATCCGTGGATTCTAGACCTGCAGGGTACCATGTCAACAGCATAGGAGGTTTCAAGAACTTGTCCTTAATTAGTGGTCAGCCTATGCAGGTTTGGGTTGATTATAACGGAACTCAGAAGCAGATTGATGTCACCTTAGCGCCATTTGAAGTTGCCAAACCGAGCATTCCACTGTTGTCTTCATCACTTGATCTTTCCACATACATCAACGAGACCATGTATGTCGGCTTTTCATCCTCCACTGGTTCGATTCTAACTTCTCATTATGTATTGGGCTGGAGCTTCAAGGTAAATGGTCAAGCTCAGGCACTCAATCTCTCCCAAGTACAGCTTCCACGGATAGGAGAGAAACCGAAATCTAAGCTGTTAACCATTGGTTTGCCCATAATATTGGTGCTCCTTTTTGCGGTGGTGATATTAGGCGTGGGCTATCATATAAGAAGGAAGAGGAAATTCGCCGAAATAATGGAAGATTGGGAACTCGATTATGGTCCACACCGATTCAAGTACAAGGATTTGTATATTGCCACGAAGGGGTTTAGAGACCAGGAAGTGCTAGGAGCCGGTGGATTTGGCAGGGTCTATAAAGGGGTATTGCCAAAATCGAGGAATGAGATTGCAGTGAAAAGAATCTCTCATGATTCAAAACAAGGGATGAGACAATTCGTGGCCGAAATCATCAGTATCGGGCGACTTAGGCATCGGAATTTAGTGATGCTTCTTGGGTATTGCAGGCGTAAAGGAGAGCTCCTTTTGGTGTACGAGTACATGCCGAATGGAAGTCTGGACAAGTACTTGTTTAACCAGCCAGAAGTCACGCTCAATTGGAGGCAGAGATTTCACGTCATCAAGGGAGTTGCTTCAGCACTATTATATCTCCATGAAGGATGGGAACAAGTTGTTATTCATAGAGATGTCAAGGCTAGTAATGTTCTTCTAGATGCAGAATTAAATGGAAGGTTAGGAGATTTCGGCCTAGCGACGTTATACAACCATGGGACCGATCCTCAAACAACGCATGTTGTAGGAACACTAGGCTATCTAGCTCCAGAACACACTAGACGGGGTAAGGCCACGCCAAGAACAGATGTTTTCGCCTTCGGGGCATTTTTACTGGAAGTTGCAACCGGAAGGAGACCAATAGAAGTTCAAGGAGACGATGACTTTATACTAGTAGATTGGGTGTCTTACTGCTGGAACAGAGGAGAAATTCTCGAGGCAAAAGATCCAAATCTGGGGACAGAGTTTGTGGTAGAAGAACTCGAGCTGGTTCTGACACTTGGATTGCTATGTTCTCATTCGAAGGCAATGGCAAGACCAAGCATGCGTCAAGTAGTGCAATACCTGGAAGGGGATATGCCTTTGCCAGAATTATCAACTCCTTGTATATCTGCACGTGGCTTCACATTTGCACGTAGAGAAGGTTTTGGTGATCTTGCCATGTCCTATCCATCTTCCATGAATATCGCTTTCTCGAATACATCCTCCATTGCAGAGTCACTACTTTCCGAAGGACGATAATGCTTTTGTTCGACTCTATGGTGACATTGGAGTTACAGGGAGATACGTTACAATATTAGGAGTGCTATTTCAGGTGCATGCTCATAGTAGTAGTAAAATTGGTGGTTCCAAAGAAGTTATCATCTTTACATGTGCGTGAATTGAGGTTTTTACTTGTCCTGGGCATCATGTATATTCCGAGATTTTAATTTGCGACTATTACATTAGGCATAGTATATATTTGATATTTATGTTGGCGCTTCTCATTAGAAACTAAAGATCGTTATGCAACACCTTTGCTTTTTACAGTGAAGTGACAGATAGGTTATATGATTGATGTAAAATGCAGCATTGGTAGGTGTATATATGACTTCTGTCCATCTTGAAATTTATCCTTTATATATTACAGGTTATAACTTTACGGTTATAAGTTTTAGAATAGTATCAAAAGGTCAAAATCTCTAGAAAATTCTCATTATAATATTGTTTTTCATAAATTATAAATACTACTTTCGTAACATATATGTAAATTTAATAACATCAACTACATAAAATATTAATTAGGAAACATTCACGTAGTCAATTACATGTAAGGGTGAGGATTATAGGTATAGGTTGAGATACATGATTAATATATCCTGGTAGCTGAACCTATCTTAGTGTCCATATTCTTTATTTTAAATAGAAAGTATATATAATAATCTATATTCTTAATTATATAGCAGCATTTCCAATTTTTTAGAAGGGTGATTATGTTAAAGTCTTCTCTTTCCAATCATTAAGTCAACTTAACTTTATGATTAGGTGATTGCATCTACACAATTAAATCTATTTGAAATTTTCAACAAAAGATTAGATAAATTGTAAATACATTCCCTTATATATGCTTTACAACATAATCCTTCGTTTGTAAATTTGAGTGTTTATACCCCCAAATCTTTTAACACTTATGTGGTTTTCGATGAAATAGATATCTTTTACTCTTATGCCTATAGCCATATTAGTTCAATAGGTTTTCAAACAAGAAGACTGAATATTAGAAATTGCTACAGATTAAAGAAAAAAAAAATGGAAAGAAAAGATAGGGGTTAGTGGTGGTGGTGGTGGTGGTGGTGAGATAGAGGAGGTTGTGGGAAAAAAAGAAGAAGAAGATTAAATACAAAAAATAAAAATTAAATTTAATATTATTTAACTATAAATAATAACAAATATTCCTTTTTCTCATTATTTATCTATTGTTCTTTTTCCTTTTCTTGTTGTTTAATTAACTAGGGGTATTTTGACACATAAATTCTAGTACCTTACCTATTTCTTGATCAATTCTTTCAAGTAAATAATGTAATCTCAATTCAATTACATCCAACTAAATAGTGTAATATCAATCATTAATCTATTTCATTCCTTGTTAATTGCAATTCTATCCCTCTTGTTATATTCCCTCTAAGTGAACAAGCTCTTCGATTCCCATATGACCATTTTAACCTTGATTCGATACAAATTTTTTAATTTCAATACATTTTGATTATTTTATCCAAAAGCGAGATAGTGAAAACAAAAAGGTTTAAAGCACGTGTTTTAAAAAATTTTGGAGTCTAAATGCCCATTTTCAAAATTAAGAAGGTAAGAGCACATAGTAAATATATCTTTAATCAATTTTTTGTTTAATTCTAGTGTATTAAAATGATGTTTCCTCAAAAAATTGCATGATATTTTTCACACATAAGTTCTAATTCCTTACCTATTCCCTATTCAATTCTTTTAAGTAGACAATGTAATCCCAGTTCAATTACATCTAATTAAATATTGTAATATTAATTATACATTTATTCTATTTCTTAGTAATTGCAATTTGCAGCATGTATGGGGTTTGTCAAAGGGAAAGTGGAAAAATATGACAAGAAGATATAAGTCTCTAGAGGAAGTGATACTTTAGATCCCATCTTGCCTCCTGTAATTCAAAACACCCCTTTAGGGAGTGTAGGCTGGACTTGATCCAAAGACTTTAAAAAATAAGGCTACGATGGCCCATCCCACTAATTACGGAATATTAGATATGCACTATGGTTGTTAGTATAATGGTTTTTGTGAGTTGGTACATAGACTATTTGCTAAACCCATTCACTGGGTTGAAGTGATTAGCCCGACTAGTCATAGTTCAGGATCAGTTTGCCTACCCTTGAACTGGATCCCCATTTTTTTAAAATTTAATTAATTAGCTTATTAATTTCTAATTTTTTACTTATTTCCAAATTTCGTGTTCTTGGAACTATTTATTAGTCTTCTTTTGTACGTGCATGCTTTTCTGAAGATTATCGTAAAACGTAACATATACATTTGCATAACATATATTTCTATGTATATGATTAACTTGTATTTTCAACTGAAATTTTACTTCGTTTCGAAATAATAGGTTTGGCCCACATGAAGTTAATATTAATACAATATTAAAATAATAAGCGATGTTAAGCAAAGTGAGAGAAGTTGGAAAGGATTAATAATTCTCATTGGTCACAGAATTGTGGACTACATGAAAAAAATAAATTATAACGTCATTATTAATTGAAAATTGTGGTAGTATGTTACAAAAAACTATCTCCTTGATCGGAATATGGTAGCCCAGTAGAAATATAAAATAAAATACCATTCACTTTTAGTAGTGGTAGTTGGTACAAAAAAATATTCTAAAAGTTCAGTTTGAGAGAATTTAAGGGTAAGGGGAGAAATTCTTTGTTGATGGCCTTAGACCTACATCGAGAAGCTTTGTTCAGAACACTAAAGAAATTCTAGGTCTCTCGTAAAATCCCAGCTGAAAGGATTGGCTTTGTCACCAATACCATCCTCACTATAGATCAAATTTCCTTCTCCACCGAGGAACTGGGTGAAGAAGGTAACTAGCATACAAAGCCTCTGTTCATAATAGTGAGGGTAAATAATATCATCACAACAAGAGTCCTCATCGACAACGGGTTATCTCTAAATGTTTGTCCGATCTATTAGCCATTAATACAACCGCTATTAAGTCGAGTTCGACAACAGTAAGAGCTTTTGATGGATTCAGGAGAGAAATAATAAAGGAGATCATCTTACCAGTGGATATCGACCCATAGACTTTCAACATCACATTCCAGGTTTTGGACATTTTGGACATTCTAAGGACCTTCAATTTGCTATTAGGAAGGCTTTGGATACATTCAACAAGGGCTATACCATCAAATCTTCACTAGAAAGTTAAGCTTACCTCTAACGACTAAGTCATCATTATGAAATCTATAAAGAGACGACCATACCTTATATTGGTATGGAAGAGCAAGAGTACTTTAGACTCCAAATGTTTGATGAGGTGTGCATGATTACCAATTAATAGAAGGATGAGAGGTCAAAATTCAAAGAAGGCTAGTTTGGGACCTATGGGCTAAGATACATTTTGAACTCTATGGAAGAGTTACAAAGAATACAAGTCAGGGGCAGAAAAGGTGATAAGTTATATCACATATCAATGACCTTCCTTCCATTGTCAAAAACTTCCATCCAAGTCGAAGCCTAGTACTCAAAGCCTACTAAAGAAGGCACTTCCAGCAAAAATAAAGGGGTTGGCCTATCTAACAAATTCTAGCACTTGAATAATTGGTTCTCCATCCTTATGAATAACAATAAGTCTTCCCTAAGGTAAAGGATAAATCACGATCCAATATTTTATGGAATTTTATAATAGATTACCTTTGTTCTTCAAATGATTGTACTTGAAAGAAAGTTCCTTTAAATAAAATCGATCTCTTTTCCCTTTACTCCTGCCTTACTTACACTCTTCCTTATACATACTTTTCTTTTTCTCCAAATCCAATTATCCGAATAAAGGCCATGGATAACTCACGCAGATAGGTGATGACATGCAAGAAAGTCGGCAAAAACATAAAATGAGTAGAATTTCCATTAACGAGCCAATCGAGATAATTAATGTCGGGACTAATGACAACCTTAAGGTGTTGAAGATTTGGGGAAATTTAAAAGAAGACTAAAAGGCAAAGATGACCACAATACTATTCAAATACCAAGACGTATTCGTATGGTCTTATGAAGACATGCCTAGATTAGATCCGTCGATTGTGGTCTATTGTTCACCCACACGAGAGAATATTAAACCTAAGAAACAAAAGTTAAGAAGGTTCCAATTGGTTGTCTAATTAAAAAACAAAGAAGAAGTCAGAAAATGACTGGAGGTCCGTTTTATCAAGGTATCTAATTATCCCGAGTGGTAGCTAACATCGTACCCGTAACAAAGAAGAATGGAAAAGTCAGAATGTATTTAGACTTTCGAGACCTTAATTAAGTAAGCTTTAAAGATAATTTTCCCTTGCTCCATATCGATGTCTTAATCGATAATACAGCCGGAAATCATCTTTTCTCTTTCATGGATAGATTTTTCAAGTATAACCAAATTTGAATGGCTGAAAAAGATAAAGCTAAGATAACATTGATCACAACTTGGGGTACGTTTTGCAACAATGTAATGCCTTTCGGACTCAAAAATGCAGGGGCAACTTACTAAAGGGCCATGGTAGTAATCTTTCATGACATGATGTACAAAGAAATTGAAATCTATGTTGGTGATATGATTGCTAAGTCCAAGGAAGGAGAAAATCATGTAAAAAATCTGAGGAGATTGTTTAATAGGTTGAAAAAATTCCAACTGAAGCTTAACTTAGAGAAATGTACTTTTGGAGTGACTTTAGGGATATTATTGGGTTTTATAGTCAACTAAAGGGGCATTGAAGTGGACCCTGATAAAGTCAAAGTGATAGTTGACCTGCCTTCACCAGGCACACTCAAAGAAATTAGAGGTTTGTTGGGCCGTTTAAACTATATAGCCTGGATCATATCCCAACTCACAGGCAAGTGTCGTCCCTTGTTTAAATTGTTAAAAAAGAAAGCTAACATCAATTGGGACGAAGAGTATGAGCAAGCCTTTACAACAATCAAAGAATACCTCATAAACCCTCCAATTCTAGTAGCTCCAAAACCTAGGAAGCCACTATTCCTATATTTAACAATATTACCAGAGTCCATGGGGTACATGCTCGACTAGAAAGATGAGGAAGGAAAGGAACGAGCTGTATACAACTTGAGCAAGAAATTCACTAGAGGAGCAGAAATATTCGGAAATTGAAAGAACCTGCTGTGCTTTGGTCTGGATAATGCATCGGTTCAGACAATACATACTCTACTACCAGGTTGAATTGTTGACTTAACATGATCCCTTGAAGTACTTAGCAGACGAATTGACCCTAATTGACAGAACCTCTAAATGGAAAATGCTGCTATCAAAGCTCAACATTACAAACATGAACCGGAATTCAATCAAGGGGCAAGCTTTAGCAGATCAATTAATAGAAAATCCCTTCGATAATACTCTCCAAGAGGTACAAGTTAGCTTCCCCAATGAAGATATCCTAACAGTTCAGGGAAACTCTAATAAAAGAAAGAGGACAAATCACTAAAATGGAAAATATTCTTCGATGGTGCAGCTAATGTGTCTGGGTATGGAATTGGGGCAATACTAATATCCCTTAAAGGTACTCAATACCCTGTAGCCATAAGGCTCATTTTCCTATACACTAATAATATCGTTGAGTATGAAGCATGTATCATGAGACTTAAGATGGACTTAGATAAAGACATTCAAGAATTAGAAGTATATGGGGACTCTTCACTCATTTTTAGCCAAGCCCGGGGAGAATATAAGACTAAAGATCTTACACCGGTGCCTTCTCATAAGCACTTAATTGAATTGGTAGACAATTTCAAAGAAACCACCTTCAATCACGTACCGAGGACTCATAATCAATTTGCTAATGCCTTGGCTACGCTAGCATTTATGATCCAGATATCTAGTAGAGTCGAGATTTAGCCTCTTACTATTGAAATTGAAGACAAGCCTACCTTTTGCCTAACAATTGAGAGTATGAACGGCCAAAAACCGTGGTACCATGATGTTAAGACGTTACTACAACAAGGCACATACCTTGAAGAGGCCGAGAAAAAGGACAAAAAGATGATTAGGAGATTGGCCACTCAATTCTTAGTAAGCGAGTCCACCTTATACTGATACTCTTTTGGTGGTACACTCTTAAGATGTGTAGATGACAAGGAGGTTGAGAAGTTAATGAAAGAAGTACATGAAGTAGTATGCGGCCCTCACATAAATGGCTACATGTTGACAAAGAAAATTATGAGGCTAGGGTATTATTGGTCAACAATGAAAAATGATAGCATCGAACACGTTAGACATTATCACTTATGCCAAGTTTATGCAAATAAGATAAATGCCCTGCCTTAGGAATTACATGCTCTCTCAGCACCATGGCTTTCTCAATATGGGGCATAGATATCATTAGCTTAATCACTCCAAAAGCATCTAATGGGCATTATTTCATACTAGTCGCCATTGACTACTTCAGCAAATGGGTTGAAGCTTTGTCTTACTTAAGCGTTATTAAAGGGGTTGCAGTTAAGTTCATTAAGAGAGACATTTTGGCTCGATACGGGACTCTAGAAACTATCATCACTGACAATGGCACAAATCTCAACAACAAGCTTATGACAGAATTATGTTGATAGTTCCAAATCATTAAGAAGAACTCTACTCCATATCGACCCCAAATGAATAGAGCCGTTGAAGTAGCCACAAAAACCTCAAAAGAATTATTGAAAAAATGGCTGTCACATCAAAACGTTGATTGGGGCAACACTGTACTCTTTAGTATACAATATTGAAGCAATATTACCAATAGAGGTTGAGATCTCATCACTTAGGGTACTATCAGAAACTCAGTTAGACGAAGTCGATTGGGTAAAGAAACGCATCAAGGAGCTGAATTTGATTGACAAAAGGAGATTGATAGCCTTGTGTCATAATTAGTGTTATCAACAAAGAATGGCTCGAGCCTTCAATAAAAGGGTACAACCCTAGAACTTCAAAGAAGGAGATTTGGTATTAAGAAAAGCTCTCCCTAATGTACAAGAGTCAGAAGGGAAATTTGCTCCCAATTACGGAGGTCTTTATGTTGTGAAGCGAGTATTATCGGGAAGGGCTTTAATTTTGTCCCAAATGGATGGTCCAGATTTGAGAGACCCTATAAATGCCGACATTGTAAAATTGTACTATCCATAAGAAGTCAGTGAAAATTTTACTCAAAACACGAAAATGCCAGTCGTTCTAAATGTCATTATGGTCTAATTTTTATTATCTACAAGAAAATTTCGGTATCCTTAGCCGTTATCATCATTGGAATAATCGCCCTCTCCATGGAAAGGTACAATTCCATTTACTCCATTTAATCGAACCTATATACTGCAAACACGAGAGAAGTTAAGAAATGAGATCTAGAATATTGGTAATTAACAAAATTCTTTAAAATACTTTATTATGAATTGATCCCCCTCGATGGGGAGTTTTATTGTTTGTTTTCCAAGGGAATGTGAAACTCGAGTAAACAATCATAACAGATGTTTTTTAGTTAAGAATAAGTCTCTAAAGAAACAAAAACAATAGGTGGCTTTCTATATCAGATTTCATTTTCATGATTTCTCTAAAAGAACCAGCGAAGTCTTAAACATTCAACATTAAGAATATCCGGGTTGATAACAAGGGACTAAAACCGGGTAAGTATTTCCACACAATGTTAGCATACCGATTTTTGAACCTTGCTTTTGCATTTAAATCGGTTTCTTTTTTCTTTACTCCCAATAGTCTTTTTGAACCAGCCCGTAAGGCATTTGCTTTTTGCATTTAATGTTTTGCCAACCTTCAAAGATACGATCTTAGAAATTTAGAAAAACATAAAAATTGGATAAGAAACACATAAAAATTGAGAAATTTAGAAATTAAGAAAATTTAGAAAAAAAATTAGAAAATTGAAAAATTACAAAAAATTGAAAAATAATAAAATATTTTAGAAATTAATATTTTATTATGGTAGATTTTTATTTTTAATATAGGTTTAGAAGTTGGGCCATTGAATTTGAGTTTAGATTTACATCTAACCCAAGTTAACTGAGTTTATATGTGCAATTAAACCTATGCAATTTAGTTGTATATATGGACAAGGCACAAGCTAACGGCCTAACAGATAAGCACATGGACATTTGCATTTCGAGTGTAAGGTTTTGGGTTCAAATCTTGGCAAAAGTAGAGAAGCCTTTTTATTTTTATTAACTATCACACTGCCACGTGTTAAGATCTCACTGTGTCACATATCATGGCACGTGGCATCATCGGGTTAGATGACCTTGCTGGTGTGGCGCCACGTGGCATCCATATGGTGTGCCACGTCAGCTGCCACGTGTCACGTGATGATACGTAGCACGTTAGGAACGATCAGGTCAGCTAACGAAGCGCCACAAAGTTCGACCTACACCCTGACCCACGTCTTAATTTAGTATTTGGTCTGGCTTTATTTTCTATTTGATTTTTTTTTCTCATTGTAAATGTAAACAAAAAAAAAGGAAAAAAAACAAGAAAAAAAAAGAGAAAAAAAGAGGAAGAAGTTTTTAGTTTAGTTTTTATTTATTTATTTTCGCATTTTACCCAAAAATACAAAAAACAACAAAAATTTAAAAAAAAAAGTAGAAGGAATAAATAATAAGAAAAAAAATAAATAAAATAATAAAATTGTTTTATCACTTAAAAAATTGATTTAAAAAAATAAAATAAAAATAAATCAACCATTTTCCAAATTAAGACTATTTAGAATTTCTAAAAATAAAATCTAATTTAGGACCTTTTTAGAAATTTACTTAAATGAACCAAATTAAGTAAAAAATATAAACTTGATTGTTTTAAAAAATAAAATTAACTCAACTCACTAAAGTTTTCATTAAAAGAATTACGTATGTCTGGTCCTGAATAGCGGGTACATATACACTTACGAGGCGATGACAAAAATGAAAAAGCCTAATTCCCTTTTTCTTTTAGTTTAGATTATTTTTCTAGTCCAATTAGAAATAATTAAATTGAATCTTGTCTTTTAAAATTAAAAGATGATTTTCAATTTTAATTTTAATTTTGGAAAGTTAATGATACCCGCAAGGGTTTAAAATTCCTAATCTCTGGACTTAAATCTCTGGTTTTGAAAAATCGTTTTGTAAAACTGGTTTTAATCAGTAGACTAGTAGTTAAGTTATATTAATCAATCCAATTGGTTATAACTTAACTATCTTTCTTGATTCCGGTCGGGTGACGGCTCCAAAATTATTTTTAAAACAAAAAAGAATGTTTTTTTTTTAAACCCCAGTCGAGGATCGGTATTAAACGGATAGAGTTTAATACTAATTGGTTTAGAGAAAACCTAATTTTTAAAGAAGAACTGGAAGAGTGAAAAAACCAAGCTTGATAGGCTATAGTCAGTTTGGGTCGATGGATAGAGATTAGGTATGGCACTTGCGATGTGCATGCAAATGAAAGCGAGTGTGGGTTGTAGTGTTTGGGTTTGGTTGGTAGTGTTTCGCACGGAGTTGCGACTAGATTCTTGTATGTTGATCGAAGTGGGATGAGCAGTGGCAAAAGAGAGATGTCGAGAGTGGATCTTACTGCAGGTAGATATTTTTTTCTTTTTCGTTCAAGGATTAAAAAAAAAAAAAAAAGCTCCCCCAACCTTTTCCAGAACTCCCATTAGTATAAATGTAATGCCAATTCAACTTGGAATTTCGAAAATCAAAACAAATGGCATTGTTGAACTTTGACTCCAAAGCTTTTTTTCCAATTTTTCAATCTGATTTTAGCCGTATAATAAGATGAATTTGGCAAAATAAATGGCTAAATCCAAAACTAGGCTATACTTAGTGTAGACACATAATTTTTGCCCCTTCATAATCCTAATTATTTATTTATTATTATTATTATTTTATTTTTTACAAAAAGGGTCCTAATTCAAAAATAAAAAAATAAAAAAACAATAAAAATAAAAGATAAAAATAAACATAAAAAAGATTTTATAGATTTTTAGGAAGTAAATTATTTTAGAGTCATTCATTTTAGTTTAGCTTAGTTCAATAAAATAATCATTATAGAAAGTCACGTGGTTTAAGCACAATTTGATTGTACTGAATGTCAAAGCATAGGCCAACGGCCTAATGGATAAGTATTGGAATATTGGATTGGATTTAATTTGAGGTCGTGGGTTTGAGCCTCACTAGGCATCTATGTATTTTATTTTTCTATTTTTTTACAAAAGCGAGAAAAATAAATAAGATTTATATCTAATTAAAATCATTTGCATCTAGTTTGATTTTATCAAATCGGATTTGAATTAATTTGGATCTAGTTTAATCATTATCAAATCAGATACAATAGATATAATTAGATATGATTTGATTTGGACCTTAAAAATACATATACACGTGCATAAAGAAAAAAAAAAGAAGAGGAGACACAATAGAAAAAGACTACCTTGACACTGCAATAATTCAGCGACTAAACACAGTCCCACAAACAGCCTACTATTATAACACCCTTCAAGATTGCATATGTCCAACGAATACTGTTGTAGAATTCTTCAACATGACTAGGTAAACAGTAGCAACACCAGGCAAATAGCAGCACGACAGACAACAGCACGGTAGACAGCAGTGAACAAGACAGTAGCAAAGCGGATGGCAGCGAATAAGACAGCAGCACAGTAGACAGCAGCGAACAGGATAGAAGCAAGGCGGACAGTAGCGAACAGTACAACAGCGAACAGGACAACAGCACGGCAGATAGCAGTGAACAGGACAGCAATAAGGTGGACAACAGCAAACAGGACAGCAGCAAAGCGGACAACAGCAACATCCAGCATTGTCTCAACGCCACGGACAGCGACTCCAGTACACATTCCAATTGCAGCTAGCCCCATCCGTCAACAGCAGCACACATCAAACACGTACGTTGCTCCCCACATTGACGTAATCTACGTACTGATCATCCGTAATGATCATCCCCACTGATCGCTGCAACTGCACGAACCGCCGATCACCAACAAAATCTGCACGATAGCGCTTTGTAGCAGCTATGCACGTTGGGGACAGTAACCCTGTAATCAAGTTCGGTTTCTATCCAAATTTTTTTTCTGATTTATTATATTATTATTTTGTTAGGACTTTAATAGTTTAATATGGTATATATATATATATATATATATATATGTGTGTGTGTGTGTGTGTGTGTGTGTGTGTGTGTGTGTGTATGTATATTAGTTTAAGTTTTTTTTTTTTTAGTATTAGTTTTCTTTGTAATATATATTAGGTACATTATATTAATTTAAGTGAATATTTATTTAATAAGTGGACATAAATATTAGATTAGGAACTGTTAAGATTTATTTTTTATTACATATATATGTTATTATATTAATTATACTTTATTAGTTAACATAATATATGATATATGTATATGTTAGTTCAGGAGTTTTAGTATTAGTTCTTATACCAGTGTATCATATGAAATTAATTTATTTTAATAGATAATCGTATATATTAGTTTAGGAATTGTTAGGATTGGTCATATCTTAAGATTTGGTTTATCACGTAGAAAGTTGTTTTTTTTTTAAATAAAAATTAATAAAAGACTCTTTTTTAAAAAAAAAAATAGGATTATTAGAGTATTTTTATTTTTAAAAAAAGAAAACAAAAACACTCAAGAGTTAGGATCGTTTAGATTTTTTTTTTAAACCGAATAAACTAAAATGTAAACTCAACCGGTTTTCAAAAATTAAAATCAATCAACACATTAAGATTTTCTAAAAGAACTACGATCGTTTGATCTCAACTAGCCGATACGTAGGCACCTTCGGAGCGATGATAAAATCTGTAGAAACTTAGGTTCTTTTTTCTTTTGATTTTATTTATTTATTTTTTAAAATATTACAATTAGAAGAATAATCTTAATTTCGGTAAATAGATAGTGGTACCCATTAAGGATTTAATAAGTTAGCTCCTGAACTTAGAACCCTCTAGTTCTTCATTTAAAATTGAAATCAAAGACCATTAGCCAAATCGTAATCAATCCACCCAATTGGTTACGGTTTCTTTTTCTTTTCCTGACTTTGGTCGGGTGGCGACTCCAAAAATTATCTTTTATAAAAAACAGGAATTTCTCAATTTCTTTAGTCGAGAATTAATATTAAATGGGTTAAGGTTTAGTATTAATCAGGAAATGAGAAATTAATTTTTAAATAAATGAAATTGAAAAAACAGGTTCGACACTTAGCACCCGATTCCACAAACAATTAGTATGGAATCGTATGAAGAATGTATGAGAAATGGATGTAAACTAAAGCTATTGTGAGAAGATAGTAAATCGGTTGGGAAAAAGTAAGGAAAAGAGGAGAAAATAGGGGAAAGAGAGAGAGAGAAGGTGCCAACAATGCGCCACATCAGCCATTGGTCGAATTTTATCATGCCATGTGTCTTAAAGTGATACATGGTTGATGAAACGGTTTGGGGCTACAACACATATCGCTACATGTTATGCCATGTAGCTGATGTGGTGTTATGTTAAATCGTTGTCCAATCATAAAGCACCACGTTTCACGACATAGCCCAATAATTTTACGTATCACGACATGGCCCAATGATTTTGTGACACTTAGCTAATGTGTTTTGTGAACAAAAAACAAAAGGCATTTTGTGTCTTTTGTAAGATTTGAACCCAAGTCTCCTTTGTGCTTATGCATGTGTATTACCATTAGGTCTTGTTCATATATACAAGGTCAGCTTAAGTTAGATATAAATCTAAACTTAGGCTCAAAATCTCCCTTCTTATTTTTATTATCTAAGACCTAAAAAATACTAAAACTATTATAATTTTCTATTCTACTTCAAATTATCTAAATCTTTTCTTTTTTTTTTTTATTTTCTATTATACAATTTTTTGTATTTTCTCTAAATTTTCTATTTTTTCTTATTCTTATAGACTTCTTAATTTTTTTGTGATTTTCCTAAATTTTCAAATTTTTTTACTTTTCTAAATTTTCTTCTTTTTTTTGTGTTTTTTTTTTTCTAAATCACCCTTTTACAATATTCTAAAATATTTTTAAAAAACACAAGAGGATAAAATTAGATGTTTATAATTGCTACCTTAGCTTTTGAAACTCTAACCAACACAATCACTACCACCTGAAACACTAACCTTCAGTCATCTTCACTCTAAAATAATGCCACCATCGCACTCCAAGCCACCAAAAACCTAGGACCACCTCTCTTTCGCACCTAATCACCTTCATACAATCGAGCCACCAATACCACCTTCGACCTAAACCCCAAGACTACCAAAATGGCCACCGTTGGCCATGGCACTAAGCCTATACCCACTATTCCCAATACAAAATCTACAAAAATGACATTCTTTGCTTCAAAAAATGCCAAAATCACCCTAAAGCAAGCCTTTATTGCCATCTGCTTTATCTCTTCTTAACGACCCAAACCGTAACTTGAATTTGACCCGAATACCTGCTCCAGTTCCATGTTAGAACCTAAGTCCCTAACCCATGCACTTACTCTCCTTTGGTTCGGTCCTCTTGTGCTTTATTTTCAGTTCTTTGTGTATTTTTTTAAATTTATTTATTGTAAATTCTAATGTAATTGTAAGAAATCTAAAAAAGAAAAGAAAAAAAAAGGAAGTTTTAGGTAAAACACAAAAAGCAAAAATATATACATATAAATAAAATAAAGAAAAATAATAAAAAAGTCATTTAATAACTTAGAAAAATCCATTTTCGAATAAATAACATAAATTAACCTTTTTTTCAAAATTAATACTTTTTCTTAAAATTTAAGAAAATAATAATAATTGAAGATCCTTTTTTAGAAAATTTCCTTAAATAATCCAAATCAGGTTAAAAACATAAACCCCATTTTTTTTCATGAATTAAAATGAATCTACATGCTTAAAGTTTTCATTAATGAATTGCAAACGTCTGATGCCAATTAGTAGGTATATGTACCTTCAAGGCGACGTAAAACTTATAAAAGTTTTAACTTTCTATTTTTCTGTAAATTATATCTTGAATTACCTATTTTTTGTAAGATGGTTTATTTAAAAGGTTAAATTTGAAAAATAAGCTAAATTTGGAACATTTTAAGTGAAACCTGATTAGGGTTTAAATAAGGAAACCCTCGGTACTCAGGAATCTAGTTTTCTTAAAAACCTTTTTGAGAAAAGTTTTCAAAATCACAAGCTAGTGACTAAGTTAGAATTAATCTGCTTAATTGATTCTAATTTGATCATTTTATCCTGATTTTACCCTATGGCAACTTCATTTATTTTCAAAAACAAGAAACCAGGTTTTTCTTAATTTCAGTCAAGGATTTAAATCAAATAGGATTAGAATTTAATTTAAATCAAATCAAGAAAAATAAATGAACAGAAAATATTAAAGCTTGACAACAATTACACCCATGCAAGAATTATTACGAAAAGGATCCATCCATATGTCTACATATATGGACACTAACACATTAAGTGAAGCAAACTTACTTGTAAACTCCCATTACCTTTGTGGTAAGAATTCTGTGTGGTTCAACTCAATACGATATGGCTTAGCTATTGCGAGCTAAGGTTGAACATCTCCTGCTCATATCTTCTATGTTACTCTAATGCACCCACGTTGAATGACAGGTACATGTAAGCAAGGTACTGCATGAGGTTGTACTTATGCTTCTCTTGATTTTACCTCATTAGCACTTGTTTGGATGAACCACCACCTTAGGTGATCTGTTCTTACATATTGTTTATCCCTACCTCCTCGGAATGCTTCGATTTCAAGTGCTTGTTAAGGGTACTATATACCTTTATAATAATACATTGTGAAAATATTAAATTTATCGAGTTTAGGGGGCTTACTTAAGCCCGAAGGCCTCAAACTGCCAAGTGCATACTGACCCATATGTTACTCCTTGGTTTTGGGAATCATTTCTATTACGTCCTTCTCATCCTTGAACATGGCTACGGGGTAACTCATTTGTGGAGGTTCAAATCCAACAGGTTGTATAGGGATAATCATGCGTAAAGGTTCAAATCTAGTCAATCGTGTAGGGACACTTATTTGTGGATGTTTGAATCTAAGAGGTGGTGTATCTTGGTAACTCATACATTGAGATTCAATTTCAAAGCCAAGAGGTGGTATACCACGACGTTCGACGTTTTTCATCACCTTGTATGCCCTTTCCGCATTAAGGTTGTACCTGTACTCCGGGTATACTGGAATATCATCAAACCACTATGGCTTAGACAACGTGCCTGTTCCTGCAGCTTTTCCCTTATATTTTGCACTTGAGGAAGAATTATGCTTCTTCTCAGAGAAAATACGACGTAAGAATCATTTTATGGAGATATATATATATATATATATATACTTTGCTAAAAGAAAGATTTATAATTTAGGGATAGAAAAAATTTCAAGACTACATAAAATGCAAATTATTTATCAAAAAGCAAAACTGTATACTCGTAGTTACCAAAGTGAAATATGTGCAAATGTTTTAGCAATGTAGAATAAAGATTTATAATAGGAGCCTTGTGGTTACTAAATAAAATATTTATCTAAGACAGTTTTAGAATTGTGAAATGCAATGGCAGAATAATTAGAGTGTTTTAATGTTTTAGTGAAGGAGCGTTCACTCCTATAACCTCTAATTTATATGGAAGTGAAATGGTTTGCACATCTCATTTAAAATTTAAAGTTTTGAAAGCATACCGCCCTAAAGCCACAACGTTTGAATTTTTCAAATTTTCATACGCTTCGCCTATACTACCATCTAAAAATTTTCCTCAGCGCAAAACATGCTAAGGCATTTAAAATTTCTAATGCATTCACACGAGAATGATAATTCAATTTGCCATCTGAAATTTTGAACCACAAGAGTTAGAAAGGGTCATCTACTTCAATTATTTAAATATAGTGTAAGTGAATAGAGATGTGGACAAATGCATGTGAATTTTTTGAGGCAGAAAGTGGAGCAAAGGAGATGGGTTGGGAATAATTAAGGGGTGGCAATGGTTAAGGATGTGGAATGAGATGAAGAAAAGGTTAAGGAAGGGAAGAAGAAAAGGTTGAGGGAATATTGGTAGAGTCGGGTAGAAGATTAGGAAGATGAATTTTAGGGGGTGCTGGCAGAGTACCAACTTGATTGAGTTTTTTATTTTTTATTTTTAAAGAAGTGAGCTGAATTGCCAAGTCAAGCAATTCCACCTAACTAAGTGGTACCCCCCCCCCCCCCCCTCTTGGAGGTCGGGATGGTTCACAGTTCAAAGTTGGGTTAGTTTACAATTCAGAATCGGCCCTTGTACAAGTTTACTTACTAGAATATTCTGATTACATAGGAGAAAATCTCTATATATGTATTACAATCCATCTAAAAAAAATTAAGGAAATCCACTAAACATTGCTCGCCTAACATTCCTTGCATTTAATAAATATAGCTTATATTCAAGCCTTATCATTTTCTTTTTTCACTATTGAAATTTTTGTTGCAATGTCCCACCTTGCTGCATAATTCCATCCCCCTTGTTACATTCCCTCTAAGTGAACAAGCTCTTAGATTCCTATATGATCATTTTATCTTTGATTCTATGCATTTTTTTTAATTTCAATAATTTTTAATTATTTTATCCAAGAATGAGATAATGAAAAGAAAAAGGTTTAAAAACATGTTTTAAAAAATTTTGGAGTCTAAATGCTCAATTTGAAAAATAAGAAGCTTAAGTGGACATAGTAAATATATCTTTAATCAATTTTTTATTTAATTCTTATATATTAAAATGATGTTTCATAAACCTCCTGGCTGTCTTTATACCCCTACCTCCTTTATCACTGAGCGGTCATTTAGGAGCCTTAGTTAGTGATCTAGGTTGTTTCCTTCTCAACAATGAAGCTTAGTCCCCATCATTTCATTAGCCGACCTTGATTCGTATTATTTTGAGGTCATATCTAATAGTTAAAGTTTGTCTCGATTTGGTACCGCTCTCAAGACCCACACCGAAACAGTGCTTTACCCCTAAATGTCTAAACAATTACTATGCCTCAACGCTTTTCAGGGAGAACCAACTAGCTCTAGGTTCAAGTGAAATTTTACCCTTAACCACAACTCATCAATTGATTCTTCAACATCAGTCAATTTGAACATCCACTTAGCTTCACTTAAGCTTTATCCTAGTCGTAGATAAATCACTTAGATTTGGGTCCATGAGCAGTAACAATTGCTTTATGTAGACTCACTTTGGCTACAACTTTAGTAGTTTCCCTTAACCAAGCTACTGCTTATAGCTTTTATGTAGACACTAGACCCACATTAGTCCACCAAAGATAGCTTATGACAAATCTATAAATTTATTTAAAAGATTATCCCAATTAACATTTTAACATTATATACTCGTAAATTATTAAAGATATGGTGTCTCCTCTTTAGTTCTTACTGGTAGAGACTGGAAAGAGATTGAGCTTTGTACGAATAAGAAAGCCTGCAAACAAAAGATTATGAGGGAATGTTGAGGTGTATCTGGCATAGCCACTTCAATACTTAAGTCAGCAAGAGGTCTTTGAGAATATGAATGCTGGAGAGTAAAAAGAGGACTTAAGTGCACAAAGTGTAAAGTATATTACCATTGAGTAGCGGTGTTGTATTTATAAAGGAGTGATGCTAGCAATTAAAGAGTACTTAGTCACTTTAGCAAGTATGAGAAGTAGGCATATTGTAGCCGACGTACTCAGGATGATTAAGAAGTAGTTGTTGACTTGGTCCTTTAGCCTTATTCGAAGACATGCAGCTGTTGAAGAGCTGCTTCAATTGGACAAGCCGAACTATAGACTTGGGACGAGAGAGGCCATGTTTGTAGAGATGAGCCTAAGTAATTCAGGGCAGGATTCGGTCTAAAGAGCCATATCAACATGGTGTAATTACTTTTGTTTAATTTTATGAATGTATATTATATGTTAATTATATTTGACTCTTGCTTTTTATATATATATTTATATGTTGTACAAAATGAAAGAGTTGTGCTTTTTCCACTATTTCCCGCTCAACATTGCTCACATCCTTGATTCAAGCGCTTGATCAATCTAAGATTTGAAGGAAGATGCAAGTTTACAAGAGAAAAAAAGATTAAGGGAAGTTAGAAAGGAATGTGCAAATCACATGTTATTATTGGACAACTTGTGTGACCTCTGCATGTTAATCAAGTCACAAGTGGAGATTTGGAAAGCACTAGAAGAAAGATGCCGAATTGGTTCCTCATGTTTAAGTACTATAAGTTTTAAGAGGTTCGGTAACATTCCTATCTTGGACCAAGTTCATCAATTATAAGTATTTGTTAACTAGCTTCATAAATTAAGTGTGTAAATCCATGAGTCACTGTAAGTGGGAACTTTTTTTAATCAAAATTGCCTCATTGTTGGAGTGATTATAAGAACAAGTTTTTACATATGATTGAAGAATTTTAGCATAAAGAAGATCTTAAGGCACATATGCACAGGGGAGGAATCTTTTACGTATGATGCGATGGAACTTCCAAATGGTTCTAAAGTGAACTATGCTGGAGATGATGAAAACAAGAATTCTAAGAGGAAGGTTCAACAGAAAAAAAAAAAAAGAAAGAAAGTAAAAAGAAAGAAAGAAAGAATTCTAAGAGGAAAAGGAAAGCCACGGAGCGTGAAGATAAGAATAATGTTCAAAAGCCCTACAATAACAATAAAAAAGGACATTATGCAAAGGAGTGTTGGCTTACCAAGAAAGCTAAGAAATAATCATCTTCTAATGCAGCAAATTCGATAGGAGAAAGCGATTTTTTCATAATGGTTCTTGAGGATTTTAAGGTTCTTCATATCGATATAATCACTGAGTTGAATGTAGGAACTACTACGAAATCTAATGAATGGTAGTAAGACTCTTAAGCAATAATGCATACGTGCAACAATAGACGGTTGTTCAGGACTTATGAAATGTGCAAAACCACGAAATGTGAATGGAAAATGGCAACTCAACTACTATGCATGGAAATGAAATAGTAGATTTCTGTTTTACATCCACAAAGACTTTAAATTTAGCTAATAATTTGGATGTTTTGAATATGAAAAATAGTTTAGTTTCTGTCGGTTTATTATTTTAAAAGGTTTCAAAGTTATAATTGAGTTAGACAAATTTATACTTATGAAGAGGGATTTGTGTTAGGGAAAAGGGTTATACCTGAGATGGTATATTTAGACTTATTGTTGAGAATAATAAATAAATAATTCTACTTGTAATGTTGATTTTTGAAATTTCTAGCAGGTTAGACTAAGACATGTGGATTATATTCCATTAAGTTTATCAATAGAAGCAGCTATATTAATGTCAATGGAATTGATGGGATGGACAAGTGCAAAATTTATATCTACGCCAAATTACTCTCTACAAAGAAATACTTAAAGTTGAATTACTTCTAGTGATATTTGTAAATTAAATGGAGAGCGGATGAAAAGGATATTTCATAACATTTATTCATCATCATCCACGATTTGCTTTTTTATCTACATCATTTAAATTCTGGCAACTTGGTATCTTATCTTTATTCCTTAAAATACTCTTAAAAGATAAAATAAACCTATTGAAATATATGTTTTTACAATATATAACAATAATTTTAAGAGTACTTAAAGTTGAATTAATTCTAGTGATATTTGTAAATTAAATGGAGAGCGGATGAAAATGATATTTCATAACATTTATTCATCATCATCCATGATTTGCTTATTTATCTACATTATTTAAATTCTGGCAACTTGGCATCTTTTCTTTATTCCTTAAAATACTCTTAAAAAATAAAATAAACCTATTGAAATATAGGTTATTACAATATATCACAATAATTTTAAGAGTAAGACAGTAACTTCACTAACTCTCTCTCTTTTCCTTTTTGCTAATACCATATTTATTAACTCATTTATATTTCTAATCAAATGCTTCTATTAAAGCCAACGTAATAATATTTCCAATTGAAAAGCAATTATTACTGGTCAAATTTATATGTTACATACTATAGCTTATATCTTGAAATCAAAGAGACGGAAATAGGTGGCTAGAAAAAGTTCCTATACGATGATGCATCAATAGATTTCTTTTGATGTGCTTTCTATGTTCTTTCTTTATTTAATTGGTTTGGATTATTGCTCCAATCATAATGTAATTTTTAATTGTGTTACATACCATTAAGCTCTTACATTTATCGAAAGTAAGGTAAATCTCTAGTCGTTGTTAAAGGATCTCGATAGGAAATTTTCAATAATGTTGCTTCCCTTAATATAAAAGTCGTGATTTATTTCAATAGAATGTCAAGAATATGTGCGCTATATATATTTTTCACTTTTGATTTTTATTATTATTCAATCATAATGTTATCCTTGATTATACTATACATATCTCTAAATTATCATATTTATCGAAAGCGGAGTCAATATCCAGTCACCGCAAAAAGGGTCTCTTCAAGCAAAATTCTGAACAGAGTTCCGTCCGTCGATGAATAAGTGATGTTTTTCTTCCGACGAACATAAAAAATATTCCAATGGTGATCCAAACAATAATGGACGACAAGGCACACGCTAGGTTGTGTTAATCCGATGATACCTAAGCACATTTGTAGTAACCTTGACCATGTGGATATTTTTCTATATATTCCTATTGTTTATATATATAAACAATATATATAATCCTTTCTGAAAAGATGATGAAAAGTGTTTATTTTGATAAATGTACCCAAGATAAAATCCCATAGTGAAGTTTCATTCTTTCTTTTTCTTTTTTTTTTCCCCATTCTTTGCATTTGATGTCATTTTTGTTCTTAAAATTTGATGGCTCATTTAAATTCAATATAAGTGAAACATCTTTTTTGAGATTTTTTTTTTTTAATTTACAATCTCATCGGCAACGTGTTTACATGTCTTAGTGTTTTTTTTTTTCTATATTTAAGTTTATATTGAGTCTATAGTTTGATGAGAGTAGGAAACGGGAAAGCAAAAAAGATAAGTAGGTGGAAATATTAAAATTAACTAATGAGAATAGATGGATAGATGTTGATTATTTTCTCTACCCTCTTTTGTTTATCTTCCCATTGTTATTTTATTCATCATAATATATAATGTAGCCTATACACTAATAAATCTTATGTTTTCTAAGTAAAAATTGTTGGTCGTAGCAAAAATATGACATTGCCTTTCTTTATAATGATAGTTTTTTTTTTTTTAATATCCAGCATTCTTTGTTACTTTAATCATTACAATCAAAAGAAAATGGTGTTAATTTCATGTCTAATGTTAAAAGTTGTTTCTTACTCATTTAGCTAATTATTCATTTGCAATCTTACTTCTCTTGGCCACCTATATTACCTGTAGCCATTTAACTAATATACAATAAAACCTCTATAAATTAATAATGTGGAGACCATGAAATTTTGTTAATTTAGAGAGGAATTTAATTGACAAATTAATAATTTATTAATTTAAAGAGTATTTTTTCAATTCGGCTAATATATATTTAATTGCATAAAATATTATTGTACTAGTTATGATTCAATACCTGTTCAACTAATCACAGAAAAAGAAGTACTCATAGTGGGAACAACTCTCCATACTTTTTTGTTGCAATTCAAAAACATAACTCCAAAACTTTTGAATGTAATGAGAAAAGTTAGAGATAAAATCTACCTTTATTTAAATTTTAAGGAACAAAAATACAAAGAGTAATAGATTCATATTTTACTAAATTGTCTTAGTTATGTTTGTAATTTTAGAGAATTATTAACTTATGATATTGACGAAGCTAGAGATTTATATAAAGGTTTTCGTAAAAATTATTATTTCAATAATTTATCAAAATTACTAATTTTATAAATTAGCCCAAGTTAGGATTGGAAAGAAAATATTATTTTAGAGAAATTATTAACTTATCGAGTATTCATTTATAGAGGTTTAACTATACGTTATATATTTCAATATTGATGGAGTTTATACATTTTTTAACACATGTATCATTGGTGTTTGTTTGCTAATCTATATTATTAAAGCCCCAATAGACTTAAGTATCCGTCACTAATATCTTGCCCCTTACAATTACTATTTAATCCTCTAATATAATTTTATATAATAAAAATACTAATATTAAACTGACTTTTTTAAATATAAATATATTATAATATGAATAAATTTGTTAACTTAGTTGATTTCTCTTTCATCCCAACTTCTCTCTTCTTAATTTCTCTTTGGCTATTAATCTCCTCACCAATCCATTAACCTACTTCATGTACCCACTCTCCTTCTTTAATCCTACTCCCTAAAGCCCTACTTTCTTTGTATGCAAACGCCCACTTTACATAGCAAATTGGCTTATAAATTTGTTTTGTGGTGCAAATAATATTAATGTTCAAATTTAATTTTTTACTTTCAATCACATCTTATGTAAAAATATATTTCTTTAATATATGTATTTATTTGTGTGATTTTGAAATTTCATTAAAATGCCCATACATAGAGATATATTTCTTAAATATATATATATATATATATCTAATTGTTTGATTCTGAAATTTCATTAAATGCCTAGATGATCAACATTGAAAGATTGAGCAAATGTCAAGATTTATGTTTACAGGTATCTATAGGGGAACTAATAAAATATTTTGAATCTTTATGTAAACTTTACTTCTTGGTTAATAATAAGATTAAGGTAGAAAAAAAAATAAAAAGACAAAACTATTTTAACATTTTTCGTTTATTTTGGAATAACTTTTTTCTAAAAAAATTTACACAATTATTTTTTTTTTCATTTTTATGCAAGCAATTTGTATAGAGATTAATTTAGCTACATATGTGTTGATTGTGGGGTAATCAACTAAGTGGAATAAGGTGAATTGGGCTTCAATCCTTCGAGCGAGTGTATTGTTGGGCCTTAGTAAAGATCAAACTCCTTACCTTGAGGTACCTGTAAAAGGCCTTAGGTAGTTTTGTCTACGAAAGCCTTTTAACACTCAATTCAACAAGGAGGAAAAGGCTAAGGGAAATAGGAAGATGCTCAAGCACTTTAATTTCACATAAATGGTGTTTAGAGATGTTAAGAGTTTGAAGGGAGATTTAAGGTTCTAAAGTTTCGAATCCCCTTACCTATTGGCTCCTTATACTATAATAGTGCAAAGAGTACAACTACTTGGGGCACGTATCATCTTAGAATTCAGATGTACTCGCTACTAGCATAGAATATACGTTAAGGGGTTGATAGGGTAGCTTTGGGAGTTGATCAGCCATGACTATGCTAATAGCCACGTTTATAATCTAACTTTAACGTCTTTATAGGATGTCGGGTGTGCTAGCCATACTATAGAAGTCATGTCGTAATTAATAAGATGAGGAGAAGGGCAAGCCTTAAAGACAAGCATCTTTGAAGGCATGAGAGAAAGAGAGTCCTAACAACCCATGAGCTAGGCGCTTAACTCTAGGAGAGAGCTCACAGAGGCTGAGATATCCTAAAGTAGCAGTTGCAGGCTAAAAGGTCAAACAAGTGATCATAGCCTAAGCTTACCTATGTAGGCTCTCGAGTCCTCAGGGATTTAGTGCCTGATGAGTAGACCTTCGAGGTGCTTGTAAGTAGGCTTAGTGCTTGAAAGTAGGCTTAGTGCTTGAGTGCAATAGAGTTCTTAGACAAAGCGAGATTTTTTTTTTCCCTGCTATCAATGGGCTTCTAAGGGTCTCTGCTCGAGTTAGGCCTTAGGTCGATCCAAAATAACGTGTCAACAGTATGTGATTCCTCCTAATTGAAATTTTAAATTAAAATATTATAATTATTTTACATCCGTAAAGCAAGTACGTTGTCTACTAGTATTTGTTAAAACATAAAAATAAAAAATCACTTAGATGTTCTAAAGTAAAAGTTAAAAATCTACAAGATAAAAATATAAAATATTTGCATTGTGGCAGAGATGTGGTGATTATTGGTTATAACTAATAAGTATATATTTTTATATACTTATCTATCCAAAATCCTACATTTCGTACATAAATTATAGTTATTGAATTAATACCGTAAAATTGTAAAATTAATATAAATTATACATAAGATTGATCGATGCAATAAAATGGTAAAAAATGACTAATATATATCTTTACTCTAATTACATACCATATTTATATTTATATTTTTATATATGCGTATTTTTATGGTTGAATTATTGGCGATGAAGTCACGATGGGCATGATTAGCTAATGATTGAAGATGATGAGCCCATGATGAGAATTGAATCTTTCTCTTTTATCAATTTGCGTGGGTCGTTTCCGTAAGTCGGTGAAGAAAAGAAGCTCCAAGATTGTTTCACAGGCTGCAAGGTGCTGTCTAGCTTTTCATCATTTGGGCCTGAAAAGAGACAGCACGGGCCATCATGATGAGTTGAAATTTTAGTTTCGATTGGTTGGAATCGGTTTAGATGTTCATCCGACACAAAATTGTTGCGTAGCGGTCATGCTTCATTTTCCGAGTAACAGCAACCGAGAGTGAGGAATGTAAATGCTAGTTAAAGTTTTAGTTTTTATTTTGTTTTAATGATTGGATTCCACACCATGAAAAAGTCGGAACATGATCTGTGCAAGTATCTGGATGCGAGAACTCCGATATTGTTGACAACATAGGATTTTTTGTTCATTTTCTCGTCCTTCTTGTGGATTATGCTACTCTTTTTGTTCCTTATGTATTTATTTGACATTATGAAGTTAACACCTAGTGTTGGAATATTAGTTGGTGGATTTTATTGTTAGTATGTTATATATTGCGGTTGAGTTGTTGATTCCTATTTCAGAGGTCATGTATTTTATGTGATTTACTATGAATGTAGATTAGGACTTTGTTTGAGAAAAACGTTTTGAGTTATTTCTATGAATGGCTAATACGGATTAGTGATACATATAGGGATATATGTTTTAATTTGGTCAGAGGCTTAAGAACTAAAATCGATTGGTCAATTTAATCACTTGTCCAAGGATATAAAGGATTAAATCGGCTAATCTTGTATATTAATTCACTTTGGCAAAAGGGTTTCTACCTAATTCTTAATTGTTTGAAAACTAAATCAGTAAATAATTACAATATAGGTAGGCTAATAATATAATCGTAATACCAATTTAATATTCCAACCATTTTATTCAAGATCATATTTGTTTCAGGTGTTGGATATCCCAATTTTATTAAAAGTAGTTTAGTCTTCGTTTTTCAGAAATTAAAAGCTAAATCTTTTTATTGAGTCAATTAGCTATAAGCAATACTATCACCATAAGAGCTAGCATCCTATTCCCTATAGAATACGATCTTAACTCATTAATTGGATAGCTTGCATGATCCAATATAGTCATTGGTTTTTTGTCACTTTAAAAAATATTTTTATAAAATTGTGCAACGGCAATGGTAATGGCAATGGCAATGGCAATGGCAATAGCAATGATTTTTAAGTATAAGTAAGAGCGAGCCATCCCGTTTAGTGTGTTTTACTAATTTCATGAGGAAAATTGAAGCATGCATCAATGTATGGTGGAATGTAAAAATCAAACCTTTCAAATATGGTTAATTCCCTGGCATTTAATCTATAAGGAGACACCTTATCAATTTCATGTCATATTTTGAGTAGAATACCATCTAAGACTCAGGTGATGCTTTACCTAATAAGTGGATATGAAGAGAATTGAGTGTATAATTCTTTTCTTATATACTATTATATATATAATTCAATTTGCTCTCTCACTTTCATTTCAAAAATTTTCTCCACATGTCTTATTTTGTTTAACACCTTGCCTTTTAGGTGTCTATTCAAAACTTTTTCTCAGTTTCTAATGCTTAAAGATGGTTTCTTGCTACCATCCTTGAGTTAAGAATAAAGCAAAACCTGCATCCAACCTATCATTCAACATCATAAAACACCTCATTTCAAATCTCCTCTTTATTCATATAAGGATAACACAACGAATGTCTCTTCTTATGTGAGCCAAAACTATACAATCTTATACAATACATAGTTTCACTAGAAAGTCCATACATCACATTTATAATCTCTCTATTGAAGTCTTTACAATACAACTTGACAATTGTGATACCCCTTAAATGTTAGGTAAAGGAACTCTAATCATCAAAGTACCTTTTAGTATAATGGCTTGGAATATGTTGTAGCTCCAAAGTTAAATATGTTTAGGCTAAGTCAATCCCAGAATGAGTGACCTTCTAGAAAGTTGTTTTGATGTGCTAGCCAAAGTAGACAATACTTTGATAAAAGGAGTTCCAGTTAGGTCGTTACAACAATCTTCTTGAAGAGCTCTTTCCTAGAACTTGAATCCAAGTCTGTAGCTATTCACCTCTTAAGGAAAGTTGTTATCCCTTAAGCATTCTTAAGTCTTGTTGCTCATATGGTGTGAGGTCCTATCTAACTTCAAAACATCTTATCACCTTAGCTTATTATAAACTGAGTAAAAGTAGATAAATATATAACAAAACAAACTGTATCGTAGAAAAATCACTAAGCAAGTTATTATTTCAGCTCTATTACTTAATTACCTAGCTAAGTAAGTAAATGTAACAAATTTATGCCATGCTTGTACACATGACATGTACCGGTACTTATATCAAAGCCCCGCCTTAATCTAAGCCCAAGCCCGTCCAATTAGTTGACATCTTCAAGCATCTAAATGCTATGCTTGGGAATTGAGAAAAGAACTTAACACAGTAGAAGCTATGCAATTTCTATATGCTTAAAAACCGTTTTTTATAAACTAAGTTGTTTACTTTACAAAACCAAGTTTTCAAAAGCTAAACTATTTGCTTAACAAAACCCAAGTTTTCAAAATAAAGCTTAGCCAAGTGAAATCCTAGTTTTAGAAAACTTGACTCATATGTCATTTTCCTACCAGGCTATGAGTGTATGAATCACATACCAAGAAAAACCAAGTAAGTTTACTTTCTATTTATGAGCTAAGCTTTCACCTCGTTTCATTTACATTTTTATATCTAATACCTCGTTAATCCGATTCACTGAAGTGAACACCTTAGGAAGTAAGGTTAGTAGTTCATATCTAGCTTCTTATCTAAGTTAGTACAAATCTCAATTAACAATCATAACCAAGCAATAACATAATCTACAATCATCAAACTCGATAGCCTTGCATGCATCATCCAACAATATATACAAGAGAGATTATGAATCATTTCATACTTATCAATTAACAAGTTATACTTGAACACATGTACAATCAAATCAACCATAGTCGGGTAAATTAATAAGTCACATGAATAGATATAATCTATTCTGATACACAAATAATCAACTTACCAAGGCAGCTTCATGATTTTTTAAATGTTAAGCTTCTTGCCATGGCTCCTCCTTTAGCACTTCACATAATCATCGTGTATACAGTACCTAAGTTATATATATGCAATGCATAAACTAAATTAATAACTTGCTTGCATATATAGTTTAGAGTTTTAATGACCTTTCTTTAGAATAAATTCATTCAAGATAGCCTATAACCATGTCTCTGACTCTCCCCTTTATTATAGGGTTTCCTTAGTAAACCATCTACTTAAGCTTTTGACTAGCTCACTACTCCATAGATGTTACAAAAATTCACTTTAGTCAACACTCCATAGTGATTCTAGAATGAAAAGCCTAACCATAATATTTGTCTAATGCCCATTATACTATCAATTTACTCCTTATTTAGCCATGCAACTCATTAGCCCAACAAGCAATTAAAGCTGCATGCATTATATGGACAAAAAACAAACGATCGGGATCATTCAATATAATGGTATGAGCATGATACAAAGGTAAACCCAGTAAATACCTCTTTATCAACAAATTAATTTAATATAGTTAAAATATAGAAAATAACTTTAAAAAAGAAAAGAAAAGAAGGACTCTCTTTATATAATTTTATATTTAAAAAATCTCTATAAGACTCAAATACTCTTTTTTTTTATATTGATCTTTATTAAACTAAAGATTTTTTTTTTAATAAAAGAACAATAAGTAAAGAAGCAATAACCAATTTCTTGATGCATAAAGATGCTAGGAAGTCATTTCTTATACATACAACGTACTCTTTGACTCACTTTCTAACCAATTTCAAGATATACATTTCAATACAACCTAAGTTTTCACCAATCTTCAAACTCGCTCATTTGCTTTAATAAATCAACAAATCACATTATCTTGAAACTAATATCACCATTCACATACTTGACTAGAATAGACCATCAGTCGATACCCCATTTTAACACCTATATTAGCACATTTTAGTAGAAAACATGGTTTAGGTAGAAAAACATATAGTTTTAAGTAGGAAAATATGTAATTTGTCCTTTAACCACAATAAACATCTTGCAAATAGGTTTTCCACTTAAAATCAAATGTCCTCCTATTTTGAACATCATCAAAAACCATCAATTCTTCAATCTATAACAAAGTTATCTTAAGTACAATAAAGAGATCATAAAGAAAAATATACCCTAGCACAATGTTTAATCTAAAATCAAAATTTATCTAAAACTAAACTTCACAATCTCGACAAACTAATTATATAGCATGAAAGTAAAATCTTTAGGGAACTCACATGCAAAAATTTAAGTTGAAACGACATCGTTTTATTTTTTGAAAATGCAATTCAAAATTGATGGACGTTATGTTTTCCATAAGGAACCCATACATGCACTTAAAATTTGGAAAATCTAAGTTCATTTTTGAATTTCTCATGCAACTATACTAAGAAAACTATGTGTCATAATTTTTGGAAATCTTTTACTTTTTTTAGTCAAATTTTGATAAAAATGAGGAAAATCAATTGCTCATCGAAACTTTAAGCTCCGAATACCAAAGAGGGAAGGAAGTTTGTCTAACTACCTAGCCATGACCCAAAATATAGAGCAATGATCTTGTTACACCTCTAGATCATGCCTAATCTCGTGTACTGCAAAAACCCTACTTTTCCACTGAGTTTTCCAAATTTTTGTTCTTGCTCTATTCCTTAATTCTCAAAACACTCCTAATTTTTTCTTAAGCTTATTCTCTCTCCTCAAATGCCAAAAGAGTCTAGAATAAGGTTCAATTGTGTTTTAATAGCTCTTAGGATTTTTCTCTTAGTGATTTACACTTATAATTAAGCTTATTTTACAAGATTCTCTTTTAATGTGTTTGAATGACACCTACTCCAACTAATCCCAACCTCATTCTACATCCAAAGAGTCTTATTTTTTTGTCCTATAGGTATCAATTGTTTAAGCATTTTACATATTTTAGTTATTATTGCCTTACATATATATACACATTTATATATTATATATTATTATTTGTCAATTTCACGTACATGTCTATATATTTACTAGTTATATAATTATTCCACACTCTATTCACTTTAAATTATTATTATTATTATTAGTCATGTAATTTATCTTTAGTATCTCGTTACGTTTTAAGGCTCTTATTTTAAGTTTACGACAAAAATATTCAATATTAACAAAGGTACATTTTCCTTAAATTAAATATTTTATATACTTTATTTTTCAAAATAAATTTTAATAAAGCTCTTGTTTTAACTTTATTAACCTTATATTAAAAACTAACTCAATCTAGGAACATTTCCTGCATGCCTAAATTGTACTAGTTCTAAGCTACTAGAGTTTGATCTTTTGCTTAGCAATGGTTAAAACAAGGGTTTCTTTCTTTAATTGCATAATCTCTATGTATAGTGTAATTAAATATGTTTAATCAAATTATTGACTAAAGGTTCTTTAATTGAATATTAAGGACAAATCAAAATTTGATATATAGCTCTTTTAAGAAAAATACATTTATTTTCTCATAAAAATTTAGATGCTTCAAACAAAGAAAACGAAATGACCAATATAGAAAAGTTATTAAACCTTGAGAATTCTTTCTCTTTCATGTATTCTATGTCTATGAGTAATCAATTTGCTTTTGGATATTGTTGTTCTTTCTATATTTTTAAAGGCACTTGCTGAATACACAAAAAGTTAATACATTTCATATTTTTGTCATAGTATACATACTTTATTACAAAATGTATGATAAAATAAAATTTTTGTTTATTTAGTCTTGTAATAAATGCTTAAAGCACTTATTAATATTTTCCTTGAAACAAAAATCAAGCAACTATTTTACTTGTTTACTTTTAGAAAAAGTGGAAAATAACATATGAGGAGATCAATATTTGGAATCAAGTTCAAATAGAGAATCAAACTTTTAAATAGTTATAATAGAAGATTGATATTATGTTCAGTAGTTTAAATAGAAAATCAAACTTTTAAGTAGTTAAAATAGAAAGTGAAAGTGATTTAAGTAGAGGATCAAAACTGGGGAAGTTTTGAAATAAAAATAAAGATTTAATTTTCTATTTAGACCACTTATCATAACATTGATAATCTATTTTAATTATTTGAAAGTTCAATTCTTTATTTTAACTACTTAACATAACATTAATCCTTGATTTTAACCATTTGAAAGTTCAATCTTCTATTTAAACTTGACCTCAAACATTGATACTTCATATGTTATTTTTCCCCTTTCAAAAATTGTATATTTTCATTGTTTTTACATCTCTTTCACTCTTTTGTTCCTCATTATTAGGGGTAAGTAGGTATAATAGGGCTGTTTGTTTGGTTTTGTTTAAGGGTAGAAACGAACCAAACTATACTTAATGGGGTTTGGTTTAGATCCATAGTAAACTAACTTGCTTATAGTGGTTAGGTTCTAAATTAATGTTCTATTTTGGTTTGATTCGAATCACTTTTAAAAAACCTAATTAGTTTTATCACATTTTACTATATACAATTTACATCTATTACTATAACTTTTACTTTCATAATTTAAGGTAAGATTTTGAGTAAAACGAATCTGAAGCAAACTATAATCATAGGAATACATATAAAAGAAAAAGAACAAATAATTTTCCTTAAATAAGTTTCACTTGCTATTGAAACTTATTATGTAAACTTCCTACGAAATCATCTATATTACATTATAAGTAAGCATTGAGGAGAATAAATTCAAAAACACTAATATACTAAAGAACTTGTTGCTCCTTATTGCTTATTAGTGATGCATACCTCTAACATACTACTATTAGTTTATTAGAAAACTTAAAATCGAAAGGCCTTTTTGCCATAAGTTTGTGGATATCTTAGTAAAGTTCAAGCGATTGACCAAAAGGGTTCTCATATTTCATCTGACTTTTAAGATCTTCATTCATCTTCAAATATTTAACCCCACCATGCTCCCTACTCCATTTCAAACGTTAAAACATTATAGGAACCTGTTGGTATTGTATTTTCACCATAAGCCTTCTCAAGATGAGCTCAACTGCTTGTCTACCTATCTAAAAGGAAAGGAAGGAAAGGTATTAAAAAGATATAGCAAGAAGCTCATTTCCAAAGATCTTCCCCACTAAAATCTAAGAAACGGGAGGCCTCTAATGATCTTGCCTACCATATCTATTCATATCTTCTACCCTTATAAATACCTTGAGACCCCTTTTACGTAAGGGGATCAAAATCTAGCCACTGTCTCTCTCCGCTACTATTGGTTATTTATTCTGACTACTTCATTGACTTGAGCATTAAAGTGTATACATCAGAGACACCATCAATATCTCTTGATAGCTTATGTTTACTATTTGTGTAAGCATCACTAAGAAACATCACGCCAAACATAAGTCCAACTTCCCATGTCAAGAATTTACAATCAATAGCAACCAAAATGTCACGGGCTAATTTAGAAAGGCCCAAACTCATGAGGTTCATTCAAGCCTAGAGTAGATAATCCAAAATGTTCTAGAATATCTAGAAGGTTCCAGAGTAGGTGGTAGGTAAGGTAAGTAAACACATTTAATGTAAAGGTATATAGGATTCAATTGTAACCGTTAGATCAAATTGATCTTAGCCATGCATTTATATATAGGGGAGATCTCCTCAGTTGTAATCATCTAATTATTTTGAGTGAATACTATTTGCATTAGAGTTTCTCTCTCTAAACTTTGTGAGGGTGTTACAGGCTAATTTAGCCTTCCTTAGTCTGATCAGGAACTTTAAGTACTACACGGGTTCAAGTAAGGGAATCTACTCATGACAAGTAGTATCAGAGCTAGAAAAACAGATTATGTATAAAGAAGATGTCGTTTGGAGGAGACAACAACACTTCAATGGTTGAAGAGTTAGCCAACCAAGATGACTGCCGAGTCACCAAGCAAAGGGCTAGGTCCTGAGACTTGCTGAACTCCCCCTTAATAGGATGGATAAAGCAAAACTAAGCATTGCTAAAGCAAAGGAACAATTTGATGAGTCACAAGGCAGCTTTGAAGAGATAGAAGAAGAACTTCGGGGCAAGTTACAAGGGGCATTGAATCAAGCCATTGAGGAGTTGAAGCAGCGTGATGAGGTAATTGAAGGGAAGAATGAAGTACTCCAAGCTCGAGTTACGGCTTTGGAAACTAAGGGAGAAGCTTATGAAGCTAAGTTAGATGCTCTAATGGTAGCCATACGCCAAGAGATTGAGGAACTTAAGACCCAACTAGCAGCATGTCGAGCAGTAGTGGCAAATGGAGTGACCATCCAGCCTGCTCATAAGGTCGATGTGCTCAAGCTTGAACCTTTCAATGGGACACGATCTACTCGAGAGATAGACAACTTCATCTAGGGAATAGAATAATATTTCGATGCTATAGGAATCTTAGATGGCCTCGGAAAGGTACATATTGCTGCTATGTATTTGAAGGATTTTGCTATTGTGTGGTGGCGTAGGATAAAAATGAAATCAATACTTGGGCTAGTTTTGTACAAGAAATCAAGGGGCAATTCTCTCCCTAAAATACTACTAAAGAAGCAAAAGTGAAGTTGCGTTACCTAACTTATAAGAGTGACATCAAGCAATATATGAAAGAATTCTCAAAGCTGATGCTAGAGATCTCAGACGTTAACCAGGATGACGCTCTAGTGTTATTTTTAGATGGTTTGAAACCTTGGGCAAAGTTAAAGCTAGAGTGAAGAGGGGTAAAAGACATCTATAAGGGCATAGTAGTTGCTAAAGGCCTAACGGAGTTCAAGAAGATAAAACACAAGACCCTGATGCGAGGTGGAAGGGGAGAGTTGAGAAGGAAAGGAATGGGAGTTCCTTAAGAGGGAAGGCTAAGATGGAAGAGAAAAACAATAATCGAGGAAGGACTCGTAAAGAAAAAGATAGGAATCGATGGAAGCCTCAAGAATTGAAGTGTTATTTCTACAATGGCCCCCATTATACCAAGGAATGCCCAAAGAAAGATCGGTTGGCGGCAATTATGGCAGATGAGAGCTCCGATGAAGGGGACGAGGCTAAATTGGGTTCGGTATGACTACTTAGTGCTATGAAGATGTAGGATAAGTGAAAGGAGTTAATGTACACTGAGGTGATAGTTGCTGGTAAGAAATTAAATGCACTTATTGACACTGGGGCATCTCACTTGTTTATCTCCAAGGTAGTAGCAAGTAAGATTGGAATGGAAATAGAGAAGACTAAGACATAGCTTAAGACGGTAACCTCAAAGGAAGTCCCTACTATTGGAGTTGCCGGGGAGATAGAGCTCTACATAGGAAGGTGGAAAGGGAAGGAAACCATTGAAGTAGTACCCATAGAAGACTTTGAATTTGTGTTTGGGATGGAATTCCTAGATCGTATTGATGCACTTATTATTCCCCGTACTAATTGTATATGTATGCTCGAGACCAACTTTCAATGTGTAGTACTGGTCATAAGGAAAATTGGTTAGGCCACAAAATTTCTTTCCGCTATGCAACTAGATAAAGGCCTAAAAAAGAATGAAGTTACGTATGTAGCTACTCTGAAGGGGGAGGAAGAGATGGGGAGTCAAAAGGCAATTCCACATCGAGTGGGGGAGTTACTAGAAGAATTTAAAGACATCATGCCTAAAGAGTTGCTGAAGAAGCTACGTCCAAGAAAGGAAGTGGATCGTGCGATTGAGCTAAGACCAAGTATAAAGGCCCTTGCTGCAGTTCCTTATCGCATGTCCCCAAAAGAATTAGAAGAATTAAGGTGATAATTGAAGGAGTTGTTGCAAATCGAATTCATCCGAACATCGAAGGCACCTTTTAGAGCTCTGATTTTCTTCCAAAAGAAACACGATGGGTCTCTCAAGATGTGTATTGACTATAGGGCCTTAAATAAGGTCACTATGAAAAATAAGTACCCCATTCCTTTGGTATCAGACTTATTCGATTGATTGGGAGAGGCAAGATATTTTTCGAAACTAGATCTACGATCAGGATATCATCAAGTATGGATAGTAGATGGAGATGAGCCAAAAACCACTTATGTCACCAGGTATGGTGCATTTACGTTTCTTGTTTTGTCATTTAGGCTTACGAATGCCCCGACTAGTTTCTACACCCTTATGAATAGGGTATTAGCACCTTTCTTGGATCATTTTGTTGTGGTTTACTTAAATAATATCATGATTTATAGCGAGACTATGGACGAGCACATAGAACATCTCCGTGCAATTTTCCTAGCCCTAAGGGAAAATGAGTTGTACGTAAAGCTGGAGAAATGTGCCTTTGCAAAGGAAGAAGTGGCCTTTTTAGAGCACGTAGTAAGACAAGGGAAGATTAGAATGGATGAAGAGAAGATACGAGCCATTCAAGAATGGAAAGAACCCACTAAGCCTACAGAATTAAGGTCGTTTCTTGGCTTAGTAAATTATTATAGAAGGTTCATTCGTGAATATTCTTGAATGGTAGCCCCCTTAACGGATCTACTCAAGAAAGGTGTTCCATGGGAATGGAGGGAAGATTGACAAAAGGCATTTGATACAATAAAGGAAGCAATGACTAGAGAGCCAGTTCTTGTGCTCCCTAACTTTGACAAAGCATTTGAAATATGTATGGATGCTAGTGATTATGCCATTGGTAGGGTTCTGATGCAGGAAAACTATCCAATAGCCTTTGAGAGCTGAAAGTTGAATGAAATAGAGAGGCGATACCCAGTACATGAGAAGAAAATGACAGTTGTATTACATTGCCTTCTAGTTTGGAGACATTACCTTCTTAACACGAAATTTGTGGTCAAGACTAACAATGTGGCCACTAGTTACTTCCAAACCCAAAAGAAGCTATCCCCTAAGTAAGCTTGTTGGAAAATTTTCTTAGTAGAATTTGATTTCAACATTGAATACAAGGCGGGAAAGACGAATATTGTAGCGGATGTCCTAAGTCGGAGGGTAAAATTAGCTGCTATCAATAGCCTTGAGAACAACCTCCTAGAGAAGATTCAAGAAGGGATGGAGATCAACCAGTTGTCTAAGGCTTTACGAATCCAATATAAAGAGGATAAAACAAGGTGATTTTAGGAGGAAGATGGACTAATATACACAAAGGGATGATAGGTGCATATTCCCCACTCATCACCATTAAAGAGGGAAATATTGAAGGAATGTCATGATTCTTAATGGGCAGTGTAAGCTCCAAAGCTAAGCCAATTGACCGTAGGATTGAACTTAGAACTTAAGGTTTTGGACGATCGGTTAAGGAATCCGATCAAACCCCAAATTATAAACTAACGAGAGAAATATTAGTAAAATTGATCCCATAAACTTGAATTTAAGAAAATAAGTAATAAAATAGGAGACTATAAAATTTTTAAATTTTAAGCATAATAAGTACTAATTACTGAAAATGCGAAAAGTGTAATTGAATAACTAATAAATTACTAAAGATAGATTATATGTATACTAAAAATTTTAGAATGACTAAAATAATAATTAGGAATGTTCACGTGTACCCCACATGTATTTACGTATAGATAAAAATACGCAAAATTACCTAAATTGACCAAAAACTAAGTAAATAATTAAAGAAAATTATAAATTAATTATGGAAAAATCAGAAAAAATCAGAATAAGATAAGATGAATCAAGATCAGGTCGTGGTAGGTCCAAATCTGCAAAAGAAAAATAAACCAATAAAAATTTGACAACATAAAAGCCAAAAATCAAGGATAATGGGCAAAGTCTTGTCAAATTAATAAATAATAATTACAAAAATTATCTATAAATAGCAAGAAAAATTCAAAAGCTCATTTGGCCAGATAAAAATCAGAGAAAATTAGAGAGAGGCAAAAATTGAGAGAAAAATTCGGTTTAGAAAAAAATTAGAAAAAACTGTATAATTAGGGTCTTTAATGGGAACCCCGACCAGACGAGCAGCTGGGAGTGGACGACCACCACCACCATACGGTGGTGGAAGCGCTCAGGCCGGACGACAAGGCCACGGTGGCCGGCGGTGGCCGGAGCCACCCAGATTGACGAGTCCGATTTCCAGCCCGATTTTGTGTAATTTTGTAAAAATAGTAAATATTATTAGAAAATTATGAATTTTTTTATTCTGAAATATTTTTGTATGTAGTTTTTAGGATTATTTTGATGAAAATATGTCTCGTGATATACGGTCCTTAAGAAATCATGCAAAACCGAGCATGTTTCGGTTTAGAAATAAATAACCTTAGGAGTGTAGTTTCGAGCCCAAAATTTTTTTGTAGATTATTTAGATGATATAGAACAGTTATATGAAGCCCTTTTTCAAAAATTAATTTTCAAAATTTTTAGATAATTTTTAGGCCCTAAAATGAGGCATAAAATGGGTAATTTAGGGTTAATTAAGTAATTAAATGATTAATTAATGATTTAGTGAATAATTATATGTTTTAGGATGTTGAAATCTGATGGAGTATGATACTTGTAGCATTTAGGGTGTTAAATGTAATTATTAGGTTAATTATGTAGTAAATGATTAATAAGGAAAAATAGTTAACTTTAAGTTAATTTTGTAAATTAGGGAAATTAGGAGTAAAATCTGATTCATGATGAATTTAGATATTTTGAAATGATAATTGATGTTTAGGGATGGTAATTAAAGTGATAGAAATATTAGAAGTGCATTATGTACATAATAGGCAATAATGCATAATATGTAATTTTTGAAAATATAATAAATAGAAAATATTAGGATAAAAATTGATATTATATAAATAATAAGGATATATAATAAATCTGATAAGAAACTTAAATTTATGTAATTATATGAAAAATGCAAAAATTTCTCACATCAGGAGTAAATTCGGTACACTAATAAGGATATAAGTGTACCGGATGAAATAAAATATGACTAGGGGTAATAATGATATTTAGGAGGTCGGGAAGTAATGTGATTAATTTCACATTATGAGTTGAAACGAATTTCTAGGGTTGGAATATAAAACATTACTTAGAAATCGAACTAGAACCGAATTTAGAAATCGATGTGGAAATCGAACCCGAACCTAACTCCAAACCTAGAATAATTATAAGAGACTTAAGATAAGAGTTATAGGATAAAACGGACCTATAATAGTTATATGAAAAACTTTAACCACGTTTGTGTTATAGGGATGATCGGCGATGGCCTGAGCAAATCGGACCTCAAGTGAGTGAGCGAGGAGTTAAGGTAAGTTGGGATTAATACGATGCTGTATTTTAGAGGCTTAAGATTATGCTTGGTTGTGCTTGTTAGATAGAGAATGTGTGCATGTGCTTGATTATGGGTGATGCTATGATTCTGTTTATTGCTCTAGCACATATTATATGAATTGTATGAAAGGATTGATCACCCTAAACTGGACTTAATTAAATATCCGACCAGTAATTATAATCGGACATGCATGACAACCCGTTAGGGGAACTTAGGACTCTCCGGCCAAATACCGACCCCTTCGGAAGGGATAGCGTAGAATTGCAAAATGGTCCCTTCTTCATCCTCAATCGAACTAAGTGACAGGAGAGGAGGTCACGGCGAGGGTGAAGACAGTGGTTCGAAGGTAGTCGCAGGAGGAGCAAGGCCTCTATTACACAAGCCTGGGTTTGGTCGTGAGCTATTGCATTAACGAAAACTCCTCAACTCGGATTAGAGCAGGCACAATTTCTCTAATCTCACGACGGGCCGGATAACGTCGTGCGATGGCATTTGCTTGCACATGCATTGCACCTAATAAGTGATTGAAAACCTTGTTGTGTGTATGGTATAGTTTTAAGTCCTCCGTCCCTACTTACTGAGCTGTGGTTGCTCACATCCCTATAGACGTCGTGCAGGTGCTGGCTAAGAAGCGGCAACAACTACTCTGAAGCTAGCAACTGTTGGATCCTGGAGAGTGAGAAAAAACATTGAAGAATCAACACATATGTTATTACTTTTCATTTCTGAATTATATATAACTTTTCTCACTTTCTTAGGTAAATGAATTATTTAAATTACAAACTGTTTACTTCAAAGCGGGTTAGTCGTGGACGCCTTGTGTAGATCAGGTCTAAGATAGTGGTTGTAAGGCCAACTTCTATCTTAGGATGGTTTACACGGTGGGGCTGTTACGACTCTACCGCTTCGGGGCATGACAGGCAAGTTACCCCGGAATACACTGAACCCTAGCCTTAGTTGAAGAAAGGTACTTTTGGCCTCATCTAAGGGATGATGTCGAGAGTTATGTCAGAACTTATCTCATATGTCAACAAAATAAGGTGGAACAAAAGCCAACCCTCGGGTTATTAGAGCCTCTGCCCATTCTAAAGCATCCTTGGAAAAGTGTCTCTATGGATTTTATTGTAAGTCTGCCTAAGTTAGAGGGATATGATACTATTATGGTAATAGTAGACAAGTTCTCAAAATATGCAACATTCATTCCTGCAACAAAGGAGTACCCCACTGATGAAGCAGCCCGGTTGTTTCTTAAGCATATAGTAAAGTATGAGGGTTTTCCTAGAAACATTGTATGTGATCAGGATGGTCATTTCATGGGGAAATTCTAGATGGAACTATTCAAGCTTTTTGGTTCTGAGCTAAACATTCTTACTAGTCTTCATCTGTAGACGGATGGATAGACGGAAAGGGTGAATGTGTTAGTAGAGCTTTACTTGAGACACTTCATAAGTGTAAATTAGCGGGACTGGTCTAAGTTATTGGATGTGGCGCAGTTCTCTTTCAATCTACAGAAAAATGAATTAACGGGACATAGTTTGTTTAAGATTGTCTTGGGGAAACAACTGCTAACTGACAATACGGTAACAATAAGATATACAGGGTCTAGTCCCTGGGCATATATTTGCAAGAGAGTGGCAAGAGAGCTAAGACTTAACTAAGACTTACTTAAACAAAGCTATCAAAAGAATGAAGAAGGTTATAGATAAGAAGTGTCGGCCAATGAAGTATCAAGTGGGAGATTAAGTACTTGTGAAGTTACACTTGATCTAACGAACTAAAGGCCAATTGCACAAAGGACTAATGAAGCATTACGAAGGACCATTTCCCATCATGAAACGAGTAGGGCGGATATCTTATAAGTTAGAGTTATCCCCAAGATTAAAATTCTACCCAGTATTCTACGTTAGTATAATTAAGCCATATCATAAGGACGAGGACGACCCCAGTAGAAAAATATCACAGAGGGCTCCAATCGAGGTTCAGGAACATACAATAAAGAAATTAGAGAAATTATCACAGATAGAAAAGTAAGAAGATAAGGCCACTCCCCTAGGCATGAGTATATGGTTATTTGGAAAGGAAAGCCAGAAAGTGAGGCCAATTGGGAACCTGCTAAAGCTCTATAGCAGTTTCAAAACAAAATTCAAAAGTTCCACAAAGCAAATGCGATGAGGACAACGCCTGAATAAGTGGGGGAGAATGTCACAAGCCAATTTATAAGGGTCCAAACTCATGAAGTTCATTCAAGCCTAGAGTGGATAATCCAGAATGTTCTAAAAAATCTAAAAGGTTCTAGAATAGATGATAGGTAAAGTAGATAGATACATTTAATATAAAGGTATGTAGGATTTAATTGTAACCGTTAAATCGAATTGATCTTGGCCATCCATCTTGAGAGACCTCTTGTAGATAGGGGAGATTCCTTTAGTTGTAATCATCCAGTTATTTTGAGTTAATACTATTTGCATCAGAGTTTCTCTCTCTATTTTCTCTCTCTCTAAACTTTATGAAGGTGTTATAGGCTAACATAGCCTTCATTAGTGTGGTAAAAAATGCTAAGTACCTTACAGGTTCGAGTAAGGGAATCTGCCCATAACACAAGCATCACTAAGAAACATCAAGCCAAACATAAGTCCAACTTCCCATGTCAAGAATTTACAATCAATAGCAACCAAAAAAGGAAAAATGCCATTTGATTTTTTTTTTAACAAGAAGTAATTTAGCTTAACATGTGAACTATTTAGACGTTCACCAAATTGAACCATGAATCGAAATATTAGAAAACTATATTCTATGGTTATCGGTCTGGTTTAGTTCAGCTCTCAATGCAATTTGATTCAGTTCTACAAATAGTCCTAAGATATAAGATAGGTAAAGTAAAAGCTCTCTTGATTCTCTACCTTATAGGTACAAGTTCTCAAGTTTTGAAACCGAAATATATCTGGTAACATAAAGGCACTATCTATAGAACTATACATGTAGAAACTATAGGATACTAAGTAACTTGTTGAAGCTATAAATTTTTTATTGCATTTTTACATTATAAAATTTTGGAAGCAAGTTGACCAACAACTTGTTTTTACATTTATTCATAGCTAATATGCTCATCAACCTAATAATATCCAATAATTTAATCACATATTTTTCAATCATACATTCTTATAAGGGCATACATTATGAATATGATAATACAACTCCAAATAAGTTATCATGAAATACTATTATAAAGTTGCGATCTATCATAAGCAATAGTCTACTTATTCATAAATAAACAAGTGCTCAAGTGCATTACAATATTTTTACAGGTATAATGATATTTTACAAAAACATAATATAATAAAATAAACCAATTTTTAAATAATTTCAAAATATTATATTTTTATATGTTCAATATGGTTAATTAAAAACCTTTATTAGGTGGATATAAGATACTTAAAACTTATACCTCTTACATCTTAAAGGACAAGTTTTAGGAATATGTATAGTATATGGAGATGCATACTTTGATACTCACACTATAAGAATAGGTTTTGGAAAATTGAAAAAGGAATCTATAATATGACTTTCAATATTCACTCGAAAACTATCAACCATACAAAGTAAAGCAAATTTTCTACTCTAACTAGATTACTGCTTATCCTTACTCACTCCCTTTCCCCTTCCTTTTAGATGGTGCCAAAACGATCTTCCACATGTAGTTGATAAATAGATTTTGTTCCATATTAGAATTTATTAAGGAATAGCTAGTACGAATCTTCCTAAAAACCTCAAGAGAACTCCATCGTCACATGGTAAACTTATCCATAAGGTGTTGCAAACTTTGGTAGTTTGCTAAGAAAACAGACATTTAAATAAAAGATATTTAAATGGAAGCTCATGAAATAAACTAGATGAAAATTGGACGTTTCAATTCCCCATGGTTTGTAGATGACAGTGCCAGAGGCATCCATTGACACGTCAGTAGACCGTCAACACGATGGCTACCAAGTCTCTTCTTATCAATAAATAAGGTCTATAGGACCTATAGTGCATTTTCAATGGTCAATGATGGGTTTAAGCATTTATGGCCTATTTACTTCGTTGAATGGAATAAAGGAGGAATAAAATTGCTATTATTAGGAAATAAAATAGAGGTGTAATAACCCATGAATGCATATTACCTTGTTTACTTAGATGTAATGGAATTAATATTACTTTGTTTAGTTCCTAAAGTTGTAAAAAAATGAAGTTTGAATAAATAATTAAAATACCAAAATCGCCCATGGTATATTTATAATAAAATAAAATTTAAAACCCATCCTAAATTGAAATAACAAATTGTTACTTCCAAGTCTTCTAAATTAACAAAAGTAAAAAAAAATAAAACACATATCAATATTCCAAATTGAAACAGCAAGCACATTGTTCTTAATAGTCCCTCATCCTTTATCATGTACATTAAGACCTTATGAACACATATCAAATGAACATAGCTGAAATAAAAAATATGTCACATCACTTTTCTTTTTGGGAAATCGACGAATGAAGACAACATGATAGTAGATATGGCTTTACACCTTTGGAACTTACAAAGAAAAGCTTGAAAAGTTCTTGTCATCACATGAACCCATAGAGATCAATGAAATTGCACAAGAAAGGATGTAAAGTTCGTCATTTTACTCACCAATACCTGAACACAGCAAACCTAGCTCAGTAAAGCCTGCTCAAATTGCCCCTTCATTCCAACTCCTAAACCCTAGCTTGAACAAGGGTGATTGAAGGACCAATGGTGGAGTGATGGTGAAGTGATGAAGTGATTAAAAGGAAACAGGAGCAGATTGATGCTGATGAAATTATGAAGTGAAATTAGGGTTTCTTAGGAATGGTTAAAGCATAAGATGAGAGTGGAAGGTGCCGAGAAGAGGATGGGATTTTTCAAATGATTGCTAGACATCAGTTTGATGTTTTGTTGAAAGGTAAAAGTTGTGATTTGTTATTTTGAACGAGGATAAAATTGGAATAAATGAGATGGAATGGATAAGGAATCAAGATTCTCTTCTTTTTCTAATGAATTCGTATGCAAGGTTTGGAGGTAATACTGATTCTGCCGAATTAGGATTACGGGGTATAAAAAGCAACTAACAATGTAACAAGGGTGTAATAAGTAATAAGGGGAGAGTGACAGCCATTCCTCCCAAGTGAACATGGTGTTAATGTATAAGATGATATTACATGATATTTTAAAAATTTAGATAATTCTAACAATTAATTTATAAATTAAGAGAAATTGAGAGAATGATAAATAGAGAGGATTCAAATCTAATATGTAATTAGCAATATACTTAAACAAAATAAAGATAAAGTATGTAATATTTACCATTAGCCATGCTCCCAGATTTCCATAGTATTTTGCAAGATTTTATATGACATAGCTAGCGATAGGTTTGGCAAACATTATTTTAATCAAGAGATGATTATAAAGGAAAGGTTCTATAAATTGATACGTTATAGCATGTATTTTGTATAGGGAATATATTTTGTCCCTAAGTTTGACTAGAGAAAGAAATGTTGCCTCAAGTATTGCATATAATGGACATATATTGTCTACTTATTGACTACTAAAAAATCATCAAAGAAAGAATCAATGTTTGGAGTTGAGTTTAAATAAAAAATCGAACTTTTAAATGGTTAAAATAGAAATCAAGATTATGATAAGTAATATAAATAAAGAATCGAACTTTCAAGTAGTTAAAATAAATAATCAATATTATGATAAATGATTTATAAGAGGTAAGAACCCTAGTTTTGTTTTAATTTAAATCTTTTATTTAAATCACTTATCATAATGTTGATTCTTATTTTAACAACTTGAAAGTTTGATTTTTTATTTGAACTACTTATCCAAACATTGATATTCTATTTTAATCACTTAAAAATTCGATCCTTATAGATATAGAGGTCTGACTAGAGCGGTCACATGCGTGCCACATAAATGATGTGATACACTTGGTTTCAAAAAAGTGAAACGGGGATGACACTTGAAGCGATGATTAGGTGTGAATAAAGTAAAGAGAGTAAACATATGATTTCTGTGTCTCAAATGTATAAGTAACAAATAAGGTAATCTTATAGGACCTTAAGCATTCACCTTGTAACTTGCAAACCAATGTTGTTTCTCTGTTTTCTCTAAAAGTTCCAAATGAGGAGAAAATATTGATATTTATGAATTATTGGGTATAATAACACCCATAAGATTATTTAGGTGATCAATAGATGAGATGGAGTTTATTCAATTGATGGTTACCTAAATGAGTTAGTTAATGAGTCCAAAACCGGTAGCTTTTCTTATAAGTATATAAATCTATCTAAGAAAGGTTAAATGCGGATGTCTAATAATCCCTACTTTGAGTCCATCAAGTCAATTCTCCTTAAATCATTCCAAATATAAACTGAACTACCTAAGTTTTGTCACTTAATCCAAATAAATAATATAATAAATTTCAACCCTCTACAATCCTCTAATTAAACTTGATCCAAACATTAACCTACTCATGTATAATTTTGTTTTGTGACGGAACTAATTCGATTATAGTAAGAAGCTAAAAGCATTATGGTAATCCTCGGTTTGCATCTAACATCTTTTATTTGGACTTAGAAGCAAACTTACACTCTTTCATTGCAATTCTCTCTCTTCTTCCGTCCACCTTCTCAGTTTTTCTTTTGGTTTTTTTTTTTTTCTTTTTTTGAGCTCCGTCCACTTTTTTATTTTTCTTTTTCTTTTCTTTCTTTTTTTTTTTCCCCAAAATTGAAAGTTGGATATGCCTTTCGTCCACTTGGGTATGTAAGTTTTGCAAGCATCGATTGATCCAAAAACTGCATTTAAAGTGCATTTCCACATTCATGAAAACTCTCCTACTAACAATGTCAACTATAACGTCCAAGGGAATCTCTCCAAGGACAGGCTATATGACTAAGGTGATAGTTACCTTCCAACTCTTGTTCCCGTCTACAACATGCCTTTCCTGTCATGAGGTCATCAAAATCAACTTGAATATTACGAAATGCTTTCAAAATCAGAATTTACTCGGATATTATTCTTTTCTTTTCTTTTCATTTCATTTTTTTCAACTACAATAATAAAAAATCAGACACGAGAAGAAAATTGACCCTGCTTATTCCACATAAGAGGATAATGCTCATTTAACTAAACTGCATAGGCCTGACTGTGAAAATATTTTCCCCAAACTTGAATATGTAATTAGAAGTTTGAACATGCTAAGAACTTTTCCAACGTTTGTTCATCCTGTGTAGACTACATCTATTGCCTCTATCAGATATGATGTACAAAAGCTGGCGGTATTATGAGCTCTTCTATTTAAGGAAAAAAATTTTGAGCAAAGCAATCGGAAGGAATGAAAGATTCCGCACAAGTGATGGCTGACACCGACTGAGCTAAATTATTTAGAGGCTGCATGGGACAACCAGCACATACGGTTTGAAGTCCGAAACAACGTATCTGTATCAAATTCTTGTGACAAGTGGCCACGTTTGACTGGTTTTTCAGTGGACCACGATCGAAGGTTCCTTGATGTATCCTCAAACGTCAACATTAAAGCTATGAATAATTTCAATGTTCATACTGTAGAATTTCATGGAAAAAAAGGCCGAATTGAGAATACACCCTAAAAGTGGTTGTACCTTCCCATTAAAAATATACACTTGTTATTAAAAATATACTCTAATAATGGGTGGTGAGATCGCATTTTATAAGTTACACTTTACCAAAAATTTAACAAAAGCATTTGGATTTTTCTTAAAAAAAAAAAAAAAAAAAGGAGCGAAAAAGTAAAAGAAAACACCAAGCAATCTATCCTTGCATGGTACATAGATGAAAAGAAATTCCTTAATCCTTGGTATAATAGTTTTTTTCACCAGTCAAAGGCGGGCTTCCTCCCTAAGTGACCCAGCGGCAAAGCAATCGATGATTATAAATCACATATGTCATGTTCTCCGCATGCATTGGAAAAAAGTTTTGTGATATCTAGAAGTTCGAAGCATCTATCTTCTTGTACCACAGGTTAAAGAAAACATTATCAGGCAGACATGCAGAAATTAACCATTTTTGTGAAGACCATCATGCTGCTGTCGGTCCTTGCATGCTCAACAAAAATCACAACCGGTCAGGAATTTGGGTTCGTTTACGACGGCTTTCGCAGGGCGAATCTGAGCCTTGATGGCATATCAGGAATCACTTCCAATGGCCTCCTGAAGCTAACAAATGAGACCAGGCAGAAAGCAGGTCATGCTTTTTATCCGGACCATATTGTGTTCAAAGACTCCCCGAACGGTTCTGCTTTCTCATTCTCTACAACGTTTGTATTCGCTATCATTTCAGAGTACCCCAAGCTCAGCGGTCATGGTATCGCTTTTGTGATCGCGCCCCAACGAGGCCTCCCTGGAGCTCTACCAAGCCAGTACCTCGGCCTGTTCAATGAGACCAACGATGGGAATTCCAGCAACCGTGTGTTCGCAGTCGAACTGGACACAATACAAAGCAGAGAGTTTCAGGATATCGATGACAACCACGTTGGAATCGATGTCAATGGGCTCACATCCAAGGCTGCTAGAACTGCAGAGTACTATGTCAACAGCATAGCAGGTTTCAAGAACTTGTCCTTAATTAGTGGTCAGCCTATGCAGGTTTGGGTCGATTATGACGGAAATCAGAAGCAGATTGATGTCACTTTAGCGCCATTTAAAGTTGCCAAACCGAGCATTCCACTGTTGTCTTCATCACTTGATCTTTCCACGTACATCAATGAAACGATGTATGTTGGCTTTTCATCTTCCACTGGTTCAGTGCTTACTTCTCATTATGTAACAGGCTGGAGCTTCAAGATAAATGGTCAAGCTGAGGCACTTACTCTCTCCGAACTGCCTAAGCTTCCTCGAATAGGAGAGAAACCGAAATCTAAGCTATTAACAATTGGTTTGCCCATATTATCGGTGTTTCTTTTCGCGGTGGTGATATTTGCTATGGTTTATTATATAAGAAGGAAGAGAAAATTTGCTGAAATAATGGAAGATTGGGAACTCGACTATGGTCCACACCGATTCAAGTACAAGGATTTATATATTGCCACAAGGGGTTTTAGAGACCAGGAATTGTTAGGAACCGGCGGATTTGGCAGGGTCTATAAGGGGGTATTGCCAAAATCAAAGAATGAGATTGCAGTGAAAAGAGTCTCTCATGAATCTAGACAAGGAATGAGACAATTTGTGGCCGAAATCGTCAGTATTGGTCGGCTTAGGCACAGGAATTTAGTGACGCTTCTCGGGTACTGCAGGCGCAAAGGAGAGCTTCTTTTGGTGTATGAGTGCATGCCGAATGGAAGTCTAGACAAGTACTTGTTTAACCAGCCGAAAGTCACACTCAATTGGAGGCAAAGATTTCATGTCATCAAGGGAGTTGCTTCAGGACTATTTTATCTCCATGAAGGATGGGAACAAGTCGTTATTCATAGAGACATCAAGGCTAGTAATGTTCTTCTAGATGCAGAATTAAATGGAAGGTTAGGAGATTTCGGCCTAGCAAGGTTATACGACCACGGGACCGATCCTCAAACAACGCATCTTGTAGGAACACTTGGTTATCTAGCTCCAGAACACGCTAGACTAGGTAAGGCCACGCCAAGCACGGATGTTTTCGCATTCGGGGCATTTCTACTGGAAGTTGCAACTGGAAGGAGGCCTATAGAGGTTCAAGGATCCGAGGACGTAATACTTGTTGATTGGGTGTTTTGTTGCTGGAATCGAGGTGAAATCCTTGAGGCAAAAGATCCAAATCTGGGGACAGAGTTTGTGGAAGAAGAACTCGAGTTGGTTCTGAAACTCGGATTGCTATGTTGTCATTCAGTGGCATCGGCAAGACCGAGCATGCGTCAAGTTGTGCAATACTTGGAAGGGGACATGCCATTGCCAGAATTATCAATGCTTGGCCTCTCTGAACATGGCTTAACGTTTGCCCACAGAGAAGGTTTTGATGATTTTGTCATGTCCTATCCTTCTTCCATGAATATCCCTTTCTCCCACGCATCGTCTGTTGCAGACTCACTTCTTTCCGGAGGACGATAATGGTTTTGTTCTCCTGTATGGTGCCCCATTACAGATTGCAGGAAGGTAGATGTAGATCATAAAAAGAGGTTTTAACTTTTGTTGGGTACCATTTTTGTATTTTCAGATTTCAATGCATGTGATTATTGCAGTAGGTTATGATATTTATTTGATACTTAAATTCGGTGCTCCTAATCAGAATGTAAAGGTGCTTGTAAAAATTCCTTTACTTTTTACGGTCGAGGGGCAATGAGAACCTACCTACCATACCTAATATGCTCAGATAGGTCCTATAATTGGATATAAAATCTCATAATATCGGTAGGTATGTGGGTCCAAATTTTCAGAGTATGCAGTCACATAATAGGGTACATAATGTGGGTCCAAACTTTGTATATTATAAGTTTCAAGCTATAAAGTATTATGTAATTTCCCTAATATATATATATATATGCAATAGCATGAATCTAGCAGTACAATACACATAATTAATATAATATATTTGAAAAATTAACTAAATTGACCTAACACGTAACCCTTTAATCTATACAAACACAAGGAAATTATCAAACATATCTCAAATTTCTTATTTAAATGAATATTTTTGTCAACGTTTCTAGAAAGCCAAAACAATAAAAGTTGTATAAAATACTCCAAACATGTATGTATACCATGTATGAATGCTAAGGTGATACTACAAGATCCTATTATAAGTTTTAGTTGCAGATTTTTAGAATCTAAACTTATATAATAGAGCCCAAGATAATAACACGTTATCGCTATTTTTTCTTTTCCTAAGATAAAATCTCTAGAAAATTCTCATTATCATATCATTTTATTGAAAGCTTGCTTGGTCTGTTTTGTTTGACTCCAATATGCATGTATAAAAATTTTGGAGAGAATATGTGCATAAAATACAAAGTTTTATTAAGAAGTGGATTTAAGTACAATAATTGCCTCATAAAATCTGGTTTACATAAAAAATTATCTCGTGATGAAATAACATCGTTTTGTTTACTAAGAATGGGATTCAAAATTCTTTAAAGCTTTTCCATCATTTGGTATTGAAAATATTCAAGAAACTAATTCTACAAGGACTCGGATTCCTTACCATTTTGGAAATCTCAATTGTTTTCATAAATTATTATTGCGATTTTCTTTCCTAGAACATACTTCGTCTTTTCTAATAACATTATTACCTAACTCTCTTGCCAAATTTTAATTTCTCTCCCCCTCTATCATTCTCTTTTATCACCTTCTTATGTCCATTTCTCTGTCTTGCATATGGTTTAAATGTTCGTATTAAATTATCTAATTAAAACAATAAGGTTTCATATCCATTATTTATATATTATCAAACAATAAATTTACCATAAGCTTCTAAGGAAACAATATAATGATATTTTATATCCATTCTTTATAAATAATTGAAGATAAATTGGTAATCAAATTATGGGGAACTAGTTGAAGGAATCAAATAAAACTAAAACCCAAATAAGGCCTAGAAGTTGTTAACAACAGAGATGGGCAAAAAAACCTAACCAAATCAAACTAAACCAAATCGAAAATATGGTTTTTTTTTTTTTTTTTTTTATGTAATTGGTTTGGAAAATTCCCAAATCAAACTAAATCGTTAATTTATAGTTAGTTTAAAAGAATAAATTGAACCAATTCATAAATCTAAATCAAACCATTTTATATAAGATTGTAAAGGACTAAAAATTATTATATTAATTATTAGAATAAACCCATTATTTATTTACACTTGACTCATTAGGCTTAGAGAATCGATCCATATATCGAGATGATTGAGGGAGATTTAGTTTGGTGAGCTCGAAACAGAGATTGTTAAATCGATCTGTTCACTTTCGACCTTTCTTAGGTAAGCTCATGTACCATAAGAAAGATTATTGACCTTAAGCCCCTGCAAACTTGTTCTAGACAATTATGAAATAAGTAAAACTTAATCTCATTCGTCAACCGTTCATCAAGTCTAAGAACCTATAAATATTTAGCCATTCTTCCTCATTTGACATAACTCCAAAGATCAAAGAAATAGTGTTCCACTGTAAAACCTCTACTCTTTAAGATCAAACATTTAAGCAAAAGAATTGATCTTGGTTTACTCAAGAATTGCAAGATTGGCGTCTTGGGTCCCTTAAGCCCCTTATCTGTCACTTGTGTATTCAACACTTTAGGATTATCTGTTCCTCCTCCCTTCCATTCTCTCTCTAATCATCCCATCGAGTATCAACTCCACGTCACTACTCTATGGTTATGTATAACACAATACTTGCGTGATTCGCACATGACTAATCCAGTTAAAATCCCTCATCTACAAAGACATAATAAAATTTTGCTTGTAACTAAATAATTTCTTTTATTATAACATAATGCTTAAAAAAATTTCTAGTTTACATTCATTAAAATTTAAAAGTATTGGACTTCTATTAATTTATAAATTATATATATAACTTCACTTAGAGTTTATACTATATGCCATCTTTATAAGTAAAAGTAGGTATTAGTAAATATTTGAAATTTCTTAATTGCATGAATATAAATTTCATTAACCTCTAATATGATATCAATATTTATTATTATTGTATGAACTCAGTATTTTTTATATGAGATTACATATTATACAAATATACTTTCTTAGACTACAAAATATGATTCAATCTATAAACCAATCCGATCCAAATCGAAATTTTATGGTTTGAGAAAGTTCATAATTCAAATAGTACAATTTAGTTTAAAACTATAAAAAAAAAAAAACCATATTTTTATGATTTGGTTTAATTTAAAGGAAAAACCAAATGAAACCAAACCATATTCATCCCCAGTTAGCAATGACCTCTTTAGAGTATCTAAGCTCCAAATCAAGAAGATACTCAATTACTATTTAGATTATAATTTTAATAGATATTAGACATGATAAAATTTATCATTCGTTGTTTGGTCTATAAATAAGTTTAGTACAATATAAGAACCACCTATTAGCAATGGACAAATCTTAAATTTTATTTCTTCCATTCAGTGGTACAAAAATTTGAAACATGTTAAAATGAATTCTCTCAAATGAAAACCAAATCAAAACCCTTCTCTTGTATCACTACCTCATGCCACCATTATCACCATGGTAACCCCACCATCACCACTATAATATAACTACCGTGTATACCACTACTATGACTAGACCATCACCAAAACTATACTTGCATTGTGCCACCTCACGACCACAGATAACCCATGTTACCCTATTACTTGCATCACCACCATTAAATACACCACCACCTTATAAAATCTCGTATACTATGATCATGATCTCACCAGCATTGCCTAATTGCTACTAAATTTGCACAACCACAAGCATTAAACTACTAAAATTACCTTAACATTACCACCTCGTCATCATCACCATGTTGATAAATTACATTACATCACCACTTTTGCTATTGTACCATTTTAGTGATAGTAAGGAGTTGATCGTAGTGGTGTGATGTAGTAATAATAGTTGTAATAGCAATAAAAATAATAGTGGTGTGGTAACTAATGAAGAAAGATAGAAATTCCATAATGTTAAAAAAGTTAATTGAATTATGACCGATCGATTATAAAAACTAAGAGTTGCAATTATAGAAAATTCCTTGACCTCTTGATTATAATGAATTGTGAACCTTGATATAAGACCTCAACCTATTAACTATAAAAATTAAAAAAGCAAGAATCTAAGTATAGATGTTAAACCCTATAAGAATAATAAGTTCTTAGTAACTTCAACAGAATAAGGATAACTACTCCCTTAATAAAATTAGTTTCTTATAAGTAGGGATATAACTAGGTAAGTCATTACATAACACCCAACCTGCCTAACCCACCCTATAGTATATAACCCGATAAGGTTTTAGGATAAGTTATGGGATTTCAAAAAAACTTAATGGAAAACCAGTTATCCGATAAATAATAATAAATTAATATTATAATATTAATTAAAATTTATAATACCTAAAATAATAAATAGATGAAGATAATGATGATAACAACTTTGATTATGTTTACTATTTTCTATTGATATTTACAAATATGTATCCATGTGAGTTTTTTTCTTTTTTTTCTTTTTTTGTTAAGAGAATATAATTGTGTATTTATTATATAGTAGAGAGAAATAGTTAAATAAAGTAACAAATTTAATGCAAATGTTGACCATATATTTAAAATCAAAACATATAACAAAATTAAGATGGAGTCTACATAAATCATTAAACTTACTATTTAATAATACTGATAGGTACAACTAATGATTCCTTAATCCTCATTGTGTTACCCATGTTGTGAAAATAATACAAATCAATTTCTTACTTAATGATTAATGAAGGAAAAAATGATCATTTGGTACCCAAAAAAAAAAAAAATTACAAACGGATCTAGCAAGTTAAGAAGTAGGTACCTTATTAAGGTAGCAAGGAGGATTCTAGGTATGAAGTTAAAAACCTTATAGGGTTTTGAGACGTATTTGAGAATCCTATTAGTGTAGTATGACTGTTTTAGGTTCCTATGACTTATCTTAAACCTGCTCCATTTACATCTCTAATTACAAATTTAGTCTATTTATAAGCATAATAAACACTAGTGAAAAAGGAATCAGATACATGAAAAGAAACGTAATAACAATCTTCTAAATAGGGAAATAAATATCTTAACAATGGAAACTAAAAATAACTCCAATAAGAAATACATAAGAAAAATCAATAGGAAATAAGACAAAACTAGCAAATAAAATAAGTAAAACATTAGATGATTGGCGCATCTATCATGACCTAAAATGGCAGAATCGTAACAGTCCCACCGTGCAAATTATTCTAAGATAGAAGTTAGTCTTATAACCGCTATCCTAGACTTGATCTACACAAGGCGTCCACGACTAACTCGCTTTGAGATAAACAGTTCGTAATTTAAATAAGTCATTTACTTAAGAAAATAAGAAAATATATATATATATATATATACACACTAAAATTCAGTTTTATAATTAATGTTTACAATATTTCACCGTAATCTATTTCCTAGTTAATACATTATTCAAAAATGATAAATTCTAAAATAAGAGCTTAAATCTTAAAATTATATGTCTATTTTTCAAATGTTTTTCCTTACTCTCCAGGATCCAGCAATTGCTAGCTTTAGGATAATTATAAGCCGCTTCTTAGCTAGCACCTGCAACGACATCTACAGAGATGTGAGCAACCACAGCTTAGTAAGTCAGGACAAAGGACTTAAAACTATACCACTAACACTCGATTTAGTTAGATGCAATGCATGAACATGCAAATGCTATTGTATGAATTTATCCGACCCGTCTTAAGATTAGAGAAATTACGCCCACTCTAATCTGAGTTGAGGAGTTGTCGTTAATATAACAGCTCATGAACAAACCCAAGCTTGTGCAATAGAGACACCGCTCCTCCCGCGACTACTTTCAAACCATTGACTTTACCTTTACCGTAACTACCTTTACCGTAACCTCCTTACCTATCACTTAGTTCGACTAAGGATGAAGAAGCGACCTATTATGCTATCCAGCGCTATCCTTTTCGAATGAGTCAATATTTGGCCAAAGAATCTTAGGTTTCCCCTAATGGGTTGCTATGCAAGTTTGATTTATATTTACAGGTCGTATATTTGATTAGGTCTAGTTTAGAGTAATCAATCATTTCATACAAATTATACAATACAAGATAAACAGTAAATCAAAATCATATCATTAGTTTAGAATAAGCACAATCGAATACAATTTCAAGCCTTTAAAATACAACACTGTACTAATCTCAACTTACCTACACTCTCTGCTTGTTCACTCAAGCTGAGACTCGCTCAATTGATCGCCAATGATCCCTATAATACCAACGTTATCTCAGTTTTTATATAGCTATTATAGATTAGTTTTTATCCTATAACACTTATTATTATCTTTGGTTTAGTGTTTAATATGTCCAATTATCCAGGTTCTCAAATCTTTAATAATTATTCTAGGTTTAGGATTAAGTTTGAGTTCAGTTTTCGCATCGATTTTTAAATTAGGTTCTAATTCGATTTCTAAGTTCTATTTTATACATAAACCTTAGAAACTCATTTCAATCTATAATGTGAAATTAATCACATTATCTATGAATATCCTAATATCATTTTTAGTCTTTAACTAGTGTTCTAGTTCGTATGATGCACCCGAATCCTAATTTAATTATTAAATTTACCCTTGTTATGAGAAAATCTTACATTTTTCATATAATTACCCTAATTTAAGTTTTCTATCAGATTTATTATATATTCCTATTATTATCATAATATCAATTCTAACCAATATTTTCCTAATTATTAATTTCTCATACTTACATATTACATATTGTCACCTAATGTGTACATAATGTACATATCTAATATTCCAATCACTTCAAATATCATCTCTTAACATCAAATAACATTCTAAATATCTAAATTCATCCCAAATCAAAATTTGAACCTAATTACACTAAATTACCAAATTAACTTAAAATTTATCATTTTTATCTATTACATATTTGCTACATAATATCTTAATAATTATATCTAACCCTCCAAATGCTACAAATAGCATACTCCATCAAATTTCAACATCTTAAAACATATAATTATGCATCAAATTAGTAATTACCCATTTAATTACTTAATTGACCTTAATTTACCCATTTTCTATATCATTTTAAGGCCTAAAAATTTCAAAAATTATTTTTTGAAAAAAGACTTTGTGGCACTATTCTATATCACCTAAGTAGTTTACACAAAAATTTTGAGTCCAAAACTACACTTTTAAGCTTATTTATTTCTAAAATAAAGCTCGGGTTTACATGGTTTCTTAAGGACAGTATAATTCTAGACACAAAATCATCAAACTAAAATTTTTTCCTAAATCCACATACCATAAAATATCATAATAATAAATTTCATAATTTTCTAAATAAAATTAATAATTTTAATAAATTTCATAAAATCAGGCTAGAATTAGACTCACCTGACTGTTGGGATTCCGGCCACCAGCGACGACCCTAATAGTGTCAAGCAAGTTGGGTGGTAGTGGTAGAGTGGTGTGGTGGTGGCCATTCATTTCCAAGTGCTTGTCGAGTATGTGTTTCCTTCTACAGCCCTAATTGCACATATTTTTTTCTAATTTTTTTAAGAAAACCCTAACTCTTTCTTTTTGGTGCTCTCTCACTTTTTTTGAATTCCCAACTACCTAAATGAATTTCTGCAAAATTTTAGGTATTTATAGGGCCTTAGGAGATTTTTTATACATTAATTTAACTAGACATGAGCATTATCCTCTTCCAAATTTGCTTTTTAGTTGGCTTAATATAATTGGTTGATTTTTTTCTTTCTTCTCGCAGCTACCATGACCCACTTTTGGACTTTCCCTTAATTTTCTATGATTTTTCCTTAATTAATTATGAATTTTATTTAATTAATTAACCTTATTTTAACATATTTCACGTATTTTTAGTAATTACGTGTATTCTACCTACATATAAATTCATATATAGTACAAATAAATACTCTTAAATATTCTTTAAGTTATTTTATGATTTTTAGTATGCATATAATTTATCTCTTATAATTAATTAGCTATCAAAATACATTTTACACATTTTTAATAAATAATTAGTGATATACTTAAAATTTGAAAATTTTATATTCTTTTATTTTATTACTTATTTTTTAAAATTTGAACTTACAAGATTACTTTTACTACTATTTCTAACTTTATTTGATAATTTAAGTTCAATTGGATCCTTTAGCTGATCGCCGTAAATTCTACAAGTCAAACTCCGAGTAGTTGATTATAAGTCTTATAGCATCTCATGGCTTCATCCGATCAACACTACCTGAGGTTGGTCAAACTAGTTAGACCAATTAGCTTACCATTTGTTGATTGCCCTAGGTCAACTACTTATTCCCATACATAACCTCTTTAATTCCTATCTCACGTTAGTTTTCTTGGTCCACTTGCATTTGTCCAATTTGATAATCCAAAATTAACTAAATTTCCTTAACTTGTAAATTTGTACAAATCTTCAATATAGGTTTCTTAAACTTGATGTCGTGCACATAACTTACACCAAATCTTTTAGAAGATCCATCCTCCAATCTTGCATTTACCTCTTACGTTAAAAATCATTCTACAAAACATAAATGGCATCACTTGCCTCCAATTGAACTAAGCAAAATTTTCATCGTCAACTTTGACTCTCCATGTGACACTTTAATAATATTAAAAGAACTTGAATATCCTATTGAAAAGCATAAAAGTAACATGATATGTTTTAATCATGAATGAAGTAGTTGGTTTTTGTTTATCAATACAGTAGATAAAGAGACTTCTTTGACATTTTCCTGATTTGTGAATGTTCAATCAATTACAAGACCTTCGATTTTTATCTCTAGCATATTTTCTATGGCTTTAGAAATTTTAATATCATCAATAGTCTTTGATTTATCAATATCTAATTACTCTTAAATTTCAAATGTGCCAACCTCCTCTAAAATCTTTGCAACCTTTCTCTGAAGCCTCTACAATCTTTAAATTTTAACTTTCCTTCTCAATGTCCCTTTCAACTACCCATACTTGTACTCAATCCTTTAGCAAACTAACAAATCATTTTACCTCTTGGTCATAGGTACAAAACCAAAAGTTCTTTCTTTCATAAACAAATACATGTCCTTCTAAGTCTTCTACATGATATTACGATTTGATTTCCATAGATTTCCCATATATACATATATATATATGATAGTCATCCATAAGAATCCAATAGCACACAACCTCATTTTTAAAAGATTTCATAAAGTAAGCAACACAAACCTATTTCGTTACTTAAATCACCTTACTACAATGAACTAATGTATTACGCCCCGAAACGATAGAGTCGTAACAGTCCCGCCGTGTAAACCATCCTAAGATAGAAATTGGCCTTACAACCGTTATCTTAGACCTGATCTACACAAGGCGTCCACGACTAAGCCGCTTTGAAATAAACAGTTTGTAATTTAGATAAAGCATTTACCTAAGAAAGTGAGAAAATCTATATATATATATACTATAATTCAGTTATTACATCATTAAAAAATGAATAAAATAATTCTAAGATAAAAACTTAGACCTTAAGAATATATATTTGTTCTTCAAATTTTTTTCTTCACTCCCTAGGATCCAGCAGTTGCTAACTTTAGAGTAATGATTTGTAACTTCTTAGCCAGCACCTGTACGACGTCTATAGGGATGTGAGCAACCACAGCTCAGTAAGTTAGGATGGAGGACTTAAAACTATACCATACACACAACAAGGTTTTCAATCACTTATTAGGTGCAATGCATGTGTAAGCAAATGCCATCGCACGACGTTGTCCGGCCCATCGTGAGATTAAAGAAATTGTGCCTGCTCTAATCCGGGTTGAGGAGTTACCGTTAATGCAACAGCTCACAACCAAACCCAGGCTTGTGTAATAAAGACCTTGCTTCTCCCGCGACTACCTTCGAACCACTGTCTTCACCCTCGCTGAGACCTCCTCTCTTGTTACTTAGTTCGACTGAGAATAAAGAAGGGACCATTTTGCAATCCTGCGCTATCCCTTTTGAAGGGGTCGGTATTTGGCCGGAGAGTCCTAAGTTCCCCTAACGGGTTACCATGCATGTCTGATTATGATTACTGGTCATATATTTGATTAAGTCGAGTTTAGGGTGATCAATCATTTCATGCAAATCATACAATACATGCTAGAGCAACAAACAGAATCATAGCATCACCCATAATCAAGCGCATGCACACATCCAACTATCTAACAAGCACAACCAAGCATAATCTCAAGCCCCACAAAATACAGCATTGTATTAATCCCAACTTACCTCGACTCCTCGCTCACTCACTCGAGGTCCGATTTGCTCAGGCCATCGCTGATCATCCCTATAACACAAACGTGGTTTCAGCTTTTCAAATAACTATTATAGGTTCGTTTTATCCTATAACGCTTATTGTTAGGTTTTGTTTAAGGTTTAATATGCCTTATTATCTAGGTATTAAGTCTTTTACAATTATTCTAGGTTTGGGGTTAGGTTCAGGTTCGGTTTTCGCATTGATTTCTAAATTAGGTTTTTAGTTCGATTTCTAAGTAATATTTTAGATTCCAACCCTAGAAATCCATTTCAATCCATAATGTGAAATTAATCACATTACTTCCCAATCTCCTAAATACCATCATTACCCTCAGTCAGTATTTATTTTACTCGATACACTTAAATCCGTATTAGTGTACCGAATTCACTCCTAATGTGATAAATTTTTACATTTTTCATATAATTCCATAAATTCAAGTTTCCTATCAAATTTATTGTACATTTTTATTATTCTCAAAATATCAATTTTTATTATAATATTTTCTATTTATTATATTTCTAAAAATTACATATTATATATTGTTACCTTTTATGTACATAATGTACTTCTAATATTTCTATCACCCTAATTACCATCTCTAAACATCAATTATCATTTCAAAATTTCTAAATTCATCCTAAATCAGATTTTACTCTTAATTTCCCTAATTTACAAAATTAACTTAAAGTTAACTATTTTTCCTTATTAATCATTTACTACATAATTAACCTAATAATTACATCTAACACCCTAAATGCTACAAGTATCATGCTCCATCAAATTTCAACATCCTAAAACATATAATTAGTCACTAAATCAGTAATCAATCATTTAATTACTTAATTAACCCTAAATTACCCATTTTAAGGCCTAAAAATTATCTAAAAATTTCAAAAATTAATTTTTGAAAACGGGCTTTATAGCACTGTTCTATATCATCTAAGTAATCTACACAAAAATTTTGGGTTTTAAACTACACTCCTAAGGTCATTTTTTTTCTAAACCGAATTATGCTCGGTTTTGCACGATTTCTTAAGGACCCTATAGTTTCAGATGTGATTAAACTAAATCACTATTTTTCCCTAAATCTACATATAATAAAACCTCAGAATAACAAGTTTCATAATTTTCTAAAACTATTTACTATTTTTACACAATTACACAAGAATCGGGTTGGAAAAATCGGATCACCAGTTTGGGTGGCTCCGGCCACTGTGGCCTTATCGGCCAGCTTGGGCGCTGCCACCACAATGTGGTGGTGGCGGCCATCTACTCCCAGCTGCTCGTCTGGTGTGGGTTCCCTTTGAAAGAATTAATTGCACAGTTTTTTCTAATTTTTTTATAAACCGAAATTTTCTCTCAATTTTTGCCTCTCTCTAATTTTCTCTAATTTGTATTTGACCAAATGAGCTTCTGAATTTTTCTTGCTATTTATAGATAATTTTTGTAATTATTATGCATTAATTTAACAAGACTTTGCCCATTATACTTAATTTTTTCTTATTTTTTCATAATTAATTTATAATTTTATTTAATTATTTACTTAGTTTTTGACCAATTTAAGTAATTTTGCGTATTTTTATCTACACGTAAATACATGTGGGGTACACGTGCACATTCCTTATTATTATTTTAGTCATTCTAAAATTTTTAGTATACATATAATCTATCCTTAGTAATTTATTAGTTATTTGATTACACTTTTCGCATTTTTAGTAATTAGTACTTATTATGCTTAAAATTTAAACATTTTATAGTCTTCTATTTTATTACTTATTTTCTTAAATTCAAGTTTACGGGTCAGTTTTACTAATATTTCTCTTGTTAGTTTATAATTTAGGGTTTGATCGGATTCCTTAACCAATCGTCCAAAACCTTATGTTCTAAGTTCAATCCCATGGTCAATTGGCTTAACTTTGGGGCTTACATAATGCATATGGATAAGGATAGTCAATAGACATAAATAGCAACTTTTACATCATATACATTGAAGCTAAATTTTAACTATGATAATTTATAAGACAAGACAAGAATGATCTTAAACTTGATACGAGTATGAAAATCACTCTCTATTATCAATAATAGTCATTCAAAATTATGATTCATCCACCAATAACTATCACCATAGTCAAAGTTTTTTTTTCCCCCTCAAACAACAACTCACAATTTTTTTCTCTCATTTTTTTTCATATTACAATCAAGTAACAGTGAGATTTTTTTTTTTCTTTTTGTTAGGACTAAAATTAAAGATATGGACCATTTGGAAATTGAATATAACATACAAATCTCAATTCAAACTAATAGAAACCCAACTTTGAACCTTAAGCTCTAATGCCAATTTGATAAAGTGGATATGCGAAATGCAAGAATTAGGTTTATAAATAATGTTAAATTGAATATCTTATATCACCTTATTACATCATCTTATCTTGCTAATACTCTTTAATTTTTTTGTAGAGGTGTAATCGATTTAAAAAGGAATATATTAATTTTGCTAAGAACACTTGTTAAAGGTTATGAAAAAATATATTTTTCAAAATTTGATGTACTTTATGAATAGTTAATTATAAGAAAAAGGCTAAAAAAAATTTCATTTGATCTGCTAACTATTTCTCATGTAATATCTATTCACATTTTCAATTTTAGAAAAGATGGATAATACTGTATTTTTCTACCTTTACAATCCTTGCTATTTACCAAATAAAATATTACAATTTTCAAGGAAAAAGAAAAGTGTGTTTGCAAGAACTAATGCTTTTTTTAACAGCGTTACTCATTCTTGAAAATTTTTTAAATTAGATAACATATCTTCATTATTTTTAACCATAAACCCCACATCACTTCTAATATAACATTTGATCACTAAAAAGTTTTTTAAAAATAAATAGATATTTTAGATAAGTTTCCGTAGAGTTTTGTACTTTTATAATACAAATTCCAAAAAAAAATACTGAAATAGTGCATTACGAAAAAAATTTACGAAATTAGTGGCACACGCCTTCACTATTCATCGATTATTTTAACTAAAAGCACACTTAGAGAGCGTACCTTTTAAAGTGTAAGAAAGGCGCAAAGATGGTATGCGGCTTCAATATGCAAAAAAGGCATGGTCTACGTACATGCCTTCAATATGCAAAGAAGGCACACTCCATGTACGCACCTTTAGTTTATTATTATTTTTTATCTAATTAGGAAAACTATTATGCTAAAAAGGCATGCCTTTGGGGTTAATTTATTTTTAAAATTTTTTTAATTTAACTAGTCAAACTATTATATAGATGCGCATCCTTTTGTACACCTTCAATATCCAGTAACACATGTCTTCAATGTCACTATTACGCACATTTAGTTAACACTTAACACTACTCCTAGCTAAATACTTTGAAAATGACAAGTTAGTCACCAATTTCGCTCCTAAGTTAAATTTATGCTTCACATCGCCTCTCGTTAAGTGTACTTCCTATTATAAGTATTAATGGAGCAGGTTGACTTAAATGATTCACTAATTTACCAACTAAACCTGTTAAAAGAAGCTATAGTATAAAGAATAAGTATATATATATATATATATATACATACACACACATACACAATAAACAATCAGTATTAAGAAAATAGCAATATAATATGAAAAATCATTTATAAAAACCATATATAAAATGAGTAATAAATGTTGATAATACATAACAATCAAACTAAGTAATACAACTATAGTGATTTACAACTACTTCTTCTTAAATCTAGTTAATTGTTTTCCAAAACGAGCTAGTAATGATGGTTTGCGAGTAGATAGACCCTCTGATAGTCGAGGCCTAGATAGCTGAGCCTCCGATGGCTACAGAAGAGTATCAGCAAAATCTACATGATGAACTGAAGTAAGCGATGATGGTAATAGTTAGGTGTCGACCTCCTCTATGTATACTAGCTAAGGCTATCTTGTACGACGTTTACGGGGAACTGGCGATATCAACTGTGGATATATCCGTCCGCGAGCATCAGGAGTCTCGATGAGGTATGGCTCGAACTGGAGGTATAAGTAAGTGGTGCACTACTACTAATCTCGCCCAAGTCGATGGAATAGTGAGATCCCGATGGCATAGAATCAGCATCGTGTCCCCGTCCACGTGCCTATGCTAGTCGACAACCTCTCGTACGAACTCTAAGTCTTGTACATAGTGGAGGGGTAGGTACAGGGGTTAAGTCAGCTAGCTGGTCGAGAAATAATATCAAACCGCCATGCTCCTCGATATGGTGAAGCTTGCCATCGATGATATGATGAGCAGCATGAACATCATCTACTAACCTTGCACAACGTAGAGTATCCACTTATAGTTAATGAAATAGTTCGAGTTATATTGATATAGATTACTTTGTGAAAAAACAAAATAAGATAAACGAAAGGAAACCTTACCAAGTATCCCATCACAGCCCCATAATAGATAATATATTAGCATGTATGATCCATAAACCAGTCATGGTAAGCTGGATTGGTATCCATTGGTCCCTAAATATTGATAACCCATACATAGCGGTTTACCTAGGTAAATATGTATCCCTAATAGGCGACCAACCAATCTATGTCCATTTTACCTCTAAGATCGATATGATGTAGCTTGTTACTCGTATAAACGTCGACTGGTATTGTCTAAAATCCTCCAAACTGCGATACAACACAGGCAGGGAAATAAAACTCCATAATTTGGAAACATATCAGAGAAACCCTGCCGATCCAGATGGCTCGACCAACCCTGCAAAACGATAGTAAATGATCAATAAGATCATTCGGGTGCAATTCCCATACAACTTACAATGCATTTGGAAAAAAAAGTATATTAATAATCTTTAATTTTTCAATAAAGATCAACAACAGAAACAAAATTGAAGAAGTACATACCTATCTACTCATTTATAGATCAAATGCCGTCCGGTACGTATCCACAACATGCGTAGCATGATATATAGTGTCTCGTGATATGGCCCACCTAGCAGCTAGTAATAAGCCCTCCAGTATGGTAAAGCCGGACTTGATCCATGGTGCAATGTGAGGGAAATGATCTCGTGCCCATATCTACAGTAATATAGCAGCGCTTCCAATCTCCTGCACTCTTAATCGTACTGCCCCACATAATTGGCGATACAACCAAGCCAAACAATGAGAGACGAAAATTTATCCGCAAATAAAAATCTACCAAACAACTGCAGAATATATATACAGGTGTACCAATGAATGGTCTCCTCATCTACACCAGCAGGAAAAGCGCTAAATCTATCTCTTAACCAATGCAAACTAACGTATCCCCCTCTGTTAGTACTGTCAATGGGGTAGTCTCCTAGTAATCCACTAACTATCTGAGGCCATACTAACTACATAGGCCCAGTTACTGCCACCCCATCTATACGGAGGCCGAACATAACCTCTATATCCTATAACGTAATCGTCATCTCCCTGTATGCCATATGGAAAGTGTGAATCTCGAGTCTCTACCTCTCGACTAACATCGTGATGAGGTGATGATCGATCTGTATGAATGGTAGTCGTACAACCCCTAAGAAACCAGCATCGGCAAGTGTAAGCTCTAAAGTTAAGCCAAATGACTATAAGATTAAACTTAGAATACAAAGTTTAAGGTGATCAGTTAAAGAATCCGATTAAACCCAAATTATAAACTATGGATAGAAATATTAGTAAAAATGACTTTATAAACTTGAATTTAAAAAAATAAGTAATAAAATAGGAAACTATAAAATTTTCAAATATTAAGTATAATAATTGTTAATTATCGAAAAGGCGAAAAGTGTAATCTAATAACTAGTTAATTACTAGAGATAGATTATATGTATACTAAAAATCATAGAATGACTTAAATAATAATTAGAAATGTTCACATGTACCCCACATGTATTTACATGTAGATAAAAATACGCAAAATTACTTAAATTGTCTAAAAACTTATTAAATAATTAAAGAAAATTATTAATTAATTAAGAAAAAATCAGAAAAAAAATCAGAAAAAAAATCAAAGGAATAAGGAATGATGTGGATTTGGTCATGGCAAGGCAGGAAGTAAAGAAGAAAAATTATCCAATCAAAATCAAGCAACAGAAAAGGCAAAAATTAAGGGATTTAGGCAATGTCTTGTCCAATTAAATGCACAATAATTACCACAAAGCTCTATAAATAGGGAAAAAAATTACAGAGCTCCTTTAGATAGTTAGAAATCATAAAAAAAATAGAGAGCATCAAAATTTTAAGAGAAAAACTAGAGTTAAAAAAAAAAAAAAGAAGGAAATCTGTGCAGTAGGAGCTAACTAGCCAAACCCACACGCCACCACCACTTGGGATCAAGCCACCACCACCACCTTACTTCAAACCTACCACTTGGACAAGCTAACACACCTGAACCGATGTTGGAAGGCCAAAAGTCATCGGACCAGGTAAGTCACTCATCTGTTTCGATTTTGTATAATTTCGTAAAATTATTTATTTTGCCTATAAAATTATGAAATTTATTATTTTGAAATTTTATTGTATGTAGATTTAGGAAAAAAATAGTGATTAAGTGTAATCATGTTTGAAAATATAGGGTTTTTAAGAAATTAAGCAAAACCAAACATTATTAGGATTAGAAATAAATAGGTTTAGGTGTGTAGTTTGGAGCTTTTTTTTTTTTTTTTTTTTTTTTTTTTTTTTTTTTTTTTTTTTTTTTTTTTTTTTTTTTTTTTTTTTTTTTTTTTTTTTTTTTTTTTTTTTTTTTTTTTTTTTTTTTTTTTTTTTTTTTTTTTTTTTTTTTTTTTTTTTTTTTTTTTTTTTTTTTTTTTTTTTTTTTTTTTTTTTTTTTTTTTTTTTTTTTTTTTTTTTTTTTTTTTTTTTTTTTTTTTTTTTTTTTTTTTTTTTTTTTTTTTTTTTTTTTTTTTTTTTTTTTTTTTTTTTTTTTTTTTTTTTTTTTTTTTTTTTTTTTTTTTTTTTTTTTTTTTTTTTTTTTTTTTTTTTTTTTTTTTTTTTTTTTTTTTTTTTTTTTTTTTTTTTTTTTTTTTTTTTTTTTTTTTTTTTTTTTTTTTTTTTTTTTTTTTTTTTTTTTTTTTTTTTTTTTTTTTTTTTTTTTTTTTTTTTTTTTTTTTTTTTTTTTTTTTTTTTTTTTTTTTTTTTTTTTTTTTTTTTTTTTTTTTTTTTTTTTTTTTTTTTTTTTTTTTTTTTTTTTTTTTTTTTTTTTTTTTTTTTTTTTTTTTTTTTTTTTTTTTTTTTTTTTTTTTTTTTTTTTTTTTTTTTTTTTTTTTTTTTTTTTTTTTTTTTTTTTTTTTTTTTTTTTTTTTTTTTTTTTTTTTTTTTTTTTTTTTTTTTTTTTTTTTTTTTTTTTTTTTTTTTTTTTTTTTTTTTTTTTTTTTTTTTTTTTTTTTTTTTTTTTTTTTTTTTTTTTTTTTTTTTTTTTTTTTTTTTTTTTTTTTTTTTTTTTTTTTTTTTTTTTTTTTTTTTTTTTTTTTTTTTTTTTTTTTTTTTTTTTTTTTTTTTTTTTTTTTTTTTTTTTTTTTTTTTTTTTTTTTTTTTTTTTTTTTTTTTTTTTTTTTTTTTTTTTTTTTTTTTTTTTTTTTTTTTTTTTTTTTTTTTTTTTTTTTTTTTTTTTTTTTTTTTTTTTTTTTTTTTTTTTTTTTTTTTTTTTTTTTTTTTTTTTTTTTTTTTTTTTTTTTTTTTTTTTTTTTTTTTTTTTTTTTTTTTTTTTTTTTTTTTTTTTTTTTTTTTTTTTTTTTTTTTTTTTTTTTTTTTTTTTTTTTTTTTTTTTTTTTTTTTTTTTTTTTTTTTTTTTTTTTTTTTTTTTTTTTTTTTTTTTTTTTTTTTTTTTTTTTTTTTTTTTTTTTTTTTTTTTTTTTTTTTTTTTTTTTTTTTTTTTTTTTTTTTTTTTTTTTTTTTTTTTTTTTTTTTTTTTTTTTTTTTTTTTTTTTTTTTTTTTTTTTTTTTTTTTTTTTTTTTTTTTTTTTTTTTTTTTTTTTTTTTTTTTTTTTTTTTTTTTTTTTTTTTTTTTTTTTTTTTTTTTTTTTTTTTTTTTTTTTTTTTTTTTTTTTTTTTTTTTTTTTTTTTTTTTTTTTTTTTTTTTTTTTTTTTTTTTTTTTTTTTTTTTTTTTTTTTTTTTTTTTTTTTTTTTTTTTTTTTTTTTTTTTTTTTTTTTTTTTTTTTTTTTTTTTTTTTTTTTTTTTTTTTTTTTTTTTTTTTTTTTTTTTTTTTTTTTTTTTTTTTTTTTTTTTTTTTTTTTTTTTTTTTTTTTTTTTTTTTTTTTTTTTTTTTTTTTTTTTTTTTTTTTTTTTTTTTTTTTTTTTTTTTTTTTTTTTTTTTTTTTTTTTTTTTTTTTTTTTTTTTTTTTTTTTTTTTTTTTTTTTTTTTTTTTTTTTTTTTTTTTTTTTTTTTTTTTTTTTTTTTTTTTTTTTTTTTTTTTTTTTTTTTTTTTTTTTTTTTTTTTTTTTTTTTTTTTTTTTTTTTTTTTTTTTTTTTTTTTTTTTTTTTTTTTTTTTTTTTTTTTTTTTTTTTTTTTTTTTTTTTTTTTTTTTTTTTTTTTTTTTTTTTTTTTTTTTTTTTTTTTTTTTTTTTTTTTTTTTTTTTTTTTTTTTTTTTTTTTTTTTTTTTTTTTTTTTTTTTTTTTTTTTTTTTTTTTTTTTTTTTTTTTTTTTTTTTTTTTTTTTTTTTTTTTTTTTTTTTTTTTTTTTTTTTTTTTTTTTTTTTTTTTTTTTTTTTTTTTTTTTTTTTTTTTTTTTTTTTTTTTTTTTTTTTTTTTTTTTTTTTTTTTTTTTTTTTTTTTTTTTTTTTAAACTTAATCAGTTTAAGGTGATCAGTTAAAGAATCCGATTAAACCCAAATTATAAACTATGGATAGAATATTAGTAAAAATGACTTTATAAACTTAATTTAAAAATAAGTATTAAATAGAACTATAAAATTTTCAATATTAAGTACATATAATTGTTTAATTATGAAAGGCGAAAAGTGTAATAATAACTAGTTAATTACTAGAAGATAGATTATATGTATACTAAAATATAGATGACTTAAATAATAATTAGAAATGTTCACATTACCCCACATGTATTTACATGTTAGATAAAAAACGCAAAATACTTAATTGTCTAAAAACTTATATAAATAATTAAGAAAATTATAATTAATAGAAAAATCAGAAAAAAATCGAAAAAAATCAAAGGAATAAGGAATGATGTGGATTGGTCATGGCAAGGAGAATAAAGAAGAAAATTATCCATCATAATCAAGCAACGAAAAGGCAAAAATTAAGGATTTAGCAATGTCTTGTCCAATTAAATGCACAATAATTTTACCACAAAGCTCTATAAATAGGGAAAAAATTACAGAGCTCCTTTAGATAGTTAGAAATCATAAAAAAATTGAGAGCATCAAATTTTAGAGAAAACTAGAGTAAAAAAAAAAAGTAGGAAATCTGTGCAGTAGGAGGCTAACTAGCCAAACCCACGCACCACCACTTGGGATCAAGCCTCCACCACCACCTTACTTCAAACTACACTTGGAAACTAACACACCTGACCGATGTTGGAAGGCCAAAGTCATCGGACCAGGTAAGCACTCATCTGTTCGATTTTGTATAATTTCAAATTTAATTTTTATTTTTGCCTAAAATTATGAAATAGTTATTTTGAAATTTTATTGTATGTATTTGAGAAAAAATAGGATTAAGGTAATCATGTTTGAAATATAGGTTTTTAAGAAATTAAGCAAAACCAAACATTATTAGGATTAGAAATAAATAGGTTTAGGTGTGTAGTTTGGAGCTCAAATTTTTTCTGTAGAATGCTTTAAGTGATATAAAACAGTGCTTAAAGCCATTTTTTTTAATTTAATTTTCAAAATTTTCAGGTAAATTTTTAGCCCTAAAATGATAGAAAAATTGGGTAATTTTAGGTTAATTAGGTGATTAAGATATTAATTACTAAATTAGATAGTAATTAGATGGTTAAGGATGTTAATCTCTGATGTGAAAACCTAATCCTATCCTTTAGAGTGTTATGTGTAATTAATGAAGGAATTATATGGTAATTGTAGGAAATTAGAAATATGTAGAATTGAAAATTTAATAAATATGAAAAATTAGATTTAATTAGATAATATAATAATAAAAATCTAAATATAATAAATTTGAAACAAAATTTAATTTTAGGTAATTGTATAAAAAATGTAAGATTTTTTCGCATCAGGAATAAATCCGATACTCCAATTAAAATTAGCGCGTACTAAACAGTTTAAAATACTAAATTAAGACCCAATAAGATATTTAAATACTCAAGCTTAATATGATTAATTTCACATTAGGATTCAAGCATATTTAAGATTCCAGAATCAAAACAAGAATCTAATTTAGGAACCGAACCCTGAAATAGGGTAGAATGAATCATTAGTAAATAATAAGTATACATGGAAAAATGAGTTAAATTATAACTTAAAATATGAATCATTAAAGTATAAGTACTAAAAAGACTTATTTGTATTATAGGATACCTAGAGAGGAATCGGCTTGCAATTAAGTGATCGGGCGATTGAGAAATTCCAAGTAAGTTGGGTTATTACTTACTGTATTAGAGTACTATTTTATAGTACTCGAAGACTTAGTTATATATATGATTGTGATTATAAGTAGTTTACGCATGTGTTTGATGTATATGAATTCGTGCTGAAATTTGTAATGTAATTGAGTTTGTGTTATGATTAAATTGGTGTAAAATTGTTTGAATACCCTAAATGAAATTTAATCTTATTCAACTCTAATGATCTAGAATGTCATACATTGCAACCTGTTAGGGGATCATTAGGATTCTCTAACCAAATACCGACCCCTTCGAAAGGAATAGTGCAGGATTACATAATGGTCCCTTCTTCATCCTTAGTTGAACTAAGTAACAGGAGAGGAGGTCGTGGCGAAGGTGAAGTCAATGGTTCGAAGGTAGTCATGGGAAGAGCGGTGTCTCCATTGCACAAGTCTGGGTTTAGTTGTAAACTGCTGCATAACATGAAAACTCCTCAACCCGGATTAAAGCGGGTGAAATTTCTTTGATTTCGCAATAGACCGAACTACGTTATGTGATGACACTTGCTTGTTGCATTGCATGAAAATAATTGCTTAATAATTTTGTTTATTTATATACATTCATGAGTCTCCAATTCAACTTACTAAGTTATAATTGCTCTTACCCTTACATATCCTTTTACTCTAACATTATGTCTCCATACAATTATCTAAAGGTTAGTTCTTCTGAAGCCAAGGGTGTAAGGATCGATTTGCTTAGCAGTGGATGTGTAGCTAGAGTATCCTTTGTAATTTAAGAATAAAAGACTTATAGTTGTTATGTAAATTAGTAAACCGTTATATTTATGTAAAGTTTCCTAAGAAGTTCTGTAGATTTTACTTATAATTATGTATATTTATTAAAAAAAATTTATAATTACTATATTTGTAGTTAAATATTTAATTGGCCTTTTTACTTCAAAGTGAGGAATCATCAACACCTTGTGTAGATCATGTCTATGGTAGAAACTGTGTGGCCAGTTACTATCATAAAATGGTTTACATGGGAAGACTGTTGCGACTCTGTGACTTCAGGGCATAATAGCAAAGTGGCTCATAAAGCGATCATCCAATGGTATTTAGAATATGCCCTTCCACAAGCTAAACTCGACTTGACGAACCGTAATGTGTTCGCCTCCTTGTAATATTAGTTTCAATTTCAGTACAACACTATAAAATTACTAAACTATACAAATTAATAGATGATTTAATGTTAAAACATACCCGACGATCCCATACATCCTGCGATTGATGTCGTCCCTATCATGCAGTACTGATGGATTACTCGGTCTTAGATCCATCTAACCTACACAATAATAAAAAAGTATGTTGTGTCATTGACTTATAAAAGCATAACATTATATGATATGTAATTTAATGTAAGAAAACAACACTTATATGTCTGTCCATACCGTTTCTATTAAGTTAAAGACACATTTTCCTATTGTATCTTTCTATTCTACACACGCTACACCTGCTCTTATCGGCAGGCTCCCTTAAGTCCATCTCCATATGAAATATCTTCTTTCTTAGTTTACCTAAACTACGTTTCAGCTTCTCATTGGGTATGAGAAACGAGTAATCAAGGCGGGGCCAATTCAACTCATCTCCTATTGGCATAAAGTGTCTAATGGGAACATCCAACTAATGGGACCAAGTATACTATACGCCAGTATATCAACTAGTAGTAACTCGAATAGAATTAAGTTCCCTTATCGCATGTGAGCACGAGATTCTATAGATTCGTCATTTCCTATATGAACACGTCATTCTATCGGTGTCTATAATATGTATTCATCTGCCTCATTTCATCATGCCATTTGCTTCGCGCCTCCAGCTTGTCTTCACCTCCCATATCTCGTTGTCACGGCCGTATTGCTTGATAGAATGTGCTGGAGCTCGCTTGGCCCACATTTTTAACTTTTTCACAGCATACTTTGTATTCACTTGCCCCACATCCATTTCTTCCCTAGCTTGTTCGACTCTTCTTTTCTAATAATCGACACAATTATAGAAAATTTTCTTCACGAGCAAAGTTAGAGGCAATCCTCTACAACCTTTCAAAACGGCATTGTAACTCTCAATGATGTTAGATGTCATATATCCGAACCAATAAAAACCATCATACGACAACGTTCATTTGATCTTGTCAAATGTTGAAAACCATGATGTAGCATCCTCCTTAACTTGCACCATCTGATTTATTAAGTATTTAAATTTCTTGGGCTGTGTCTGCATAGCAACAACAGTAACAAGCTTCTTGCACAATAGGTTCTTATGTGTCTTGTTAAAATTGCTAGCGACATGCTATGTACACCATCTTCAAACCGTAAATGGTTCCTTCCAACCAATTTCTACTTTATTGAGCGCATTCTTGATACCTGAGTATCTATTCATAATTAGGCAAATTGTCTCCTCTCGACTATTCACAATGAATTGCTTCAATCTTTTGAGAAACCAAACCCAAGTCTCTACGGACTCCTTGTCAACAAGCACAAACACCAAAGGGACAATACAGTTATTTCCATCCATAGAACAAGCGATCAATAATACATGACTATAAATCCCATATAGAAATGTGCTATCAATACAAATCATTAGTCAACAATACCTAAATGTATGTACACACGAACTAAATGTCCAAAAGACCCACTTCATTATCGAAACACCAAGCTCAGGAAATCTTCTCTGTAAGCCCTAAAGTTAAGCCAATTGACTATAGGAGTGAAATTAGAACATAAGGTTTTGGGTGATTGGTTAAAGAATCCGATCAAACCCAAATTATAAACTATTAAGAGAAATGTTAGTGAAAAATGACCCTGTAAACTTGAATTTAAGAAAATAAGCAATAAAATAAAAGACTATAAAAATTTCAAATTTTAAGTATATAACGCGTAAATTATCGAAAATGTGTAAAATGCATTTCGATAATTGACGAATCGCTAGAGATAAATTATATGTATACTAAAAATCATAAAATGACATAAATAATATTTAAGAATATTTATTTGTATTATATATGAATTTACATGTAATTATAAATGCGCGTAATTACTTAAAATACGCGAAATGTGCTAAAACAATACTAAATAATTAAAGAAAATTATAAATTAATTGTGGAAAAATCAAGAAAAAATCAAAAGAGTGTGGAATGATGCAAATTTGGTCGTGGCAAGTTAGAACCTGAAAAAGAAAAATCAACCAATTAAATTAAGACAACATAAAAGCAAAAGAAATCAAAGAATAAGGCAATTGTCTTGTCCCATTTAATGCACAATAAATCCCCTAAAGCCCTATAAATAGCAAGAAAAATTTAGAAGCTCATTTGGACAGATACAAAACAGAGAAAATTAGGGAGAGGCGAAAATTGAGAGAAAAATTCAATTTAGAAAAAAATTAGAAAAAACTGTGCAATTAGGGCTTTCAAAGGGAACCCAGATCCGACGGGCAGCTGGGAGTGGACGGCCACCACCACCACACGGTGGTGGCAACGCCCAAGTGGGCCGACACACCCATGGCTACTGGCGGTGGCCGGAGCCACCCAAATCGGTAAGTTTGATTTCCAGCCCGATTCTTGTGTAATTTTGTAAAAATAGTAAATATTATTAGAAAATTATGAATTTTGTTATTCTTAGATATTTTTGTACGTAGTTTGTAGGAAAAATATTATTTTGATGAAAACATATCCCGTAATATAGGGTCCTTAAGAAATCATGCAAAACCGAGCATATTTCAGTTTAGAAATAAATGACCTTAGGAGTGTAGTTTGGAGCTCAATTTTTTTTTTTTTTTTGTAGGATGCTCATATGATATAGAACAGTGCTATGAAGCCATTTTTTTAAAATTAATTTTCGAAATTTTTAAGTTAATTTTTAACCCTAAAATGATGGAAAAATTGGGTAATTTGGAGTTAATTAGGTGATTAGGATATTAATTACTAATTTAGATAGTAATTAGATGTTTAGGGATGTTAATCTCTGATGTGGAAACCTAATCCTAGTCTATGGAGTGTTAAGTGTAAGTAATAAAGGTGTTATGTGGTAAATGTAGAAAATTAGGAATATGTAGAATTGAAAATTAATAAATATGGAAAAATTAGGTTTAATTAGATAATAAAATAATGAAAATCAGAACATAACAAATCTGAAACAAAATTCAATTTTAGGTAATTATATGAAAAATATAAAAATTTCTCACAACATGAGTAAATTCGGTACACTAATACGGATTTAAGTGTACCGGATGGAATAAAATACTGACTAGGGGTAGTGATCGTATTTAGGGTATCTGGAAATAATGTGGTTAGTTTCACATTATGAGTTGAAACAAATTTCTAGGGTCCGGGTACAAAACAGTACCTAGAATTCGAACTATAATCTAATTTAGAAATCGATGCGGAACCCGAACCTAAACCAAAACCTAGAATAATTATAAAAAAACTTAAGACCTAGATAATTAGGTATATTAAACCCTAAACAACACATAACAATAAACGTTATAGAATAAAACAAACTTATAATAGTTATATGAAAAGCTGAAACAACGTTTGTGTTATAGGGATGATCGGCGATAGCCTGAGCAAATCGAACCTCGAATGAGTGAGCGAGGAGTCGAGGTAAGTTGGGATTAATATGATACTGTATTTTGGAGGCTTAAGATTATGCTTGGTTGTGCTTGTTAGATAGTTGGATGTGTGCATGTGCTTGATTATGGGTGATGCAATGATTATGTTTGTTGCTTTAGCATGTATTGTATGATTTACATGAAATGATTGAACACCCTAAACTCGACTTAAGCAAATAAATGACCAGTAATCATAATCAAACATGCATGGCAACCCGTTAGAGGAACTTAGGACTCTCCGGCCAAATACCGACCCCTTCGAAAGGGATAGCGTAGGATTGCAAAATGGTCCCTTCTTTATCCTCAGTCGAACTAAGTGACAGGAGAGGAGGTCGTGGCGAGGGTGAAGACAGTAGTTCGAAGGTAATCGCGGAAGGAGCAAGGTCTCCATTACACAAGCCTGGGTTTGGTCGTGAGCTGTTGCATCAACGGCAACTCTTCAACCCGGATTAGAGCGGGCGCAATTTCTCTAATCTTACGACGGGCCGGACAACGTCGTACGATGGCATTTGCTTGCACATGCATTACACCTAATAAGTGATTGAAAACCTTGTTGTGTGTATGGTATAGTTTTAAGTCCTCCGTCCTAACTTACTGAGCCGTGGTTGCTCACATCCCTATAGACGTCGTACAGGTGCTGGCTAAGAAGCGGCAACAACTACTCTGAAGCTAGCAACTACTGGATCCTGGGGAGTGAGGAAAAACATTGAAGAATCAACACATATGTTATTACTTTTCATTTCTGAATTATATATAACTTTTCTCACTTTCTTAGGTAAATGAATTATTTAAATTACAAACTGTTTACTTCAAAGTGGGTTAGTCGTGGACGCCTTGTGTAGATCAGGTCTAAGATAGCGGTTGTAAGGCCAACTTCTATCTTGGAATGGTTTACACAGCGAGACTGTTACGACTCTGCCACTTCGAGGCGTGACATTCTCCATCCCCACGCCACCTTAGTCCAAGGATTTGATATCCTGATTGTGTTTAACAAAATAGGAAGCTCATTGTATGCTTTCTCCTAATTACCATATACCATCTCCATAGCCTTTCTCTTTGCATCCCAAACTCTCTTTCGAGTCAGATTATAGTTAAACATGTTTAAAATGTTTACTTGCAAGTCTACAATCTTTATATCATGATTCTCTTTAACATTAGTGATGAAGCAATTGGCCATAAGTCTAATATCGATCTGTCTGTGGTCTTACATCACATAGAGGTTGACACAAGTGTGTGAACCCTCAAAATTGTTATCATAAATAGCATTATTAAACTTTTATATGATGCTCGTAGCCTCCACTTGCATATACTGTCCTTGTCTCTACAGCAAACAACCCATAAGTTCGGTTTCGATTAATCGATGTGGTAGTCACAATGGTTGTTAATGTGATATCTTTTGACAGTGTCAATAAGCTCATCCTTAATACTGAAGCGTTGTCTGAAGAATAAATCTACGCTGTTAACTTAATTACTACTCTCCGCCTCCATCTCGTCCTCGAATCCCACGTAACCACTATCACCACCAATATTCATATACAAAATTAAATCTCTAACTTGCGATGTTAGCATCCCAAACTGGTTATATTAGGGAGCCATCCCAATACCCTAGCTAATAGTAAACTGAGGAACAGATGGAATGCTACTCAATATATATTCTGACGTGGCCGCATAATCTACAGTGTTTTTAACCTCTACAATTTCTTCATCTACTTCATATTCTATCCCTACATGCTACCCTTTAACCTCAGTTCCAAGTCTCATTGGAATCAAATCTTCATCAAGGTCGTAGCTTGGGTCATATTGTAAAATTGACCCTATTTATGTATCAATTGCCTCTTTATCTACACCACCATCACCAAAAGTAGCATTTTCAATTGGATAAGTTTTTGGTTCTTCACACAAAGGGTTATCTTCATTGTTGTGTTGTACATGAGGTTAAGGAAAACTAGAAGATCCAACCCGTAAAGTTCTATCGCAATAGTCTCGCTAAGCTGACTAGAAACCCTAACATATATCTCTTGTATCCTTTTTTCTCCAAACGCGTCAACCATTTCTATTAAGTTTTCTACATCATCATCATCTGTAATGGCCATTAAAATATACAAAACACCTCCCTTATAATAACAAGGATATCGATGAACAAGCTCAACCCCATAAAGGTTAACTTTGATACTCATACAGATCCGTTAGAGAAAATGGTTGTAATTAGAAACCTTCCTCATCTTCAACTTTTTTACTGAGTCCATATCATATTGTGGACCGTTACTTCGATTTACAATATTCCCACCCACATACACAATTATCTTTACAAAATTGGCCATTAATAACCTATTGAATCATGAATGACAAAATCAGTAAAATCTATACGATTTTGCACAGTTCATAACACTCATACAATTTCATTTCTTGGTAAGGCATCATAACTTCACACTACATCTATAAGCTCCCACACGACTTCATTTCTCTGTGGGGTGTTTCATTATACCCACACAATTTTACTTCTCGATAAGGCATCTTATTACACTCTATAAATTCACACTATAATTGTAAACTCCCATACGATTTCATTTTTTAACAGGATGTCTCATCACACTCATACAATTTCATCTCAATAGGCTATTTCATCGTACCCACACTATTTCATCTCAATAGGGTATTTCATCGCACTCACACAATTTTACTTCTCTATGGGGCATCTTATCACATTTTATAAATTCACACTATAACTATAAGCTCCTACACGACTTCGTTTTTCGAAGAGATGTCTCATCGCACCTACATAATTTTATCTCAGTGAAGTGTTTCATCGCACCTATACAATTTTACTTCTCGATGGGGCATTTTATCACACTCTATAAATTCATACTATAACTGTAAGCTCCCACACGATTTCGTTTTTCAGTGGGACATTTTATCATACCCACATAATTTTTTTTTTCGGTGGGACGCCTCATCACATCCATACAATTTTACTTTTCGTTAGGGTATCTTATCACACTCTATAACTTCACACTATAACCTGTGCACTCCTATACGACTTCTTTTTTCGACGAACCACCTCATCGTACCTACACAATTTCATCTTAATGAGGCGTCTCATCACACCTACACAATTGCACTTCTACGTGGATCAGCTTATCTCACACTATAACTATAATCTTCTACATTATTTCATTTCTCAGTATAACGTAACTAATATATCAATAAAATCACATATCATATATTAGTCACATATATATATTTCTATGTAATCACCACAAATTATATAACTACAAAAATTATAAATAACACAAAATTAAGAATAATAAACAAAATTAAACATGCATATTAAGAAAATATAAATATTACAAAAATTATCATGTAACTACATTTCATATGGACAATATAAATATAGCTATAAATACAACGTAATTAATAATTTAAAAAAATTATTACGAAACAAAAATAGTAAATAATTACATATAATATTGCTGAGAACGCTGCTACTTGAAGAAAGAAAATAAGGCTAAACAATCACTTCAAGATAGAATATTAGAGGTTTTGAGGGTTTTCAATGTTTGGAAGTGATGCAAATGAAGAGGGAAGGCGAAAGTGAATGAAGAGTACGTAAAGGGCTTGCGACTTCCTCACAAAACTGAAAGCGCATTCTTTTCTTATACCTTCTTTGTATTGAGAAAGGTACAATTACCCTATACACCTTCTTTATAATACTGGAAGACGTACTCTCTAAGTGCGCCTTCATTTAAAATAATTGATAAATAGTGAAGGTACATGCTTTTATCATACTAATTTTGTAAAATTTTTTTAGGATGCACCATTTTAATATTTTTTTTTGAAATTTGTACTGTAAAAGTACAAAACTCGGTTTCCGTAAGTATATAAACAAGCCTGATAATTTTTATGAAGGTAGATTTAATACATGGAAGAAGAATTTAAATATAAGAATTCAAAGAATTATGAAGATTGAAGTAGTTTCAAGTCTTCGAGAGATATCCGCATAATTTATTCTCTTTTTATTTTCCTCCTAATTTTTTCATTGGCGAATTGAAAAGTAAAATCGGTGGAGGCAGAGGTATCTACAGTTATGAATTTAATCATGAGCATGATGGGTATGCGGGTTGGTTTGGTTGGGACGCGTGGGGGGTGGTGGTGCGCGGAGTGGGGCAAAGGAGACAAAAATTCATTTTTAAAATCATGGGCATGGGAAGAGAAGAAATGCCGTCCACTTTTTCTGTTGAGACGTGTCACACGCTTTAGCAACTCAGTTGGAGACAGCCACGTGAGGAGATTGAAAAGATAAGAGGGTAAGAACAGAGCTTCAGGACGACTCTCGAAGAGGAAGAACCACAACTATGGCCGCATCTCTCAACCTTCTAACATCGTCTTTCATATCCAATAAAGCTTCCACATTGTTTCCTCAAAATCCACAATCCTGTGGCTCCAACCACAGCTATCACAGCAGCAGCATCCCCAGAAGGCCTGCCTCTGTAAAGATTCAAGCTGCAAAGCTTCCAGCTGGGGTATGTATGTCACGTAAATTAGAATTATGTTTTGATGCTTATTCTTTGTGATTGATTGTGTTACAACACGTTTAGGTGGAGTTGCCTAAAGTACAGCCCAAGTTCCAAGCTCCTTTCCTAGGTTTCACTAAATCAGCTGAGATATGGAATTCAAGAGCTTGCATGATTGGCCTTATTGGGACTTTCATCGTGGAACTGGTTAGATATATCACCATCTTGTTTTCATTTTCTCACCATAACTATACCCTTTACGGAAAAGCAAATATATAAAAACGAGAAAAGTTTTCCTATTTGGTTGCTTAGGGCGCACTAATATTTTCCTTCCCTTTTGTTGTGCAGATAATTAACAAAGGGATACTTCAGGTCATTGGAGTGGAAGTGGGCAGAGGTCTTAACCTTCCCCTATGAGAAGCCCGTGGTAGATTCGGCTCCCGTGGATCCAACGTGTTTTAGCTGAAAAACCTTGAACTAAAATCTGAATTTATATACACCATTTGTAATTGTACACGATATAAGAAGCAAAGTAGCATATTTTCGATTTTAGCATTCCATTTTCGAGGAATCAACTTAATATTTTCTCAGGCAGAAAACTTTGATAATCATTGCTGCGACGAGTCGAGTCGCAAGAAATCAGATCTCACATTAGGTTAAAAAAGTTCAGTCGAAGCTAATTAGATTAACAAGTTTACGAAGCTGACTATTGCGAAATTCAAGCATAAATTGCTCGAGGTTGAATTCTAACTAGATTTTATGTAAAAAGATTTAGATCAAGAACAGCATCAACCTAGTTAGCTCTTAAGCAGCTATAGGTTGAATTCATTTTGACTTTGGTAAATTCGATCTGAAGAGGAAAATCCAGTCAAAGACATAGTTTTGTAGGCTGGTTAAACTCACTTATACTCCTAATACGAGAAAGATAACATTATGGCAGCATTGCGGTCCTTTATTTTGTACTCCAGTATCAAAAATTGTCTAAGCCCCTTCATTCCTACCAATTATTGAGCATCTCAGTTAGTGCTAAGCAAATTTATCACGTACAAACGCATTTTACATATCTCAAACAGTAGCCTATTTCACAAGCGCTCATCCTGGGAGCTGCATCCTACAGCACCCGACAGATCCGAGAATCTATGATCGCCACTTTGGGAGAAGTCTCTGACCAATCAAGTGCTTCGGACAGGGACATTCGGCGATTTCTCCAAGTAGCTTCTGCCCAGATCTTCAATTTCTCTCCCTCGCTCTTCCTGTTCTGTTGAACACACAGTGCCTCTGCATAGCCACCTAATAGAGAACAAACAAATAGATGACACATGTAGCTAAATTGCTTCAAGCTTGTAATCTTAGATGCATGAAGTAGACCTGTTCAGGAAATAATACATTCAAATGAAATACCAATGGTGTAAAAGAGTGAAACTTCTAGCATGATCTAGATATTAATAGAAATCCTTAGAAACAACTCCAGTAGTATGATTTAACATGAGGTCAGGGTAACAAATAGAATGACAAAACAGGGTTAATAACACGAAGCAAATGCACTTTGGGTGTAGCTAATAGGGGTTAGGCATACAACATTGAAGCAAACTGAATTGATATTTGGTTCCTTTCCAGCCGACTTAGTCCAATGATGCTTGCGATTCATGGTTCAGTTCAGATCGTTGAATTGAATCAACCGAAAATTTCCCATCAATGATTGGTGCAAAACCCAATCAAATTGTAAGCCCAACAAACCGAATACTTGATCCTTTTTCAGCGTCTGGGGCAACTCACGACCATGTCCTGATGAGACTTATAGTTGACCAATAGTCCAGGTAGTCAAACTGAACGAACCATGCTCATCCCATCAACTAACATCCAATTACCCAGCAGAAATCAAGAGAAGCTGTGCCAAGTGCAGAAGCTCCCAGGCATACTCTTCTTCCACAATGTCATGAATCTGAATCCAAATTTTCACTTACATTTGCCTCCTGAATTAAGTATTATTTTTTCTTTTGTCAAGTTCTAAAGTAGGCATTTGTTGCAGGCTCGCAGCCAACATTAGAATATCCCAGAAGGCAATAGCATATAAAAATTACGCTGTTGTATAAAGCAAGAACTCTTGTAAAATTTAAGTTCTCAACTATACTGTTACTAACACATCAACCAACGAAAACTCATTTTTAAACATTGAAAATGTCATAAATGAAGAAATCAGCAGGATATGACCCATAAAACTGCAAATTGCAACAAAAATAGAAAGAGGGCTTCATATCAGAGACATTGGATTACAAAAACCATCAGATTTCGTGCATACCTCTTGCAAGGGCAACGATATCCCCTCTACTAACTTTTGCTTGAGCCTCTGTCCCACAAAAAATCTAATCAGATAAAATCATACAGCATTCTTGGCATCCAAAAGGCAGATAGAGTTGCTTAATATACCTTCATCCTCCAATGCTGGAGCCTTCAGCAAATCTATGGCCTTTCTAAAAAGTCCCTATTAAGACACACCACATAATCCATCAGAGAACTCTCAAATTTCAAATTAATCTCTTCATTCCATGTAATACCCTTATGTAGACTTGGAAATCCCTTAATTCCCAATGTTATAACCATCTGCTCTATTTACCTCTTGAACTAAAAGAGAACTCGATCTTTCATGTATTGCTTTCCATTGGAACATGAGAGCTATGCATGTCAATATAACGCCAACCTTTGGATGGTTAGATCCTAAAATAGCAGGGTGCAATGGAGATAATATCGCTTCAGTTCTTTCCAATATATCCACAAAATGCAACTCTGCCAGCGGAAAATGAATGAAAAAAAAAAAAAATGAAAGTAAATGACTCGTACCAAAATGCTCCTCTGTTTTGATCAAAGCCCTCGTCAATATCTCTTCAGCATCACTAAAGTTCCTGGAAAACATGATTTGCCCCAATGATTACAGTAAGTTTGACAGCATATAATCAATCAGAAAGAATAAACTCAAAATAGTTCTCTCACCCGACATGTGACTCTAGTTGGCCCAAAGCACAGGTGGCTGCCAATAAAACTTCCTCATTTGCCATATTTCCACCTGCTAAGGTGGCATCTGAAGCTACTGCATTATCAGATGATCCTTGGATAACCTTTTGGTAAGCTTCCCTTGCTAATGAGAAGTTCCTTAGTGAATGTAAGTATTCTCCATATGACAGTGCAACATTGGCATTCAATATGGCAGCAATGCCTGCATATAACAGAGACAGGATATAGCAAATAATTAAGAGGCCTGAAGCAGTAATTTTTCATACATCTACCACCATATGCAGTAAACGTCTGCAAGAGAATTTTAGCTTATAAATAAGATAGAAGTCCTTGTATCCAAAATGGTTGGAAAATTCTCAAGTAGATTAAAAGGATCCCTATTACAATTTCACTGTCAGATAATTCTTTAACTTCCTTCTCCCCTTGGTGTGTTGCCTCATATTGATTAAATCAAGAGCCTCCTTTTGATTTATGGCCCATCCCCACTTATCCTTTTCTTGAAACGATGATTGAAGTTGGCTCCACAAGATTCATCAGATAGTATCTCTTCCATTGATGTGCTTGGTTAAAAAGAACACCCAACCATGTGGTTACCAGATTAAGGGGGCATTGGCATTTATCCCATTCTAAAGGCCTTACCTAAACCAAAAATGTGTTTTCAGTCCCACTTTGGAGTTCACTATTCCCCTTGTATGTATGTTCCCATATGGATTGAGCTGAGAACTCTTTGCATACGATCCCTACTTCTCCTTTTCAAAAAGATGTGGGAGTTCGACTCCATAAAGATTCATGAGATGGTATCTCTTTTTGGGGGTAACACATAGGATGGTATCTCTGCCGTGATGGATATTGGTAAAACACATCATTGTTTAAATTCATCGGTTACCTCCATCACAACAAAATGAGATGGATGGACTTTAAGTTGGAAGTAAAAACAGAAGCACATACCTCCATCAAAAAAAATGAGATGGATGGACTTTAAGTTGGAAGTAAAAACAGAAGCATGCATGAGGAATGACCTTCAATCCATTTCTTCAAGCTTGAGATAGTTTCATCATAGCTTATAGGTGGAGGTTAATAGCATATGCCTTTTATGCACATCATAACAGAATGCACTTGGTTTTCACTCCACATTCATGCACATAATTGGAAATTTTCTAACAGCTGTTAAATTGTCTCATAGCAGAGGCATTTACAATTCTTTTTTAATAATAGGCAAACTATTGTTGAAGTCATGGCCAATTGGCAGTATAAAATGCAGAATATGTAGGGAAGAGTAGTAAAGCACCATGCATTAGAATGCTATCACACTAATAAAAGAGTACTTAATAGACAATAGATAACTAAAACCTACCAGTTGAGTCCTTATCAATATTAATTCCTTGAAAATATGGATCAGCTGCATTAAAAAGATAAGATTTCAGCAAGAAAGACAAACCAAACAACCATAGAATCATATGAACAACTATAGATTCATATGACAAAAGCTTCAATAGGCCATACCAGATTGAGGACTACCACAGACGAGCTCAACCAACCCTTTAACTGCTTTCCCTTGAGACTTGGTCGCTGAAATTCCTGTATTACCACTTTCTCCTGCTTCCTCTTTTGATAGGTCTAAGCATTTATCTGCGAGCACTGATGAAGTATCATCCTATATAGGGAGAACCATCTCCAGATAAATTGAAACAGAGACCTAACCAGAAAGGAAATCATAAAATGGTTTTAATTACTTACATTTCCCAACTCCAGGTTCAGTCCCACAAGAGCTTCCAGAGCAGCAACTGCAGCCATGCAATGAAAGACTGTTCAGTAGCTCCCCTTTTCTCTTGGTAATTCTGTAGCTCATAGAGGACATAAAGAGGACTTACTTTTTACTCCCAGCGAAGATTCTGTTAATTCTTCAACTTTGTGAAGCTTATCCAGTGCTTCATTATAATACCCCCTGGTCAATCAAATTTAAGAAACCTAAGGATTCTGTATACTAACAATTCATCCTCAACCAAGGAAAGAAAGTGTCAACTACGAGGGTAGTTGTCTAACAAAAAAATATATTTCCTCGATTTTTTATAGCAATTAGCAACTATAATTTAAAGTTTATCATATTCAACTATTATCAAGCAATCAAGATTAGATGGGGTCACGAGTAATCCTAAGGATAGGTATTGGCCGATAGGGATGATGTCAACTGAGAGAAGTGGAAAATGTTAAGAGTAAAAATGAAAAAGAAAATGCAGGTAGAGTTTAATTACGAGGGAGAGGAACGGTTCCCAAGCAAGCTCCATCATCACCTTCCTACCATCATCCACTATTTAAAGCCATTAGTCACCACTACTATTTTCATTCGCATTTTGAACATTAGTGGCCACCACCAGCTACGGTGATCAAGCACAACAACTCTCTTGTCTTGATTATTACTATAGTATACAATTATAACTGCTTCTAGAAAAGAAACAAACTTTATCTCAAACTTAGATAAATCCACTAACCTCTCAGCTAACAAAGTAGCCATGGCAAGTAAGACCATTCCTTCAGTGTCTTGTGTTTCCCTGCCTCCTTCACTTGATTGAGTGGACCGGCACTGCTCCAGTACAAGCATGCCTTGAGAATATGACTCATCTATACATCACCAGCCAAACTTATACACATCACAAACCAAACCAAACAAACCCAACCCTAACTATATGCGAGTACCTACGAGAAAATTAAATACCTGATTTTTGGGACCTGGCATGAGAGAAGGCGTAGTTTATCATTTGAAGAGCAACTGGATTAGGGTTTGTGTTTGCATCGTGGCCATTGATTTTGCTATGGATGAATCTGAAGGAAGAAGGTGACCAAGCGGTCCTGACGGCGAATCGCCGTTGGAATAGCTTCGAAGTGACGCGGATCATCGGTGGCGATGTTGCAAAGAATAGTGGCAAGAACCCCCGAAAACGTTAAGCCAACCTGTGGTAATTTACTAGACCATGCCGCACGGATATTATGGGTGCAAAAACAGATAACAAAAAGAAACTGAAAAATTAATAAATTAACTACATTTATAATCAGGTGACATGATTCAATAAACATTACTGCTGAATTGGATTCAATTTGATTCCTTTTTTTTTTATAGTTGTTACAATAGTATTTGAAAAAATAAATAAATAAATTTACCATGTTAACTGCATTCTCTAAAAAGTGATATAAGAAAGTATCGAGTATGATAGTAAATTTTTGTTGGGAAAATTTGGAAGAAGAAAATAAAATTCATTGAAAAGAGTAGAAGTAGTAACTAAATCAAAACATATAGAAGGATTAGGCTTTAGAGATTTGTAAAGTTTCAATATATCTTTGTTGGGAAAACATGCTTTTTGGGTTCAATTTTTAAAAAGCATTTATTTCCCTAAGGAAATTTTTTTGAATTCAAGGAGAGATGGAAGAGTTTGGTAGGCTTGGCAAAGTATTCAACTTAGAAAGAAAACAATTAAAGATGAGATTATGTGGCAAATAAGAAGAGATAATGAGAATAATATGTGGTTAGATGCTTAGATTCCTTCTTTAGATAAGTTCAAACTCAACTACAGAATAGTTGATCTGCATTTAAAAGACTTAAAAGTTGTAGATTTGATTAATGAGGATCATTTATGCTAGGATTTAAGATTTATTTCTCATATTCTGTCCTAAGAGCAAAATGATGCAATTAAACGCATTCCTATTTCTATTTATGCAAGCAATGATACGTTGATTTGGCTTAAATCCAAAAATGGAGAATCTACGATAAAATCTTGCTACTCTAACATTGTAAACAAAGCATCTAGGGGAATGGAGAATGTTCCATCATCATCTGTAAGTGCTAATATGCGGCTGTGGAAGATTATTTGAAACTGCTCATATCCAACCAAAATGAAACATTTCACTTAGAAGGTTTGTCTAAATGCTATGGCGACTAACTACAATCTATACAAAAGGAAGTTGAGACAAGATCCCCTATGTTGTTTTTGTAATTAAGTTGAAACAGTTGAGCACATTGTTTTTCACTGTAATTGAACCAGGTATGTGTGGTTTAAGTGTGCAAGTTTACATATTGAGTTGTTTGATTCCATAAGGGCGGACCAATGGATAGAGAAGATCTTGCTCCATGAAGGTACATCCCCATCAATGAAACGAAATTTGTGCTTGAATATCCTAATTATTCTTGAGAATATTTGGATATATAGAAATTCATGTGTTTTTTTTTTTTTTGAATAAGCTGCAAAACTCAGTTGCTGTTAGTTTAAAAATTAAAAAACAAATAAGTGAGCTCGAATGTATTGATAAATCCAAAAGTGGTTTGGCAAGTTGCAATTGATTTTGTAACACTTTACAAGTTGATAAGGAAGTATCTGTTGAAAGAAATCTAGCTAGTGGAGAATTATATGTTGTAGGTATAGTGCGTTGGCAAGGAGATATTGGAGTCTATGTAACTACTCGATAGCTCACAAACTTGATGCATCCATCAGATTCTTGTCTTACGATGTATATAGCAATTTATTCCTCACATATTGTTACTGCTAGAGAACCAGTTTAAGTTACAAGCCATTGGAGACCACCGGAGAGTCAATTTGTTAAAATAAATTGTGATAGTTCGTTTTGTCCTATGACTTGTAGAGGAAGGTTAGGTTTCCTTGTAAGGGATGCAAAAGGAAGACTTCTTCGAGCTACTTCATGTCAAATTGCCGTCCATGATATTGAATCAACAAATGCTTTAGCCATTCATGAAGGGATTTTGTCAACAATACAAAGAAACCAAAAGTATGTGATCATTAAAATAGATTCCAAGAGAACTTATGATCAAATAATAAAAGGTTTAAGTAGCTCGTAGTAGCGTTACAAGCAAGTTCTCAAGGACATTTTAGCTTTAAAGTCTTTCTTTCAATACTGACTAAGTTGTAATCCAAGGTAAATTTGGGATAAGTGCTAGCTATAAGGTTGATAAATCCTCATCCTAATTATTCAAGCTTTTGCTATTTGATTGGAATTTTGGTTATAGAGACTTTTCTGAATGAATAAAATTCCTTTGGCAAAAAAAAAATTAAAAAAAATTAACATGTTAATCATAAAAAGAAAAAAGAAACTAAAAACATATATAATAGATAAAATTTTAAAAATCATAAAATAATGAAATTATACACTAAAATACTAGTAATGACGGTAGGGAAAAGAAAATAATATTGCATTTTTCAAAAAAATAACCTCGAAAATAACATCATCACAAAAATAATCCTAAAAATACTACATTTAAAATCGATTTTTAAAAATGAGAATTTAAAATGTATTGAAATTGGCTTTTGAAAAACCAAATACATAAAATTCAACATGAAATTGGATTTTGAAAAACCAATTTTAATTTTTTTAAAAAAATAGGCTTTTCAAAAATTAATTTTTATTAGTTTATATCACTAAATTATTGTTGTATTGGTGTTGTCAATTGATGAAGGTTTGTAGGTTTTATTCAACAATCATAAGTTCGAATCCCAGTGAAGCATATTTTGTATTAGACATAAAAGCTTTTTATTTTTTGTTTGTTTTTTAGCAAAATAAGAAACCTTTGGAGGAGTCGAACGGTTAGATGTTATTTGGGTAAACATTATTATATTTAATTCCTCTAAAATCGGTTTTTTAAGATCGGATTTTAAGCATTTATGCCTAAAATCAACTTTTCAAGATATTTTTTTAATTCATTTTAAATCTCATCTTAAAAAACCGATTTTAAGTATAGTATTTTTGAGATTATTTTTACAATGATAATATTTTTAAGATTTTTTAAATACAATATTATTTTCCTTTTCCCAATAAATGGTTATCTTATATAGGATGGGTGTTATCTAAAATAGTAGATGGTTGATTTAAAATAGTGAATTGTTTCTTGTAAAACAAAAAAGAAAAATTAAAATGTTGAATACATGAAAGGGTAGTCATTTTCTTTAATATAAAGAAGATAAAAATTATATCTATCTATTATATTAAAGGAAATAAAACCATTTTAGTATCACACTCTTTTAAAAAAAATTATGTATAAATTATATAAATTTAATGTTAGCTTAGCCTTATATACAATGTAACTAAACTCATGTAAAGACTGATTTCGAATTGTGAACCAGCCCCACTTGCTAAGAGGTAGGCTTAAACCGACATGCAAATCGCTAAGCCCAAAAGGTTGTAGCTATTGCTACTTAAAAAAGGTTGAGGTTGGTTGATTCTTGAACCAATGGTTCAGCCCACCGGCTCAAGGCAGGCTACACTCGATATTAAAAAAACAAAATGCTTTCCATAAGGCTTTTGCATGAGTGTCTAAGAAATCACATATATTGTATATATAATATATATATATATATTGTATATATTAGCGGACGATGCACCCATAATGTTTATGTATATATATATATAAAAAATTTAGGTAAGGAAATTATAACTGTGAAACAATAATACATATATATCTATATATATTCACATTGAATTGGAAATATGGAATAAAAGTTAAACATTAATGTTATTGAAATAAAATTATAATTTTAAAACATCAAATTTATCTTGCCATAGATCATAAGTTTAATAATAAAAGCTCACAAATAGTCATTGACGATGAAATGAAAATAAGGACTTTGATTTTGGTTAGAAAATAAAAAATGGATATAGAAATTTTTATAGAACTCTAATTTTTAATTTTATTAGTCCTTTGAAGTGCATGTATATTATTGCATATACAACTTACAGTTTATTATGGCTACATCCATCGGACATGAGTAAATGGTGCTTAAAATTAGGAAAGAGAGGGGAGAATGCAGTTTGGTATTTTATAAAAGAGATTTACTTTACTTCTCCATATATTCTGATTTGACAAATATACATCGTTAAATTAATTGATAGCTAATATAAGAGTTGGAAAAAATTGAAAAAATTGCCTACTTTTGAGGATTTAATTGTAATTGCAATTGTGGTGGTTACTTAAGACTTTAATAATATAGATAAATAGAAAAGCATTCACCGTGTATGATCCTTCACTAGGAAAGAAAATGTAAATATGAAAAAGAGGAAAAACTATTTGCGGAAACACGAAAAAATACAAAAAAAAAAAAAGAAATTAGTTACAAAATTTTTTTAAAAGTTAAACAGTTCAAAGGTCAACAAACTGGTCCGAGCTTATTACCTTAAGGGCCAAGCCTAGTTCAACTTGGAGTCAACCCATGAACTAGCGGTTCTAGGTCAGTTTCAGGTTAGGTTAGCCCGGTGACTAAGTTTAAATGTAACCTATATATTTAGTAACTTTCACTCCTATTTACAAGTAGGCGAAAAAAAAATTTAAAATATAATTCATTGGAAAAACCATAGGTTAGTATATAATTTTATATATCATCCATATAAATATATGGCTAGCAATTTCTGTGTGTTTTATGATAAGCATGTATTTATATACTTATGTAGATTCAAAAATAAAGTTCATATAGAATAAGTTTTGTAATTTTATGGCACTAGGGTTATGAGTAGAAGTGTGCACATGGTTCTAAGCTTCTAGTTCGCGAGCCAATCTGTTTGATCTATTTAAAAAGATGTTTATCGTTGATATTTTTTACATATTTAAAAAGTAAATCAAATGAGCTTAACTCATTTAACTTATAAGAAGTAAACCAGTTTGAGTTAACCCATTTAACGTATTTGTACTTTTATCTCGCAGACAACTCATTTAATCCTTTTTAAAAGTGGGTTAGTGTCAATTTTTTTTTCTTTTTTTACCCTTTTATAAAGCAAGTCAAATGAACTCTACCTATTTAACTAGCAAACTAAAGTGAATAGAGCCAAATTAACCTATTTGACCCACTTATCCACTTCTAGTTGTTGGTGCATAATCTAAAAGATATGTTATTTTTTACTTTAAGATAAATTATATACACATTTTCTAGCTTCACATGCATGTCACCACATTAACTACATCTATATATCTACATTTTGGCGGCTTAATCAAAGACAGAACAAGTTGACACCTGGCAATGACACTCGGAAGGAAGAGAATAATTAGCCTAATTGAATAAGAAATCAACCTTGGGATAACTAAGTAAAATGTACAGCTACTAAAGAATGTTAATCATGAATTTGGTCCTAGCAATATTCTCTTAGGTATTGTTTGGTTACCATTTTCTTACAGTACAATATTAAACAAACTCTTTAATTCATTATTAATTTGCTCAATCCAAGTTACTGGATAAGAGGGCCATTAAGGTACTTGACAAAAACTAAAAAAATTGTATATATATATATATTTTATAATATAAAAATTTATTTTACGATACAAATAAATATATTTTCTTATATTGTATTATTCTTATAGACACCAAAAATGATACAAATGGGTTGTTTCGTTATTTTCTCCTCGTAACATCTTGGTTGTATTTCTCCCAATGCTGTTATGTTCTGACAACCAAAGTTACAATAATTCATGTAAGGGACGATTGGCACTGTTGCCGTACAATAAGGCACAGCTTTACCAAGTCATATTATTGGGTGCAGCAGGGCATGTCTAACTGGTTCAACTAGTTTACCTAAAATTCAACCATCAATCCTCTATTGTGATGAGGATATCACCTGCTAAGGATATGAGCAAATCTCTAATTGTAAATGATACCATTTCGAAGTTGCTTTTTCGACAAAATTCAACTGTTCTTTTTCTTCTTCTTTTCACTATATTAGTAAATTCATACTAAACTTTTTGAATTTTACTCTCGAATCAACATACAAATTAGAGAATGTTTCTTACCACTTAAATTTATAGAAACAAGATCATTTTCTATTTCAATATCATCTTCTCTTTCTTCTATCTTTTCTTTAAATTTTCAAATTCACATTAAACTTTTTGAATTTTACCCCAAGATGGATTTATAGATTAGAGAATTACTGTTACCTACTTGAATTTATTGAAACTAGGCCAGTTTCCATGACACGAACTATGTATCTGCATCTTCTCCAGAGAGATTCTTAAGAGGGGGTTGAAAAAGATAATGGAAGAGAACTTGGAGAGAAAGCAAGAGATAGTTTAGTGATAATCTTCCTAGGGAATGAAGATGAAACCATTTGATGGCTCAACACTTAGAAGTGCGTTTCCCCTAATAAGCTTTTTGCTTTATTTGGCCAAAAAAAGGAAAAAGGAAAAAAATATAAACAATAGAAAAGAAAAAGAAAAAAGTTTAGCTGATTATTAAAACAACCTCGGTTTTAAAGAATATAGGCTGTGAATTAGAAAAGATATATCTGAGTCAAAATTATGAATTGCTTGTAAGATGCTAAAGGAGGGGAAAAGTGCAGCATGAATGGACAAGTAAGATAAATTTATTTTGTCCTATCATAGAGGCATTTACTTAATTGATCTGATATTGATTCATCCTATGCTTATATTAAAAATTAATCCGAATCATCACTTCGCAAATTATGAACACAAGTAAAATTAATTGTTAAAAACCCGGCCACGATTTTCTCGAATTTGTGAGTTTCGCATGGAGTCCTCAAAACACATGTTTTGAATTATATGAAGTGAACTTACATTGCGTATTTGCTGATTATAGACAAAAGTAAAATCAATCGTCATTTTCGCAGATCGCACAATCAAACGAAGCTACATTGTGTATTTGCTAATTTAGGATTCACCCTTTAGTTGTCGTAAATAGAGGAAAATGCAAGAAAGAATTCCATGAAACCAAAAGGTAAAAATCAAGTTCTTATTTCATCAATAATTGTATAGGATATCTCTTGATGGTACTTCTTTTTTTGTAATAACACGTTTAGATATTGTTTTATTGTTGTATTTTTAAGGTAGGGCATTGAATAAATCTTTTAGTTTATCACTTGGTTCATACATTGGCCAAAGTTACTAGAAAAGGACCTTGAGGTACCGAACTAAATTTAAAAATTTGTTTATATATTTGATGACATAAAAATTTATTTCACTATACAGAAACAATATATTTTTGAAATTCCAAAAATAATTCTACACTAAATTTCCAAAACACAGCATTCAATTTTATTGAATTTATAATATAAATAACTATTTTTTTAGATGATTCTGTTGTATTGACCTATTCTCCTTATAATGTGCTATCAAGTTATACTAATTAAACATTACCTTTCAACTTATTCATTCAACTTCTATAAATAGTGAAAGGAAATCCCCCATGCACAATTCTTTAAAGCAGTGATAATCCAAATTAAAAAGAAAAAAAGGTAGAGATAGATTCAAGTAAGGCCAGCAATTTAGGATAGGACCCATTAGACTAGATGTGGCGCGATACAACACAATTTAAATGGGTTTGGATACAAAATAATAGACATAAGATCTAAATAGGTTAGGCCCGTTTAGACATGTTTAAATTCATGTTCACGTTTATCCTAAACTTATTTATTAAACAAGTTCCATAAATAGGCCATAAGTATGACCGATGAACTTGTTTACTATAAATAAATTTATATTTTTTTTTTCATCTCTAGCAGAGAGCAAAATAAAAATGTACATGGTCCAATCCGATTGACACAAAACATAACAATTGGCATAGTTAAACCAACATTTTTTAATGACTAAGGTCCTTCTATCTTTATGTTCTTTTTCTTTCTCCCTCCTAACTTCCAACAATAAGCCAAGCACTTTTTAATCTGATATTCACAAGCCCTTAAATTTGAATCTTTTCTAAACTATCAAAGCAATGTATGAAGTTTTAGGTCTTCTTCTCTAGATAGTGAGGAACTAATTAATTTTATTTTTATTTTTTGTTTTCCTCATGTCAAATATTGTGCACTTGTTATTTATCTTTATAATCTTCTTCTTTTTTTTATCGTACCATGATAATGAGGTATTAAACTATTGAATTTCACTTATAAACCGTCTATTAGAATTTCTTAGAGAAATATAGTGTACCCTATTATTTTATGTTCTTTATAATGTGTCGAGATTGGATTTTATTTTATTTTGAGAAAAAAAAATTATAGATGGTAAAATAGTATTATATCACAACTTTCTGTTGAAGTAATCTTTAACATTGAAAAAATTGATTGTAAAGATGTTAATTTTTTTTTTAATATGTAAGAACTTAATCTCTCTTTAATTGTATACGAGCAAAGTTTTATGAGAAATACTAGAATTGTAACAATAAAACATCGGTAATTGTAATTTCGATACATCTTAAAATAGGTGAGGTGATCAAAGAGATGTTATTTAATTTAAATTGTGAGATTTCTTATAATTTGATCAAACTTTATTTCACTAAAATTTTTATTTGGGTTGTAATTTTATGTAAGTACTAAAACCTTATTACATTTGTATTTGTGGAATTCAAATATTATTATTATCCATTTACCTTTTGCATGTGTAAGTGTCTTATAAATTTTTTTTATGGCTTTTTAATTAATTAACGAGTCTAACTCAAATACAAAACACGCTTATTAAACAGTCAGGTTATAGGTTTAGATATTTAAAAACTATTAATAAACAAGTTGTATTATAAGTTAAGGTTTTCAAAATACGAACTCATTCAAATTCGGGTACAAAACACGATATGAAAACATAAATTACTAACACTAGATCCAAGCATGGGCCTAAATCTTCCTTAATCAACCTGAAACTGACAATTTTAGGTTCTCAAAATAGTGGAACCAACACTAGCCTCACAATTTGATCAAGGTCGATTTCGTTTACAAATCGTAAACTAGTCTAAACAATAACTTCTTTCCAACAATTTTTTTTTTTTAAAAAATAAACTTAAGTCTTTAAGCTACTTATACACATTGTAGACACCTAATTTTTGCCCTTCTATAGTCTTAATTTTTTTTTTTTTTTTACAAAAAATGGTCCTAATTCAAAGATGACAAAAAAAATTAATTAATAAAAAATAATAATGATAAAAATTAAAAAATAATGAAAATACCAAAAAAATAAGAAAAGGAAAAATCATAAAGATTTCGTAAATTTTTAGGATGTAATTTATATTAGAAATAATTAATTTTAGTGTTAGTTTTAGTTTTAGTTTAGTTAAAAATTTTAGTGTAGGGAATTAGATAGTTTAAATATAATTTAATGGTAATAATATCAAAATACATGTCAATGGCTTAACGGATAAGTAGCGGAGTATTTGGGTGGATTTAGTTTGAGATCTTGGATTTGAGTTTCAGCAAGCACCTATGGTTCATTAATAGTAAATATATGTTGTATATATGAATACCTTAGTTTAGGAAACTTTAGCATTAGTTTTTATATCAAGTTTATTGCTTGATGTTGTTAATAGCAAGGATATGAGGTTGTTAAGATCAGTTTTATTAGTTCATGTAATATAAAATATATATATATATGTTAGTTTAGGAGTTTAGTATTAGTTCTTGTACAAGTTTATTATATAGAATTAATTTATTTTGATAGATAGTTATATATATTAGTTTAGTGGTTGTTAGAATTAGTCATATTTTAAGATTTGGTTTTATTTAAGGATTTATCACATAAAAGGTTGTTTTTCTTTAAATAAAAATTAATAAAAGACCCTTTTTAAAAATAGGATTGTAAGAACAATTTTTTTTTATAAAACAATAACATTTAAGAATTAGGACTCTTTTTTGAAAAAAAAAAAAGAACAATTACACATTTGTTAAAAACACGCTCGAACCTACTATTCAGACCAATTCTATAGTTATGCACATGATAGGACTGTAGATCCAATCTGTTCCCTTTCATCAGCTTTACGTACTTAGCCTTGTAAGTACGTAATAATGGTTTTTAATTATTATCTAGAGATTTTTTTTTTTATCTCACTTAGTATATGCATAGTTATTTTTAAGACTTGTACTAATTTTTTATTTTATTTTATTTTATTTTTATCACGCCTTTAATTGTTAGTAATTAGTTATAGCATTAGTGTCTAGTGAACATATGTTAAGTTAAGTTTTAGTTTATTTATTTTTTATTATTATTTTTTTAGATTTCCTGTTGTCAAAATGATATTTTTATAAAACCTCATATTTTACAAAATCTTGTTTTTTGCATATTGTATTAATTTAGAAAAATTGCATTAGGCATGTAGGTTTTTCTAAATAAAAGAATCATTTTGATGTTCATAAAATAAAAAAAAATCTTTAATTGACTTCTTTTCTATGGTTAGACATCTTTTCCATAGTTTAGGCTTATTTTCCATAATTTAAATGTCTTTTTCATAGTTTAGGTTTCTTTTTTATGATTCAGATAGATTCAGACATCTTTTCTATGATTCAGACATCTTTTCTATAATTTAAATTTTTTTTCTATGGTTTAAAAATCTTTTCCATAGCTTAGATATCATTAGGAAAAATTTTTCTTTCTTTCTTTTTTAATGTTTTAAGCATATTTTCTATATAAAAGTTTCATCATGTAGAACATTGCATATTTCATAAAATCTTTAGGTTTTTTCTTGAAAATAAAAAAAATTATCACTTAATTATTTTTAAATAAAAATTTTAATTTGACACTTTTCAAAAATTAGGTTTTTTTTTTTATAATAATAAATAAAAATTTGGCTTCTAGGGATTTTTCTTAATAAAAATAAAATGGTTGATAAAAACGCAAATTCAACCAATCATTTTTTATAAAAAAAAAAAACCAACACATTAAAGTTTTCGGAAAGAACAACGATCGTCTGATCCTGGCTAGCGGGTACGTAGGCACCTTCGGGGCGACGATAAAATATGTAGAAACTTAGGTTCTTTTTTTTCCTTTTGATTTTATTTATTTATTTATTTTAAATATTATAATTAGAATAATAATCTTAATTTCGGTAAATAGATAATGGTACCCATTAAGGGTTTTTATAGGTTAGCCCCCCGAATTCGGAACCCTATGCTTCTTCATTAAATTTGAAATAAAAAACTAGTAGTCAAATCGTAATCAATCCACCCAAATGATTATGGTTTCTTTTTCTTTTCCCGACTTCGGTTGGGTAGCGACTCCAAAAATAATTTTCAACAAAAAACCGGAATTTCTCAATTTCTTTAGTCGAGGATTAATATTAAATAGGTTAAGGTTTAGTATTAATCAAGAAATGAGAAATCAATTTTAAACAAAAATCAAAAAATCAGACTCGACAGTTTAGCTACTCCAGTAGGGATTTTTAGGTCTTAGCCAGCTCAAGGGGCGCTTTGACCGTCTTAGTTAGTCAGCTCATTAAGGGCACAACCAAGTTTCTTCATATTTTTTTGTCTTAGCCAGCTTAAGGGGCACTTTGACCGTCTTGGTGAGTCAGCTCATTAAGGGCACGATCCAAGTTTTCTTCAGATATTTTTAAGTCTTAGCCAGCTCAAGGGACGCTTTGACCGTCTTGGTGAGTCAACTCATTAAGGGCACGATCTAAGTTTTCTTCAGATATTTTTAGGTCTTAGCCAACTCATAGGGCGCTTTGACCGTCTTGGTGAGTCAGCTCATTAAGGGTACGATCCAAGTTTTCTTTAGAATTTTTAGGTCTTAACCAGCTCAAGGGGCGCTTTGACCGCCTTAGTTAGTCAACTCATCAGGGGCACGACTAAGATTCTCGTTATTCTTTCACAAAGGCACTTCCTATTGTCGTTTTGACCCTCATCAAGTATCTTAACGTTCCTTAGGATAGAGTCGTCCTGAGGCAAAAACGATGTCTCTTTTGTCTTTGTGGCAAAGTTTTGCTCAAACTTCACCACAAAGAGGGGTAGTTGTAGACACCTAATTTTTACCCTTCCATAGTCTTAATTTTTATTTTTACAAAAAGGGTCCTAATTCAAAAGATAACAAAAAATTAATAAAAAATAATAATAATAATAATAAAAATTAAAAAATAATGAAAATACCAAAAAAATAAGAAAAGGAAAAATTATAAAGATTTCGTAAATTTTTAGGAAGTAATCTATATTAGGAATAATTAGTTTAATGTTAGTGTTAATTTTAGTTTAGTCAAAATTTTAGTTTAGGGATTTAGATAGTTTAAATATAATTTAATGGTAATGAATGTTAAGAAATAGGTCAACGGCCTAACGGATAAGTAGCGGAGTATTTGAGTGCATTTAATTAGAGGTCACGGGTTCGAGTCTCAGTAGTGTAAGCCCTAAAGCCAAACCAAGAAACCCAAATAATTTTAGAATGACCAAAATAATAATTAGGAATGTTCACATATACCCCACGTGTATTTACGTGTAGATAAAAATACGTGAAATTACCTAAATTGGCCAAAAACTAAGTAAATAATTAAGGAAAATTATAAATTAATTATAAAAAAATCAGAAAAAAAATCAGAGGAACCTAGATGAATCAAGATCAGGTCGTGGCAGGTCCAAATCTGCAAAAGAAAAATTAGCCAATAAAAATTTGATAACCTAAAAGCCAAAAATTAAGGAAAATGGGCAAAGTCTTATCAAATTAATGCACATTAATTACAACAAATGTCTATAAATAAGGAAAAATTTTTCAGAAGTCATTTGGTCAGTTTAGCATTTAGAAAAATTAGGAACAATGAAAAAATCGAGAGAAAATCCATAAAATAAAAAATAAAGGGAAAACTGTGCAGATTGGGCAAGTGAGCTAAACCCACCACTCACCACCACCTAGGACCGAGCTGCCACCACCAAGCCACTCTAGCCCCACCGCCTAGGCTGGCTGACCGCTAAGGCCGGCTGACAGCCTTGGACCGGGTTTGGACTGCCAAAAAGTTTAGGACCGGTTAGTCTCTTAAATGTCCCGATTTTGAATAATTTTGTAAAATTAGTTATTTTGCCCAGAAAATTATGAAACTTGTTATTCTGAGGTTTTATTGTATGTAGATTTAGGGAAAAATATTGATTTAGTTTAATTACATCTACAATTCTAGGGTTTTTAACAAATTGCTCAAAACCGAACATGATTAGAACCGAAAATAAATAGGCTTAAGAGTGTAGTTTGGAGCTCAAATTTTTTCTATAGGATACTCATATGATGTAAAACAGTGCTATGAAGCCATTTTTTTAAAATTAATTTTTGAAATTTTTAAGTTAATTTTTAGCCCTAAAATGATGGAAAAATTTGGTGATTTAGGATTAATTAGGTGATTAAGATGTTAATTACTGATTTAGATCTTAATTAGATGTTTAGGGATGTTAATCTCTAATGTGGAACCCTAATCCTAGCCTTTGGAGTATTAAGTATGGTTAATTTAGGAAATTAGGTAATTAATATAAGAATTTAGTAATATGTGAAATTGTAAATTAATAAATCTAAAAAAATAGAGTTATTTAGATAATATTATAATAGAAATCAGAAAAATAATAAATCTGAAAATAACATTAATTTTAAGCAAAAGTCTCAAAATGTAAGATTTTTACACACAGAAATAAATCCGATACCACAATTAGGGTTAACGTGTATCGAATAGTTTAGAATACCAAATTACGACCCAATAGGATATTTAGACACTCGAGCTTAATGTGATTAATTTCACATTAGGATTCGAGCATATTTAAGGCTTAGAAATCAAAGTTTAAAATCTCATTTAGGATTTGAACACCGAAATAGAGTATAACGAATCATTAGGACGTAATGGTTATACACAGAAAAAAATGAATTAAAATATAACTTAGAATATGAAATCGTAAATTCTAAGTACTAAAAAGACCTATTTGTATTATAGGACACCTCGAGATAAAATCAACTTGCGATTAAGGGATCGAGCAATCGAGCAAATCCAAGTAAGTTGGATTATTGCTTATTGTATAGAGTACTAGTTTTGTAGTACTCGGAGACTTAGGCTTGTATATGATTATGATTATAAGTAGTTTACGCATGTGTTTGATATATCTGAATTCGTGCTGAATTTGTATTATAAGTGATTTTGTGACTGATTGAATTGGTATGAAATTGTTTGAATACCCAAAACGGAATTTAATCTTAGTCGACCCCAAATAATTAATGATGTCATGCATTGTAACCCGTTAGGGGATCATAGGATTCTCCAACCAAATACCGACTCCTTCGAAAGGGATAGCACAGGATTACAAAATGGTCCCTTCTTCATCCTTAGTCGAACTAAGTGATAGGAGAGGAGGTCGCGGCAAGGGTGAAGTCAATGGTTTGAAAGTAGTTACGGGAGAAGCGAGGTCTCCATTGCACAAACCTGGGTTTGGTTGTGAGATGCTGCATAACATGAAAACTCCTCAACCCGGATTGGAGCAGGTGAAATTTCTCTAATTTCACAACGGACCGGACTACGTTGTGTGATGACATTTGATTGTTGCATTGCATGAAAATAATTGTTTGATAACCCTGTTTGTGCTTGTATGCATTCATGAGTCTCCAATTCAACTTACTGAGCTGTAGTTGCTCATACCCTGATAGATCCTTTTGCAGGTTCTGATTTCTGAACACTCAAAGTACTATGCCGCCCTATGATTACCCAGAGGTTAGTCTGCTGGAAGCCAGGGGTGTAAGGATCAAGTTACTTAGTATTATGTATAACTAGAGTGACCATGTAATTAGGAATGAAAGACTAGTAGTTATTCTGTAATCTAGTGAACTGTTATGTTATGTAAAACTTCCTGGGAAGCTCTGTGGGCTTATATATATATATATATAATATTGTACATGTTATTAGAAATTTGCATAATTTATCATAATTGTAGTTAAATTGTTAATCGGGCTGTTTACTTCAAGAGAAGAGTCGTCGATGCCTTGTGTAGGTCATGTCTATGGTAGGCACTATAAGGTCAGTTACTATCATAGAATGGTTTACACGGCGGGACCGTTGCAACTCTGCGACTTCGGGGCGTAACAAGTAGGCACCAATATCTTTATTTTTCTATCTTTGCAAAAGTGAGATTTAGAATCAGATTCATATCTAATTAAATCATATGAGTTTAGCTAAATCAGATTTGAATAAGATTTGAATCTAGTTTAATCAGATATAATAGGATTTGATTTGGATTTTATAAAAGAAAAAAAACCACAATGGGAATCAGATCATCGGCTTCATCAAAAATCCAAAAATCTGCTTCATCTGAAAGCTGCTAACCGAACCACCAACGTGCAGTAGGAAAGCAACGTAACGCCAACAGTAGTGATCCACATTTTGAATTCCAAACCGACAAACACAAGCGCAATGTAGCTTCTATTGCCTCTGCTACTGACACAGCCGACGTCGCTATGGAGATTGATGCCGCACTATCCCTCCACCGGCAAAGCGATCAGCAATCCCTTCTTTGGAGAATCCTGACAAGCCTGTCTTCGGAAACCCTACCTACGATGGCATGATCACTGGAAAGGTCTTTAGAAGGAATTGGAAGCAACCAAAGCACCGTGCGTCGGCGAGAAAGGTGAGCGTGCGGAGGACAACTTTCGAGGAGAGAGAGAGACAGAAGGAAATAAAGAGAGCCTATAAGGAAAGAATGATGGAGTTGAAGGAGGAAGTTCCATAAAAAAAAAAACAAAAGAAAAAAAAAAAGAAAGAAGAGAGAAACCCATCAGGATTAACAGCAGTACGCTGTCCCTCGCTATTCTACGAAGATGATGAAGATGTCCTTCAATCCAATTCATACTGTCCAACGCCAATTCCTATACAGCATTCATACTATCCAACCGCCTGGTACACAATTGCGCTCCAGGCGACCCCTCGACGTTCGCAATCCACATGCTGCAACAGTCAACGCTCGAAGACTGAATTGCACGCCCCATGTTGAAGTATATTGCCACGTTATAACAACGTATACGATCAGATCCTCCACTTTAGCCCATCACTGCACCACTTGACACCAGTGCAACTCCACTTGCCGATTGAACACCCACGACCACTCCGAAACGTAGCATTTCTTCTCTCCACGACCGCTGCTTCGCCCGCCACAAGCCCCTATCACAAACGCTCCTCGCTATATAAGTGAAATTCCAATCAGCAAACTGAATTCCACAATTACAATTCTCCAGTAACGACAATTCCATGCCGCAGGTCCGGACGCTCTCCATCCTTTTTCAATTCACTTAGCCCCCTGATGCAATAAGCCGACCAAACGTTCGATTCCGAAGCTGAATTCAATGTCCAATTCCATTATCCCTTTACTCCAAGCAGCAATCCACGAGTTCCACGCAGCAGTCTACGATCATTCCAAGCAGCATCTCCACGATCAATCCAACGAACAACAGCCGCAATCCAATGAACAGCAGCCAACTCCAACTGCTGCAGTACGAATCAACACCAACAGCAATTCCATCACACAGCCTCTTCGTTGACGAACAGCTGACACACCGCTGCCTCTCACTGATTGTGCAACGTCCATTGCTTCGCTGCTCCTTTACTGAACCGCCCAAATCAGGTTCAAATACTAGTTTTTATTATTATTATTATTGTTATTGATTAGTTGTTATCATGTTTTAGTTATTTAGTTAGTTAATAGTATATATATATATATATATATATATATATATATAGTTAGGAAATTTTTAATATTAGTTTATATATGATTGAGTATATTATATAGTTTATTTAAATAAGAAGTTGTTGACAATAAAATATAGTTGTAAATATATATATATAGAGAGTTTTTTTAATATTGTTTTAGAATTCTTCACGTAGGAAAACTTTCTTTTTAAATTAACAGTGAAAAATTTAATTTAATTTTTTTTAAAAAAAATTTTTGAGGACTTTTAGAGAATTTTTATAAAATAGAATAAAAGGACTTAATGAATTAGGACCCTTTTGGAGTTTTGAAAAACTAAATTGATAATAACATTAACTCGGTCGGTTTTTAAAATTAAAATCAATCAACACACTAATTTTTTTTTAAGAAAGAGCTACGATCGTTTGATCCCAGCTAGCGGGTACGTAGGCACTTTCGGGGCGACGATAAAATATGTAGAAACTTAGGTTCTTTTTTTTTCCTTTTGATTTTATTTATTTATTTTTGAAATATTATAATTAGAAAAATAATCCTAGTTTCGGTAAATAGATAGTAGTACTCGTTAAGAGTTTAATAGGTTAGCCCCCGAACTTGGAACCCCCTGGTTCTTCGTTTAAAATTGAAATAAAAAACCGATAGCCAAATCGTAATTAACCTACCCAATTGGTTACGATTTCTTTTTCTTTTTCCGACTTCAGTCCGGTGGCGACTCCGAAAAATTTATTTTTAATAAAAAGCCGAAATTTCTCAATTTTTTTAGTCGAGGATTAATATTAAATGGGTTAGGTTTTAATATTAATCAAGAAATAAGAAACCAATTTTAAACAAAAACCAAAAAATCAGACTCGATACATATGAATAGACTACTTCGTTTTTTTCTTTGAACTTTTACTACGGACAACCATTTGTCCATTCTTCTCTCTCTTTTCTTTCTTAAATGGGAAAATGAAAAATCTAAAATTTCAAATAACAAATTTCATACCTAGTTAAAGTTTTCATTGGTATTTGTACTACCTACTTTAACATTGTTACTTGCTATTTGCTAAGATGGATAAGTGGACCTATTATAAGGTGATACATGTAATTTAGTATTATTTTGATAATGAAAGAAGGACCTAAAATTTAAAAAAAAAATGTGGAGAAAAATAAATAAATGGCATAATTTATTTATTTATTTATTTTTTACATTCTTTGATTACTTTCACATTTAACAAACTCCTCTCTCTCATTCTTTCCCCCCCTCAAATTGTATATGAATATAGGCCCTTTTCCGAAAAATAATATACAAAGGGGTCCCTTCGAGTAAATATTATGAATATGATATGCTATGATTTGTGTACCTTCAATGTAAAAAATTTGAGGAAATATTGGCTAAAAAGGCATATGCAATGTGTACACCTATAGTGTATTTAAAATTACACTTGCACCTTCCATGAACTGGATATAAAATCCTAATTTCGTACAGCTTGGTCTCATTTACAAATTATACACAATTTGTAACATTGAAAACGCAAGGGAGATGAGAGGAAACACAAAGTTACAGTACCTATCAATTTTCTTTGCAAGTAAACGTCCAAAAACAAGTAATAATCAACACTTTACATCATTTTACTTTCTTTTTTCTGAAAAAAAAAATGATCATATACTACGCATACTATTCAAATAAGGATGAACCCTGGGTTTTCCAATTTGTTTATACTTGATCGGAATTTGTTACATTATATGTAGATTAAAGTATTTATGTTGTTCGATAGATAACTGTGCGAATATTGTCATGGAAATGTTAGTGTACATTTTGAAATTGTTTTAATTTTTGCGTTCCTGCAATGTGTTCAGTAAAATTCATAAAAGAAGTTAGGTAGTGTACAATGTAGTATAACGACATGACATTAGGCGATTTTTTAGGTTGTTGCTCAATGTGTGTTGTTTAAGTGTTTTATATTATTTAAATCTTCGGTTCATGATAGCATTACTGTGGTGGAAATGCTCGATTATATAAAAGTTATTGTGTTTGCGAATGAAAACGATGTGATAGGCAACTCAGGGCCGGAGTGTGACGGGGAGCCAGTTAAGAAATTAAAGATTAGAAAAGATGCAAACTTCTCACACTTCTTTCAAAGAATTCGTGGAAGCACCGGAATTGACCCAAATGGGGTTAAAATCGTACACAAGCATCTTTTTTTTTTTCATGATGTGGGAGTTGCTTATAAGTTTATGGCCATTAGAGATGATATGGATATTGAAAATTTCATTGAGATAGCCGAGTCTTTTGAAGAGCGAAGTATCCAAGAAGCATATATTAGGCACTATGGAGAATCGAGTACTCGAACCGAGCATAACATACAACATTCAGATAATCCAACTTTTCCAACACCCTATTTTCAGTCTATGATGATTGGTATGAAGCTAGTAAGTTTAACTGTGTCTAATGAATCGTACATGGATTTTACCGATTATAGACATGTCAATATCACAAAGGAGCAGCTTGACGAAGCATTAGGTCTGATCATTGAACACAAAGAATCTTATAATCCGTATGTAGAGAGAATACACATGGAAATAAATGTCGATAATGATGGATAGGAGGAGGCAACTAGTGATGATGATAGCTATTATATTGGACTCAAGGATAATGATGGTGAGGATCAAAAGGAATTGGGAGAGCCCCAAGTGAGGCAAAATGTTATTGTTAGCAATATGCCAATCCGGCCTGATACGTTGCACTAAGAGCTGGTAAGGGTGAAGACATTGGGGTAGGTTTAAGCTCGAAGAAAGCTTAAAGAAAGTAGTGGAAATGGTACGAAAAACAAGAAAAGTAAAACAAGTAACCCATGAGCAACTTCAAGGATATGACGCACTAAGGAACTTCCAGGAACTCACGACGTAACTCAATATTACTCATAAGATTATCTAATAAGGATACTCGCCACCTAACCTTACTTAAGGGTTAAGATAAGGGTAAAACAAGTAAATAAGCAAATGAGAGCAATGTTCACAAAGAGTATGTTCAATATTCTCAGATAAGATTATTATTGCAGCCACATGTATAATGGGTATTTGTACCAGAAAAACTAAGGCAACATGTCTTCTAAAATGGAAAAGGCTAAAAGGGCAATGTCTAAAAGAAGTTTCATAGAAGGAATAATAACATGTTATAAATGAAAATTCAAAGAAAACAATGACTAGTGCAACAGAATCCTTTACATAGATTTAAACAGGTAACAGTAGCTTACTAAGAATGCTTTTGGTGGAAACAGACAAAGGTACGATCAGAGTAGAGGCTACCAAGTAAAGATGGGTCAAATTGTCAGTAAAGTATTCGCCTAGTTAGCACTCAATTACTGAAAAATGAGTAGTTACTCAATTCGGCATAACGAGTTGGTCAACAACAAGGATCCGCTTAACCTTAGCAACAAGTGGCTAGAACGGGAGAATTAACTTTGTTACTCCTTCCAAGCCTCAAGTTCGATTGCAGGTTAAAGGTTTAGTAGTTTGATTCCGGTTACGGCCTCCTCGTGAGGTTGTCCCAAGCAAGCCCCATCATCCCACACATGTACCAATTCGTATAAGTCAGTATGAGGAGCTTTTACAATTAAATAAAACAGCGAATAAGGTTATCAAAAATCCTATTCCATTTTACAATAGTGAGTATGACGATAGTAGATATGTGACATTTAAGTGAAATGTTAATGAAATATGTAGCAACATCAACATATCCGATGACTTAAGTGTAGGCATGCAGTTCAACACCAAGGAGGATCTCATAAACGAGGTGAAGTCATTCCACATAAGTAACCATTGAGATTTCCATGTTGAAATATCAAAGCCAAAGATATACGCGGTCTATTGTAAGAAGAAAGAAGAAGGTTGTAAGTAAAGGTTACAGGCATGTCTAAAGAAGGTGGAGGGACTTTTCAAAATCACCATTCTAGAGGGACTACATACTTGTGTAAACCCAATGATGAACTAAAATTACTCTCAAATTGATAGTAACATCATGGTAAGGATCTTCATCAACAATTTACAGAATAACCCTAATGTGAAGATACCTTGATCTTGTAGCAAACGTACAAAACACATATGAATACACTGTAAGCAATAGGAGAGTTTTCGAGGCCAAGAGGAAGGTAGCTGAGATGGTATACAATAATTGAAAGAAGTCGTACAATAAGCTGTAGAGACTATTAAATGTAATGAAAGTAAGTAATCTGGGGACACAAGTGGATTGAGGATGGAGTACTTCATCGAGACCAAGTGAGTCTCAATTTAAGTGGGTTTTCTAAACATTTGAGCCGTATGTAGAAGCCTTCAAATATTGACGACCTCCGGTCTATGTTGATGGCACTTTCTTATATGACAAATATAGTCATAAGTTGCTGGTAGAATATAGCATAAATGGGGACAATTATAGAGTTTCATTAACATTTGAGCTAGTTGATACAGAATCGGCAAAAACATGGGGGTGGTTCCTCCAAAAACTTAAAACTATGTAGTTGGCCAAAAGGAGGTTGTCATCAATTGTCTAGTAAGTGCTACGCAATCGTCCTATGGTTTCGATACTCATACGTACCTTCTATTATCTATATCGACAACTTCATGTCTATTTGTTTCAAGCAAACTCACTTAAGGATATGCAATTGGTATTAGACTATCCAATAATATTGCAAATGAAGCGCTACAATTCATCGAGCAACATAGCGGCTTCATTGTCTAATTACAACATGAAGGGGGGCAATAGCTACACCTTAGCAACCACGACGAAGAGTAAGGAGCACCTGTAGATAAGAGTATGTTAGCTCCTTATACACCACCTAAAGGTAGAGCCCAAGTTTGAGGAGGTAAGGCTTGATTAGGGCATAGTTAGGGTGAGCATAATAAGGATATGCCATTATAGGAGTAGCATTCTATATACCTTGGACACATTAGCTTTGAGTACAGTATATGTCCCAAATCCAAAGTTGCTTCCAACTTAGGGGCTGAATCCAACTCTTACATGACTCTTGAGTTCCAGTGTCAACTAGCGCTCATGATTACTCCAGTCCCGTAGAAGTGGCGTTTAAGTTACTCGTAGTCGTCCATGAGCAAGGGTGTCACTCAACTATAGTTAACTCCTCTTATTGATCTAGTGCCTCCCTCTGATTTTGAGGAATCACTACCGCAGCCAATCCCTTCTGTCTTGTGCCATCAGAATCTTCACCTAGAATAGAAGAAAATAATAGGTTTTGTACTATTCATAAAGTACATATTCTATACATATACTTATTAGTTGAATCTAAGTTTAGCTTTCATTGAATGTCACAATATGTAGTAAGATTTTTTTGTTAGTGCATTAAATTTTGGATCATTTCTAACTCTAATAATCTCCATAGGAAATGGATGTCTATTCTATGCACTGAGTTTTGTTCTTGTGCCTTTCGGCATCAAAAGTTAATGTTGGAGATGGTGAATTGGATTAGATAATTTGATGTTTTGTATCTTATGTTAGTATATTACGAAACAATATATCTTGGGTTAACTTAGTCATTTTGTTTAAAATTTCAGGTAGAAACAAAAGAATGCGCTTTCAGTAAATGTAGAAAAGTACTAAAAGAGCATATACTGTGTACGCCTTCAATGGACATGGAATTTATTAAAGGTACATGCAATGCATGCACCTTCTAAGCCCACAACTCATATTTTTTAAATTGAAACATACACTTTCAGTGTAAAAAATCATAGGAAGTGAAGGCGCATACCATATTCATGATATTTACTCGAAAGGGGCCTTTTTAATATTAGTTATCAAAAAAGGGCTTGTATTCATATAAAACACCTCTCCCCTCCCTTTCTTCTTTCCTATATTGCCAATTCAAAGGTTTTCAAATTCCAAAACCAAACAAATTTCCTATTATCCCATCAAACACCCTTCTCCTCTCCCCATCCCTCTCCTTCTACTTGCTTCCTGCTTTTATACTCAAAATTATCCAAATTCCACATTAGAAGAATTATCCTAATTTTGGTTCAAGTAAATTACATCTAAATATTTGGAAACTTTAAGTCTTTACCATTAGCAAGATGACATCTTTGTGATGTCATGCAAATCCATTACCTTGAAAGTGCGAAAAGGAACAACATGAGTTGGTGTAATAGTGCTAGTAGAACATATTAGAAGTCTTGATTTCTAGGACTTTATTAATCGTTCATATTTCTATTTAAAAAAATTGATTTTGGGATGAATAGTATGTTTAGTGAACAAGTATTGGTGAATAAACTTTTTAAGCTCAAGAACACTCTTATCAAGCATGGTTTTTCACCTCTTGATTCTTTTTAAAATTAAGTCCTTTTTAAACTAACCAATATTAAACCTTACCCATTTAATACCAACCCTCAATTAGGGTTTAAAGAAAACCGTTTAATCTGAAAACATATTAGAGTCACCACTCGATCGAAATTGGAAAAAAACAGTTAAGTTATAACCAATTGAGTAGATTAATTATAACTTAGCTACTAATCTGTAATAAAACTAATTTTTGAAATAGCTTTTGAAAACCAAAAATCTGGATCCGGGGGTATGATTTTAAACCCTTATAGGTACCATTAACTTTTTAAATTTAGAATTAAACTAAAAAATCACCTTTTAATTTTGAAAGACAGAACTTGGTTATTAATTACTTTAATTAGATAAACAAAATAATCTAAACAAAAGAAAAAGGGAAATTAGTTTTTTTTTTTATCGTCAACACATAAGTATCTACGTATCTATTATTCGAGATCAAATGTATGTAGTTCTTTTATGAAAACTTTAGCGAGTGATTTAAACTTAATTTTTGAAAAAAGGACAAATTTATGTTTTTTTTTTTTACTCAATTAGGTTCGTTTAAAAAAATTTCTAAAAAAAAAGGTCCTAAATTGTGACTTTTTATTTTTTTTTTTACAAAAATTCTAAAAAGTCCTAAAGAAAAATATTCGTTTATTATTATTTTTGAAAAATTGATTTTCTAAGTGATAAAAGAAATAATAATCTTTATTCTTTCTATTTACTATATATTTATTCTATCTACTTTTACTTTTTATTAAACTAAAAAAAAACTAAATAAACAACTTTTTCTTTTTCCATTTTTCTTTTCTTTTTCCTTCTCTTTTCCTTTTTTTTTTTTTTACATTACAATTGCATTTACATGTACATAATAAAATAAATAAATAAAAAGGAAAAAATAGGAACGACTAATTAATAAAAAGAAAGAAAATAAATAAAATAAAATGGACTTCAAATGCAATGGTGGTTCAGAGAGAAGGGGTATGGTGGTTAAGGTTTGGTGATGGTGGCTTGGTGGTGATCGATAGGGGGTATGGCAACGAACAAGGGTGGCTGGGTTGAGTAGCTGATGTTGTAGGGAAGCTAGTGAGGGTACTGGCTAGAGGGAGAGAGATTCAAAGAGAGAGAGGGAGTGAGAGAGCTGTGGCTAGAGAGAGAAAATGAGAGAAAGAAAAAAGAAAGAGTTCGTAAGTGTTTGTGGGTAGTTGTCTGTGTTTCTTGAGCTCCCCCAACACCTAATTCATACTCGAATTCAACCTAGAAACATAGAAAACTCGAATTCGAATCTATTGAAAATGTTTAGAAAATCAGTTTTTTTTTTTTTCAAATTTTGGAACTCAATTTAAATGCTCCTTTGACTGAATTTAGACATGTTATTAGGTCCAATTCAGAGTAGGCTACGTAGTAAAGAAAATCAAAGCAAAAGATTAGGTAAAAGTGTGTGAAATCTGTGCAAAAATTGAAACTAAAGTGGAGGGAGTAAGCTGTTCTTTATTGGGAAAGTAGAGGAAAATTTGGAGAAAATGAAAGAAAACTGAGGGAAAGAGAGGAAAAGTACTGACATGGCACTACATCAGCCAACCCGACCAACCTCGACCTACTATTTATCATCACGTAGCACGTTACATGGATGCCACGTAGCGCCATGTCAGCAAAGTCATCTAATTCGCTGCTACCACGTGTCAGGACACGTAGCGCAATAAGATCCTAACACATGATAGTCCCAGATGTGATGAAAAAAAAAATCATATGCCTCCTCTATGATTCAAACCCAAGACCTCATACTCAATATCCAATGCCAATGCCCAATACTTATCCGTTAGGCCGTTAGCTTATGCCTTATCTATATGTGCAATTATAAACTCAGTCATCTTAGGCTAGATAAAAATCTAAGCCCAGATTTAACGGCCCAACTTCTAAACCTAATTTAAAAGTAAAAAATCTATCTTAATAAAATTTTTATTTTCTAACATCTTTTATTTTTTCAATTTTTATTTTTTCTTTTTGTAATTTTTCAACTTTCTATAAATTTTTCTTAATTTTCTTTTTTCTAAATTTCTCAATTTTTTGTGTTTTCAATCCAAATTTCTTATTTTTTATGCTTTTTCTTATTTTTTGTATTTTCCTAAAATTCTTATTTTTTTCTAAATTTCTTAATTTTTTAGGTTTTCTTTAATTTCCTTTTTTTTTGTTTTTTTCCCTAATTTAGCACCTATTGAGAAAAGAAAGAAAAATAAAATAATAAAGGGAAATTAGGTATCTATAGGTACCCTTCTTTGTGGCGAAGTTTGAACAAAACTTTGCTTACCACAAAGACAAAGGGACACTATTTTTGCCCCTAGGATGACTTTAGCTATTTTAGACTCGACCTATTGAATATTTTAATGAAGAAATGAAACCTGGTCATGCTTCTCTAAGCTCACTAACCTAGGTAAGATCGTCTTTGAAGGACTAGTAACCCTAATGTGAGATCAATCTAAAACCTGGGCTTACCTCATTTTGCTCACTAACCTAGGTGGGAGCACCTTTCGGGGACTAGCAACTCTAATGTGGAATCAATCTAAAACCTAGTTGTATCTCATTAGGTTCACTAACCTAAGTAGGAGTATCTCTTAGGGACTAACAACCCTAATGTGGGATCGATCTGAAACCTGGTCGTGCCTCACTAAGTTCACTAACCTAGGCAGGAACGTCTCTTAGAGACTAGCAACCTTAATGTGGGATCAATCTAAAACCTGGTTGTGCCTCACTAGGCTTACTAACCTAAGCGAGAGCATCTCTTAGGGACTAGTAACCTTAAATTGGGATTGATCTAATACCTAGTTGTGCCTCATTAGGCTCACTAACCTAGTTGGGAACGTCTCTCGAAGACTAGTAACCTTAATGTAGAATTGATCTAAAACATAGTTCTACCTCATTAGGCTTACTAAACTAGGTGAAAGCGTCTCTCGAGGATTAGCAACCCTAAGTTAAGATGGATCTAAAATCTAATTGTGCCCCATTAAGCTTACTAACTTATGCGGGAGCGTCTCTCGGGGACTAACAACCCTAATGTAAGATCGATCTAAAACCTAGCCGTACCTCACTAGGCTCATTAACCTAAGCAGGAGCGTTTCTCAAGGAGTAGCAAGCCTAAACTAGGATTAATATAAAACCTGGTTATACCTCACTAGGCTCACTAACTTAAGAAGGAATGTCTCTCGGGGACTAGCAACCCTAAACTAACGTTACTACTGTGCCAAAAGGAAACAACGAAGAGAAGTGCCCTACGAAACTTTGTGAACCAAGGGGAAATGCCCTACAGGCTCACTTAAGAGAAATTTGGTGAATAGAGTAGAAGTGCCCTATGGGCTTGCTTGAAAAAATACTGTAAAGGAGAATGATCTTATAGGCTTGCTAAGAAAAGTGTGATGAAGGGAGAAAATATGGAAAAAAGATTGAGTTAAGATAGTGTCTTCGAAGGCTAACTAAACACTAAATGCAAAAAGTGAATGCCTTATGGGTTGGTTCAAAAAGACTTTTGGGAGTAAAAAACTGGTCTAAATCCAAGTGCAAGATTTAAAAATTAGTATCTTAACCTTGTATGGACATACTTACTTGGTCTATGTCAATAGTACCCAAACTATCAACTTTTTTTAAAAGCCTCATTAGAAATAACTGGCTCATGTTTTAGTCCCTTGTTATCAACTCGGATGTTCTTGATGCAAAATGTCTGAGACTTTGCCGGCTTTTACAGAGAAATTATGGAAATTAACCTGATATAGAAAGCCACCCACTGTTTTTGTCTCTTTAGAACTTTTATAAACCAAAAGCCTTATTCTCAACTAACAAAAATTTGTCATGAGGTGATTACTTACTTGAATTCCACATTTCTCTAAAAAATAGACAATAAAACTCCCCGTTGAAGGGGGGATTAATCCGTAATAATGTACTTTAAAGAGTTTTGTCAATTACCAATGTCCTAGATCTCACTTCTTGACTTCTCTCATGTTTTCAACGCATAGGTTCGAGTAAAGGGAATTAGACCTTTCAATAGAGAGGGTGATTATTCCAACGTCAATAATGGCCAAGGATATCGACTTTGCTTGCAAATAATAAAAATTAGACCACAATGACATTCAAAATAGCTAACATTTTCATGTTTTAAGCAAAAATTTACACTAACTTCTTATGGATAATACAATTTTACAACATCGACATTTATGAGGTCTCTCAAATCTGGACCATCCATTTGGCACAAAATTAAAGCCCCTCTTGGTAATACTTGGTTTATGACATAAGGGCCTCCGTAATTGGGAGCAAATTTCCCTCTAGAGTCTTGTGCATTAGGGAGAGCTTTTCTCAACACCACATCTCCTTCTTTGAAGTTCCAAGCTTGTATCCTTTTGTTGAAGGCTTGAGCCATCCTTTGTTGATAACACTGATTATGATATAGGGTTGTCAATCTCCTCTCGTCGATCAGATTCAACTGCTTGATGTGTTTCTTTACCTAATCAGCTTCGTCCAACTGAGTTTCTAATAATACCCTAAGCGATGGGATCTCAACCTTTACTAGTAACACTGTTTCAATGCCGTATACCAAAGAGTACGGTGTTGCCCCAATCGACATTCTGATGGAAGTCCAATAGGCCATAAATGCGAATAGTAACATCTCATGTCAGTCCTTATATGTGATAGCGATTTTTTCAATGATTCTTTTGAAGTTTTTGTTGGCTGCTTCAACAGCTCCATTCATTTGGGGTCAATAAGGAGTAGAGTTCCTATGAATGATCCGAAACTACCGGCACAATTCTTACATAAGCTTGCTGTTGAGATTGGTACCATTGTAAGTGATGATCATTTTCGAAGTCCTATATTAGGCTAAAATGTCTCTCTTGATGAACTTAACTATGACCCCTTTAATAACGCTCAAGTAAGATGAAGCTTTAACCCATTTGCTGAAGTAGTCGATAGTGACTAGTATGAAGCAATGCCCATTGGATACTTTTGGAGTGATCGGGCCGATAATATCTATGCCCTACATTGAGAAAGGCCATGGTGATGAGAAAGCATGTAGTTCTTAAGGCGAGGCATTTATCTTATTTGCATAAACTTAGCATAAGTGATAATGCCTAACATGTTTGATGCAATCACTTTCCATTGTTGACCAATAATACCTTAGCCTTATAATTTTCTTTGCCATCATGTAACCATTCATGTAAGGGCCACATACTCCCTCATGTACTTCTTTCATTAACTTCTAAGCCTCCTTGTTGTCCACACACCTTAAGAGTGTACTGTCAAAAGAACGCCAGTATAAAGTAGACTTGCTTATCAAGAATTGAGTGGCCAATCTCCTTATCATCTTTCTATCCTTGTTCTCGGCTTCTTTAAGGTATGTGCCTTGTTGTAGGAATGTCTCAACATCATGATACTATGGTTTTTAGTTGTTCATACCCTCCATTGGTAGGCAGAAGACAAGCTTGTCTTCAATTTCAATAGTAAGAGGCTGAATCTCGACTCCAGTGGATATCTGGATCATAGATGCTAACGTAGCTAAAGCATCAACAAATTGATTTTGAGTCCTCGGTACGTGATTGAGGGTGATTTCTTTGAAATTCTCCATCAATTCAATCAAGTGTCGATGATAAGGTACTAGTTTAGGATCCTTCGTCTTATACTCTCCCTAAGCTTGGCCAATAATGAGTGAAGAGCCCCCATGCACTTCCAATTCTTCAATGTCTTTATTTAGGGCCATTTTAAGTCTCATAATACATGCTTCATACTCAGCAATATTATTAGTGTATGGGAAAACGAACCTTATAGCCACAAGGTATTGAATGCCTTTAGGGGATATTAATATTGCCCCAATTCTACACCCAGACACATTGGCTACCCCATTGAAGAACATCTTCCATTTCGGTAGCTTATTATCTTCTCCTTTATCAAAGCTTCCTTCAACTGCTAAGATATCCTGATTAGGCAAATTGACCTATACCTCTTGGGGAGTGCTATTGAAGGGATTTTCTACTAATTAATCTGCTAGAGCTTGCCTTTGACTGAATTCCGATTCACATACATAATGTCAAACTCTGATAATAACATTTGTCATTTTGAGATTCTGCCAATTATGGCCAAATTGTCTACCAAATACTTCAAGGGATCATGCTGAGTTAGCAGTTCAACCTGGTAGTAGAATGTGTACTATCCGAGTCAATGCATTACCCAGACTAAAGTACAGTAGGTTCTTTCAATTTCTGAATAAATCTGCTCCCCTTTAGTAAATTTCTTACTCAAGTAGCATACAACCCGTTCTTTTCCTTCCTCATCTTTCTGGCCGAGCATGCACCCCATGGATTCTGGTAATATTGTCAAGTATAGGAATAAAGGCTTCTCAGGTTTTGGAGCTACCAGAATTAGAGGGTTCATGAAGCATTCTTTGATTGTTGTAAAGGCTTGCTCGTACTCTTCGTCCTAATTGATCTTGGCATTCTTTTTCAACAACTTAAATAAAGGACGACACTTATTTATGAGTTAAGATATGCACCGAGCTATATAGTTTAAACGGCCTAATAAGCCTCTGATTTCTTTGAGTGTGTGTGGTAGGGGCAAGTCAATTATTGATTTGACTTTATCAGGGCTCATTTTGATGCCCCTTTGGCTGATCATAAAACCCAACAATTTACCTGAATTCGCTCCAAAAGTACATTTCTCTAGGTTGAGCTTTAGCTGGAATTTTCTCAACCTATTACACAATCTCCTCAGATTATCCATGTGATTTTCTCCTGCCTTGGATTTAGCAATCATATCATCAACATATACTTCAATTTCTTTGTGCATCATGTCATGAAATATTGTTACCATAGCACTTTGATAAGTTGCCTCAGCATTTTTGAGACCAAAAGGCATTACTTTGTAACAAAATGTGCCCCAAGTTATGATAAAGGTTGTCTTGGCTTTATCTTCCTCAAACATTCGAATTTGGTTATACCCAGAGAATCCATCCATAAAAGAGAAAAGATGATTTCCAGTTGTGTTAGCAACTAAGACATCAATATGGGGCAAAGGAAAATTATTTTTAGGGGTTGCTTGATTAAGGTCTTAAAAGTCTACTTACATTCTAACTTTCCCATTCTTCTTCATTACAAGCACAATGTTAGCTACCCAATCGGGAAAATCAGATACCTCGATAAAACCGACCTCTAATAATTTTTTTACTCCTTCCTTGATTTTCAATATAACATCTGGTCGGAACCTTCTTAGCTCTTGTTTCTTGGGTTTGATATCCTCCTGTGTGAGTAAACGATGGACCACGATAGATAGATCTAATCCAGGCATATCGTCATAAGACCATGTGAATACATCTTGGTATTCAGATAGTAATGTCGTCATTTTTGCCTTTTGGTCTACCTTCAAATTTCCCTTGATCTTCAACACTTCTGGATTGTCATCAGTCCCAACATCAATTATCTTGATTAGTTTGTCAATGGAAATCCTACACATTTCATGTTTTTGCCAACTTTCCTGTATGCCATTATGGTCATTGACATCACTCCTAACGACTAACCCAATAGGGCCAAAGGTGATATCAATATTTTCATCATATATCTATGCGAAGTATCCATGGCCTTTATTCGAATCATTGAATCTAGAGAAAAAGAAAAGTATATAAAAGAAAGAGTGTAAGTAAGGCAAGAGTAAAGGGAAAAGAAATTGGTTTTAGAGGAACTTTCTTTTAAGTACAATCATTTGAAGAACAAAGGTAATTTATTACAAAACTCTATAAAATACTAGACTGCAATTCATCATTTACCCTAAGGAAGACTTATTGCTATTCATAGGGATGGAGAACCAATTATTTAAGTGCTAGGATTTATTCAATAGGCTAGCCCCTTTATTTCTACTGGAGGTATCCTCTTTGGTAATCTTTGAGTTCTGGACTTCGGCCTGGATAAAAGTTTCTAACAATAGAGGGAAGGTCATTGGAGTATGATATAACTTATCACCTTTTCTGCCCTTAGCTTGCATTCTTTGCAACTCCTTCATCGGGGTTGGAATGTATCTTATCCCATAAGTTTCAAATTGGCCTTTTTTAAACTTTAGCCTCTCGTCTTTCTCTTGATTAGTAATCATGCATACCTCTTCAAACATTTGAAGCCCAAAGTCCTCTTACTCCTCAGTACTAATATAGGGTATAGCTGTCTCTTTGTAGATTTCATAATCCTGGTTACCTAGAATCGTAATGACCTGGCCGCTGGAGATGAACTTAACTTTTTGGTGAAGACTTAACAGTATAGCCCCTGCTAAATGTATCTAAGGCCTTCCCAATAATAGATTGAAGGTCCTTGGAATGGGATGTTAAACGTCTGTGGGCTGATATCTACTGGTAAGTTGATCTCCCTCATTATTTCTCTCTTGGATCCATCAAAAGCTCTTACTGTTGTTGAATTCGACTTGATAACAGTTGTATCCATGCCTAATAGATCCAAGGTAGCTAGAGGGCAGACATTCAGAGATGACTCATTGTCAATGAAGATTCTTATTATGATGATGTTATTTATCCTCACAATTATGAACAGAGGCTATCACACCTCGAACAGGAAGAGTCATAACAGTCCCGCCGTGTAAACTAATCTAAGATAGAAGCTGACCTCATAGCTACTATCGTAGACACAATTCACACAAGGCGCACAACTCAACAAGCTTGAAACGCCTGTTCTGACACCTGTTAATAACCAAACCTGTGGTAGAGCTTTTATAAAACACCTATTCTATACAACCTGCTGTTTAGTACCACAACAGTATTTATACAAACGTTTCACGTCCAATGGTAAAGTTTACAATTAGAGTTTATTAAAAACCACAGGTTTTGCGATCTATATACAATAAGTTAGAAAACTAGTGGGTTCCCAGGGAATTCCCAATTAGTTTTCTCAAAACTTAAAGACAAAATCAAGAGCTCAGGTTCAGTTAATTCCTCGATCCTCACTTTCCTACACAGCAGCACACTAACCTGGGAACGGTGGTACCTGAACATTTTGTCTTTACTCAACACTTGCAAAAGAGTCTGTAGGGATGTGAATGCAACTAGCTCAGTAAGTGGGACAGAGTCAGAAGAGTACTGCACAATCACAAATAAGGTTAAATAATTATAATGAAATGAAATGCAATGCAATCACTCAAATGAAACATCGCATGGTGTTAACCGGTCCACTGTGAAGTTAGAGAAATTACATCCGCTCCAACCTAGATTGAGGAGTTTCATCGCGACTCAAGTCAGGCCAAACTCGAGCTTATGCAATGGAGAACACCCTCCTCCCATGACCGCCTTCGAACCACGGCCCCCAACCTTACTGCGACCTCCTCGCCTGTCACTTAGTTCAACTAAGGATGGAGAAAGGACCATTTCAGCTATCCTCATCGAAGAAAGTCGATGTTTGGCCTAACACTCTTAATTATTTCTCCTAACAGGTGATTATGCATGTCCAATTACATTTTAGTCGAATAACCGTTAGTGTTAATCAAGGGTGACCAACAAGTTCATACAATACAGAATACATGCAAATATGTAGAACAACACACCAAGGAGTTGAACTCCTGTCACAACCGAATATCATTTACACACATAGCATGCGCATAATCATCTAACTACAAACACAACTAGAAGTACTCTTGGGTCTCCGGATAATTTAAATAGTACCCAAACAAGCGGTGAAGCCACAATCCCAACTTACTTGTTTAAATGTTCATTATTGCTAACTTGAATTGTCAACCGTTTTTGTATTGGAAGTAATAATTACATAAAGACCCAAATTCAGTTTTAGTAATAATTACGAAAATATTAGGGTTTAATTTAAAATGGTTATATATATATATATATTATTTCCATAATATACAGTCATGTTATCACTATATATCGAATTAAATTATTAATTATTGATACTGTACATCATATATACTATTACATATTATATATCATTTCGATCTTATCAAAACATACTTTTTATTTATTAATTCACGTTTTAATTTTGGTAAGGTTACCGAAATATGCATATTCTTAAATATGATAAAATCATACGCTAAATTACTTAAGGTTGTCCGATTTTAACAAAATTATTATCATTGGGTTTGTATAGACCTAACGACAATCCTGTTTCTAGAGATGGCTTGTAACGGGTAGTTTGAGTTTTTTTTAATACAATTATACATAATTATATAAAAATGATCGTATTATACGTAATTTATGTTATTAAATTATATTTTATCTAATTTGTCCCTATAATGTAACAATATAAGTATTACCTAATTCTAATACACTTAAAGTGTATCCCGATCAGAAAATATTAATAAATATAATAAAAATATCCATTTAATCCAATCTGATCAACAATCCTATATATAGTTTTTATTTAACTATTTAATTCTTTTAAGCTTATTAATATTACAAATACACCTCGACTTGTAATTTAAGCTATTTTTCTTAATAAATTTATACTAAATAGTTCGGGTTATCAAATAATTTCTCGAAAATTTATATAGACTTCTAAAAATATAGGGAATTCAGTTATCACTAGGTTTTAAGTTTCTGACCTATTGCCTATATTTTCATATTGACGATTTTACCTCTAAATTATAATAAATTATCAAATTATAATAAATTATCCAATTATAATTCTTTTAGCACCAAATTAATTTCAATCTGACTTAATACTGTTACTATTTATTATAGATCAGTACATTTCCATTTCATCAATTAATTTCATAATTTCCTATTAAATTCATAATTTCAGCTTATTTTTGAGTTATTTTCAAGCCTTAAAATGCAATAAATATTAAAATCATTCAAATCAAAATTTGGGCTACATAGCAATTATCTATATATCATACACATCCTACACAAAAATTTTCAGCTGGAAAAAATATCATTTAGTACATTTATTTTACAAATATAAATTCGAGTGAATAGTAGATTTCTTAATAAAGTATATTAAATGTTACAAATTTTTCAAAAATAAAAATATCACATGAAATCATGTTTAAAATAACTGAAAGTACAATTTTTTTCATAATTTTCTGCGTAGATTTACTAATTTTTAAAAATTCTTGAAAAACATGACAAAAATTTGACCTTACTGTTCTTGGTATCTCCGGTAGCCGTGGGGTGGTGGGGGTGTGTCGGAACACCCAGACACTGGGGGTACTACTTGGTGGTAGAGTGGCATAATAGCAGATCAAAGGAAACCCCAGGAACTAACTCAACTTAGTAATTGCTCTGTTTTTCCTTTTTTTTTTCTACGATTTTTTTCTAATTTTTCTTTCTACTGTTTCTGGTTTCAAAAGATGTAAAGTGATGTTGTTCAACAAATTTATAGTGGTTTAGGTCAGTTTCCTTTTTTCTTTATTTTTTTCTTTATTTTTTTCTTGCTTTTTCCTCCATTAATTACAAGTAGGAGGTGTTATTTGTTTGTAGATTCACCTTTTGATTCAACAATTATCTAGCTTTGATGATTTCCATCAGTTTTCAGACTTGAATCAGCAATTGGAAGGCTTTTGAATAATATTTTGCAATTATTTAGGTATTTTGAGTATATTTTATTAATACTTAATTATTTACTTAATATACGAGTATATATCCCTTGTAAATATCACGCGTAATATACAACTATACTCATATAATTAAGTTTCTAACATATCTTTTATTTTAGGATATGTTCTAAAGTTAATTTTATGATTTCAACAAAATATATATATAATTGCGTAATTTAAGGTTAATTTACCGGTATAATTATTATTTATACCGAGTATACTCATAAAAGTATGTGTTTTTTTATATAGTAAATTATACTATATTATTTCATTTTATAGCTCAATTAACTTATTTTTAAGTTCTCATTGCAACCTAAGTTCGATTTTAGGAGTTCCGAATATTTTAGTGCTATATTAAATATTCCTACTTCTAAGGGCAAAATTGGAATTTTGGGTCATTATTTTTAAAATCTAACTTCACTGTAATATTTCCACTAACTTTTTTATTCTAGTAGTAAAATTTGGGCTCAATTGGATAAGTTTCCTTAAAAATCCTAAATCTAAGCTGGGTTGTCCTAAACTCAATTTTGGGAGCTTACAAAGGCTTTGCGTACTAGTTACCTTCTTCGCCTAGTTCCTTAGTAGAAAAGGAAATTTGATCCATAGTGAGGACATAATTGGTGACAAAGACAATCCTTTCAAGTAGGATTTCACGAAGGACCTTAACTTCCTTTAGTGTTCTGAACAAAGCTTCCCGATGTGGGTCAATGCCATCAACATACTTATGAGGGATATTTGTACTGGAGTCTTAGCGAGCTAATCCATTATTTCATATTCGCTAGACTTGATCATTTTAGTGAAAGCAATCAATCCTTCTTCGTGCTCAGCTTGTTCAGTGCTTAGCATTTCTAACACGACCTTCTTTTTCAGATCTTCCCACGGATCATAAATTCTACCGGAGCGGGTAACCTCCCCTATAAGTGAGCTTGACTGCCTCTGGTTTATTGCCTGCTAGTTAAGAGGGGCAACTTTATAATTTTCGAGGGCCATAGGCACATGGAAGGTGTACCGATTAGTTTGTATAATTTGCTTCTCTTCTTATTTGTAGAATCTATAAACCTTGAGCTCTCAGTTAGGACCGATTATGTTAATAGCAGGCTTTGAGTGGTCAGATATCATATTGATGATGGGCTTATGGTTTGGCAGTGGGTTGTTGTTAACGTTTGGAGTAGGAGCCTCCACAAAATCCAATTATAATGTACCTTCATTAATTAAGTCTTGAATTTTGTTTTTCAACCTCTAGTACGAGTCAGTTGAATGGCCCACTTGCCCTAGATGATATTGAAATCTTGCATTGGGATAAAAACATCTTATCCTATACCTTTCACTAGGAGCCTCAGAATGGAGATATTATCTCTCCATAACTTTTTAAATACTTGACTAAGTGGAACGAGTATTCTAGTGAACTGCCTTAAGGCTTCGCTAACTTATAGTTGGCTTCTGTACTATTGTTGAGCTAGTAGAGGATTTTCCTTGAAAGAGACCTAGGAGCTAAGTCTAACATTCGAATTGACCATACTGACAATAGTTATAAGCTTCCAAAATTGAGTTTAGAACAACCGAGCCTAGATTTAAGGCTTGTAGGGAAACTTATCCAATTGAACCTAAACTTTACGACTGAGATAGAAAAGTTAGACGAAGTGACAAAGTGAAGTTAGATTTTAGAAATAATGATCCAAAATCTCAATTTTACCCTTAAAAGTAAGAATACTCAATATAGCACTAAAATGTTCAAAACTCCTAAAATCGAACTCAGATTCCAACAAAAACTTACAGATAAGTTAATTGAGCTATAAAATGAGATAATATAGAATAATTTACTATATAAAAATACACACATTTTTCTGAGTGTATCCGGTATAAATAATAATTATACTCGTAAATTAATCATAAATTACTTAATTATATACATATTGTGTTGAAATCGTGAAATTTATTACGAGAATATATCCTAAAAATAAAAAAAGTTAGGAATTTAATTATATGAGTAAAGTTATATAATACGCGTGATATTTACATAGGGTATATATTTATATACTAATTAAATAATTAATTTGAACATAATATATATATTATCATTATTCAACTAAAATATACTAAAGTTGATCCAAATCAACTCTAAAACGTCTGGAAATTGCTGGATACTGCCACGGCTACTGTAGAGGAAAAGATTATGATGATTCAAAAGTAAAAGGATAAAAAATGGACACCTCCTACTTCATTAAATGGAGAAAACAAAAGAAAAAAAATCCTAGGTGGCGGAAAAATTCCATAAATACTATACCTCCAGCAGATTAGCAATAGTTTAGCAATTAGGAACTAAGAATAGAGAGAAAAAAAATCTAGAAAATAAAATAATTTAAGAAAATTAGACAAAAACAAAGTACTTTTCGTGTAAAGTTAAAACCCGAACCTAAGCTAATGCTGCTGTGAAACCCAGCCAACCCCACACGATTTATCTACTGTGCAAGTCAACCAACAACCACCTAACCGGAGCACCCAAGAACACCAAGATCTACCTTATTTTTCAATAATTTTTAAAAATTAGTAAATCTACCCAGAAAATTATGAAAAAATTTTTACTTAGGTTATTTTGAACATGATTTTACCTGATATTTTTATTTTTGAAAAATTCGCAATATTTAATATATATTCTTAAGAAATCTACTATTCATTCGAATTTAGATTTGTAAAATAAATGTATTAAATGATGTTGTTTCTAACTGAAAATTTTTGTGTAAGATGTGTATGATATATAGATAATTTCAATGTAGCCTAAATTTTGATTTGAATATTTTTAATATTTATTGCATTTTTTGGCTTGAAAATAGGCTAAAATTATGAATTAAATAGGAAATTATGAAATTAATTGATGAAATGGACATGTACTGATCTATAATAAATAATAATAGTATTGAGTCAGATTGAAATTAATTTGGTGTAAAAAGAATCATAATTAGGTAATTTATAATAATTTAGGGGTAAAATCGTCAATACGAATATATAGGCAATAGGTCAGAAACTAGAAACCAAGTGATAACTAAATTCCTCATATTTTAAGAGTCTATAGAAATTTTTGGAGACTTATTTGGTATCCCGAACTATTTATTACAAATTTACTGAGTAAAATAGCTTAATGTACAAGTCGGGGTATATTTTTAATATTAATAAACTAAAATGAATTAAATAGTTAAATAAAAACTATATATAGGATTGCTAATCAGATTGGATTAAATGAATATTTTTATTATATTTATTAATATTTTCTGATTGGGATACACTTTAAGTATATTAAAATTGGATAATACTTATATTGTAACGATATATGGACAAATTAAGTAAAATACAATTTAATAATGTAAATTACATATAATACGATCATATTTATATAATTACGTATAACTATATTAAAAACTCGAACCTTGTTAAAAGATGTTTCTAGAAATAGGACTCGTAAAACGTGTAATTAGGTCTATACGAACCCAACGACACTGATTTTGTTAAGTATAACTTTATCATATTCAAGAATATACGTATTTCGGTAACCTTATCAAAATTAAAACATGAATTAATAAATTAAAAGTACGTTTCAATACAATCGAAACGATACATAATATGTAATATATAATTCGTAATAGTATATATGATATACAGTATCAACAATTAATAACTTAATTCAATATATAATGATAATACGACTATATAATGGAAATAATATATATATATATATATAACCGTTTTAGATTAAACCCTAATTTTTTCATAGTTATTACGAAAACTGAATTTGAGTCTTTTGTGTAAATAAGATCTTCTAATACAAAGATGGTTAATGATTCAAGTCAATAATAGCAAATGTCTAAACAAGTAAGTTAAGATTGTGCCTTCATCGCTTGTTTGGATACTGTTTAAAGTATCCAGAAACCCAATAGTACTTCTGGTTGTATTTGCAGTTAGTTGATTGTGCGCATACCGTGTATGTGAATGATACTCGGTTGTGATAGGAGTTCAACTCCTTAATGTGCTGTTTTGCATGTTTATGTGGATTCTATATTGTGTGAACTTATTAGCCACCCCTGATTAAAACTAACATTTGTTCGGCTAAAATGAAACTGGAAATGCACAATACCCATTAGGGAAAACAATTAAGAGTGTCAAGCCAAATACCGACTTCTTTCGATGAAGATAGCTAAAATGGTCCTTTCCCCACCCTTAGCCGAACTAAGTAACAGGAGAGGAGGTTGTGACAAGGTTGGAGGCCCTGGTTTGAAGGAGGTCATGGGAGGAGGGTGTTCTCCATTGCACAAGCCCGGGTTTGGTCTGACTTGAGTCGCGATGAAACTCCTCAATCCGGGTTGTAGCGGATGTAATTTCTCTAACCTCACAGTGGACTGGATAACATTATGCGATGTTTCATTTGTTTGATTGCATTGCATTTTATCATAATTATTAACCTTATTCGTATTTGTACAGTACTCTTCTGACTCCGTCCTACTTACTAAGCTAGTTATGCTCACATTCCTATAGACTCTTTTACAGGTGTTGAGTGATGTTAAGATGTTCAGATACCACCGTTCTCAGGTTAGTATGATGCTATTTAGGAAAGTGAGGATTAAAGAATCAACTGAACCTAGGCTTTTGACTTTGTCTTTGTCTTTGAGTTTTTAAGGAAACTAATTGGGAATTCCCTAGGAGCCCACTAGTTTCCTAACTTATTATATATAGACTGCAAATTTGTGGTTTTTAATAAACTCTGATTGTAAACTTTACCTTTAGACGTAAAACGTTTGTATAAATACTGTTATAGTACTAGATAATAGGTTATATAAAACAGGTATTTTGTAAAAGCTTTACCATAGGTTTGGTTATTAACAGGTGTCAAAATAGACGTTTTAAGCCAGTTGAGTTGTACGCCTTGTGTGAATTGTATCTATGATAGCAACTGTGAGGTCAGCTTCTATTTTAGATTAATTTACATGGCGGGACTGTTATGACTCTTCCTATTTGGAGCGTGACAGTAGCTTCCTTAGGCTTACTGGTGGTGGGTTTAATAAAGGGTAGTCTTCTATCTAATGTCTCTTGTAGCTTGCTAAAGGAAATGACACTCTTAATTCGACACCCTGCTGTCGTTACTTCTGCAAAGATATAAGAGGCTTGTACGATCAAGTAATCGAAATAAGATCTCTCAAGAATGTTCATAAAAGTTGTAGTTAGCTCTTTCTCAATCACTGAGGTAGATACCCTTACAGTTAGGGACCTTCACCTTTGGGCATACTTTTTAACAGATCCATTGTGCCTCTTCCTTAGAGCAACCAAACCCATCATGGTTAGCACCACTTCAACGTTGAATCTACATTGCTCATAGAATGCTCTAGCCAACTTTTCTCGTATGTTCACCTGATTCAGGTCCAATTAGGCATACCAAGTTAAAGTAGGGCCAGTTAGGTTGTCCTGAAAGGTTTGGACCATGAGCCGGTCATACTGTACATACTTGCCCGTCTTACATACATATAACCGGGTATGCAACTTAAGGCATCCAGTCTTGTTGTATTTTTTGAAGTCAAGTACTTTAAACTTTTCTGGAAAGCTTCCGTAATCATAAGCAAAGAAATTTGTTATGCCAACGTAGTCAAACCCATCATACCCTTCAAGCATTTTTATTTTTTTCAATAATTTGTTGAGTTAGTTGCTTCTCAAGCTCTTTCAGTCTATCCTGATCAGCTTCAAGCTTTAGATTCATCGGGAAAGAGTAAGTGTTTAGCTCAAAAGTTAGGTTGACTTTTGGAAAGACCCCTTCTGTTTCAAAAGATTCGAAGGCCTGATTGACCTTGAGGTAGGCTTCTTCCACTTCAAGGGGTAGGGCTTCAACATTCTTTTCATATCTGGCCTTAGAACTCTCCTTGTTTGATGGAGCCGTGGATTTGAGCAAAGTTATGCTGTCGGCAAGAACATTCAGTTGATCTGCAATCTTCCCCATTATTTGTTCTAAAGACTAGAACCTCAGCTCAGTGGGATCAATAACCTCAGGGTTGACATTGTCGTTGTTAGTGTTGGTATTGGTGTTGTCGTTTCCTTAATTGGCCATTTTAGTTTGAGAATGGGTTTTGATAGGGATTCTCTGGAAAGTTTGACATTTGGGAGCTATCTTGGCAACCTAGATAAGACCACTTCTCAACAAGTTAGCATACGAATATTTTAATTTTAAAAGAATGCAAATGAGCCACACGGATGGAAAGGAAGGAATCGAAAATAATTAATAGAACGACAAGTTATTTATTATTTTTGAATTCCCAAAGTTTTCCTACATGAAAGAAAGGAAAAGATACAAATTCATCTATACTAATTTTCTTTTTTTCTATAGGCCAGATGACACTTTCTTCTCCTTCTTTTGATCTTTCTTAGTTGCTTCCTTAAACTCTTGAATCTTCTTCTGAGCCATCTTCAACTGGTGTTGTAGCGCTTACGATCTTTGCCTAAACTCTCGAACTAGGTTTTCCCATCTATCTTTTTCATTATAGAGGACCTCCATTCGAGGTTTTACTTGGTCCATATAGGTCACTATTTCAAAGCTAGGGTGTACAGGGGAAGATTGAAGGACTTCTGGTGCCCGATACTGCATTGCACTTGCCTTATGAAGTTGATCATATAAATACTCTTTTGGTAACCCGGTGTTTGTCTACTTCTCCTATGAATCCACTTAGATTAATGTTTAGGCTTACAGTCCTGGTGTCCTACCAAGCTTTGATCTTATGAAGTTTGGATGCCTTTTCTATGGAGTGAGGCTCTTCGAAATTAAGAGTGACTAACTCCAATGAAGGCCTGTAAACTATGTCTTAGATCCCTCCAAAATGCCGTACCATTTTGTTTGAGTAGTAGCTTGTATACTAATTCATTCCAATCAACAATATAACATGGTAATTTTTGCAAATCAATATGACTTTAGTATAATTGCTCCACTTAACAGTCCACAATATGTCTTCAACTCGGAAATCTTGTAGAACTTTTATCTAGAGTAGGGTAAAGACATCTTCTATCAATTTAATCTTATCAACGAAAGAGTTAATAAGATCAATCTTGCTGGCGAATGCACCCCTTATTAAATCTAACCCAAAACATTTGATGTAACTGACGAACCACACCATTACTAGTGCCATGCTAATCTTGAGATCTCCACACCCTCTTTTCTTAAGGAAATTAAGGTTTCTTATCTGTTCAACAAGTAAGGCAGGAATATAAGACTTCCCTTCCCAGAACTGAGCCACTAATTTTGTCATCGTAAAGTGTATAAGAAAAGACTTACTTAGAAATAAGACAGTGGCAAACATTGTTAATACATAGGCCTTAATTTGATTTTCCCTCTAATTCGTAAGAAATAAAGCCTGTTTGTTAAAACTGGGTTCGTTCCAAAACCAATGGACTAGATCCCATATCTTGATAGTGTGTTTATTGTAATCATTTAGGGCCTCATTTATCTTAGTCTTACGGATTCTCGAGAATTTTGAAAAGATGTAAACTGGACCAAAGTTGAGTTTTGAAACGTATATTTCATCCAATGGAAGAGCTTGGAGCAGTTGAGTGTATTCCTCCAAAGTTGGACTGATTAGGTGTGGCCTAAATTGAAAGACCACTTCTTTAGGCTCCTAAAAATGGACTAAGGCCCTTACCAGCATGATGTTAATATCCACTTTAGTTAAAGAGAGTATGGGTCTAATCTTGTTAGTGATGAACTGTTGTTCTGTTGGATTGAAGGTTTTAAACCACTGGCTAAGTATGGGTTTCAGAGTTTGTAGGTCTGTGGACATGAATCTCCTTAGTGAAAACCTTAGTGTTGGATGAGCTAGCCATTTCTAAAATATTATAAGGAAAGCGTAAATTATAAAGGAAAGAAAATACACAAGACTTCCTATGTACATTAATTATAGGAAAAGATACAGGGAAAGAAACTCCGGGTTTGCCATTTTTTCTCTTCCCTTTTTTTTTTTAACATTGCTGCTTTGTTAATTATTCGTTGACCCCATGAAATGTATGCAAAAAGGATGGGTTTTAAAGGTCCTTAAACTCTATAACCTCATGTATTTATGAAAAAATTTCCTTGGTCACATCAAAGTTTAAGTGGGGTAACTTAATCAGCCCCGAACGGTAGTTATCCTACTATGTCTGGAACTTACACAATTCTCCCTATCCTAAGATCTTAAGACAGCCCGGGTTCGATCGTATCTATCATACATTCCCCCTCCCCTTCTCTTAAAAATACATAAAAATAAACTTGCAAAGGCATTAGTATGGTTATGATAAATAACAAAGAAGGAAAATAAATAAATTGCATTAAGGTGATTTTTAGATATCAATTTTAATTTTGGAAAGTTAAATGGCTAACCCTCTTAATGGTCCCCAGTAGAGTCGCCAAGCTGTCGAGCTTGGTTTTTCACTTCCCGATTCTTTTTAAAATTAGGTCTTTTTTAAACCAACCAGTATTAAACTTTACTTATTTAATGCTCACCCTTGACTAGGGTTTAAAAAAAACCGTTTAATATGAAAACATATTGGAGTCGCCGCTCAATTGAAGTTAAGAAAAAACAGTTAAGTTATAACCAATCCTTATAACTTAGCCACTAATCTGTGATAAAACTGATTTTTGAAATCTAGAAATCTGGATCCGAGGGTATGATTTTAAACTCTTATGGGTACCATTAACTTTTCAACTTTAGAATTAAACTTACAAATCACCTTTTAATTTTTAAAAACAGACTTTGATTATTGGTTACTCTAATTGGATAAACAAAATAATCTAATCTAAAAAAAAAAAGGAAATTAGTTTTTTTTTTATCATCACATTGTAGGTATTTACGTACCTACTATTCAAGATTAAACATACGTAATTCTTTTATGAAAACTTTAGTGGGTGATGTGATTTTAATTTTTGAAAAAAGGTCAGATTTACGGTTTTTAATTAAGTTCATTTGAGAAAATTTCTATAAAAAAAGTTCCTCAATTTGGAGTCTTGATTTTTTTGAAAAAATTCTAAAAAGTCCTAAAGAAAAAGATTCGTTTATTTTTATTTTTGAAAAATCAATTTTCTAAGTGACAAAAGAAATAATAATCTTCATTCTTTCTATTTACTTATTTATTTTATTTATTCTATCTACTTTTACTTTTTATTAAACTAAAACAAATGACTAAATAATAAAAAGAAAGAAAATAATAAATAAAATGAACTTCAGATGTAGTGGGCGTGCGCGAGTTAGAACTGGACCGGATTTCAGGGGATTACGGGTCGTCGGGTCAAGTCACATAGATCCGAGTCGAGTCGTCAAATTCCTTCTTCAACAACAATGCAAAGGGGTGATTCCAAGAGTTTTGGGCAACAGATTGAGCGAGAAAGGGGGTTTCTATAATTATCTAATTAGGTTTTGGGGGTGGGTAGGATTGATGCCTTGGCCAATGGAGGTGGTTTTGAGGGTATTTGGGTGTGGTGGCCGGGGGTAATCTTGGGTGGTCGATTTCTGGAGTTACTAGGCACGCAAGGGGTGTTGGTTCGGGGGTTTAGGGATGTAGAGAAGTGCGTAGTGGGGTTAGTTCATATAAAAAAGGGTTAGAAGTGGTGGTTCAAGGAGAGGGGGTATGGTAGTTAAGGTTTGGTGACGATAGCTTGGTAGTGATCTATAGGAGGTACGATAACGATCAAAGGTAGCTGGGTTGAGTAGCTGATGATATAAGGAAGCTAGTGAAGTTGGTGACTAGTGGTGGTGAGCTAGAGGGAGAGAGATTTGAAGAGAGGAAGAGTGAAGGAGCTGCAGCTAGAGAGAGAAAGAAGAGAGAGAGAATTCATGAGTTATTGTAGGTGGTTGTCTGTAGTTCTTGAGCTCCCCCAACACCCAATTTATACTCAAATTTAACCTAGAAACATGGAAAACTTAAATTTGGATTTATTGAAAATGTCCAGAAAATTAGGTTTTTTTTTTCCAAATTTTGGAGCTCGATTTGAATGCTTCTTTGACTGAATTTAAACATGTTATTAGGTCCAATTCATATGAAGCTACGTGATAAACAAAATCAAAGTAAGAGATTGGGTAAGAGTGTATGAAATCTGTGTGAAAATTGAAGCTAAAATGGAGGGAGTAGACTGTTCTTCATTAGGAAAGTAGGAGAAAATCTGGAGAAAATGAGAAAAAATTGAGAGAAAGTGCTAACATGGCGCCATGTCAGCCAACCTGACCAACCCCAACTTGCCCTATGTCATCACGTAACACATGGCGCCACGTCAGTAAGGTCGTCCAATCCAATACTGCCACGTATCAAGACATGTGATGCAACGAGATCCTGAGATCTTGACACGTAGCAGTCTTTGATGTGATGAAAAAAAAAAAAAAACCTTGTATGCATATTTAATGATTCAAACCTAAGACCTCATACTCAATATCCAATGCCAATATCCAATGCTTATCCGTTAAGCTATTGATCTATGCCTTGTTTAGATGTGCAATTAAATTGTACATATAGACTCGGTCATCCTGAACTAGATATAAATCTAAGCCCAAGCTCAACAACCCAATTTTTAAACCTAATTTAAAAATAAAAAATCTATCCTAATAAAATTGTTATTTTCTAACATCTTTTATTTTTTTCAATTTTTTTGTAATTTTTCAACTTTCTAATTTTTTTTATTAATTTTCTTATTTTCTAAATTTCTCAATTTTTGTGTTTCTTATCCAAATCTCTTATTTTTTATATAATCCTAAAATTCTAATTTTTTCTAAATTTCTTAATTTTTTTGGTTTTCTTTAATTTCCTTTTTTTGTGTTTTTCTTAATTTAGGACCTATTGAGAAAAGAAAGAAAAATAAAATAATAAAAATAACAATAATAATAAAAATAAAGGAAGCAAAAATTAGGTATTTACAACCCTTAAACCCTTTTCTTTTCTATATTCATTTCTGCTTTATATATTGTAGAATTGTTTTATCATTCATATCATTTGAGATTGAATTTTGTAGATGTGGATATATAATTTTAAGGGAAATCAAGAGATATTAGGGTTTCGAAATTAAGCTGTGATTTTGATTTGAGAAAGTGGGCTTATTTTGGATAGGGATTGAGTTATTTTGATCCATTTGGAAAAGTTAGACTTTGATGTTTTCCTTCACCTTTTATTTTTATTTTTTTCGTCCATCCAGCATCTATGTGGCTCCTTCATTATTAAAATAATAACAAACACTACATATCGTCTTATGATAGGTTCATTTATTTATCTCAACAAACAACAAGCAACAACATTATGTAATAAGAATCCAATAAAAATTTAATCTGGCATAAAATTGGTATTTTGAAAATTTAGATAGTAAATTTGTCATTTTGCAAAATTCTAATTAGTAAATTTATCGTTTTCCTTTTTAAATTTATTGGTGAAATCACGGGGGACCCGCCATGACTCAGAACCGGTGGACCAATGGATCACCCCAGTTCCATGCCCGACCTTTATTGGGGTCTGTTCCGATACTGGAATCAAATCGTGCTGACGAAGAAACGCACGTTACAAACAACGTTGCTATAAGAAAAAGGAGGTTGACATATTCATTGGCCACAGCTAGACTTACCTTCATGGCATGTCTTCTGAAGCTTCTTTTTCTCACTTTAAACTATGTTATCAAGTTAAACTAACTTCCCAACCTCACATTATATGATATAGGATGTTACCAAAGGGAGAAAAAAAAAAAAAACTATAAAATGAACCGATACTGGCCTGAATAGATTGCTTCATAGGCTACTTTCAAGAGACTAGTAGTTCGCAGGCCTGAATAGATTGCTTCAAGATTAGACTGATGAATCATAAAATCCATTTTTTTTGGTAAAAATAAAATTTCGATTTCATTTTAAAAAATTTAATAATTTTTTAACTAACAAAAAAAGGGAACCGAAGAACTATAGACCTTTAGCCCACTTTTAAAATAGTTATTGAGATGTACATTTATTTATACACAACTACATCGAAATTGAATCATATTGTAGTATTAAAAATGTAGGACACATAATATAAATATTATAAAGAAGTTCAAAAGATAAAAAATAGTCCCACATTACTAAGGAATAGGACGTTTGTTTTAATAAAACTCTATATATATTTGACCAACATACTTTAATATTATTTAATCCTTTAATTTTTAATTTAATTTATATTTTGTTTAACATTTTTGTTTTTTTTTTACATTTTTTTGAATGGGTCAAATCTACTAGGTCGGGTGAGTCCAAGATAATGATCTACTTAGAACTTGTTAAACTGTTGAGTCTCTTAGGCGGATTGAAACCATACGACCAGTTTTGCTGTAGGTAACTAAATCGGTGATTTGATTCTAAAGCAGGGTCACAAACTTTATCTTTAAAATTTAGCTATAAACCCTTGATTCTTAAAAAAAAATAAATAAATAAAAAAGAAAAAAAAAGCACGATGAACAAGTGTTTAAAATCAAGGGTATTCTGATCATATAGAAGTCAACATGTAGTATTTACAAATATTCATTTTAAAGATAATATAGTTAAGTATACATGATATAAAGATAAGGTATTTACTTATATAAAACTTTTTTCCATTTTAAGGTTTGTAATTTACCCAACTTATAATTGCATTTCTTTTAATAATTGTATTTTATATAAATTTTTGTTTCATTTAAAAACACCCGCATCATAATTCATAAGTACTGCGTCTCGTAGCCGATTAGAGGCAGTGAAATAGATCCAAAAATTTATAACCATGTGTCCACTTGCTCTTGCACCATTAGTTTAAATTTTCTAATTTAGAAAGGCATTGAATTATATGGATATTTTAATCGAATATATAATGTCCCATTTGCCCGAACGTTAATTACGGAGAAAAGAGTTGTCCCACATCCCAAGTAACGGACATATACCCTCAATCTCTCAGTCTCGTTCGAGAAACGTAAAGCAGAGAGAAGCTCAAAAGGTAACGCAGCCACTGCGTCCAGTCCCACTAGGCTCGCATAGTAAGTTAGTGTGCATCTCTTATTAAAACCCACGTCCCACTTCCCATACCAAATCACGACTGCATTATCAGTGTCATTTAGCCTATTATATTGGCGGATTACTTGGAAACCCACACTTCCTACTTAAATAAATCAACTTCGCAAAAGCCACATTTTACTTACTATCTCATCCTTAACAAATCTATGCTTCCTCGAAAAACAAAAGCAATGTTTCCGACAATCATCATCTTCTTCTTTTGCCTGTCAGTTATTTTCTCCATGACAAGTAAGTTGTTATGTCCTGTCATTTTCCAGACCTGCTTTAGCGTTTGTCTTGGACGTTTAATTATATAGTGGAATGATGCCCGCGATGAGTGTGCCTAAAAATAAAAACAAGAGTATAGATTTTTCAATATATGTTATCTTCTATGTGGAGAATTTAGTTGTAAAAAACTACCGACTAAATATATACAACTACATTTTACTATATTATGGGTAGGTTGATTGTTGAACTATTCCGTAAAATGTATGGAGTTGAATCGGCAATTCTTGTTTAATCATATAGAAGATGATACAGGTAGATTGATGTATTTATGTAGCGTGACTTGTACGACAATTCAGACATGCCTCACTTTGGTTCCTTGTTGAATTGTGCAATTGCAGATGGAGCACAAAATCAACTCATACTGGTAAATAACTGTAGGGAAAATATTTGGCCCGGTATCCTAGGCGGTGCAGGGCACCCCACTCCTAGTGGTGGCGGCTTCCTCCTAAGCGTTGGCCAGGAAGTAGTCATCAATGTCCCGGAAAAATGGTCTGGGAGGATATGGGCCCGGCAAGGCTGTTCGTTCAATCGATTTGGCAAGGGCACATGCGAGACGGGAGACTGTGGGGGACTGCTACGTTGCCAGGGCCTAGGCGGAGTGCCCCCTGCAACGGTGGTTGAGATGACACTGGGATCCTCAACCTCGCCCCTGCATTTCTACGATGTTAGCTTGGTGGATGGTTTCAATATGCCGGTGTCTATGAAGCCGGTTGGGGGAGGGATCGGGTGCGGGGTTGCATCGTGCGAGGTGGACTTGAACGTGTGCTGCCCATCTGCGTTGGAAGTTAAGAAAGGGGACAGAGTCGTGGGGTGTAATAGTGCCTGCCTAGCATTGCAATCCGCTAAGTATTGCTGTACGGGAGAGTATTCAAATCCCAAGTCGTGCAAGCCTACGCTGTTTGCTCACCTATTCAAGGCTATATGTCCGAAGGCATATAGTTATGCTTTTGATGATTCTTCAAGTCTCAATAGATGCAGGGCCTCTCGATATGTGATTACATTCTGCCCTCCAAAATGAGGAAATTTGCCTAGTTTAGTTATGGTAATTTGTCCGTGATAGTTCCTAGGAGGCTACAGTAAGGATGTCTCGTTTTTAATTATTGGGGCATTTTGGTTGTTTTTCTTTCTTCATATCGTTTAAGATTTGTCAGACAAGTAGAAGGTTCACGAAAAACTTGCGGTTACTATGAATTTCTAATGATATGGATTTCGCTAATGTTCATATCAATTTTACTCCTGTCAACGTTTTTGAATTAGACATTTTATGAGGCAATGTCCAGTAATCAATTTGATATGACAGGAACTATTAACTCCAGAACGTAGGCACCCATAGATGTTGTTGTTTTCCTAGAATGCGTTAAAGAGAAATTTTTGCTTAAGAATTAAGCATTTGCCTATGTATAAAATATCCAATGTTGAACCTCCTCAAATAGCTTTAAAAATAATAAATCTAACAATTATAATTAAAAAATCTCATCAATCTTATAGACTAACTATAAATTCAACAATTTATTTTCATCCTAATTATATTTCCTATCTATACACATATCTTGTTTTTCCATTTTATAGTCATATACGTAATCGTCGCTCCCCATCTTAATCATCTTAGTGTACTTCTCCAAATCCAACAAATTTTCTAATTACCACTTAAATACCTGTGTTTGTAAAAATAAGGAATAAAGTCATGAATACCACAAGCACATAAGCATGCCATGCAATTACACAATTCACATGCGTTAAGATGCAAAACACATAACAATCAGTAAACATATTAATTCCAAATATATTTATTCCAATTCATAAACAACGAAGAAATACTCACGATTCCAGTCTTAACAAAAGAAGGGGAATGCCACCTCAACCCCATCAACACTATAAGTACGGGTTCGCCACTCAACCTTGATACCATCCTAACATCACACTTTTTACTAGTAAGGGTTCATCGTATACGGTCCTCATACCTTCCTAACACTAGTGTCTACTAGCAAAGATGTTGTTATAGGTTCACCACCTTGGTCCTATAACCCTAAATCTATCCCTAATCATGTTAATGAGCAACCTTACTAAGGATAACGCCACTCAAAGATCATAGGAGTACCCTCCAAGAAACTCTCATTGGATCAAGCCATATACATAAGTAGCAATACATTATTAAAGCAAAATATATGTTAACTTCATTTGTGAAATACTATTCCTAATAAGCACCCCCAACAAACACAGTAAACAAGTACCTGGATCTTGAGTACAGGATCTTTCTAATTCACAACTCGATTCAACACTTGAAGCACAATTAAAACATTCTTTTAATATCCACTTAATTGGTCTTTCTATTCTTTTCTTAATATTACTTGGTTTAAGTTTTGAAAACCTATTCAAAAGTTCAAGATTCATTTTAGGGTCATAAAAGTGTTTAGGAAAAGTTAGATTAAGGTTTATAAGCAAGAAGACATGGGAAGTAACGAAGCGAGAATAGGTATTAGAACAAGGTCAAGGTTTATAGCCGTATTCCTTAGTTGTGTTTCTCTTTCGAACTCCACATCATGATTACACCCAAAGACTATGATCATGGTCTTAAGGCATATTCCTCCCATCAGTAATTTTTTCTACTATAGCTCTCATCTTAAAAATTTTACGAGAGGATGACGAATGGGGATCATAGTTGTAGTCCTAGCTCGTGGTTCCCCCTTCAACTGACACATCAAAATCTGAAATTTTTATCTTCCCAAACCTCTTCGATTCAATCCTAAATCATCATATTACCAGGAATCTTTGCCAAAGTAATCGTTTTAACAACTTTTAACCATGGAATACTCAAGTTTGTTCTTGAATCCATGTTTAAATAATAAGATAACTTATCCAAATCAAAGAATTACATACCTTACTTTTGCACTTAAACTATTCTATGATTTGTTAATGCAAATCTATAATAGAAGCCACCGGATCTATTCCTTTTTGTTTACATGAAACCATGGCTCTATCGAACTAGGGTTTTCATAATATAAATATACAAAATTTTAACTCACCTTATGGAATATCCTCATTTCCTCTACAACTACACAATAACAAAAGATTAAAATAATTCCTCATATTGAAAAACCATGTAATTCCTTAAACAAAGCTTACCTATCCCACTTGTCTCATTGATCTATTGCTAAGGTTCTCTTATAGAGACTTTGTCTTTGACCAAAAGGAGGCAAAGTAATGACTTAAGGGAAAAGTGAAATATTTATAGCTAGGTCTTTTGAGTAGGGTTCCCTAAATTTTCCTTCATCAAAACTAATCCTAGTTTAAAAATAAAAGTTTCTTTCATGCCACCTTATGATAATGTTTTCCTTTATTATATTTGTAGAGTTTTACATTATCCCTCCCCCTCCCCCCTTCAAAGAACTTTCATCCTTAAAAATTTCCTAACATCTAAATCCTGCATTCTAATTACTCTTACTTAAACTTACTTAGTACTTAGTTTCTTAAGTGCCACTCCTATTTGCCTTTGAAGTTCCACAAACTCACTTTCTGTTACTCTACTGACCACCTTACTCTCCTTGTAATCCCATTACATCTTCCATTTTCTTGGTGATCAACATTTAATCTCTTCTATCTTTTAGTGTATATTTCTTCAAATGTCACAAACTTTGCTCCATCTATGCTCATAATCAAATCTAAACTTTCTCTCCCAAGTTACGCATTTGCTATTACTTCTCCTTAATCCTAGTAACCAAACCCTTTCTCTCTAGCATCTATTTTGGAACTCTCCAACTTACTAAATTACTCATACCTTATAGGTCTCCCCATCTATGACTTCGATAAAATTCTCTTTCACTGTGTGCTATTTCTTTAGATTTAAACACACTTGATCACTTCTATTCTTTATTATCTCCCTTCTTTGATTTGAGTATTTGTTCCACCTTGGATTCATTCCTAAGTTTGCTTATTAATCTCTATAAAATAAATAGTTCGGTACTAATCAATAAATCTATTATCATTGTTCATACATTTTCAATTACGTTTGTTGTTTTCTATTATGCAACTTGATTATAGTTAGACCATAAAGTTTTAATCTTCTAACTTATAGCCAGTCTTTTATTATATTACAATTTCTATCATATTGATTCCTTAATTTATTTTAACTCATATGACTTAAGTTTATTGGTTTTACCACTCTAATATTATTAGATTATAACTATTACCTCCCAAAAATAACATTAGTACATTGATGTCTATCTACTTTTATCCACAACTCTTTTTCTCCAGCTTCCTCATTTTATTTGTTTTGCAATTCTTCTATTTAAAGTTGATTCTCAGGTCCTTCCATCAATTTGCATGTTAAATCCACATATATTTATTGTCTTTTTCTAAGGATATCTTGAAATTTTCTATTAGATATAATGCTTAGTAACTAAACTTTCTTTTTTATTCATCAATAAACTGGTAGCCTCTTGAATTCTACTCCAGTCTTAACGGTACTCTAATATCCTTATCAATTTTGCTTTCTAGCTACCACAAAACTTCTCAAAACACATCTTATTTTAATTACTCTAAAGAAAGAAAAAGGTTATAGCTTTTATCCTTATTCTATGAGTGTAATTATTTTAACTACATTAACATTACTTGCTTTACTCATTATTACAATTTATTAATTTTAATTTCCATTATTTGAAGGGTTAACATGTTACCTTATTTATTTCAAAAATTAATATAATTTTATTGTCTTTATTTAATATACACTATTATTATCTTCACTCTTGATTATTCCAATATCTTGTTTGAATAATTAATTATTCTTTATTCGTTTGTTTGATTATACGTTTGTTGATTTATCGGATCTTTGAGTTAGTTTTTTTTTTCTATGATTATTTTCTTGTTGCTTCTTTTATATATATATATATATATATATATATATTACTACTATTGTTTTTGTATTATGGAATCTATAGCATGTCACCAGTACAATAAATGTACAAGTAAGGTTGGCGAGTCTTGACGTTCTATTTAACTGGACATAGTAGAGAAACAACCTACAACTTAACCAACTCAATGGGACATTACAAAACAAGACAGGTGTTTTACAAGACTCAATAGACATGATACATCACGAACTGGAATAAGAAGTGTAGACTCACTATTCCTATCCCATACGCATACATGCTAATGTGGATATAAAATATTCAATGTCCTCTCACTTTTTTTTTTTTTTTCTTTAGTCCATTAGGTAATTAAATTGTCATATGTTTCCGCTTTTCCCATCCTCAATTGTCGAGGTTCTTACTTAAAAGTGTGGCATTTTCCTAGTTTTTGAATTTAAGGAATTTTGTAGTTATTATGTCCTCTTAAATCTTAATATTTCATTAATGATCACTATGAAAATTTTAGTGATATAGCATTGTGTGGTGAAACCTTATTTTTTTAATTGTTATTATTGTTGTAGGGTAGTCTTTGTCGTTGTCGTCACTATTATTATCGTTTTTATTACTATTAGAGTTATTATATTAATATATATATATATATTGTTGTTTTTGCTAATGCCATTATTGATTAGCTGTTATTTTACTATTGTATTTCTTCTCTATGAGGGTTTAGTGAGACATTAATTACCCTTTATTGAGATGCTCAAGAATTAATATTAATAGTGTTATTCATATTTTTAATGATTATTATGTTCGTTATTTTAGTATGATAGCATTGTCGTCTATTGGGGAAACTCATATTTTGAAATTTTGGAATATATATACATTTATATAATTATTTTGTTGTGGATCTATTTCAATATATTAACAATTATTTTGGTCATCGTGGTTGACCATGTAGGTATTGTGCTTAACCTCTTTCTTTTTTTATTTAATCACTACGATTGATTAGTCTCACTATGAGGTTTTAGTGAGACATTACTTACATTTAGGGGGGGTTATTCTAGAACTATTATTGACAATGTTGTCACTATTTTAATATTTATTTATGGTCATTATGGTAGCGCAATCGTTTATATAAGGAAAATGACATAAACAAACTTTTCCTCATAATTTAGAGTTTAGTATGTGTACATGCATACATACATATACATGATTTTTAAGTCATAGGTTCGTTCAATTAGGTTAAATGAATTAACAACTACTTTAGATTTCAAGGTTAACTATATAGGTGTCATAGTTAACCTCTATTGGCTTAATATCTTCTAATTGTCTAATTCTTATTTTTAATCATTTAACTTCGTATTTAGTTGTCTTTACATACTTAATGAGGATAATCTTTAATTATTTCCCCCTTTTGATTTGTTAGGATTTAATTTCTTCTGTTATTACCTTGCTAGTTGATAACACTTTATAGGGGTTTTGTAAGTATATAATTATTATGCTACATCATTAATCATAAATTCTCTTAACTTTCTTTTGTTGAACCAGGTTTAATACCTATTTAAGATTTTTTTGTAATTACATTGTCTCATGAATATCTTTATTTTATAGTAGTATTTATCATTGATTTATTTCCTATTCAATTAGTTATTAATCACTAAAGATTTTATGGGTATCAATAGATAGATATTTATAACTTAAAAGTTATCAATTATCTAGTATCAATTATATTACCGTAGCTCTTTAAGATAGCAAAGCTAGATATTTTATGGTATTTTAGTCTTCTGTATATAGCTACTTACTAGTTTTGGAACATATTTTCCTATTTCTTATTTTGCCAACCAAAAATAGGCTATGTAGATATCTATTACCTCCAAAACAATTAAATACATAATTCTAAATATAGTACCTTTCAGCATAAGAAATAACTAAAAATCAAGATCAATTGATTACATTCTATTTTGCTCTTCTTAAAGATATACATACATATTTGCTTCCTTGTAATATCTCCAAAGATAGGAATAATATATGTACGAAATGTAATTTAAAGCTTTACTTAATAACAATAGGAATAAATATATTAACAATTCACAAAATACGATGAATCCATTCCAAAAGAAGGGTAACACCTAACCCATATATACCACATTTGCAATCTCATCGTTCTACTAATCATCTTCCTAAGACTTCTATATATCATATAACATATGTTCTTATACAATTAAATCTATAATACCTTAGACACGAAGTTATAGATTGCCACATGTCCCTATCCTTTAATGATTAGTCAGCGTAAACGAGCAATTAAAAATCTCTAAAACCATGAATTTTATCTTCAAATAAATCACATGAAATTCCCTTGATTAATTTTTAGAACATCCATTGTTGAACCTTCTCAAATAGTAAACAAGCTTTACAAATAATAAATCTAACAATTACAGTTAAAGAATCTCACAAATCATATAAACTAACCATAAATTCAACAATTTATTTCCATTCTAATGATATTTCCGATCTATATACATTTTTTTTCTATTTCATTCTAATAGTTATATACCTAATCATCGCTCCCTATCCTAATCATTTTAATGTACTCCTCCAAATCCATCAAATTTTGTAATTACCACTTAAGTATATGCATTTGTAAAAATAAGGAATAAGCTAATGTCTAATATGTAAATACCACAAGCGCATACCATGCAATTATGCAATTCACATGCATTAAGATGAAAAATTCATAACAATCAATAAACATATGGATTCCAAATGCAATACAATAAACATATGGATTCTAAATATATTTATTACATTTCACGTACAACAAAAGAATAGTCACAATTCTAATCTCAACAAGTAAAGAGGAACACCACCTCAGCTCCATCAACACTACACACGGGTTCGCCACTCGGCCCCAACACCATCCTAAGATCACATTTTCTATCGATAGGGGCTCACCATCCACAGTCCCTATACCCTCCTAATCCTCACCAAAGCTATTAGTAAGGGTTCACCATCCACGACCTCTACACCTTTCTAACACTTGTGTTTATTAGTAAGGGTTCACCATCCACAGTCCCCACACCTTATGATAATGTTTTCCTTTATTATATTTATGGGGTCTGTAGAGGTGTTGTGATGGTAAAGCATGTTAGGAATTAATTTAGAGAGGGATTGGATGGGGTATCAACCTCCAATTCAATGGAAAACTAGTCAAAGTATTTATAAAGGGATAGAAAGACATGTCATGCTTGTACTATAGAAAGCAAAATATATGATGCTAGATATAGCTAAGTAGACAAGGCATCATCTTCTCCATATGAGGGTAGAGATTTAAATCCCACTAAAGTTATTTTAGTTTTTTTTTTAAATCAAATTTTTTAAGTATTGTAGCCTATCATGCGCTAGAACCTGTTGCATTCTATATGGTCGCGTTTACAAGGCAAGTTCTCACTCTAAGATTAAGAATCTTGCTACAAGATCGATATAGCAGTCGAAACTCCTCTCAAAACCATCTTGAACTTATAATATATATAATCGGTTCAATGTTATAGGAACATTACAATTTTTTAGTATGAGCAAACTACAATGTACATTGTGTGCAAAAGAGTCTATTTAAATTTGATAAAATACAAAGAAAATCCAACTAAACTTACAATCTATTATTTTAGATAAGTCGATCATATTTATTGTAATTTTGTGTTCTTTTTCATTAAAATTCACTATGTTTATATTTGTTCCAATTTAAACATAAAAGAGAGAGTGATTTTTAATTTGAAAACCATTCAGTATGAATGGTTCTACTTTTTTGAAAGGAAAAGTAAAAAGCCAAAAATATTTACAAATTGTACAACTCACCGTACAACTTGTAAAAGTTACAGGATGTACATTTTAGGGTGTTTTTAAGGGTCATGTACGCAAAAACTAACTTCTATTTTTTCAAATCCACCTTCTAAGTTCCAAATTTTAAATTTTACTTTATTATATGCACACTTAATAACAAATTAAACAATACATAATATGTTTTATTATCATTAAAACCAATTAAGTCACTTAACAAATCGAACTTATTGAAATCTACATTTGTTCCCCCATCTAACTTATCAATTGATGACAACTATCTTTTAGTCAATTGAAGTGGGTAATTATACAAATTTCAATTTTCACCCTTTGAGGAAGTTTATTTAGCCAAACCTTAGGTTAAGTTGTCGGAAGCTGTGTTTGATTTAATATTTTAAATGGTAACAAATTCCAACATAGGTGCCAAGCCATGAGATTATGACTTATTTGACCTATTCAAGGTGAGTGGCCATCACCTTCCCATTGCTTGTGTTTATGATTAGAATTTATTTATGCTCGTGTGTAGTTGAAATCAGAATTAAATTGGACTAGATGAAATTACATTTGTTGAGTGTTGATCACTGCTGATTATGATGCCTCCTCTTGATGTTGAGTATGATACATGGATTGTATATCAACCTGTGATAACTACTGCTAATAGCTAGGAAATTGGGAAGAAGTGGGTAGATTGAGTTTATGCATATAACGCCTATTCATAATATAAGGTTAAAAAAAAAATCAAATAATGTATTGATACGCAATAGACATTCGAGTGTATTGTAAAGTATAGATAAAGTGGTTAAGCAGGATATTAAAGGATGTTTAACCCTATTATAGGGTAAAATTCGGGATTGAAGATTAACCAATTATTGCCATTTAAGTGATACAAGAAATTTAGAGGAAGCATTTTAGGGTTATGATACTATGCCAAGACCCTTACGAGATGGATGGGTCATAAACTGTGTCATGGGTGGAGAATCGACAAGAAGAGGTAATTCCAGGTGAATGTTGCCTTACAAGGGATAAGTATTGGGCTAAGGATGGATTATTAAAGACTAGATTGCGCCTAGAAACCAAAAATGGACTCTTTGTTCGGTAAGGTTGAATGCTAAGTGAAGCCATAAAGCAAGAGTTGATTGCTCTGAAGTCGAATTGTGCATATATTTAATTCATTTAAGTTAATGTATATTTCGCGAGCATTATATACGATTGTTATATGCTACTAGTTCATTTGCTAAACCTTTTCTTTACTCTTCTAAGAATTTCTTGTTCTCCGGATATCAGCTAATCACATAAAAGTTCGAGAATCTAATATTGCGGATGGTTCGATGCCCTAAACGTCCTTCAGATTCAAGCCATGAGACCATGATTGTTATCCTACCATTATGGTATCTAGCCGGGTGAGACATTCCATGTTCTAAGTGGATGTATTGTATCCTCCAGGTCCAGGGAAACATTTTTTCGATATTTTAAGGACCCATGCTTATCCACAAAACCGCTCGAATCCAAAAGCTCGTGACGTGTCCTTATCCATCCAAACCCCCCAAAGTGCAGCTCGAAATCAACTCAAAAATCAAACCAGTCCACGAACTTCAATCCATCTCAATTTGTTCCCTAAAAAAGTCATCCCTATAAATTCATAACGAACCACTTACAGGAAAACCGACCCAAAAACACAAAAATTATGGCGCTTACCCTTCCTTTATCGCATGCCACTCTCGCATCAAATTCACTAAAGCAAATGCGATCGCCGGGAAATCACAGACCTCGTGCTGTGTCCGTGGAAGCTTCATCATACCGTGCACATCCATGTACGTTACAGATGCGGATGAAGAAGAAGAGATGTCTAACGGTGGTAGCAGCGGTCGGAGATGTGTCGCCCGATGGCACAACCTATCTCCTTGCTGGTGCAGCTACGATCGCTCTCCTTGGAACAGCCTTCCCTATTCTCTTCGCTAGAAAAGACACGTAACGTTAATTGCCCATTTCCTTTTGCCATTAATCCGACAATCTTTTACAACCTAATCTCAGTCTTCTTTCTTCTACGTAGGTGTCCTGAATGCGATGGCGCTGGCTTTGTCCGAAAATCGGAGGCGACGTTGAGAGCAAATGCAGCAAGGAAGGACCAAGCTCAGATTGTGTGCCCTACATGCAACGGCCTAGGCAAGCTTAACCAAATTGACAAATAAATCAGCTCAATTGACCTTAATGCGGTTTCTGCCTGTACTAGAGTAACTGGTAAAACGTTGTCCAGATGTATAAACAGACCTGCTCATTATCTTGAACAATGTAATTTGAAAAAGAAGTATCCATACATTTTGCTGGTTTACTACCAGTTTCGGCGGACCTACTTCTCATTCTAAGCAATCTCCATTTTAGGTCATGAATTTCAAGTTTTGGTTCGGCATTTAGTAGTGTTTTCTCATCTTATTGCTACAGAGCGTTGTAGATGAGACTTGTTTTAAAACACAGCCCATAGGCTGAAGCCAATGGTCATCGAGTCATGATTAGGTGCAATTAGGGCTGGTTACAGTTTATAATGGAGTTGGCTTCGGGTAGTTCAAGACAATCTTCCATAAGTGGACACTGTGGTCATATATCTCAGCAAGTTCTGATAAGGCTCTGTTGTTGATTACTTGGGCTTTTTTCGTCTTCATTTATTTATTTATTTAACTGCTGGTTGTCATAAACCTAATTCATCATGTCGATTGATAATTGACACAATCTGATAGTCATGCCCAAACCTACTCGGGGCCTTCATCTAACTGCATGTCCTCGTGTTTTAGTAATCGTCTCATCTTAATTTAGGTAATTTTTCGGATGTTTCTATAAGGTTAATAATTATCTATCTAATGGCTCTGGTCAAAATTAGATATTAGCGGAGTTTGCCATAAAAATCCTCTATGTGGCTGTTAACTGGGCTTATGACTACTATGGGACAGTCAACTGCCCTCTTAGCCGGTAGCATTGGTTATTCTACTGGGTAGTCTAGTCGCTTTATTCAACTCATTTCCTTTATATTTCATTCTTTGGTCCGCTAGTAAAGAGGGTGTATATTTTAATTAAAGTAATTTTTTCCCTAGATTTTACTTTCTTTCAATTTCTTATTTTCAAGCTGTAAAATAATCTTAATATCTAATTTCCCACTACGCTTTTCCTTTTGAGTTTTTAGTTTCATTATCTTCTTTTAGATGTTTAGATAATTTTTTTTTTTGAACCAATTACCAATAACCTTTTCATTATTCTTACTTCTCATTATCTATTTACTTTTTGTATAATTATGTTTAATGAGTTTTAACCCTTTAAATATTATTTTGGTTGGAAATTTAAGCATAAATCTCTCTTCCTACAAACAAGTTTGTCACATTCACATTGTGTAAAGAGTCATGAGTCATTGCATGCCATAAGCTAATTTCTTACACTAGAGGTAAGTTTTTTTTAACCAAGCTCAATTTTAACGATATCTTACAAAAACCTGACTTAGTATGGTTGAAATGGGGATAGCTTGAGTGGCTCAAGCCTTCTCGACCTTACTCGATCTTTTCGCATGCGAAAAGGCCTAGACGAAGGCCATTGGCTTAGAAAAGCTCAATCAAACTTATTTACAAGCCTTTGGCTTATATATTATAAAGAAGTTGAAGTATTCCTTCTAAGCATTATAAAGACTTAGGTTAAGCTTGATCCAAACATAAGCTCATGAGTTATAAAAGAAAAGGATAGCTTAATCTCATCCATTGAATGCTAGAAATGATCTAACAACTCTCATCCACGACTCATCTCATCCATCCATTTCATTTTCATCTAAAGGTTGAGATTAGAAGTTCAAATTTATAAATAATCTCTTGTCCTCCTCATCTTCAACATCAAGTGTATTAGCAAGCTTTTAAGAAATGTCAAAATATTTACAAAACAATGACTCTAGAAACAAGTAAGATGGAAAATCAATTAAGAGCAAGTCAAGAACATTAAAATACATTAGATTTGATTTGCTATTTTATGTACTCTCTTGCAAAGCCTAGTTTGCATAACATCCCTCTATGTGTTACTAGGTCAACCTTCTTTAAATCGACCATTGTGCAAATTGCATGAGCTCAAATATGTAGCTGACCTACCAGTAGTCACTTACGATACATGGATGCACCTTAGAGAATTTTCATCTTATAGATGCAACGTGCAACCACCTATTGTAGGCACAACTCTACTTTGCAATACTATACCTATGTTCTATATTGGAGTTAACTGTACATTGGTTACACCCTACTAACATGTAAATTCGAAACTCCTACACCTACAAAAGGTAGGGGAGAGCCATACTTAAAGGATTACATGAATCCTAAATTTACCACCTTTATTGACAAGTAAGAAAGTACTAAGGAGCATATCATCACTAAGGAGCATATCATCAAAATTGAGAATCTCAAAGTCTATGGACTCTTTAATGAACTTAAACTTATGCATTCTATGTTAAATATGGGCTATGTCCATGAAATATAAAATAAGTGAAGAATATACAAAGCTGAAACCTTTGAATCTATCAAAACAAGCTCAAGGCAAATACCCTACTGATCTCCTTGTAAGAGAAAGGTAAGATTCACTCATTGAAGCCTATTAATTCTATGTCTCAAGCCATCATTGTTGCTTTAGCACATGATGCCACGCCTCAACATACTAAGCAACTACTAATGCCCTTATAATGTGATGCAACTTATCTAAGCTCAAAGTTATCACCAATGCCTTTGCACCAAATACGACATCTTCAAATATGGAGCCATTGTTGAAACCCTCTTGTGAAGTGCAACATCCTCAAATTCAAAAGCATTGTTTATGCCTTTACACGAGGTTAAAGCAATCTCAATAATGATGATTTAAGTGACTCTACAATACACTTGGCAGCCTTAATGCCATTCCATGGAGTTGAGTTCGATATGTCCTCCATTGTAATTGATCGAAGCAATCATATCATGATACTTTTAGTCACTTAGAAGAAGCATTCGCTCCTAAGCATGTAGCAAATGCAATGCCTTTTTTATGACATTATTTATGAGATCAAAGCCAAAGGGTATGGGTTGAAGCGATCCTACAATAGGCATTGCAGCCATAACACCTTTTCTATAGAACTCGAGCTCAAAATAAACTCATTCGTGCATGATTGAAGGGATTACATCATATGGCTACTATCACTTACTAGAAGCATTCTTCCTAAGCATGTAGTAAGCACAATTGATTAGATTCCAACTATTAGCCTGATGCCACGCTAGGTTTCGAACCACATTGGAGGCTTGCTCGTGAGCTTCGCATACGCGGGTGACCTATTTATAAGCTATGTCAACATTGGATAGCCTACCCTACTCTGTTGTATCTACCCTATTATGCCAAGTGCACCCTATTCTACCTTAGCCAAGCCTTCCCATAGACTTATCTATGAACTAAGGCAATATTAAAAGACTCGATATGCTCTATAAGTTCTGTCATGGCCTACTATTTATGCCTTACCTTGCCAGGTCTTCCTTGCTATACTTGGTCCATTCTGCCTTACTGAAGTTAGCTCTATTCCATTCTACCAGGTTTACTCTAAGCTACTATACAGGATTATGCTATCTTGTCCTACCTACGCACTTTACTTTAACCAGATTAACTTGCTCAACAAAGTCTGCTCAGCCAAGATCTGATCGGTCATGACAAGGTTGCCCAACTATTTGATACCAACTCTACCATACCAGGTCATATTAAATGGATTAACCTTATCTACTCCAGATCGGTCCAGCCATACGAGCTCGACCAGTGCCACATCAGGTTAGCTACTATCATGTTAGGTTAGCCTCGGGGTAGTCATTGCCATACTAGTTCGATTTGGCCATTTAGGGTTGGCCTCAACAACATTAGGTTAGCCACGGAGATATCAGATCGGCCCCGGACAAGACAGAACATCTAGAGGCTAAAGTCCACCCAAAATAAGGCTCTAGGGTCTTTAATAGCTCCACGAAATCTAACATCAGCCTTTTACTCGAAAATCTAATACAGCTACCCATTTTACTTATATTATTTGGATTTCCTTTTTTTTTCTTATATTTTCCTTAGTTGTCGTTCTTGTTTCATTTATAATTACTGGAATGTTACTAGGGCGTCCTTTTATTCATTTATTTACAACTTTTATATAAATAAAACACTTCTACAGGGTTTTAAGGAGACTTGACATTTTAGTGAAAAACCCTTGAGTCTTTTCTCTCAAAAAGTTCTCCTCTACTCGCTCTTATCAATCCCTTTAGTAAGAATTGTGGTGAGCAACCCTATCACTAGGACCGATGCGTTATATCTAGTGAGTCTTAGGTCTGTGTATGATTCTACAGTATGTCATATCCGTAGAGTTAATGCGCGGAATTTGCTAAACCATCAACGTTCGTTTACTTTTTTGAGCTTTTTGTAAGCTCGGACTCACCCCTTGGTTTTGGTATGATACTGAGTTCATGTGTTCACCAGGGAATCCGTATCATCTTAGAGTCAAAGCACAATTCCGAAAGGGAGCGTGTAAAGTTGCTGCAAAGATTTGTTTATGTTTGCTGATTAGTGGTTATGTTCCTTTCGTAGATATTAGAGTTGGTTTGATTGAAGTAGGTTTACAAATCTTAAGCTACAAAGTGGAGGTTTGTAGGTCGATAACAGTGGTTCCTATTGTACTCTGTCGTACTCTATTCTCCATTGTGAAAACAGAGGAGGGTCATTTCTGTATACGCCCGTGTGTTTAAGTATATTGGCTATCGAAGTTAAGTTAAAAGTAGGCATTTGAGATTGAGCCATATTGACTATGGTTTGGGTCATTGAATTTAAATGGAGGGTTGCTTAACGGGATTCGTTTACGTTATCACAACAACAATTAGTGAAACGTATTGTGCCTACTTGTATTGAAATCAAAGTTTCGACATTAATTTGTAGTGTTTGGTGGTTATTGGCTATGGAAGCTTTGTTGTTACCGCAGTAACAGGTAGTAGATTTTCTTAGGTGTTGCGTTGGACAATTTGGTACTAGTGGTGGTTAGGATTGTGCTAATAGGTTGTACTGCTATCTTGGGGATCGCCATAGTGCTTGGTGCTCGAAGTGCAAGTGCCTGAATTGAACTAATGGAGTAAGACCATTAAGTATCGAGCTGTTGCACTTTGGAGAAGCTATTCAAGTTATTATTTCCATTAACTTTTAAAGTCGAACTATCATACTCCTAAGGTTATCAAGCTGCTTTACCCTAATAGCAGAGCTGATTCTAGTATCTGCGTTGAGTCAAAGTGTCGAAGTGAAGTGGAAGACCCGAGCTATACAAGCATCCAAGCTACTTTGTTCTTGAATCACCTAGTGTTGGATAGTTCTAGTCATTGCCAACAAGACTTCTTATGAGCTGAGCTAGTCTGCTGAAGTGATACTTTTATTTAACATGGCTTATGACAATGAGGAAGATACAGTTATGACTATGACTATAAAGATATAAGGTTGAGAATAGTTATGTTTAGTGGTTATGGATCTCCAGATGAATACTTAGGAATTTTGGGTCAATAAAGTCTTTCAAAAGTATCCATGCTCTGAACATGACAAGAAATATATTGTAGAGGATCAACTTCAAGGCCTTTCTAGGACTTGGTGGAAGAATGTATTAAGGTAAAGGATCCCAAGAGGGTTAAGTACTACATAGAGCTCAATGAGACCTGTAATGAGAAAAAAATTTATACCTCCATCATATCAAGACGAGTTATATGAGGAGCTATGTACCTTGAGATAAGGACAAATGAGTGTCCAAGAATTTACCTAAGAGTATAAAGTGCTCATGCAGCGATATGAATTGTATGAATCTCTTTCGTATACTATCTTACGATTCATGAGAAGGTTGAGGCTCGAGATTGCCTGACGTGTTAACCCCTCAGGAATAAGGAACATAAATGAAGCCATCCAATTAGCCTTAAGAGAAGAATCTGCCATTAGTACTGACCATTATGATGTGCAAAAATAACTAGAGGTTATACTTGATTGGCTTGAGAAGCTCTGAAAGTAAATGAGACAGCAAAGTGATACTCATACAAAGATAGTCGACAAGAAAGAAAACCGAGGAGAGGAAGTAGGAGAAGGAGGGATGAAGGTTGTTGGAGAGACAATCGGTAGAGTCGAGAAAGACTAAGCTAAATTGCAATTGAACCCCCATGTTTCGGAAGCAGTTCCATTACCTGCTATGAATGCCATAGATGGTAGCTCTAGGAATTACTATGTTTGCCTCCCTCATATCGAGATCTTGCATCCTAGTCATCTGACAAGTTTACGTGGAACTGATATGAGCAATCACAAAATCTCACCTGTGAGCTATTATCAACTATCAGTTGGAGTTTATCAAGACCAAGGTGATGGATATATGTATTGGGGATATATCATATTGATCCTTGGTACTCTTGTGTTGGAAAGATTTGAAGTGTGTAGGTGGAAAGAGGAAGAAGAATCGATTTACGAGAAAGCAAAGGGAATGCTAACTACAATTGATGAGGAGATCATGATATCCAAGCTAGCTGAGCTTGAAGAAGTGGAAGTACTCATGACTAATGAGCCATTTTACATCCTGTTGGCATAAGATCTATGTACCCATGACCCTTTATATAACCCTGAGATCGCATTACTTCTTGTGATTGATGATTATTAAGACTACCAAGGTGTAGTTGATCGGATCCAAGATGAGTGGAAGGAAAGATCCGAGATAAAAGATTTGATTGATAGAGCCCATGATGAGTGGAGGGAGCATAAGTTGGTGATGCCCTTGTTACAAGAACTAAAGTGTATTCTTATGTTTAAATTTCAATTTTTTCGATTAGTGTTTGACCATGGAAGGATTTAGAGCCGTTAATTGCCAAGTTTCGGGTCAAAACTCTTCCAAGAGGGAGGGAATGATAGGATTCGAGGTACTAGCCCGACGCTATGCCAGGTTTCAGACCATGTGAGAGGCTTACTCGTAAGCTCTACACACACAAGTGACTTATTTATAAGTGATGTTAACATTGGACGGCTTGCCCTACTTTGTTGTATCTACCCTGTTATATTGAGTGCACTTCGCTTTACCTTAGCCAAGCCTTCCCACGGACTTATCTATGAACTAAGGCAATATTGAAAGACCCGATGTGCTCTGCAAGTTCTGTCCTGGCTTACTATTTGTGCCCTGCCTTGCCAGGTCTTCCTTAATATACTTAGTCCATTCTACCTTACTGAGGTCAGCTCTATTCCATTCTATTAGGTCTACTCTAAGCTATTATGTAGGACTGTCTTGTCATGCCTATTCGCTTTACTTTACTAAGATCGACTTGCTTGACAAAGTCTACTCGACTAAGATCTGATCGGCCATGACTAGGTTGCCCGACTATTCCATACCAGCTCCACCGTACCGGGTCATATTAAATAGATCAGCCTCGTCCACTCTAGATTTAGCTGGCTATGCGGGTTTAACCACTGCTACATCAAGTCAGCTACTATCATGTTAAGTCCACCTTGAGGCCGTCATTTCCATACCAAGCAAGTTTAGCCATTCAAGGTCGACCTTGGCAACATCAGATCAGCCTCGGACAAGATAAAACATCCAGAGGCTCAAGTCCACCCAGAATAAGGCTCCAGGATCTCCAATAGCTCTTCAGAATCCAGTATTAGCCCTTTACCCAAAAATCTTGTATAGCTACCCATTTTACTTATGTTATTTGGATTTCCTTTTTTCTCTTGTATTTTCCTTAGTTGTTGTTCTTGTTTCATTTGTAATTACTGGAATGCCACTAGGGCGTCCTTTTATTCATTTATTTACAACTTTACCCCTTTAGTATAAATAGAACACTTCTATAGGGTTTTAAGGAGACTTGACATTTTAGTGAAAAACTCTTGAGTCTTTTCTCTCAGAAAGTTCTCCTCTACCCACTCTTATATATCCTTTTAGCAAGAATTATGGCAAACAACCCTATCACTCAGAACAATGCGTCACATCTAGTGAGTCTTAGGTCCGTGTAAGATTCTATGATGCGTAATATCTATAGAGTTAGTATGCGAGATTTGCTAAACCATTAACTTTTGTTTACTTTTTCAAGCTTTCTACAAGCTCGGACCCATCCCTTGGTTTTCATGTGATATTGGGTTCGTGTGTTCACCCACGAATCCGTATCAACAATGCCCTTTATTGCAAATTCATCAGTCACTTTAGTCATAGAGATCAAAGCGATCAACAAACTTGGTAACCATAATGCTTCTCCATCTAATAATGGGATTGAAGCAATCTCCACCTTAAAGGTTTGAATTGAGCCCATAATAAGCTTGTCAACAATAATTCCATTGCATTTAATGATCACAATCATCATTATCTAATCACAAGATTGAAGCTAACTTGACTATAAAGGTTTTGATCTAGCTTAGATAGGTCTGGTAATTGTAATGCCAATCCTCCCAATCATCTAAATTGAAGTGATTTTGAATTGTCAAAGATCAAAGCAAACTTGCAATTGTTAAGGTTAGAACAAACATCTCTCTTACAACATCAGTCGCAGCTAGGTTGTAGCATATGCTCTAAGCACATGTTTGAGAAGACTTCACATGGTAAAGCTTCAAAGAAATTGAAGCAAATCCATAAAAGTTATTCTTCAAGACCAACACATTGATAATCATGACAAAAAGGAAGTAATGCATGATGGCCATTGAAAATTAAGCTTCAATAGAGAAAGGCGAAGCGATCTTCACCAATGCCTACTAATAATCTTTGAAATTAAGCAACCTCTATTGCAAATGATCATAACAACCTTCTTATGACTAATTTACTGTATTTAAGCGTGTTATTGTCTAATGAAGTATTTTGGCTTGAAAGGTCTTTTACTAAAGGGAAAGGCTGATGCAATCTCATCCTTCATCAACATTCTCTTACAACCATTAGGACTAAAGTAGTTCTTTTGACGTAAGGATCAAAGCAACATGCTTAGTGCCTTCTTTCAGCTTTCCAGATTGAAGTGATTTACTCTTATAGAAGATTGAAGTGATCTTTTCATAAACCAATCGTCATTACTTCATTGAGGCATTGCTTATAGGTACACAATTAACTTAACACCTAAGTAAGTTGAAGCAATCTACCCATCAGATGCCATTATCAATCAAGCACTTAACTAATCACAAAGGACTCAAAGTGACTTCAATAAGTTCATTCCATAACTACTTAGGCCATGACCATAACACTCTTAAGCACGAATGATAGAAATTAACCCCATGGACCAATAATACGTAGCTAAGTTAGAGGACTCTAGCAACTTACTTGGAAAATACTATCTCGAAGCCCCCATCTAAAGCAAGAATTCCTATCTTGACCTCTATGTTTACCATTACTACTAACCTGACTATCAAGTTGTCACTTACGCTAGACTTATCGAACAATTGTACCATGACATAACATTCAAGCAGATAGCCTCCAAAGACTATCTAAGCCAAGCTCCCAAGTTACTCACTAATGTTTGACCCCAACCTACATTTAGTATTCTTTAGCAAATGACTAATAGAGCTCTGACCTGATCCAAATCAAATTGGTCCCTAATTGTAAACTCCCTCTTGTCTTCATTTCATCCAATTTGTACAATAATTCAAAACAACTAGCTACTATGTGACATGTATCTTCTAGCACAACATTTCAGAAGAATTCTTTACTTTTTCGTACAAGAAATTTTTTGTCTCTTTTACCCTTTTTAGAATGTTTTATGTATCCTATTTGTAGAATATTGTTTTGTCTTTTCATACATATAAAGTAATCCTATTGAGATAGGTATATAAACCCCTACTTAATATATATTGACAACAACTTCATTATCATAATTTATACAAGTTCCCCTTTAAGCAACCCTAGTGTTCTCATTACCCCTCAACTCTTATATATTCCCTTTTAGTAAGGAGTAGTGGCAAGTGACCCTTCAGTTCAAACTAGTGAGCCATATCCGATGAATTGTAAGCTGAATAGAATCAATTGGTGTGTCATATTCAGTTGATAGCTACCCTAACTTTACTATCTTTTCTTTATTTCCGTTTGTGTTCTCTTCATTGTAATGCCTCTCCATGTATACGACCCCGAAGACGCTTCAGCTTCATTGTTATCAGAATACAGTTCTAAGAGAGAGTATGTGAAGTTGTAGTGAAGTTTTGGTTCTCTTACTGTTAGTGGCTGCTATATTTTTTCTGCAATTGCTACAGTGTATTTGTGTGTTGGTAAATGTAATTCTTTGCTACTCTATTCTTACTCTATTTTCTACTATGAAAATAGAACAAGTTCATTTTTATCTTATTTAAGTCATTATTGGATGTTAAAGTTATTACTGTGTTAGTCAAAGTTTTCGATAGTAAGGTAACATTGTTTTCCTAAGTATTATGTTATTAATCTATTCGAAAAGTATTAGACCACGTAGGGATCATGTGTTCAAGGTATTATTAGAGGCCAAAGTAGTGGTGCTCAACTTAGTTATGGTCAAAATGATAGTAACACTCATAAGTTAGTTGATGACAAACTTAATAGACCTACTAACCCTATTGAGAGTCTGGTTACCGTGATGCAAGTTAATAAACAACAACCCTAAGGTATGCCACAGTACAACCCACCCGAAAATGTTCTAGAGAGAGGCTATGGCTAAGGTAGCCAAGCCAACGGCCCAATTCGACCTCAGTGAGCTGGAAGAGTTGTAAACCAAGCAACTAAACAAAGGCTAGAGTTAGAAGAGATAGAAGAGGATGATGAGGAAGTAGATGTGGAGACTAGTAAAGGGGAAGAAGAAGAAGTTGAGTACTATCAAGCACGAGAGTGATGATATTGAGCTCCTCAAGGACTTGATAATGTTAAGGTCTAAATTTCGCCCTTTACTGGAAGTGAAAATGTAAATGAATATTTGGAGTGGGAAAAGAAGGTAGAGAAAGTGTTTAGCTGTTATGGATATACAGAAAACTATCAAGGTCCGACTTACTACATTAGAGTTTATTGGGTATGCCAGTATGTAGTGGAAAAACTTGAATGCAGCCAGAGTAAGGGATGGAAGACGAAGTATGAGAACCCAGGACGAGATGAAGAGGTTGTTGAATGGCATATTTATACCCAAGACCTACTTATAGGATACATTTGCAAAGTTGCAAAAACTTTACCAAGGACGTCAATCTATTAATGATTATGCAAGAAAGTTCTAAATGCTTATGATCCAAGCTAACATGGAAGAACCAAAGGCTTGCATAGTACGAAGTTCATTTCTGGACTCAAACATGAGATTCACAACATTGTAGAAGTGTAGAAGTTCTATACCTTAAAAGAGGCAATTAAGAGAAAAAATGCTCCAAGCCAACTTGACCAACATTCTCCTAAGCCCCTACTTCGCGCCAACCTATTCAAGTTAAGCCGAAGAGGCCATACCAAGCCGAGGAGAGGAATGACCGACTTGACGATAGCCAAGTAGGCCAGCCGAGTTGAATTGAGGCCAGACTGACCCCAAGGACATATGAAAGAGGGTAGACCTCCAACAGAAGACTAACAAGGCAAAGTATTTAAAATACTTAGGCATCAAACACATATCTATTTAGTATCCGAACCGACGTGTCATAATGATCCGAGGAGGTGTAATGGATAGCACCGACGGAGGTGAGCCCAATGAAGAGAAGGATGTTGGAAAAGTTGAAGCTGATAAAAAAGAGGAAACTTGTATCTATGTTGACTAGGGATAAGGTACCCTAGTACTAAGATGAGTACTGAGTTCCCTGTTGAACTGTAAGGAAGGCCAAAGGAAAAATTTATTCCATACTAAGTATACAATCAAAGGACAATTGTACACCATCACAGTAGGTGGAGAAAGTTGTACTAACGTAATTGTATAATTCTTCGTGTAGAGGTTAAGTCTGCTGACCTCTAAGCATCCTTGACTTTACAAATTACATTGGCTTCATGATAAAAGTGCTTTTCATGTAACTGAAAAAGTAACTATGTCATTCAATGTTAGGAATGTGTACAAGGACGAAGTAGTGTAAGATGTTGTCCTTATGGAAGCTTCACATATATTGCTTAGACAATCTTAGTTATTCAACCAACATGTTACTCACGATGGCTACAAGAACACCTATGTCTTTGTTAAGGATGGAAATAAGATTGTATTGCAAGCCATGAACCTAATCAAAGTAAGTGAGACCCATAATTAGCTCACCTAGGCATGTAAGAAGAAGGCCCTATTGATGAGCCAAAGAAAACTTCGAGCTACTGAGAAGGCCGATGAGCCTATGATTTTATTAATTAGAAGATTATTGGAGATAAGAGATCTAAAAGATGTCTCGGATGAAATTTGAAGGCTAATTGATGATTTTTCTAACCTGTTTCCTCATGAATTGCCTAAAAAACTACTCTCAGTCTAAGAAATAAAGCATTATATTGATTTACAATCAAGCGCCGCCTTGCCGATGTGCATATAGAATGAACCTTAAGTAGGCTGCCGAGTTGAAAAAATAGGTAGATGAGCTCATAAAGCGAGAATATGTGAAGGAGAGCATAAGCCCTTATGTGGTACCAGCTTTGCTCATCCCAAAGAAAGATGGTTCATGGTGCATGCGCATTGACAGTCAAGCAATCAATCGTATCACTGTCAAGTACTAATATCGAATATCGAGGATCTATGACATGTTGGATGAGCTTCATGGCGCCAAAATATTTTCAAAAATTGATTTGCAAAGTGACTACCACCAAATTCACATGAGACCAGGTGATGAGTTTAAAACTACCATCAAGATTAAGCATGGTCTCTATAAATGGTTGGTTATGCTATTCGGACTTACTTATGTGCTAAGCACATTCATGCAATTAATGAACCATATGATGTACCCTTTGATTGGAAGATGTGTGACTATATACTTCGATGACATACTAGCATACAGTACCAATAGCAATGTACTTGCTATTCTAGGCAAGAATTACATGAATGTGTTAAGAAACAAATTAAGAGCATGGATGTTCTCCTACATAGCATGTACCATCATCGAAACTTCAACAAATGATACATCTTGCACAGTCATAAACGCATTATTCTCCTTACCTACTTAGATTTCCTTGACCACATCAAGGTATTAAGAAATAGATTAAGGGCATGATAATGTTCATGAGATGTGTGGTCATGAGAGATGACAAGATAATGCAAGTGCATCATAAAGATTTGATAGATGAAGAGTGATATTGCCAATCTGTAATCTCTTTAATATTCATAAGCATCGTTTAAAAACTTAGATTCCACTTACTTAAATTAATAACCACAACAAATTCATTCCAAATTTGAAATTGTACTTTAGAAACCAAATTAGATTGATAAAAACGTACACAAATGACATAAAAAATATAAAGAATCACTCTTTAATTATGAGACATATAAAACTAAGATACAAAGGAGATTAGTATAGCCTCCATGCAAGGATGATAAAGATGAATTGACAAATGCCATTGGACCATGATATAGGCATTTTATCACTTTGGTTAGGTAAAAGTATCTCATAGCAATCAAAGGAGACAACAGAAAACAACCTTACTTGAACAAGATTTATTAACATTATGGTACCATTTGGTTGTCATATTTTTATGATATGGGACTAGATAAAAACAAATATATATATATATATATTTTTGATAGTACAAAAATCTATTTTACATAGTGAAAAATAAATATATTTTTAAAGTTTCATAAATAACCCAGCATTAAGTTCTTGAATTAGAATATTGAACTTTTATCATAACTTAAATTATGAGTAAGTAATTTTTTTTTTTTGGTTCTCTTTTCAATTATAAAAATTCATATCCAATTATACATACATCAAACAAGTACAAGAGAGTTGTAGTTTCATCTTCTTTATGTACGATGCTATTTAGCTTTTTTGTACTATTCAATTTTGCTAACAAACGCTACCTATATAAACTATATTAACAAAAGAGATGAATCTATTGGCTTTTCTTACTCGGTGACATTTTACCCATTGTTGTTTTTCCTCCTTGACCTTACTTGTTGAAAACACCTATTGCTAATAAAGTAAACAATTTGAGTGCTCCTACATAATGATAACAACAACAACAACAATAATAGAGATTATATATTATCTTAAAGGAAGCTGTAGCTAGGAAAAGAAGTAAAGTTTTTGTTTTTTTTAGAGTAGGTTAGTAACTTAGGAATAGTATTCGAAAAGAAGTAAAACTAAGGAAGTAGAAAGTAGAAATTAAGAAATGCCTTGGGAATTCTAATGAGTAAATCGACTTGAGCTATAAGTTTTCTTTTTCCCCCCTTTTTAGTAGAAGATAGAAGCAATGTCTTTAGGTAAGTTAGTAATTTATACATAGTTGTATAGATTACTTTGAAACTTATACCTTAAATATGTTAAAGTAAAGTTTTCAAGGTGGATATAGGTCATAGTAATATTGTAGTCATAGTTGCACCTCATCTATGGAAGAGATTTCAAATTGTGACTGAAACTTTTCTATAACCTTAATATCTAATCGTAACATACCTGATCAAATGGTATAGGAAAAATGTATAGGTTCCAATAGACTTATGCACTTGCCCCCTAAATTCATTGCCATGTATATTAAAATATGATTAGTATTTGCCACTATAAATATATACAAATAGAGTTTTTATACTAATAAAATCCTTTTTCTTATAAAAAAAATCTTTTACTTCTTCCAACTATTTTTCTCTTCCTTTATTTTATTTTTCCCCTTTTCAAATTAGTTTCTATCGTCTCAAGGTTCTTAATAGTAATATTTAGGATGCTATACATAATGGGTTTGCAAAACAATACACAATGAGGGGATACCGGGGAGTTATCCAACGTAGCCACTCCGATACTGAAGTTAGTAGTAGGACTTGAGAGTATAGAATACCAAGGGTAATATGCGAGCTTAGTATACAGAGTGTAGAGAGGTTTAAAGTTGGGGAGTGACCTGGCATTTATAGTGGAGTAGAGCCGAGTTAAGCCGACGGTTGGAGGCTAGTTAGCAAAAGGGATCTTCTCCCACAAGTGTAGGAGAGTGGGGTTGTTATGCCCAACGTATCCCACTTATTCAGGATGTAGTTGTTTCATCATTATCTTATACATTGTAGTTGTTGCAGGGCTTATTTAGCTTTGTCCATTCAGGCCTAAGGCTAAAGCCTACAAAGGTGAGCCCTAAGCCACGAGACACGTCAGATCCAATCAAGCCTAAGAGGCTTATGCCTAAAGTGCCCTGTCAACACTTGCCCCCAACCCCCTGCACAATCTCATTACTAAGGCAAAGGAAAGGAGAAAGGATACATGAGCTACTCAGGCGTGACCGATCTGACTCAAAGAAATCTAAGCTAGAGCTACAGGGTCAACATAATGGGCGTAAGAGGTCCAAACTGGAAGGTAGCCGAGGTGGAGGTATCCAAGGCAGTAGATACCTAGGCCAAGAATATCTGAGGTAAGATGAACAAAAGTGGTGAGGAGTTCCAAGGCAAAGTGTTGGAGCCCCAAGCAAGACATAGGTTGGGGCATCAAAGTGAGATACCTTCGCAACTTACTAAGTAGGCACTTCAAGGTTACAAACCGGTTTGTCCAAATAGCGATTGACGAAGGCTGAGCAGAAACGATTATGTCATATCTTTATTATGCCAACTAGTTGGAAGTTGGATGGGCCTTGAAGATGCCTCTTGTTGAAGGAACCTTTTGAAAATGTAACTTTTCCCCGCCAGTATTTCATATATTAAATGCGACGTGACAGGTGTTGTATTATAGCAAACTAGTATATAACTACATGTCTTTTGCCTTTCAAAGGTGTTTGCTCAATCAAAATGCTTTCTACATGTTTGCTATGCAATATTCCAAGGGATTCGTGCTTATATGGATCCCTATAACCGCCTATACGGCTTCCTAGGCAATTTGCCTATAAATAAGAGGATCCCAACGAGAGACTTCTTTTCTATAATCTCTTTGTTTTGCCATTATTAGACTCTAAACTTTCTTCGAAATTGTTCAAACTTTCTCAAAGCCTCTTTTCTTTTTCTTAAACAAGTACTACAGCCATGTCAACCAACAAAGGTGAGACTAGTTCCTTTTCATTGCCACAACTCTCTAGTTTAAAGTTTACTAGCACAGCTTAACCAACCTACAAGGATGGTCATAAAGACATTGGACAAGGCCAGAATTATCAATGCCATCCTTAGGGATATATATGCGGACATTCCCTTATCTCCCATGAAGGATTTGTTCGATGCTCCCGATACGGATAAGGGGCCTAATGGCCATGTGAGCAGAAGTAGGCAATCTACCCCCAGTTGGATCATCAATAACTTTCTTGTAGGGGCAATCCCTAGGTGGCAGATTAGGTTGCCAAACAGGGATGAATGGGTAGTCCTATTGTTAGGGAGGCACTTCGCAGTCTTTAAGAAGTACCTGGAGTTTGGGTAATGCCTCACTCCCAGTCCCCTTGAGAAGGAGTTCTTCAACTCCTACCGCTGTAGTCCGTCACAAGTCCCTCCCAATGGGTAGAAGGTGCTGAAGGCTTTTCAGGCACTCTATAAATACTTGATGATAAGGGTTAGTCCCGAGCTCTTCTATTACTTCTACATGTGAAAAAGTGTTGGGGAATGACCTTACCTCCAACCATGCTCCGAGAAGAAGCTATTTTGTAGCCTTATTGACTCGATCAAAGGTTGACGGATAAGTATGTAGTTGTTGAATTGCTCGAAGAGGGAGATTTATCGACTCAAATGGTTCGTACCAAAGGCAAGAAGGAGCTTGGTCTCGGTAACATCAAAGCCACTAGCCTTCATGGCATTGAGAGATGACCACGAGATTAACACCAAAGACTGTGGAGAGGTACTTTCAATGCCTGATCTTTGAGCTCTTCCCTAACATTGAGAAAACTGTAGTAGAGAAATGGGTTAAAGGTATTGGTTCGTTCTTATGTGCCTATATCTATTGTGCTAGTTTTGAGGTGCTTCATCTGATGCCTGTAGGATGGGAGGACCTCCTTAGTCGTACTGGTTACGGTGATGTTTTATGAATGGTAGTAAGAGTTTCATTTCGTTCGTTCTTGTTTTCCTTCTCTAAATTTCGATCGAGTTTCTTGTAGGCAAAAATTTGGCCCCAATGATACCTCATCCATTTATGGACGACCTAATGAGTAGGCACTAAGCATGAACTAAGGTAAACCCACCAAAAGTGAAGGCAGTAAAGCTGAAGCCGGGGCCTAACGAAACTAGTAAGGCATAGCCAAGATCTGTTCCTTAGAAGATTCCTTTCGGCATCCGAAACGAGCTTATAGATGTAGAGCCCTTGGGTGTAGCTCTACTTACTCTTGCTTTAACCCCCTCTATCGAACCAATTGTCTTGGGCGATGAAGGTGCTGAAGTGGAAGGGCCCAATGTGTAGGTGCTTTCCCCTCTAAAGGCGAAGGGAGAAGAGATTAAGCAAGTGACCGCCCATTCTTAAGCTGTTGGCCAGAAGCGCAAGGCTCCTGAGATAGCTAAGGAGCCTAATCCTAGAGCAAAGAAGCAAAGGCCCCTAGCGGCGGTGCCTTTAAACAAGGGAAAGTGGAATGACTGGCCCGATGACCCATCCCTATCAGAATGTTGACAACATGGGGGACACATTCTTTGGAGTCCTTAATAACTTTAGAGTGATGGGGATAGGGCCAAACTCATTCCAGGAAGTTCCACACACTTTCCAAGACGACGAGCTATTGAGAAAAGCCCTCAAGTTAGAGATGAAGAAAGTCTGAGGGAAGCTCCTCAAGTCGAAGTGGGAGGTCCATGCCAACAACTGGGTTATCCCCAGCGACTAGGTTATCTTCAAAGGGCTCTCCTAGGAAGGTAGGGATGACCCCATATAGATGGTGGGCCACTTGAGCACGCTGATGCGATAAGTAAGTTTTCATTACTCTTGTGTTGTCGTGCTTTTTATTTGTCAGTTGTATTAACAATAAGCTCGGTTTTCAATTTGCAGTATCACGACCAGGTGCTACTTTAATTAAACAAATCAGATGCCACCCTGAGAGAGGTAAAGGGCTTTCAGGAGGCATTGCATCGGTACGAGAAGTACCTGCTAGAGGTAGAAACTTCTAGTAAGAAGTACTTGAAAAAGTTCGTTAAGGCTAATAGGTGCTTACATCGCTCTATTGTATAGGTGGTAGGGCTTAAGGCGAGGCTCAAGGATGTGAAGTGGAAAAGGAGAGGGATAAAGTTGAGAAGGTGGCTTAGAAGGCTGACAACCTAAAGGCTCGACTGGAGAACAAGCAGAAGACAAAGGCTCATCTCTCTCAGAGGTTAGATGAGGAAGACGAAGCCAGGGCTCAACTTGAAAGAGAGAATGCCGAGCTAAAGGTGTTTGTAGCCAAGCTACAAATCAAGCTGGCGATGAATGTGTCCGAGTGCGAGGGCATTAAGGTCAATTTAAAGGAGCTGGTCGGTTTGAGGGTCAATTTAGAGTAGCAGGTCGAGGAGCTACAAGACAGAGTTTCAGAGATGGAAGAGATCATCTCCAAGATGGAGAATGGGGAGGTCCTAAATGATGCCGCCTCTGAGAAGGCGGTCGTTGACTACCGAAACATCGAAGAGTAGTTAGAAGAATTAGAGGACCTATCTACTAACTCCGCCTGTTACACTTAGAGGAAGGTTCTCTCTCATTATCCGGACTTGGACTTAAGCTTCCCCGACTTTCTGGACTCCCTGATGTTTAATGAGAAGAGGGAAGCCCTAGTACAGGAAAGGGAGGCCACCCAAGCGGTTGACAATGATGTAAGTACTCCCTCTACTCCTAGGGCAGGGTAGGGCACTTCTACATCTGCTGCCACCTCAGCAGCCCAGCAATTGGCCGCCCTTGAAGTAGTTCCTAAAGATTAATCATCTTAAGGTGATCCTCCTCCTATTCCTGGTTCGCATCACTTAGGCTCCGCTCTAAGTTAAGGCATGTCGCCTCAAGCAACGATGGATTAGCTCTCTAAGCAAATAGATGCCTTGGATTTTTCTGAATTACTGGAGTTAGTCAATCCTAAGAGATAGCAAATTTCTCTTTCTTCTTTCTTTTTTTTGAAATCAACGTAAGTCAAGTCAAGATGCTGGCCTTTGCTATGTAATTAAACAATTCATGAATGACTAGATGAATGTTTTTCTGAATATATCTACTTAAGTTAACAGTTGGGGGGAGTTAACCGTTACCAAGGTTAACAATTGGGCGAGTTCTTTTATGCAAGAGGTGTTTCCCCGTGGTAGGGTCATTATAGTAAGGATCAAGTTGGTAGCGTTCCGACTTGCCTGACATAGGGCAGTTTCTCTATGCAAAGGGTGTTTTCCTTAACTAAAGCTACCCTAAAGTAGGGGTCAGGTCGGTGCAGTTCCGACCTACCCAGCGTGGCGGAATTCCTCTATACAAGAGGTATTTCCCCTTGCCAAAGTTACCCAAGGAGACTAGGTTGGTGATGTTTCTACCTACCCAGCGTAGGAAGCTCTTCTATACAAGGGATGTTTCCCCTTGCCGAGGTTACCTTAAGGGGACAAGTTAGTGGCATTCCTACCTACCCAGTTGACTATCCATATACCTTTTTGAAGGCTCGAATGGAAAAAAAAAAAGAAAGAAAGAAAAGGAGCGAGAGAGAGAGATAGATAATCAATTGTAAAACTTTTATTTCGTCATAGTAAAAAGAAAACTTGTACATAATGGAATTCTAATCAAAATAAAGTCAGAGATTATTAGCGTTTCACATACACGAGATGAGCCCACCATCCAATCTTTCAATCCTGTATGCTCCATTACCCAATCTCTCCCTAACTCTAACCAAGTCTTCCCAATTGGGGGCCAACTTACTTTATCCTTCGCGTAAACCTGTAGCCTCTATTTTTTGGTACACCAAGTTACCGGCCTTGAACTCCTTGTATCTGACCTTTTAATCATAATATCGAGTAGCCCGATATTGGTACACAGTCACCCAAACACCAACAAGGTCTCTGATTTCCTCAATTATGTTAATGCTTGCCTACAACAATGAATCATTAAGGGTGGCATTAAAACTTCGAGTTCAAATATTAGAGAGCTCAATTTTGATGGGGAGGAGTACTTTCGATACGAAAGCTAGGTGGAAGGAGGTCTCGCCCTTGGAAATGCAGTGTATAGGCCTGTACGCCCCACAAGATATTGGGTAGCTTATCAACCTATGTACCCTGAGATTGGTCCATACGCTTCTTCAGGCTGTCTAAAATGACCCGATTGGTCACCTCCACCTATCCGTTTGATTGGGGGGTAGGCAACCGAGGTGATGCAGTGCTTGGCATAGAACTCCTTGAATTTGAAGTTATCGAACTGTCAACCATTGTCTATGATGAAGGCATAGGGGACTCTAAACCCAGAGAGAATGTTGTTTTCAACAAAAAACTCAACACTTCTTTCCATGATTTTTGCCACTCCCTCAGCCTCAACCCACCTCGTAAAGTAATTGATGGCGACAATTATGAACTGTTATAAGCCCCATAACTAGCTACTTGAGGTTCTAACCGACTAAAGAATCCGATCAAGTCTAAATTATAAAATAAAGATATAAAATATTAGATAAAATGATCCCATAAGTTTGAATTTAGGAAAATAAGTAATAAAATAAAAGAATATAAAATTTCTAAATTCTAAGTATATTACTCTTTATTTATCGGAAATGCATAAAATGTATTTCGATAACTAAAGAATCATTAGAAATAAATTATATGTATACTAAAAATCATAGAATGCCCTAAATAAAATTTACGAATATTTATTTACACTATATATGAATTTACATGTAGGTAGAAATACACGTAATTACTTGAAATACACGAAATGTGTTAAAATAATGCTAAATAATTTTAAAAATTCATAATTAATTAAGAAAAAATAAATAAAATAAGGAATGATTCAAATTTGAGTTGTGGAAGCTGGGGAAAATAAGAAAAAATTTGAGCCAATTAAATTAGAACAATAAAAAGAGCAAATTAGAAGAAGATAAGGTAATTGTCTAATCGAATTAATGTACAATAATTCCCCCAAAACCTCTATAACTATCCTAAATTTTTCAGAAACTCATTTTGGATGTCTAGAATTGTAGAAAATTAGAGAGAAGTGAAATTAATAGGAAATTAGGGTTTTATAAAAAAAAAAAAATTGTACAGTTGCGGCTTCTAAGGAGTACCAACACCCAACAAGCACCTGAGAATAGACAGCCACCACCACCACACACTGATGGTAGTGCCTAAATGGGCCAACACACCTATGGCCACTAAAGGTGGCCAAAGCCACCAGTTCTAATAAGTTTTTACTTTTACTAGAGTTTCAATTTCTATCCAATTTTTCTTAAATCGTTAAAAATATCAAAATTAGTTGGAAAATTACGAAGTTTGTTATTATGAAATATTTTTGTATTTATTTTTTAGGAAAAATATTATTTTGATGAAAATATGTCCCATGATATATGGTTGTTAAGAAATTGAATAAAACCGAGCATGTTTAGAATTAGAAATAAATAGGCTTAGGAATGTAATTTTGGGTTTAAAATTTTTGTGTAGTCTACTTAGGTAATATAGAATAGTGCCACAAAGCCCTTTTATAAAAATGAAATTTCAAAAATTTTAAATAATTTTTAGGTCTTAAAATGAGGCATAAAATGGGTTAATTAGATAATTAAATAGATAATTACTTATTTAGTACATAATTATATGTTTTAGGACATTGAAATTTGATAAAGTATGATACTTGTAGCATTTAGGGTATTAGATGTAATTATTAGGATAATTATGTAGTAAATAAGTAATAGGAAAAAATAGCTAATTTTGTAAATTAAGGTAATTAGGTGTAAAATATGATTTAAGATGAATTTAGACATTTTGAAATGTTAATTGATGTTGGGAGATGGTAATTAGTGTGATAGAAAAATTATATGTGTATTATGTACATAATAGGTAATAATACATAATGTGCAATTATTGGAAATATAATAAATAGAAGATATTAAAACAAAAATTGATATTATATAAATAATAGGAATATATAATAAATCTAATACAAAACTTAAATTTAGGTAATCATATGAAAAATATAAAAATTTCTCACATTAAAAGTAAATTTGGTACACTAATAAGGATTTAAGTGTACTAGGTGAAAAAAAATACTGATTAGGAGTAATTATGGTATTTAGTATACCCGAAAATAATGTAATTAATTTCACATTATGGGTTGAAATGAGTTTGTAGAATTCATGTATAAAACTGTATTTAGAAACTGAACTAGAATGTAATTTAGAAATCGATACAGAAACTGAACCAGAACTTAACCCCAAATCGAGAATAATTGTAAAAGATTTGAGAACCTAGATAATTAGACATATTAAACCCTAAACCAAAGATAACGATAAGTGTTATAGGATAAAACAAACATATAACAATTATATGAAAACTGAAACAATATTGGTATTATAGGGATCATTGGCGATGGACTGAACGAGTCCTACCTTAAGTAAGCAAGTGAAGAGTAAAGGTAAGTTAGGATTTATACGTTGTTATATTTTGGAGGCTTAAGATTATACTTAGTTATGCTTGTTAGATAGTTAGCAGTGTGCATATGCTTGATTATGACCGATGCTATAATTTTGTTGTTGTTCTGGCTTGTATTGTATAAAATGATTTATTACCTTAAACTAGACTTAACAAATATATGACTTGTAACCATAAATTGGACCTGCGTAGTAGCCCATTAGGGGAAACCTAAGATTCTCAGGCTAAATACCGACCCCTTCAAAAGGGATAACGTTGAATAGCATAATTTGTCCATTCTTCATCTTTAATTGAACTAAATGACAGGTAAGGAGGTCGCAGCAAGAGTAAAGTCAGTGGTTCGAAGGTAATTGCTGGAAGAGTGGTGTCTCCATTACACAAGCCTGTGTTTGGTCGTAAGTTACTACATTAACAACAACTCCTCAACCAGGATTAGAGTTGGCGTAATTTCTCTAATTTCACGATGGGCCAGACAACGTCATGTGATGGCATTTGCTTAAACATGCTTTGCACCTAATAATTTAGCTGATAACATCGCTTATGCTTGTGGTATAGTTTTAAGTCTCTGCCCTAACTTACTGAACTGTGATTGCTCACATCCCTATAGCCATAGTTATAGGTGTTAGCACGAAAACAGCTTATATTTACCTTAAAGCTAGCAACTACTGGATCTTAAGGAGTGAGGAAAAATATTTAAAGAACAATTATATCTTTAAGGTCTTAGCTTTTATTTAGAATCTTTCATTTTCAATTAATGTATTAATTATGAAATCCAATGTATATACATATTTCCATACTTTCTTAAGTAAATAACTTATTTAATTTATGAACTGTTTACTTTAAAACAAGTTTTTCGTGGTTGCATTATGTAAATCTGGTCTGAGATAGTGACCGGAAGGTCAATTTCTATCTTAAAATGGTTTGTACGGCGGGGCTATCACGACTCTACTGCTTCAAGGCGTGACAACTACCATCCTCCTGAAGCTTTTTGGAAGGCGCCGAGGATATCGATCTCCCATTGTACGAAAGGCCATATACTAGTCTGGGGCTGGAGGGAGCGAAAGGCCATGGACTAGTCAGGGGATGGAGGACGGTAATGGGTACATGACTGACTGAGGTGTGCTTCTAGCATTGTAGGCACTTCTGTGCTATAGCCTTTGCATCCTGCCTCATGACAAGCCAATAATACCCAAGCCGTAGTACCTATAGGTAAAGGGCTTAGGACTGAATGTGATTATTGCACACTCTAACTTATAGGTCTTCCAAGATGCACAGCCTTTCCCCTTCTCAGAGGCATCGAAGTAGGGGGAGGCTAAATCCTCAGTGATACAGGACGTTGTCAACCAATGTGTAATCGGTAGCATGGTATCGAAGCTTCTTTGTCTCCTTCCTATCTTTCAGCAGCATGTCTTACTCCAAATAACTCCAAATAGGATTCATTTAGCTCGACTCTGGTGCTACTGTAATTAGTTCCAAAACCTCAATCAAGCCTGGCTTATGCTGTTTTCTAGCAGGTACTCAATAAAGATATTGTTGTCCCTCACCTCAAGCTTCCACATACCTATTGAGGCGAGCTTAGTCAACCAATTAGCTGTGGAATTTTCCATTCAACTGATTTTCTTGATGTCCCAAGAAGGGAATTCCACTAGAAGACCTCTTACCTTTTCTAAGTACCTTGCCATAATGTTGTCCTTGGCCTCGTATTTACCTCAGACCTATTGGACAACAATCATGGAGTCCGAAAATGTCTGTAACTATTCGATGCTGATCTCATTAGCCAACTTGAGACCGGTGATAAGCACCTAGTATTTGGATTCTTTGTTGCTAGAATCGAACCCAAATTTAAGGGTATAATAGATGGTGATCTCATGTAAGCCGGATAAAACAAGGCCCACACCTCCACCACTAGAAGTAGATAATCCATCGACATAGAGAGTTTACACCAATTTCTCATCACCCAATGGTGTTTCCTCCTCTCTAATATATTATATCAAGAAGTCGGCCAGGACCTATACCTTGTAGGTTGTTAGTAGCTGGTATTGAATTTCGTACGCACTCAGTTCCATTGCATACTCCATCATCCATCCAGACGTGTCAAGTTTCTGTAGTATGGTGTGCAATGGTTGATCCATGGGTATGATTACCTAGTACGCCTGGAAGTAAGGCTTCTACCATCAAGCTGTGATGACAACAGTTAGGGTGAATTTTTTTACCTAGGTGTACCTGGCCTCGGGCCCATGCAGTATGTAGCTAACGTAATATGCTAACCTGTGTTCTCTTTCCTTTGCTTTGACCAGTACAGAGGAGAGTACCCGGTCGCTTACGGCTAAGTACAAGAACTGGTCTTCCCCTAGGACAGGCTTAGAGAGGACTAGTGGATAAGCAAGGAAGCCCTGGAGCCGCTAAAAAGCAATAGCACACTCTGGAGTCCATTCAAAAACCTTTAGATTTTTCAGGATTTTGAAAAACTTAGCACACCTATCAACACTCTTTTAGATGAATCTACTTAGGGCAACCACCATGCCAATGAGCTTCTGTACATCTCAGACTGAAGTTAGAGGCTTCATTCCCCTGATAATCGTGATCTTCTCAGGGTTAGCCTCAATACCTCTTTGGGTGACCAAAATTCCGAGGAACTTGCCAGAGCTAATGTTGAAGACATACTTCTAAGGGCTCAGCTTCATATCGTACGTGCGCATTCGGTTAAAAGCTTCTTGGAAATCCTTGACATGATCAACCGGCTTCTGGCTCTTAATGGTCATGTCATCAACATACACCTCCATATTGTGCCCATTCTAGGGCTTGAACAATTTCGTCACCATTCATTGGTATGTAGCCCCGGCATTCTCTAGTCAGAATGGCATCACATTGTAGCAATATATACCGTAGTCAGTGACAAAGGAGGTATGGACTTCATCCTTCAGATGCATCTTGATCTAGTCGTATCCCGATAACGCATCTATAAAGCTCAATAGCATGTATCTTCATGTAGGATCGACTAGTCGATCCTAAGGAGGGGAAAATAGTCTTTAGGGCAAGCTTTGTTGAGGTCGGTATAATCAATACATGTGCTGTTTCCCATTCTTCTTTTTTACCAGTACCACGTTTGCCAACCATGTCAGGTACTTTTCTTCCCTCATGAAGCTAACTTTAAGCAACTTCTACACTTCCTCCTTGATCGCGACTTGCCATTCTAGGGCGAAATGCCTCTTTTTTTATTCTACAAGCCACGTTGTAGTGTTAATGTTAAGGCTGTGGGTAGCCAGGTTGAGGGAAATTTCGGGCATGTCCGACGCCGACCAAGCAAACCTATCTGAATTTGCTCGCAGGAAGGGAGTGATTTCATCCTTCACCTCAGCTAAAGTCTCAATCTCAACTTTCTGGTCTGGTTAGGTGAGTTTCGAATCTAGATGTCTTCTATATTTTCTCCAAGCTCGGCCCTCTCAGCCGACCTCTCCTATGAGCTTGTTTCTAAGATGAAGATACCATCCCCTTTAGCCACCCTGACATATAACTCCCGTGAGAGCTTTTGATCACATCTATAAACTCCTACCCCAGTTGAGGGTCAGGAATTTGGCCTTTAAGTGAAGGGAGGATGTGATCATCCTAAACGCATTGAGGTTTAGTCTTCCCAAGAGCACATTGTAGGGGAAGGGGCAATTGATCACAACGAACTCTAAAGGTTGTTATGCCACGTAGTCGTCATCGCCAAGTTCCATATCCAGCGTGATGATGCCTTTGACTCAGACCATGCTTCCATTAAAGCTAATCAGATTATAGTGGTATGACTTCATCTTTACTGGCAACTTCTTCCTCATCCTCTCGTATATATGAAGGAAGAGTATTTCGGTGAAACTGCTAGTGTTTACCATAATCTTCAAGACCTCAAATTTTGAGATATTTGCCCCAATCACCAAGACGTCTTGATAGGGTATGTCAACCCCTTCAAGGTCGTCGCCGAAGAAGGAGATGTAAGTGTCTATCTTCTATCTTTTCTCCCTTACTTCCAATACCTCTAATGGGGCATTAACCAAGCTGCTAGTGCTTAGCCGACTCTCAGGGTGCGGCCTCCTTATTATCACGTTTATGACACCATTGGGAGTGCAATCATTACAGCAATCATTATTCTACTCTGCGTAGGCATCTTCAATCCATCACCTCTGAGGTACCATGTCTCTGTCATCGTTCGAGCAATCGTCGTTCGTTCGGTAAGCCACATATTCATTAAAGAAGCCACGCTAAATGGCATATTTGACAGCATTCTTCAACTAGAAGCACTCTTCGGTAGTATGGTTGTGGTCATCGTAATATTTGTTAGAATTCCGATGACTAGGGTTTCACTACATTTTTTGCAACCTCTGGAGCAAGTTCCGGTGCTTCACTTTAGAATAGACTTGGGCAATTAGTCTATTTAAGGGCATATACTAGGTGTAAATGGGAGGAAGGAGAAGATCTCACTTAACTCAGCGCTTCTTCTTCCTAGAGCTCTCCTCCTCTAGCCTGCTTGGCATTCTACCACTGAAACGATCTTTTACGAACAATTTTTCCTTATCCTGCTTTCCGCCTGACCTTTTTCAGTCGACGTCGTGCCTAACGTAAATGTTGTCTTCTTGGTCGATGTGCTTTTGGGCTTTGTTCTAGAAGTCAACTAAGGTCTTCAACTTGCTTTTCGCAAGCAACCAAAAGAAATCTCCCAAGGGTCCGATGCCGAGCTGGGCGGCATGAACAGCAACTCCTTCATCCAGTTGAGGGATTTCAACTACGGCATTGTTGAACCTGGCTACATAGTTTCGCAGGGACTCGCCTTCGCCCTGCCTTACTAAGTACAAGGATGATATGTCCTTGAAGGAGCTATCAGGAAGATGGTTAAACCACGTCCAAGCTGCCTTCCTCAAGGTGCCTAAGAAGGCCTTACATAGTATAGCGTCCCCATGACCATAGAGGTTTATGAGGGTACAAAAGTGGAGAAGATGGTCATCAGGGTCATTCATACCATCATACTAGTCTAAAGATAGAAGTTTGCCGTTAGGGGGCAATACTTCATCCTGGACACCCTTAGTGAAGGGGGTCTTATTAATGATAACCAGTCTGGCGTCGCCAACAAGCTTGCTCCCTTGTTGCTCGAAGAGCCGCCTTATCGTAGTGCAAAGCTCATTCGAGTTGGCATCGTCTACTAGGTAAGCTCGTCATGCAGCCGAATAAGCCTATATTCCTTGTGAGTTGGCTTCTTAATCTTTGCTAGCTAGAGCTCGGTTGCAGGTAGCCATAGACCTTGCTGGTTGCTGATTCAATGGCAGATCATGTTACCAATCCCTTCCATTCTATTGCTGCTACTAGATGTTATTCCACCTGGTGCGAGCATCTGAAGCTTTAAGGTAGTGAGTTTGTGCGATGTGCCGCTTTGCCTCGTCTAAGTGAAAGCGGAACAGCCTATTCTATGCAGCATACTCTTCTACCAAATGTTCTATGCACTTTGAGCACTATTTTAGAACAACTCTTGGGAGGGGCTGATTGGCCTCAGGTTGATTGTTTACCAACTGTTGATTTTCTTACTCGTCGCGCTGAGACATGATGTCGAAAGGATTGTTTGTAGGTTATGTATTTGAGGTGTTCAAGGTTTCAGCTGAAGAAATTCAGCTTTTTGCTACAAACAACGCCAAATGTTGTCTCAAGGTTCTTGCCAATAGTCTTTAGGATACTATATGCAATGGGCTTGCAAAATAGTACACAGTGAGAAGACGCCGAGAGGTTGTCCAACGTGGCAATTTTAATACTTATGTAAACAATAAGGTTTAAGAATATAGAATACCTAGGGTAATACATAGACTTAGTATGCAGAGTATAAAGAGGTTTACCATTGAGGAGTGACCTAGTATTTATAATAGAACGGAGCCAATAGTTAGAGGTTATCTCCCGCCAGTGTAGGAGAGTGAGATTATTCTACCTGATGTATCCCACTTATTCAGAATATAATCGTTTCATCTTTATCTTATACATTGTAACCGCTATAGGGCTTACTGGGCTTGGTCCATTCAGGCTTAAGGTTCAGGCCCATAGGGGTGAGCTCTAGGCCACGAGACACGTCCATCTCAACAGTTTCCTTTATTTTATTTTCCCCCTTTTCAGATTAGTTTAACAAGTGGAGAGTCATATTTCACCGATTAATCTTTACACGGGAGACGATATAAGAAAATTTGTTGTTTCCCTTTTCATACATCATATGACATAAGATTGAAACGGAAAGATACATACAGTTAAAAATGAATCTAAATCTTATTCTCTATATAAATACTTGGTGATTAAGCTTCCAAAATTAAATCTTCTTATATATATATTTATATGTGTGTGTATATCTTAAGGATGAGGATTATAATTAGCTAATTTACATATAATAAAAGCTTATAAAACGCATGCATGCAGTGGAAACAGAGAAAGTATCGTTGGCATCTCCAAATCTTTCGGGTCCATAATATTACTATCTATGCAAATTAGTCTTTAAATTGTCAGACGACTTCCTCTTCAACAAACTTAATATCTGCTCCTACCCCAAACAAAATATCCTCGTTTTTCTCTTTGAAAAGAAGATATTATAAGGGGACATTCAAAGGAATTTTTTGATAGTGAATACTAATATAACTTCCATATACAGATGATGAAGCTAGAGGAGGAGGACAAGGTACGCTATCGTGACGATGAATTTCAAACGGATGATGAAGAAAATCAGGCTAAAATAAACCGTGATAGTGATGATGACGAGGAGGAAGATGATTCTGATAGCCGTTCTGATGTATCAAGGAATTCTCAGAATAATGACATTAACACTCCAACATGGCCTCAGAGCTACAGGTTCTTATGTTTTTGTCCATGATTTCTTTTTCTTTTCTTTCTGCTCTTATTGCTTATTCCTTATACATTGCTTGATTTTGCGTTTGGTTGTTGAACTGTGATTACATCTTTCTTTCCAATTGAGTTTCCTTGCGACCAGTCCAGATGGACGTGTATGATTTTGTGTAAAAGTTTTTCTGAACTTTTTCCCATACTTTCTACAATCAAAGCTCTGAAAATCCCAATTATTTCAAAGGGTTATAGGTAAGGGCAATTGATGATGAAAACAACGGTACATCGTTTCTACGATGTTTGCAGTCATGAAAAATATTAATGGAAAACGATTTCATTCCCCATTGGTCCACCACCATCGATCATCTACTGCAACGTTTACCTCCTGTTATTAATTGCCTTTAGAAGCAACTACTAACTGGAGTCCCTTGCTGCAATTATATATAAACTTTAACTAGAACAAATATCGAAAGAAAATGTCTGCAAAGTGTTTGCCGCGAAACAGACATACCTATCTCTGAAAACCTATCATTACATTGCAATTTGAAAGTGATGTTATGTGCAGACGGTCGATGGACATGCTCACAAGTGTGACTCCTCCCCCCATGAGTTTCTTAAAGGATGTATTCTCCACGGCTCAAAGAAGATCAGCAACTTCAGCATCTAATGATTCCTTAACTCAGCCATTCATTTCATCCACGGAGTTAGACAAAGAAGCACAGCAGTCCAGGGTTTCTTCCCGCTTATTATCTGTGTCTTCTTCCTACCCGCAAATCTCTACCAGCGAATTGCCACCACCCCATGAACAGTGTTCCTTTGGCCAAGCCACTCTTAATGGTATTCCAACGTCACTTATGGTTGTATTATTACTTTGCTGGAAATTAGAGCCGGTACAACAAAAGAAAGAGAAAATCTAGGAAAATGATCTTCTTTAAAGGCAATGAAGCTTCTGAAGTATGGCATTAATTAAAAGTGTATAATCTTAAGAACAATGACATAATTCTTCTTGCAGGTTCACAAACATCTTTATTAGTCTGTAGCTTTTATTTTAAAGTACATAATTCGAGTTAAATTACCTTATTTTTTCGTAATATGGACCTTTCTGACAAACTTTCAGGGGATATTACTTCATATCATATTGCAAACTTTGTGTTTAATTCCTGAATTTTGCAATTTGTTTGTAATTCTTCATAGAGGTTCACAAACTACCACAAGAATTCATACTTCTTGAACAGTACATGTACAACAACATGCTTAATCTGTATGCAGTATTCATTTTCAGTTGCCTGCACTTCAAAGAAACCGTTTAAGAAGTTAACGTTGTTGGTTGGTCCACTAAACGATTGGAATGATTATATGTCTCCTTCTTTTCTATTTTCCTAAGATTCCCTGCATATAAATTTTACTGCTGAATTGTCCAGGAGTTAATGTTCTGTGCGGCATAGGAATTCTCACAGTTCCTTATGCAATCAGTGAAGGAGGGTGGCTAAGTCTCTCACTGCTTGTGCTCTTTAGTTTCATCGCTTGCTATACAGGAATCTTGATGAAACGATGTTTAGATAAGTGTCCGGGAAGCCAAACCTTCCCTGATATTGGACAGGCATCTTTTGGATTAGCTGGGCGACTTACTATAGCTGTATGTCAACTTGTAACAATTGGTTCTTCTTTCCATGATTTTTGTACTTTGTGTTATGTAGCAATGTATATTTTGACCGAAAACATGCTGACTATTTGCTTTTGCCCTCATGCAGATAGTTCTATATTTGGAATTATATGTAAGTGTTTACAAGTTCAGTTTAGTATGTATGTTGTTACTCAAAAGATTATTGTAATTTGTCTTATAAATCCACTAAGAAATTTCATCTTGGCTCTACCAGGCTTCTTGTGTGGAGTATATAATCATGATGAGTGATAACATGGCAGCACTGTCACCAAATACTACCTTGGATATTGGCAGCATATCTCTGAACTCACATCAGACATTTGCTATTGTGACAACTCTTATAATTCTTCCAACCGTTTGGCTTCGGAACCTAAATTGGCTTTCCTATCTTTCATGTTAGTGACTCCTTGTCTACCTGAGATTGTGTTTGTGATAAGCTTTTTTATTTGAGACAACTACATTGTTGTCATCTATGTTTAGGGTCAAAACCAAGCAATTTACAGAGTCAAAATAAGTACTAGATGTTGCTAAAGCTAGCCAATTAAGTCATCAATGCTGTTTATATACCAGTGCTAGAAATGAGGGTTCTAAGTTGATCAGATTAGTCTGAAGACAAAAACACATTTGACTCGGATTAGAATGTAGATGGCCTATTTTTTGGCTGACTTTGAGTGTTATTATTTTCTTTTTCTTTGTATTCTTACTGAATCTCCTGACCTCTTAAACAATGTCTTCAGTCGGGGGAGTTGCTGGATCAATCATTCTAGTGCTTTGCCTGTTCTGGGTTGGAGTTGTGGATGGAGTTGGGTTCCACCCAGGTGGTAGGCTCGTGGACCTCACAAACATACCCTTCACTCTTGGAATATACGGTTTCTGTTACTCTGGCCATTCAGTTTTTCCAAACATTTATACCTCAATGAAGGATAGATCACAATTCCCTGCCGTAGCAGTCGTCAGGTAACTCTTATAAGCCATGTTCCCTTAATCTGCTCCTATTGGATATGCTCCTAGCGGTTTAGCCTATATGTTAACCGATCATGTCATGTTATGCAGCTTCCTCTTTTGTTTGATCATCTATGCCGGGGTTTCTGTTTGTGGCTTTTTGATGTTTGGCGATACAGTGAAATCTCAGTTTACCTTAAACATGCCTAAAAAATTTGCAGCAAGTAAAATAGCAACCTTGACAACGGTTTGTCACTAAATTCAGCTAATTTCTTGACAAAGATTTAGCTCTCTCTCAACAAGGTCAAATGCTTATGCACCTTTTTAATCTTTCAGGTGGTGAACCCCATGACAAAGTATGCATTGACACTAACACCTGTTGCATTGAGCTTAGAAGAACTCTTGCCTCCATCCCAGCGTAAATCTTATATGCTGGCAATAATCATCAGAACGATTCTAACAATTTCAACTTTGGTGGTTGCTCTAACTGTCCCATTTTTTGGTACGAAAACTTTAATTTCCCCCCTTTAAAATTTACTTCCAATCACAACAAGGAAATCATAAGGAACTTATTCCAAAGGGAATACGCCTAATGAAATATCATTTGCTCCCCAGGTTTTGTTATGGCATTAATGGGATCCCTCCTCGCGATGTTGGTTGTAAGTTTCCTCTGTAGAAACGAGCACTGAGCAAATTTTTACGAACAGCATGTGTGAAAAAACTAATGCACTCTTCACTGTGTCCTGACAGGCTCTCATCTTGCCCTGCGCGTGTTATCTAAAACTCCTTAAGGGTAGATTGCCTAAGTGGGAGGTAAAAAATTACTTCTTCTCAAACCAATCGGTCTATATTTGCCTTCAGAAGGAACAATCATATTCACCTTCACAAGGCTCTTCTACATTAATATATTGAACTTTTCTTATTGCAGATTGCAGCTTGCTATTTCACCATAGTGTTTGCCATGATATGTTCTTTTATTGGAACATATTCGGCGTTTAGGAGTCTAGGTGATGAGATGTCCTAAAAGGTTGTTCAGATCTGGGTTGCTACAAAGTGTTACAGGGACCAACAAGACCAAGACCATAGATATAAGCAGATAGGTCGCAGGTTTTATTTTCTTTTTTGTTTTTTTGGCCAAAGGATTTTCGCAGAGTTATCGTAGCAATTTTGTACAAGAACGACTGTCAAGGAAATCACATATTACACTCGTATAGATTTTTCCTGTAAAGAAAATTTCACGCTTTATTCTTCTATCTGCAAACAATGCTAATGTGTAGTTAACGTTTATTTTTGTGGTTACAAGGCCCGGAGCCTCAAGCTCAAGTGCATTTGCAGGAGTCAAAATTTGGGTGAATTGGAGCAATGACCTTGATCCTGAATTTACGAATGTGGTACAAAGTTAATGTCTGAAAAAATTTTCCTTCAATACAGTACCAAAGTCAGTCTTTTGTATTTGTCTTATTGCTCAATTTGCTTTGTATTGACCGATGAAATATTAAGAAGTCAAGAAGACCCTCAAATCATATGATGAATCAGGCTAAAAATAATTACAAATGAATATTTATGCAAGAGACTAACTTGTAATTGCTTTGGAGGAGAAATCTTCCAATGTGAAGGGGTGAAAATATAACCTTTTAGTAATTAAGAATCTTTTTGTAATTTTGACAGTTTTGAGGAGTTTCACAATAACCAACCACAAATCTTTTATTAGGTAATCCCTACATACCATGTTTAAGCACATTCTCTGTAGAGAAGACATCCGGCATTATAACTCACAGCTTATCCGCATCTTCTTCTTCTTCCTTCATACAAATATCTCTCCCAACTTTTCTAACTTATTTCACAGGCAATTTAATTTTTAATCTCAAATTCTTCTAGCAGTTTTTGCACAAGGCTTTGGATTAGTGGGCATAATTTTGGTATAAAAAGTGACACCATAGGTTCTTGTGATTTGTTAAAGTTGAACGTGGGTGCCTTTAAGTGAAATCCAAAACTCAGTTTCAACTAGTTTTTATAAAATTCATATTATGCGATATAAGAACATTTTTTAGTTCTGCCTTTACCTCTGCGCGTAAAAGGTTCTTGAGAGAGCGCGCACAGGAATTAGATGTACGTGGAAGGGAATTATCATTAATCTAGCATAAGGAATCAAAGGTTACACCTGGCAACCCCTTATTTTGAGCGCACTCGATTGACTTTACTGTGGTGTGGTCTATAGCTGACCCCGCTTGAAGGACAAGTTTTGATCCTCGGTTTACTTGTACGCTCCGACTTTGTTGCTATCTTGAATGCACTAAAAGGGTAGAGAACATAAAAGAAGGAAAATAACAGATAGAAGAATTGAAAAAGGTCTGGAAGCGGCCCACATCAGTAATGAGACCCCAATCTCATGGATGAAGCTAATGTTTCGGAATAGAAGGATGGGCATGATCACGACAAAGGGTCACTAACTAGCATGCGATATTTATCAATACGAGACTTTTCAAGGGAATAAGAGCGAAGGAGAATGCGTGTCGTCATCTTATTTTCTATCACATGAGTTAACTAAGAAGTGTAGTACGTACTGTGCTTTCACTTGGCCATCTAGAGATAATTTGCAGTGAGTGAATATATAGAATACACGCTTATAGGAATGGAGCCCCAGAGACTGACAACACACTCCTTTGAGTCAGTCCTAGGGAAAAGAAGGCTTTCCAACCCGCGATTTCCAGCAAGCCTTTCTTCATTTTTTAGTTCTTTTTTAGGAGTAGTCATAATTTGTAGTCTTCACACCATTCACTTACACATAGTGTGAGGGATCAAAAGGCCTCGATTCAGAAAGATGAAGGGCCAAATAGTACAAAAATAGAGGTTTGGACTGTTGTCAAGGTCAAAGGCAAGAGAGGATTACTCTTAACTAAATAAGCCTCAAGGCTATCCAGCTTAACAATGAAATTCCTTAGGCGGGTTTCTATCGCTATGCAACAATAGAGCAAGACAGCATTGAGGTCTATTAATCTTTCTAGTTGTTTAGGTGAAATAAACCTAAATAGATAGCATCGAAGATGAGAAAAGAGAGAGAGATGGGATTATTTTCCTAGAAATGATGTTGCTTGTTCGAAACCAATAGTATAAATATCTTTCTTCTTGATTGAGCTCTTCTTGGCCTTTGATAACCAATATACCCGTATTCTGAAGTTGAGGGCTTGCTTCGAAGTAGCTTTTCAATGAGGGATTTGTGAATCCTTTCTATTTGAGGGACCTGACACACTTTTCGATCTGGAGACGATTTCATGCTATTGTATTCAGTTCATTACTTCCACTAGGTTAGTATGACTGAAGTTTTTCTTCACACGGAAGGAAAGATATTGATGAGTTGTGAGTGGAAATGCTAGATGTCTTTAACTTCAATAGATAGCAAATAGCAAAGTTGTATGCCGGACATGGTAAGCTGGGACTACCTAAAGAAAATTGGGGAAGTTGCTAGTATTGCGCTGTGTTTCACATGGAAAATTTTCAAAGGAAATAATTGTATCGAAGTAACGAATAGTAAAAATACACCATTGGAATATAGAATAATCTTTTGATTATTTATAACGCTTGGTACGGATTGCAAAGACTTCGACAATAATTAAGGGGAAAAAAAAATTTATCTTTAATCATTAATCTCTCTAACATCTAAGTCTTTTTGATTTATTGTGATGTTGTTGATCGATGCCTATTCTTATATCCGGAGTCTTTATTTGTAGTTAGATAAAGTGGATGTTATCTAGTATCGTTGGAAAAAATTACAATGAAGGTAATCAATGTTTAAGGATAAATTTAATTTGAACTATTTTGAAACGTTGATCTTTTATTTAAAAATTTTAAAATGTTAATCTCTTATTTGAATTTTTATCTATAAATATTAATCCTTACTATTGTAATTCTCTTAGTATACCAGTATCTCTTAAGATCTTTAATATATCACAGCGGCTATGGTTTTAAATGATTCTATCTAATTGTCATGCTCCCTTAAATCTCACCAAGTCCCTTATGGTTGGCATCCCTGGATTTTCTAGAAGCCCCTCTTGTTTGTTCTCTACTAATTTTGACGATCTTGTCAAAATTTCCTCCTCTACTTAGTATTATTGCTTTAATGTAACGTTCTTAATCATACTTTGTTATTATCTAGTGCATTTACTAAACTCTAGGCATTCAGTGTATCGTTTTCACCGTCAAACAAATATGGACAAAATCATGATGTACAATTTAATCAAAGTATCATAATGTCGTTTCGAAATTTCTTAGGGATTAATTCTACACTAAGAGTTTTATCAAATAATATCTGTTCTGATTTGCTTTTTTTTTTTTTGGCTGTTTTCCCACCAGTTATAGATTTTTATCAAAGTTTGGTGGTTCTTATGCATGTCATTTGTCTCTGGCCATCTACACGGGCCGAGACCATGCACGTGGAACTTTAGCCGACAAGCTACCCTTAAAGTTTGTTAATAATCAAACGAAAACGCTCTAGCTTCATAATCTGTAAAGGTGGACCAGGTAAACAATGGTGATGATCCCATTTTAATACCCATAATAAGGACCCAAGTCGCTATGAATGAGAAATAAATGGCTATGGTCTACAAGTGCGTCCTAAAATCCTTCAAAAAGATTAGTTTCCCGCTTTAACAAGCACATATCCACAGTTTGTCCATGTCATCCTCTAACTCGATTTATAAAATTCACGCTTCAATCTAATTAGGCTTCTTATCGATGATCGTTGTAAATATGGATTCATTTATGACTATCTGGTTTCACTTATTAAGAATACCTAAAATAAAAAGTAATTTATTTTTCTTAACAATTTTATGAGTGTTTACTGTCTGGCTTCAATGTTGTTAATAAATACCTTTGGTATATAAGCTCTGATAAATTTTTAATAAAGATATACTTCGTCTTTTAAAAAATACATATATAATTAACTAGATACATTTACTTAATTTAAAGAGATACAGTTCCAGATTTGCAAACAGATAAAACGTCCTAAAATATCTTGGCTTCATTCCACATAAATAGGGGATAGAACTGACTCTCTCTCCCTCTCTCCTCTTTTGATATATTTTTCACCCCACACTCATGTTGACTATTGCTCCGGCACTCCTTATAGTAGTGTTCTTTTTATGGCAAGAGATTTCACGACGAAGTGAAATGCAAACAACAATTTCCCGACCTCCGGCAAAATCCCCAAACAACAAATCTAATTAAGCCTCCTATTGATAACCATTGTGAATATGGATTCCATTTATGGTGTAATTCATGCTTTTTAATGAGAATTGCACCATTTATAAAAAGATAAGTTCTCAAAATAGAAAATATATATATATATTTGTTTTATTATTTAACAAATGCCCCAAACGCATGAATATTGAAAAGGGTGATTTAATATGGAACTTATATAGTCTCCACAGTATTCTCTATCTTTAGGTTTAATAATATCATCCAAAATTTCCACTTTATTCATAATTATTGTTACTAGAGTTCTTACCGACAACCACCCTTCATCAGAAGCTTGATGCCTTAGGAATCTTTTCAAAACTCCAGATAAGAAAAGAGAGCAAACATATTTATTAATTACGATTCTCTAGTGAAAAACTTGATGTTGATGATTAAGAATCTGATTCCATAAGGAACCTCGTTTGTGTAAAACTTTACTAAACCTCATTTCTTTTCTCATCATATTTAAAGATTTTTATTCCTAAAATACCTACACTTTTAATAAGATTCTCACTTCTCTTTCTCTCCTCGAGTCTAGTGTATCCGACTACCTCTCGAATGTCTAATCAACAGCATCCAGTATCAATTCTTTATAATTTGCTACACGGTGGATTTGATAATCAAATTTTAAAGAAGTTAGTTTCGGGTTCTACAAATTAAATTTCAAGATTGCAAACCGGAGTAAACCTAAAATATAACAATTGTATGAAATAATATTAATTTTCTTTAAATCTTTTAAATTTTGTATATTTGTTATAATTAGAACTTCGAGCTTCAAATTAAATAGAACTACATTCATATGATAATGTACTTATAAGCTACTCGATCGAATGAAAAGGACGTAAAAGCAATTATGTTGGATCGTGATCTGATTTAAAGTTCCATGCTTCCTTGCGATGGGACACAAGGAAAAAACATGTTGGAGACGAACCCCACGAAGCATATGGTGCTTTTCAAATAGTCATTAAGCACTGCATGTGCGATTTCTTGACCATGACTGAAGAGATCGGTTGCATGAAAGGCAGTTTGAAATACTAGAAAGCCTTGGTATGTCTTGCCATTCCTGGTTTTTCCCTAGCAAGCTTGCACGTATCCGTAAATGACAAAGCACAAGCATAGGTATATTGAAAGCTCAGTTGCTTGAGAATGGAGTTGTAGATAAATCGTGTTGAGACGACAATTTTGGATACAAGCTCAAATTCAACTTATAATTTTAAAATTTGGGCTCGATTCAAACTCTTCTAAGCTTATAACTTTGAGCTTAAACTCAATTAAGAATAGTACTTAACAACTTCCATTCAATTAAATTTATTTCATCTTGATTTTCTAAAACAAAATATTATTATTTTAATTAAAATAATACATAAATGAAGTTAACTCGAACTCGACTAACATCTAATTTCAACTTAAAATCAATCAAGCCGAATAGAATATTATAAAATTAAAATTCAAGCTCGAGCTCAAGTAGTTTATCGATAGATCTGTCTAGCTTATATCTACGTATCTCATATAAGAATTCTATCTACCATGTTATAACATTTAACTATGGTCTAACTTTAAAAAGTAAAAGGAAAAGAAATATGATTTTATCCTCGAAAGCTAAAGACAAATTAATTTAAATCCCTTGCTTTACAAAATTTTTGGTTAACTATAAATTTATATCTACGAAAATGATATAAAACAAATTCATTATATATATAGATATATATATATATATGTAAACAGTATATATACTGTTCTAAAATCATATTAGTATACATTTCATGTTGTACTTCTTCTTTTTTTATCTGTTTACATTTATGTGAAGTAATGTACCATTCAAAAAGAATTATAATTCTTTAAATTCTGGGTAAATAAAGGCATGCATAAACGGTTACTGTACCATTACCAAATGAAATCTAAAATTCGATTCTTTCAGTCAGATCGATTTTCATTCGATTTGGGCAAAGTTACCAAAAGGAGGCACGGCACGGCAAAGATGTGGAACAACGCTTATCAGTCCCGGCAAGCCATCTTATGGTTACAGTAGCCTTTGAGAACAAGTTACATGTACTCTGCTTCTAGGTTAATGCAGAGAACCTTAAGTACACATTGGCAAAGATTTGGCCTTGGACGTTGACTTCACTGGCTTTGCCAGTATTTTGCAATTCCATCGAGCCATCAGGATCAAATTTTACTAAAGTTACGGTCGTAACTATTAACTAAACTGAGTCGAATGTTTTCTTAATTAAAAAAATAAACCGAATCATATATTGTAGTTTGACTTTTTTAAAAAACCAAATTATACTATTGATTCAATTTAATTATAAAAGGTACAACGTATTGCACTGAACCATATCAATTCTTAAACAATACAAGATTTTATGTATATACTGAAAAGTTATAAATTTATACAAGATATTATAAAAAAAAAAAAAAACTTTCCAAACCTTATTATAATATACAGTTTTCCAATTTTCACCTCTTCATATTTGACTTTTCATTGATTACATTCATATTTATTTTTCATTATGTTGTCCCATCAAATTGCACTTTAATACTAACTTTTTAATGTCTCTATTATTATTACATTTATTTTCATTATTATTACTAAACGCTATATCTTTTCAACTTTCCACGTTCTCATATTAACATTCCTTTTAACTATTCTGCTTTTTAGTGGCTAATAGAGATATAGAAACAAATCTTAAAATAAATGTATTATATATTACGAATATTCTTTCTATCACTTCACTTCTCTTTCATCTTTTCCTAGGAAATCCATCCTCAATCAGAACGTTTATTAATGTTTTTATTCTATTGTAATATATAGTTTCCAAAGTTTATATTCTATCTTTTCAAAGTTACATTAATTTATGGTGTTGTTACAATCATATTCATTTTTTTATAATATTATGATAAATTTATACTAATTGACTATAATTTATGTTGATATGTCTATAAATAAAATAACTTGAGGTTATGAAGATTTGTTGGTCACTTCCCCATTAAAACAAAAAAGATTTCCTTCTATATTACTACTTTGTCTTTCTTATGCTCCAAATATAGTAATTTTTTATGTGCCATGAATGAATGACTCCGTATTTGCAAAGCTTCAGATTTAGAGAGTTAATGTTTAAAAAAAACATGTAAAGAATGGAGATTTCTAATGTTAGTTTTAAATTTTTTATAGATAAAAATTTTTGCTTATTCTACTTTGTTGTTTTCTTTTATATAATTATAAATATCAATATATGTAAAATTTGAGATTTTTTTGTTTTATGCAATATATATTCGGTGCATAAACAAAGAAAAGATTATATAAAGGAATAATATAATGGGCAAGAGTAATTGATGATAATTTTAAGAAATATTAAGGAATAAGCAAGCCAGATAAATTTCAATATGATGCATTCAATATAAGGACTAAGAAATATTTATTAATCTACGTTTAGAATTATACAACAAAGTTACCAAATTATGAAAGTATCCGGCGTGAAAGGTTATTAAAATATTTGTCCTTTGAAGCCAAAGGTGCTCCATACATGTTTTTAACAAGGAATAATTGCATCAAATTTTGAAGTTAAGAGTTTTGCTTTAGTTTAGTTGTCGGTCTAGTATTTTTGGGACTTTTGTTAGGAATTGGCCCTTGTTTATTAAATCTGAGAACGATACATTTGCAAAACAGAAAAGGGACGAGTCATTATGTCTAACGATTGGTCAATATAACTATTTCAATACTTAAGCCAATAAAATTAATAAATATATAAGTTTTCAAGACTAGAAGAAAAACTTAAAAATGTATTTAAGGTTGTATACCTACTTCTTGACTTATTTTAAGAAAAACCCAGGAGAAAATTTTTATAATCACTTATAAAGGCTCTTTATCAAGTTAACTGGTGCGGCTCTAAGATTTGGGAGGCTTTTATGAGATTTTTTGATATCATAGGAAAGGATGATTGCTTTTAGACCATGTATCTATCTAATCTTCATTAATGTCTTACAGTGTCATATACTACGACCACGTAGGTTTTTAAGGGATGGGCCACCAGACGTCTCATCATTTAATAGGATGTGAGCGTTATACGGTTGATCTCAGGGTGAGTCTTTGGCACGGTAGCGATTGAGGATCACGGTGAGTAAGCGTGTTGAGAGCAATATCTCTGTTTAAGACTTTTGCCCAGCATAGTCCTCAAGTCGAGCAAGTCTGCACTCAACCTCATACCTCTTGGCGCGTCGAGTGTCGAGGCCATTCAGTCGAGGTTGTTTGACCCCGAGTAGGGATCGATTGATCCAACGATGGATTGGCCGATTGGCTATGTCGATCCGCATTTACGTAGTCATCATTTGCCGGTTGTCTTTTGGACAGAGGTCACCTTGTGTTTGGGCCTGGGGCTTTTGGACCACAAAAAGATCAGTGTCACATTAATAGTTGAATATAAAGCAATTTTAAGAAAAATAATTTAAAAAATATTTTAATTATTTTTCTTAATAAGGGAAAAAAAAAAATGAAAAAGGAGTGTTGTGGGAATGTCTCTGCCGAGAGTGTTTGGATCTCATGCGCAGGGTTGTTGACATCGTGAGGAGCACCTCTTCACCTGAGTTCTGATTTCTCGAATTCATCGCCAACAATCCCAGCTAAATAGCATTGTGGCCGACGAGGACGATGTGATAAGGGAGGTAGAGCTAGTCGCCGATGATTCCCATTTCGGCTCCTTTTGGAATCCAGGTCTATTTTCAGCCTTAATATAGAATTCAAAATGTTATTACAATGGACACAAAAATTATAGGAAATAATATCAAAATCATTATTTGAATTTAAAAATTTTTCTTTTCTAATTTTATACTTAGGCTCTTAAAGCCGTTAATATACAACTGAAATTTTCCTTATTAAAGTTTAAAATAGCTAGATATTGCGCTCGACTGAACTTTTACATTATTAAATTTAATGGATCCATCATCTTTAAAAAATTATCATGATAAAGGTGCATTAATGAATTTAAAAATAAATCTTAGATTTAGCATCATGATCCTTCTTCCATTCCAAAGCTGCTATTAGCCCATAATAAAACGGTCTAATTGTTATTTTTCTATTTATATGTCAAATATATATATTCTCGCTAATGTCTAAGTGTGATTACTACAGTAAAAAATGCGGTGATGCCCCAGTCGGAGGAGATCCTTTTAAACAAGCCTCGGCGGTAGACAAATATACGGGCCACGACTATGAAATCTTAACTAACAACTAAATAATCCCATAGCATGTTAAATGCCTATGTCATGTCGGGACTGTCGCATTGCATTATATTACACCTTACAAGAGCTTAGCCATCTTAAGATCTCACCACCAACCCCCCCCCCCCCCCCCTCACTCTCTCTCCATTGCCAGATTACGAGTTACTTCCTCAGTAGTCACCATAAATTCTCTTGCTCTTCACTAAAATATCTTCTCTCTCGTCTTCGTTACATCACTCGTAATTACACTCTCACTCACTCCCATGAAAACCTACACGGTATCATTCATTACAATCAATACCATCATCTTCTTCCTCTTCTTCCAATCTCATTCATACTCCTCTAGATCACAATCTCTCGTTTTGCCGCTGGAGACCCGGGAAACCCCATTCGGGTCCGTTCCAAGATCCCCCAGCAAGCTCCCCTTCCGCCACAACGTCAGCCTCACGGTCTCCCTCTCCATCGGCACACCGCCGCAGAACGTCACCATGGTGATCGATACTGGAAGCGAGCTCTCCTGGGTCCGTTGCAACAAAACGGAGAATTACCCGTCAGCTTTCGACCCGAACCGATCCAGCTCTTATTCTCCCATCCCCTGCTTCTCGTCCACCTGCACGACCCGGACCCGGGACTTCACCATACCCGCGTCGTGTGACTCTAGCCGACATTGCCATGCCACGCTCTCCTACGCTGACGCCACCTCCAGTGAAGGAGACCTTGCCGAGGAGACTTTCTCTGTCGGGTCGACGCGGATCCCGGGCCTTGTTTTCGGGTGCATGGATTCGGGTGTAAGCACTAACCCGGAGGAGGACTCGAAGAATACCGGGTTGATGGGTATGAACCGTGGATCTCTCTCGTTTGTTTCCCAAATGGATTTTCCTAAATTTTCTTACTGCATTTCAAGTTCTGATTTTTCGGGAATTTTACTCTTTGGAGAAGCAAATTTCTCATGGCTTGCACCACTAAACTACACGCCCTTAGTGGAAATTTCGACCCGGTTACCCTATTTTGATAGAGTGGCATACACGGTTAGACTTGAAGGGATCAAAGTGTCTACTAAATTACTTCCATTACCCAGATCCGTTTTTGTGCCGGATCATACGGGTGCGGGTCAGACCATGGTCGATTCGGGTACTCAATTCACTTTCCTTCTTGGACCCGCTTACACAGCGCTTAGATCCGAATTTTTAAACCAAACAAATGGAACTCTGAGACTGTTAGATGAGCCAAATTTTGTATTTCAATTTGCTATGGATTTGTGCTATTTGGTCCCCATGAATCGGACTACATTGCCTACATTGCCATCGGTGAGTATGGTGTTTGAAGGGGCGGAAATGGTGGTGCCGGGTGATCGGGTTTTGTATCGGGTTCCGGGTGAAGTAAGGGGTAGTGATTCGGTATATTGCTTGTCGTTTGGGAACTCCGAGTTACTAGGAGTTGAAGCTTATGTGATTGGTCATCACCATCAGCAAAATGTTTGGATGGAGTTTGATCTTCAAAAATCTAGAATCGGTTTGGCACATGTACAATGTGATATGGCTGGTCAGACGCTTGGTGTTATGTAGATTTGCACGCGAGCGGTTTGGAGTTAATTACATGTTAGAAACATCCATGGTTGGGGTTTTATTGAATCAATTTATTATTATTTTTAATAAAAAAAATTTATTAAAAATAATAATAAATTGGATTTAATAGAATTATACTCTATGGTCAAACTGTTATGGAGACAAAACTCACTGCAATAAAATTGTGTAATTTAAGAGAACAGTAATGGATGATATGGGGTTTATGTTGGCAGTTTCTAGCTATGCTTAGATATAGATCGATCTTGTAGATGTATTGACACAATTTAGGATTTCTATGTAATAAATAGAAATATATCCTTTTCAATCTTTCAAGCAATGATCTTCTTTTGAGCATACGAGTTTATTTATTTGATATGTGTGGTGTATGTTGCAATCCATTGCTGAAAGGTGATGTCAGGAGTATATACATGCATACATACATATATATATATATAGACATATATGTGTGTAAAATGAACAATCTCAACTTTTAGCCTTAGTTGATTGGTTCTTCTAACCCCATCGGTATGGTTGCTTCTCTTTCATAAAGACAACGATTATCCAAAAGGTCGCCGAAAGGAAAATTATTGAGCCACCGAATCAAAGATGTATACATTTTATGTTTATAAATGCTAGATTTGAAATTGCATTGCATGTTAGCCTTTGAATGAAATAAGTTATAATATAATAGTTATTACCGAGGAATGGAACAAAATTATTGTAAAATTGATATTTGTTTATTTTGGATCTTAACGATTATAAAGTACGTTGAACTTTATTTATCAACCACTGTCAAATGTACAAGATTGCGGGCCACATTGACTAAGTGAAAGCTTAAGCAGAGTGGAGCGTAGTTCATTTATGAATGCATAGGAGTTAGGACGGATCCTATTCCTAAAATTATTCGCCACTAATTTGCAATAATTTTTACATTTCTCTTCATATGTCTAACCAGAACTGAGCCCACTGCAGTCATTTGGGCCTTATTCTCTATAATGCCGGTGATGAAGGTTATCTTTGTTTTGTATGAGAGGACGTGGAAGAAAGGAATGGGTAGGGAAGAGTAGAAGCACGAAAATTTCGAACTCCCTTATTTACTAAACAAAAGGGGAAATTTTACTATAAGGTCACGGTAAATTATACCTAATTTTAATAAATTAAGTTATGAATGATAAAATAAAAATTATTGATAGCTTTATTTTTATCATTATAATATAAAAATTATTGATGAATATAAATAAGTATCAAGAAAATTTTAATACATACAAATAATTTGTAAGTCTAATAGTTATTAATTCCTCTCAAATTCGAACGAAAAAGAAAAAATATTTAGATTTCCAATTACATTCCTCTCATTCCACATTTCTTTCATTTATTATTTTTTTTATAGACATATCGATAATTTTACGTTACATTTGTTTTTTTTTCCTTTAGTTTGATTATCATTCGTTTACTTTTCCTTCCACTAATGATTCAAATGCATTTAAAATAATACTGTCCATCACTATTTTTTCCTTCTTATTTCTTAGGTCCCTAGTTCTTTCTTTTCCATTTCTTTACCTCTACTAAACAAAGTATTAGTGAACTATATTCAAATCTAAGGTGGTCAAAGAATCCATTTTGAGTATAGTGTCTCTCTAGTTTCTTATTGGTTTTTTTTTTTTTTTTTTATGGGGTCCAACTTTGACGAGATAAGATTTGAACGCTAATCGAGTGTAACGGGAGACGAGTGGCAGTGCCACTCAACTACAACGACCTTGATCTCTTCGGTCCCTTACTTAGCTTAAATGTCGATATATGCTATGCTTTCAAAGCATATTCAAAACCAACAAGTCGACTCAATTATGTATGCAATAGCAAATACGTAAGATTAGATCATTCTCCATCGGGATTGTCGCGGTAAGTCTCGATTATATTAATAATACTTATATCTACATAGTCAATATTTTGACTTTTAAAATCTAATCCTTAATAAACTATTAGTGAGCAACTACCAACACATAATAGATGAATTGATGAAACGGCAATTAAAATATGAATAATGATGTCAACGACAATGTTATTTGAATCCACTAGCTATGAGATTATTAACTTTGACTTCCTTTTTGAGTTGTCAAAGTTTAAGCCTAGTAATTATCCTGTTTTGAAGTATAACTTACATTAATTAATCCATTAAGTCTTTCCATTTCCAGGCAAGATTATCTAGTTGATTAATCACTTTTTTGTTCTAAACCCTACTCCAATTATCATACATGTTTTTATGTTTGACCGTTAACTGAAACTTTTCGTCAAGAAATCATATAAATTAAGTTCTTCCAAACATAACCCAATCTTTCATGAGCTTCATATTCATAAAACCAATGAATCAAGAACACGAATATTCAAATATTAGATATAAAATTGATGTTATCTATCAAATCCAAACATCTCAACATGATTGTATTAATAACAAAATCACAAGGTGCAAACGTAAGTAATCCATAACAAAATTCAGAAAAAGCGGCATAGAAATCTTTTTTTTATTAAGAAGGTAGGTCTCCAAAGAATTTGATTCTTACGCAAATTACTACAACGTTTGCATATAGTGTGAATTCCTCAAGAAATGTATAAATCTAAGAAAAACAACGAAAAAAGAAATAAAAACGCTAGTTGAAACAGTATAAGGTTTCTAAAAAATAACATGGTGCATGGATGGTAAAATCATAAGTCAATAATATATCATGTGAGTTCATGATTTTATAATACTTTTTCTTAGCTAAAATGTATGTTGAATTATTTATGTGTAAACTTTTGATAAAATTATGAACTTTAATATATGAGTCTATAAGCTTATGATTTTACCGATTTTATATAATTTTACATAATTTTATGCATTCAAATAAACAATAGAATCACGATTTTAATAACTTTATGAAATATATTTATAGACCCAGTGCATAGTTAGACTTTATTTAGGTCTTGTAGTCATGAGAGTCAAATAATATATTGTAGATGTCAAGAGTCCTAGGTCCGATTAAAGTAATCACATATGTATTGTATGAGTGCCGTTATATATGTCTACAAAGAAGTGATGTGAGAAAGAAACCAAGTGGGACTGGTAGGAGAGAATGAGGTAGGGAGGGAAAATAAGTAATCTTAATATATCAAATATATAAATAACAAACAAGGTAGCATTAAAGTTCTTCAAGCATAGACCTTATAGTTTGAGTAAATAAGATCAATTTTTTACCTAAACAAGTTATTTGATTTTAAAGAGGAGTTCTTGTGAAGGAATACGATTTCTCAATTCATCCTTAGAGTTTTAAATGGAGAGAATTTTTAAGTATTTATAAGCTCTTAAGAAAAGTTAGAGGTAGATGAACCGATTCAACGAATACATTTCCAAGCCTACTAAATCAAATATTCCTAAATCATCCTAAAAGAAATTAAATTTTCTAAACCCTTTCACCAAAACCTAAAAAATCAAACCCAAATAAATAATGAATTTAAACAACAATTAACATAAATTTCAAGTCACTACACGTATCTTGTGGTGGTACAACGTTGCTAAGGTTTTGTGATTCTGAATCTCCAACGAATGATAGTAAACATGAAATAAGGCTAGGATGGTTCTCTCTCCCAGACATGAGTGTCATTCGAACGATGTAAGAGAAGAATCTTGCTCTTACGTGTTTCGATTGAAGTCTTTATGAAAGAATCACCTTAGGTTCATCAATGTCTCCTAGAGTTCACCTTCTCCAACAATTGTTTTTTGTAACAGTTTTTTTTAAAACCCATTCATTTGCCTAACGTATCAATGCAATTTTTTTTCAAGATTTATTCCTTTTCTTTTTTTTTTTTTTATAGGGTATCCTCCCAAGTAGGCTTTCCTTTTTCTTTTTCTTTTTTTTTGGGAAAATCTATGTGTTTGAGACACGAATCCTTTTTAATGCTCTGTGCCATTTTAGTAAATTCCAAATTAAAACTCCCAAGATCCTTAAAGGTCATTCCTTTCTCTACATAATATAAGATTCTTCTATCCTACCCAATTTCTTTTACTTTGTTATTCTTCTAACCACACTAATTTAGCAATATCTTGAAACACAACAGCTTATGAATCCAACCATTAATTCAGTTGAGTTTTCATGACCAACTTAAAAATTAATTCATACATTGGGTTTCTATTTTTAGGCTACATGTTTAAAAATGCACGGTTGTTTAGTAAGTTAATCGATCCACGGCATTGTATAACCTATAACTTATTTATACATCTGATTTTTATTAACAGTACCAAAGTGGTTTTACTAGTGAAATTGGTATGTAAATATCGTATATCTCTTAAATGAGTTTAAGTTATATAAGAAAATTACTAAAACTTAACCTATATTTAAATATTTTTGCAAACTTATAACTTTTATTTTATCTTTTGATATATACATGATCTATATTTCATCACTATTTCTTTATCTTACATAAGGGGAATGTATCACTTTTTGCAAAGTATTTTTATTGTACATGTTTAATTAAATAATTTAAATAAAAACAACAAAGAATGAGGATATTAGAGGGAAAAAAAAAAGAACTTTAATTACTCTGGAACCACACAATGGAACAAGGCAATTGCAATGATAACCAAAAACACAATTGAAAAGAATGTAACTGACCGAAGGAATTTAAAATATGGAACTTGCAAATGGGCCTGGTGGCCGGTGTGAAGAGTCTCGAGTTTTAAAATAATTAAAATATTTAAAATTCTAATTTAAATATTCACAATTTTGACAATCATAAAATTCGCAAACTAAAAGTTAAAATATTAATAATAAGACACCATACATACACAGAATCACAGATTGAACGCATCAAATAGTCCAAGAATAAAATTTATATAACAAAATTGAAAAATATAAAGTTTATTATCCTAATACAATAAGAAGATGGATGCAAAATATAAAAATAGAAAATTTTTAATATTAAACGATAAATTGACAATAAATAACTATTGGTATCATAAAAAATAGTTTAATGCTAATTTTTAGTGTATGTTCATCCTATTGAATAATTTTAAGCCCGTCTACTAAATTTTAAGAAAACGAAAGCAAAAAGTATATCCCAAGTAATCTTAAAAATATTCGATGGATTTGCGAATGGTATTAACAGCTAATTAATAATCATGTCTTTTATTCATAAAACTAGCACATTAAACAATAATACACCTAACTAGATAGAGAAAAATGGTTTGAAACCGTGAACCGACCTATATAGAATAGGTTGATTAATGCAAGCCTTGACTATTTAAGCCCACCAACCCAATTGTACCAGTGGGCTTGAGCTGGATTATTTGTTTCCTTTTTGTTTTTTCTTTTATTTTGTAATTTATATGTACATATTAGCATATATATATATATATAAATGTAATGTACATCGTAACATAATATATGTATATAATATATAATAAATATAAAAAAATCTAACTAAGAATGAAGCAATATAAAAATGAAATGAAAATTCGAAAAGCTGGTTCACAAACCTTTAGACCAACCTGAAACCAAGCCAATATAACACTCCAAAGTGGTAGAATTATAACAGTCTCGCCTAGTAAACCATTCAAAGATAGAAGCTGACCTTATAGCCATTATCTTAGACCTAATTTATATAAGATGTTGACGATTAACTCGCTTTAAAGTAAATAGTTCACAGATTAAATGTATTATTTACCCATGAAAATATAACAAATATACATACTAAGATTCAAATATCCAAATATTGTTTATAAGATCTAGTAATCTAATCTTACTTTACCCAAGTAATACATAAATTAATATTCAAAAATTTACAGATAAGGATTAATACTTCAAGAACATAACTAATACCCAATTTTATATCCTTACTCTTCAAGATGCAGCAATTGCTAACTTCAGGATAGTTATAAAACTGTTTCTTAGCTAGCACTTGAAAAAACATCGATAGGGATATAAGCAACCAATCACTTGGTAAATTGGGATGGAAACATAAGATTACACATCAAGCATAAACAGAGTTATCGGTCAATTATTTAAATGTAATGCAATGGATGATTGCTATTATACGACGTTGTCCGGTTCATTGTAAGATTACAGAAATTACACCACTTTGATTTAGATTAAGGAGTTTAATACACATTTCAACAGCTCACAACTAAATCTAAGCTTATATAATAAAAACACCATTCCTCCCATAACTACCTTCGAACCATTACTTTTACCTTTACTGTGACCTCATCTCCTATCACTTAGTTCAGCTAAAAATGAAGAAGGGGCCATTATGCTATCTAATACTATTCCTTTCGAAGGGTTCAATATTTAGCCTAAGAACCCTAAAAGTTTCCCTTAGCGATTTATAGTGTATATCTAACTTAAATTTATAAGTCATATATGTAATTAAGTCCAATTTAAGGTGTTCAATTATATTATGCAAAGCAAATAATTACAATCCAAAGCATCAAACTAGAATTATATAATTAAATTGAAAAACACACACACACAGGCATGTGTACACGCAAGTTATCTAACAAACATAACTAAGTATAATCTTAAGCCTTCGAATATTATAAAATAATGTTCCAAAATATAATAATGTATTAATCCCAAATTTACCTAAACTTCCTACTTGCTCACTTAAGGTACTACTTGCTACAGGTCTTCGTTGATGGGTCCTATAATGCAAATATTATTTTAGTGTTTGTATAACTATTATTTATATATAGACTTTATTCTATAATTAAGATCATTATCTTTAGTTGAAGGTTTTACTATATTTAGTTATTCGGATATTTAAGTCTCTTACAATTATCCTTATTTTGAGCTAGGTTATGAATTTGCTCCTTATTTTGTTTATGATTTAGTGTCTAAATTTGTTTCTAGTTTACCTTTTGGTTACCCTTTATTTATAATTCTTATAAATGCCTTCTAACCTCCTTTTTATAGTCTATTTTGGTGAATACAACTTTTGGTTTAGATTTTGACTAGCTCTTTAATATACTTCTATTAGACCTAATTCTGATTTTTGTTCTTAAATCATATTCTGATTGAGGAATTGTCCACATTTAACATGATCATTAAAAATATATATACATACATACATACATATATATATATAAGCTTTAAATTATTAGTTTTAATTTAAAATTATAATTTTACTCAATTGTTCGAGTTTTATATTACTTATAGTCAAATTAATTCTAAGTTAGTTTTTAATTTAGTTCCTAAATTAAGTTCTAATTCGACTTCTAATTATGGTTTATATGTCAACCTTACAAATTCTTTCCAAACCAAAATTTCAAACTCATCTAACTATATTTGGGCATTCTAAATCTTTATTTTAGCTCCTAACCAATATTTTAATCAATATGGTACATTATATTTCTAATTTAACTACTGGATTTACTCTTGATATATGAATAACCTATATTGTTTACCTAATAATCTAAATACATATTCCATATCATATTTATATGATGTATTTAATTCTATAATATTATCAATTTAACATAATATTTTCTACTTATTTAATTTCCTAAATACACATTATATACATTACTACCTAATTTACACTTAAAATACATACCTAATATCCCTAACACCACAAATATTATCTTTCATCACCAAATAACATTCCAAGATATCTAATTGCATCCTAAATCAAGATTTATACTAAATTAATCCTAAATCGCTAAATTAACTTAAAATATATCATTTTTATCTATGATTTTAAAACTTAAAAATTAAGTAAAATTTTAGAAAATCAATTTTTGAAAAATTTCTTCATAGCATTGTCATATATATCTTAGGCAACATACATAAAAATTTTGTGGTCAAAATTACATCATGAAGGTTATTTAAATAAAAATTGAAAAATAACTCAGGTTTAGTGATTTCTTAAGAGCAATATATCCTAATACCTAATTTTATCAAATTAATATATGTTTTTTTCTAAATTTACATATAAAAATATCCTAGAATATTAAATTTTATAATTTTCCCTAATTATTTGACTTTTTTAATAAATTAAACGAAATTGAAATGGAATTTGGAACTTACTGATCATATGGCTCATCCCTCTCTAGGTAGCTATTGGACGTACACTCCCATTATATGCCCTAAATGCATGCTATTTTTGTGTATTTTCTTAAAAATACTAAATGAACTCGCTTTTACCTCTCCATATTTTCCTAAGTATCTAAGTGTCTAAACTGAGTTTTGGAAGGAGGTTTTGTATTTACAAAAGAAGTTTAGGGTTTTTCTTGCAATTTAGTTTAGACAAGTGTCCTTTTTCTTTTTCTTTTTCTTTTTCTTTTTCTTTTCCACTTTCTATTTAGCTCAATTTTATTGGTTGATTTTTTTCTTTAATTTTTAACTTGCCATGCCTATTTCTAGACCATTCCACACTTCTCATGAGTTATAATTTATTTTTCTTAATTAATTAGTATTATTTTAGCATATTCTAGGTATTTTAAATAATTTCCGGTATTTTTACCTACATGTAAATACATATATGATACAAATAAATACTTTTAAATATTATTTAAGTTATTTTATGATTTTAAGTATGTTTATAATTTATCTCTATCAATTAATTAATTATCGAAACTTGTTTTATGCATTTTTGATAAATAATGGGCAATATACATATAACTTAATATTATACTATTTAAGTATTTATTTTCTTAAATTGAAACTTACAAAATCATTTTTACTAATATTTCTAACTTCTTCATAAAATTCAAGCTCAATTAAATAATTTGTGCGATTACCCTAAATTTTACAAATTATTTTTGAACCGACAGATTGTAAATTGATCAACAATCTTTATAGGGCCTCATGACTGGTTTCAAGTCGGTTTAACCTGTTCCCTGAGTCTACACCTAACAATCACTCTACCCTTTTGCTTACATGTGAATATTTTCATATCATAAACCATATACCAATTAAGAACCCTTAGAATGATCAATGTGGCACATCTTAGTATCCTCTCTTCCTCGTTTTCTATTTAACTAGCTAGGCTCCTCTTGTGTTCCATTTTTCTCTCTATTCATTTATTCAATATTAAAACCAATACCATATATACAAAATACTATACACCTCTACTAATCCACCACTACTACTTTACTTGAGCTACCACCACTTCATTAGGAACCACCTACGAAGTTGCTCTAATCGACCAATTTCAACATTTAAAAATCATATTAAGTATTTAACCCCATTTGAACAACCTCTTTAAACACTTATTTCTCTTTAATGTAGCTACTTTAACACTAATACCATCACCACCACCATTAAATTTGTAAGACGGAGCACTATTAGTAACCGTACCATTCCTGTAAGGTAAGCTAAACGAAAATAAACTTAGACTCAAAGTTGTAACATTGACTCTCTTTTTTTTCCCCTTCTTTTTATCATTTTTTTCTTTCTTCAAAAATCTCAAAATTCCATTTAAAACCCAATTCTAAATTGAATCTCATATATTATGAAACATATTTATAAGATCCATAAATAAATTTATCAACCAAAATCTTTTAACGATGTATTCACTTTGAGGGAAAGAAATTGTCATTCCCCTTCTATTCCCTTATTATCATGTTCACTTCATTTTTCTCCTCAAAATCGTAATTTCATAGAATCTTGATTCCTAAATATTCGATAATAGAGATTCCTCGATCTACCTAAGGAATTCTCATTCCTAACTCTTTTCCTTCTCTTTTTCCCAATACGCCCATAAGAACATAGAACTGTAAAAGTGAAGCTATACCTATAGCACATCTTGTAGGAGCAACGTCTTCCTCCACATCATTTTTTAACCTATAACCACAAAATCCACACCCTCTATCACTATGGAACTCTAGGAAACAACACTCTTTTCTCAAATAGAGTAAAACAACCCCCTTGAATCCCAAACTCTCCACATTTGGCATACATAACAACCAAACCGTTCGTAACAAACTCATCCAAATCAAACCCTATAACCACTACAACACCATGAACCTGCTTCCTCAACACCATGAACCTGCTTCCTTAACACCAAGTCCTCCATATCCGCACATGATTTGAGCATACTAAAAAATGTATACTCATTACACTTAAGACCATTTATGCATTTCAGAATCGTGTCCATTTTAGACATACCCAGAAATCAAAGCAAACCAAGAGACCAAATCTGGTTGTAGACTTTCCTCAACTGCATACCTAGAAATCAAAGCTTTGGTGAGTGCAATTTTGAGCTCATCTACTTTTGATATATTTCGTTCTTGGTGTTAGGGTTAGGGTTAGGGTTTCGATTTCATCATCGTCATATTTTGTATTAGGGTTTCAAGACTAATTTTTTTTTTCCATTTGGGTTAGGTTTCAATCGAACAAAGAAGATGCAAGAAGAAAATGAAGTGGTTTTATTTTATTTTAGATGATTTTTTTATTTTATTTAAGAAAACGGAAGAAGAAGATGTAAGTTGCAGATAAATTTTTTTAATTTTATTATTAAATTAAATAAAGATATTCTAAGAATTTCATATTCTATTAATGTCTTACTCCCTCTTAAATACTAAATACTGTAATACACATTCACCATTCATTACAGTCTCATTCCATTCCCTAGTAATCAGGATATCATTTCCCTCCAATTCCATTCAATGAATTAAATAAGCCGTAAGTATCTTGAGTTTTAAGTTTAATAATAAACAATGAAAAGTTAGGAAATAGCTTTTTCAGTTTTAGTTAATAGGTATGCTATTCATGGCTTCAAGCATTTTTCGTCAGTAGCTAAGTGATCTTGACTTTTGAGAGTTTCTTTGAAACTATTTTGAATAATAAGTAAGTGACTAAGCTGAGTGGGAAGGTTATCTCAACATTATTGTTTTGTATTGTTGTGCTTTCCATTTTTTTTTTAAGAAGTGGAAAAATTAAATGAAACTTAATGTCTTTAATATTTTTATAGAGTTATAGGTGGTGATTTGTTTTGTGTATTAAGTTATGACATAAAGTAATATGATATTTTGGTGATGAAGTAAATGTGTTAAAGGAAAGAAAATTGCATGAAAAATCATATACTCCATTGCAACTGCTACTTATGCTTTTGTATTTTGTATACGTGTAAGCGCTCTCATTTTCTCTAATTTCAATCGCATATGTTGTGCATTGCGAGGGTATTTTGCATATTTATCATATATGTTAAAGTGTGATTGTTGTTTGTGTGTGTAATACTAATTTGCAAAAGAAAATATTAAAGAAATCAAGTGGAATCAATAAGTCGCTTGTTTTGTAGCTGATGCATGTATGTTGCAAATTGTATTTAGCAAGTCCTACACCTAACTTTTAGTTTTGGAATTTGCATATAAGCTAGTAAGTGTTAGACTTCGCATGGGCTTTTACACTGTTATTAGGCCTATTGTATTACTTAGATTAAAACTTTGTGTTTAAAGACTTAGTTGAGACTTTCATCTCCCTTACTTGGCCCATATATTTTTTTAACAAATTCATATGAACCTCAATCTAAGCTTAATAAATCACTATATATACTTTAATCAAACTTATATATGCATATATATATATGCACACATGCAATAGTAAAATAATTACAACTAATAATATAAATATTTATATAAGTAGATCTAAATATGTATGAAGCTTAGAATTATTCACTAGTATATCACTAAACTTATAATTATAACCATTCACGAATGTCCGGAATAAAAGAATAGGTACTTATGAATGCATACATATATATATGAGAACAATTACAAGGCTTTTTTTTTTTTTGAAATATAGTTATCATAAATGAATTTATTTTAAATAGTTAAATTGTATGTTCATACGTATATACGTATACATATTAGTTTTAACAAAATTTCCCTATTGAGATTATATACATATATATACCCCGTACTAGTAGTAAAAGCGTATTATATATGCCCCATATATGTAATTTTTCCCATTAAAGAGGAATTAGTAGACATAATTATATAGAAGTACAAAAGTAAACAACGTCTTTAATTGTCCTACATACATGTACATGGTGAAAAGAATTGGTTTCATAAATGAAAACATATTTTATATGATTATAAACACACACACATATATATATACCCACTTATGAACAATTGAAAATTTAATTATGCATTAGAAGTTACTAGTAAGTGAGTGCAAATTATTGTTTTCTATTACAACTATGCTTAAATCACTACATGTTAAATTATGTATCACTCAGTGAGTGCTTTGTTTAATTGATGGATAATCCATAACTAGAATAATTCACAACTCAAGAACTAATAAAATCCAACATATATGGCATGGTGTCCTGCATTGTTAAAGGCCATCAATCTATATGATGATTAGTGGAGGTTTGGTAGGTGGCTGATTTTGCCATATATGAACTAAATGGATTTATAGTTATTGTACGTGATGATAAAAGTAGAGAATATATCATTATTTAGGGTAAGTTCATCGAGCTCGTACCAGAGATTAATAGCTCAAAAGTCTACAAACTACTTATTGATTGTTTAGTGCAACACACTTAGAATTGATATGTGGAATCAAATCCTCATGAGAGGTAAAGGTAATAGGGGTTAGACTCTAAACTCTATGCTGCTTACTAAAAGATTGTATATGATCACTTAAGTATCGCACATGCCTAATAACTTATTTGTGCTTATGGTGTTTAAAGGTATATCCAACTTCTTCTTTTAGTCTTGGAGGCATATAATAATTTGAGGAGACTACCATGTATGAGTCATTTAAACCTTCTTTTGTGATCAAACTTAAGAGTAAGGGATGAGAGAAAATTTGAAATTGTCTTTTGATGATCAATACTCGTGACTATTTTGCTATTTTTATTAGTATTTTGATAACTATAGTCGTTTGAGATTTATACTCTATATACTTTTTTAGAAACTTAGTATATGTTGAAGTTTGTGTTAGTATATTATTAAGAAATTTAATTTTACTATTATAATACTTTCTTAAAACGCCTCATGAATAGTTGATGAGATGTAGAATATCTTGAGCAGAGTTCCTTATCCTTGAGAATACTTTCTTAAAATACTTTAGATTCATCATCGCCAATTGACATACTCAATCAACTCATAATCATTAGATTTGATATTATAATTATCCTCAGTTTCGTTACTATAGAAATCGTTGCCCATCTTAATCATTCGTATCATGCATGTATCTCTATAATCCATGGTTATTGACATTTTCTCTCCAATGTAGCCATAAAAGTCTAGTAAGAGAAAATTCTTTATTTACAATATACCATTTTACTAGGAGAAGATTCATCTTCTACCATTTCTAGTAAACTACTTTATAGTAGTTTTAACTATTACCTAAGGAAATTCAATATGAAAGAAGAAGTTATAAGATTTTCCATGTGGTTTTTATATTTTATATATACATGTATAAACTCATAACTAAGTCATCTCAAGAAATATATTCTCATCTTATCCTTTGATATGAAAAGGATATCCAAAGTTAATATTATGTATGATGATCAATTACTATGCTAGTTTCTCCTTTTCCTACTAATTGCTTGATAAATTTTGTGGTTATATAGTAGAGAAGAAGAAACAAAAGAGAGTTTTTGCATATATTATTTATTTATGTTATTTTTAGTTATATTATTTAAACAAATATCTCTAATAATATCAATTCACTACATCAATTATTACGAACCAATTAAGGATGATACATGTTCCTTAACTAAGGTTGACAAACAATGATAAAACACAAGTCATAATTTTACAAAAGCATCAAAATACATATCATGTTTTTGTAATTTTACATATATATCTATTTATATATAATACCCACACCATGTTGTTTTAAAATGTTATAAATTTTAGTGTAGAAGAAAATAAAAAGCTAATTGTACTGATTTTGTGAGTAACAATAATATATAGAACTTAATAAGGCCTAGAAGAGTCAGGAACTGGCCTAGAAGATTACAAAATTACATTTAAAGAAAATGTCACAAATATATCAAAGGGGTTGGCTACAAATAATATAAAAGAATTACTTTACAACAATACAAAAGAGTTACCTTATATTTTACTGTCAGATTGATAGTTAAATAATATAGCAAATTGCATAACCACTTATAATATCCTTATAAATAGGGACAATAACAAAATAGAAAGGTATTTGTTGTTATCGAAGCCTTAGCTTTGTTAGGAGTTACTAGAACTTGGACAATAACAAAATAGAAAGGTATTTGTTGTTATCAAAGCCTTAGCTTTGTTAGGAGTTACTAGAGCTCAAAATCTTGTATGAGTTCCTTTACATTCTTTTCTTTTCATAAAGTAACCTTGCAATCAAAAAGAAAAGTAAACATAATAATAGTATCATCTGGTAGATCAGACAATATTGAGTAAGGATTTGGAATTAAATTTCATTTTTACAAAATAGATTAAGAGAGAATTGAAACCTTGGTTTTGAATAACGAAAAGAATTTTTGAGAGAAAAGTAAGAAAAACAAGGGATAAAGAATACCTTTTGATTGTCTGACCGAAGTATTGGTGTGTGTGCATGTTGTTTTGTTAACAATAGGGTTTGTTTATGTAGGCTTGGCCCAAAAATTGTTCAAGAACTATTAGTTTGGTGCTTTCATTGTTGTGAATTCAAAAGATTGCTATGGTTAATAACGCAAGAAGTTTTACAGCTTTGTAAGAAGATATATAAAGAATTGATGTTGGTCTTAATAAGTTGGAGGATAAAATATAGAGTTTGGAAGTAGGATCGATTATCGTATAAGCTCTCATAGTAGAAATGAATGAAAATATTAAGAACATGATGTAATCATACAAAAATGTAGGAAATTATATTTCTCTAATATAAGGTAAGGAGAATTTATCTTTTTCTAACACCAATTTAAGGGAGTCATAAGATTATACACGCACTATTAAGTTAGATATACCCAAGTTTGTAGGTAAAGATGTTTCATCATGGTTATTGGAGACTACATAATTTTTTTATTTTCATGATGTACATGTTTAATAAAGATTGAAAATGGCATATTTTGTGTTAGAACATGAGGTTTTGACATTGTTTTAGTAGTTATCAAAAAATGATTTGTTGACTATTTGTGAAAATTTTAAGAAGTAAATAGAAATGAGATTTGGTCCCTCTGAATTTAAGGATTATGAAGGCAGATTAACGAAATTAACTTAAATAACTAGTGTGTTCAAATATTAATCAGAGTTTGAATCCCTTTTTAACCATGTTTATGGACTATCTAACAAATTTTTGAAAAATTGCTACTTATTCGATCTTCAACGAGTATATCAAGCAGAAGTTATATTAGTTAGACCACAATCTTTACTACAAGTTATGAATTTATTGAAATTGTATGGATAAAAACTAAATGCATTATCATCATAACCTTTTTTTTTTTTCTAAACCCTCATTCTCATTAAACACTCAAAGATCATTTCCAACCCTTTACTCTTCATTTTTTTTTTATCAACCTAATCTTCTCTTACATCAACATCAAGTTCTAATAAATTTACAGCATCTATAGTTGCTACAACAAAAAAGACATTACCTATACCAAAGATGTCTCTTACTAAATTAGCTTTAAGGCAAGAGAAGGGCCTTTGTTATAATTATGATGAGAAGTTCCATAAGAGTCATATTTGTAAGGTGAAATTTTTTTTAATGATAGAACCTAAAGATTTTGAGGATGAAAGTGAAGAGCAAAATGATATAGGAAGATACGGGGGAGGAAAATTAACAAAAAGTATGAGATATGGTTTAAAGTGATTAAATGAAAAAAAGCTATCATGCTTTGTTTATTACAATAGCTCTTAGAACATTTAAATTACAAGAAAAAATACATGGTTATGGTGTGTCTATTTTGGTAATCTTGGGTAACACCCATTATTTCATTTAATCTCATGTGACAAAGCGATTGCATTTACCTATTGTGAAAATTCCAAAATTTCCAATGATGATTGGTAGTGGTGACAAGTTAATTTGTAAGGGTTGTTGCCAGCTTGTTTCTTTTAAAATATAAGGAGTTTAATTTTTGGTTGATTTTTATGCTCTTCTAATACAAGGAGCAAAAATTGTATTGAGTATTTAATAGCTAAAGACTTTAGGTCCAATATCAATGGACTATTTAAAACTAACCATGTCTTTTACTTTTATGATAAAGCAACAAAGTTCCAAGAAAATACTGATATGGTTTTTAAGGAGTAAAACTTCAAAAGCTTATTATACATGACAATGTGGCTTGTTGCTTCGATCTTTTGGCTTAAATGGAGGTTTCACCTATGAGTACTGCCAACAATAAAGACTTGAAGTCTTTATTGGGAAAATTCTCAGATGTTTTAACTCTATCATCATTGCCCCCACTTTGTGATGTTTAACATAACATACATTTGAAAAATGAGACAACCATAGTAAATGTTCAATCCATATAGATACCCTTATTTTCAAAAGAATGAGATTGAGATATTAGTCAAGGAGATGTTGGAATTAGAGGTAATTAAACCTAATACAGGTCTTCTTTTTTTTTTCCTTAGTATTATTGGTGAAGAAAAAAGATAGATCTTGAAGATTTTGTGTTGATTACAAAGCTTTGAATCAAGCTACCATTCAAGATAAATTTCCTATTAGATGAAATGGGAGCAGCTAAAGTATTTCCTAGGGTAGATATTAGGGCTGGATACCATTAAATTAGCATGTTTCTTCAAGAAATCCATAAAACTATCTCTTGTACATATAAAGGACACTATAAGTTTATAGTTATGTCTTTTGGCTTATCAAATGCTCTATCTACTTTTCAAGTTATTACGAGCTCTATTTTCTTATCTTATTTGTGCAAGTTCATAGTTGAATTTTTTGATGACATATTAATGCATAGTCGAAGCATAGAGGAGCATTATTCTCATCTACAGTTGGTACTAAAATGCTTAAGGAAACACACGTTTTATTTTAAGAAAACTAAATGTTCCTTTGGCCACAATGGTATTAATTATCTAGGTCATATAATGTCAATTAGGAGAGTAAACTCGAATCCAAAGAAGATATAACTTATTAAATAATAGCTACAGCCTATTAATATCAAGCAAATAAGGGGACTCTTATGATTAATAGGTGTTATAAATGTTTTGTAAGAGGCTATGCTTCCATTGCTTTTCCTTTGACAAATTTGCTTAAAAAGGATTCTTTTCATTAGGGCGAAGGAGTTGCATTAGCTTTTGAGAAATTAAAGGAAACATTGACATTAACCCCTAATTTGGCTTTGCCAAATTTTCAAAGGTATTCATTATGGAAATAGATGCCTCAAGTTTGAGAATTTGGGTTGTATTACACCAAGAATCTCATCCACTTGCTTTTTATAGTAAGAAATTTTGCAATAAATTATAGAAGTCAAATGCTTATATAAGGGAATTGGTTGTGGTAGTAGAAACAATTAAGAAATAGGGACAGTATTTATTAAGAAAGTGTTTCATCATTAGGATATATTAGAAAAGCTTTTAAGAGATAATGTCTCAAACTATTCCAACCCTTAAATAACAACAGTATTTAGTCAAATTATTGAGATTTGACTATGAAGTGCAGTATAAGTTTGGGCTAACAAATAAGGTGGCAGATGCCTTATTGGGGCAAAATTGAGAAGAGTTACATTTTCATGCCATCTCTATTCCTTCTTCTAATTTCATTACATTTATAAAAAAGGAATATGAGAATAATTTTCAATAGAAGTAGTTGTAGGATCATTGTCTTTAGGGAAAACCTTTATAATACCATTACTATGCAACGGTGGATTATAGTATTTAGGGACTGGGATTTTTATTCCAACTTCATCTGATATTACTCAAACATTGATTATGGAGTTTCATTCATCTCCTATTGGTGGACATGGATTAGTTGAAAAAGTTATTTAAAAGGCTCAATACAACATTTTATTAGTAAGGGATAAAGAAAGAAGTGGATCAATTTGTTGGATAGTGTTGTGTTTGTTAGTAGATTAAGTATCTGAAATTTTCTTTACTGGGGTTATTGTAACCAATACTAGTTTCACAAAAGGTATTTGTGAATGTTTCAATGGACTTTATTACTGGGTTGTCTATTTCTCAACAACATTCAATGATCTTAGTTATGATGGATAAACGGACCAAATATTGTCATTTTGGTCCATTAAAAGCATCTTATACCGCATCTACAGTAACTTAATTGTTTGTAGATATGGTGGTAAAATTATATGGGATTATTAGATCTATCATCTCTTATAAAGATGGGACATTTGTAAGTAAATTTTGGTAGGAATTGTTTTGTTTGAGTGGCACTAAGTTGAAGATGAGTTCAACTTACCATCTATAGAAACATGGACAAATACAGGTAGTAAATAAATGCTTAAAGCAATATCTTATATCATTTGTAATGGATTATCCTCATAAGTAGTCTAAATTTTTAGCTTGGGTTGAGTTTTATTTCAATACAACTTATCATACAAGCACTTAAATGACCCTATTTAGGGCTTTGTATGGTACAGAACCTCCTAAGATTTCGAATTACATTAAGAATATATCATTGGTTGAGGCCATGGATAGTGAATTGAGGATTAGAGATGACATACTTTTGTTACTGAAGACTAATTAGAAGAGTGGATAAGGAGTTGTACGTTGAAGATATGGTGTATGTTAAACTCCAACCTTATAGGCAGACAATGGTAGCTATCGTGTGTTATGCTAAATTAGCAAGAAGATATTTTAGTCCCTTTAACATAGTGGCTAAGATTAAGGATGTAGCGTATCAATTGGAGTTGCTTAGTGGATCTAGAATACATCCCATCTTTTATATTTCTGAACTTGAAAAAGTTGAAGGAGATCATTACGTTGTCGTTCCTTTACCATAAAATTCTTTTAAGAATAATCCTATTGTCAGTCCTGTAGCTATATTAAACTCCAATAAGAAGTGGAAGTGACATGGGCATTAGTGTAATGGGAATCACTACCTATTGAAGAAGCTACTTAGATAAATGTGCAGGAGTTTTAACAAGATTTTCCTTAGTTTAACCTATGGGATAAGGTCAATTTTCCAATAAGAGGAAAAAATTGTTATGAGTAACGATAATATATAAGATTTACAGAAGCCTAAAAGAGTTAGGAACTAGCCTATAAGGTTATAAGATTGCATTTGAGGAAAATGTTACAAATATTTCAAAGGAGTTGCGTTACATATAATATAAATGAATTACTTTACAACAATATAGAAGTGTTGCCTTACAGTTTATTGTTAGATTGATAATTAAATAATACAATAAATTGCATAACTAATTGTAACATCCCTATAAATGGGAAAATTAACATAATAGGAAAATATCTATTGTTACTAAAGCCTTAGCTTTGTTAGAAGTGGTTAGAGCTCAAAATCCAATAGGAGTTCCTTTCCATTCTTTTTTTTTTCCTTAAAAATGTACCTTTCAATCAAGAAGAAAAATAATCACATTAATATCGTAATGTAGATCAGACAATGTAGACACCTTATTTTTATCGTTCTTTATTTTAATTATAGTCTCTTTTCACTTTTGGGTTAGGTTTATAAAAAAATAAAAGAAAAAACTTTAAAAAATAAAAATGGAAAAAAATAAAAAAATAAAAATGGAAAGAACTAAAAAAATAAAAAATAAAAAAAATGAAAATTGAAAAATAAAAAATACAAAGTGTCATAGTCAAGTCAATTAGCCATTTAGGGTCGAATTAGAGTATAATAAAATATATACGTACGATTTAGTAAATTTAGAATCTTTTGATCTTTATTAGAAAAATGCTATTTAAGAAAAGTACAATTACATTTGAACTCATGAATATAGACCTTGGTTTAATTTTGAATATTTTAACTAAGCTAAAAAGACTCAAGATTTATTAAATAGACTATGGGTTGTGATTAATTAAGTTGGACTAAGTCTGGCCCAAGGTAGAAAGCCCAAATAAAATACGAGGTTTTTAGAAACTTAATTTTGAAAATGGATTAGACTAAATCTTAAGGAATTAACAAATCTAAATTGGGTATTATCATATCTTATAAATACTTGATATATTAAGATTGAATATTCACAACAAAAAGATTCAAAAGATTTAAGTTCATGGTTTATAAATAGTAGACAATGGGCTAAGAAAAAAATGTTCTCATATATTGTATACAAATTCACAAACATATAACCTTTAACCATACATACTATTTCTTACTCACACACACTTGTCACTCACATATACGGTTTCTCAACACTCATTGCACATACTCGGCACTTCATGCTCACAAACACTCACACAGTTACGATTACACACTCTAACATGTCACTTAATATATAACCACCACAAACACTCATAGCACATTGTCAAGCCTTATTTTGTTTTCTTTAATTTAACTTATATCAAGCCTAGGTCGCTTAATATAGATTACTTGACGTGAAATTAAGGAAACATTTTTCTTTAAAAAAATGTTTTGAAAAAAAAATTTAAAAATTAAAGTCACCAATTAGTTCAACTAGTAAAAAGTGAAATTAGGGTTTCCAAGTGGGAAAATCCTAATTTAGCCATTGATTCGCGTATTTTCCAAAAAATAATCAGAAAAATTAAGTTCAAAGGCTAACCTATTAAGATTAAGTCATTATGAAAAAATAAAAAAATTAATGAGCTTTATTTTTATATTTTTTTTCTAAAAATACTAAAATATATGAAAATATGCAAAATATAACTAAAATGAATTCTTCATTATTTTTATTATGAATTTTTTAAGAAAAAAAATTTATTTATATAGTTGCTGTAAAGATACTTACATATCCGTTAGTAGGAATCAAATCAACATAGTTCTTTTTTATAAAATATTTAGTGGGTAGATTTTTTTATTTGAAAATCGAATCAAATTTACGTTTATTTAACAATTATTATTATTTTTTAAAAAATACCCTAAAAGATTTAATTTTGCTAATCTAAGAAAACCTTAATTAATTAAATCTTTTTTTTAGCTTCTATTAAGATTTTTTTTTGTTTATTTTTAAAAAATCTAAAAGTGAAAAGATATATTTTTAAAATTCTATATGTTAAGATATAATCTAGATACATATCTTCTTCAAAGATACTGATCTCGGAGAAAAAAAAATGCAATTTTTATTAAAAGATGCAATATGGTTAAATAAAAAAAAATTGAAACTATCTAAAAAAAATCAAATGATTAAAAAAAAACTTCACTAAAATAAACAAATTAGTAAAAATAAATAAATTAACTAATAAAAAAATAATTAAATAAAGAAAATAATTTTTATTATCTAAACGAGTCAAGTCGTGTGTAATTGGTGTGTTTGTGCTGATTGCATCTTAATCGTTTGGACTTTGTTCACATGTTAGGTATGTATACTAGTCAACATATGCAACGGTGGATCATGATTGTGCGTGGCAGTAGTCGAGGGGTAGCGTATGCGACAGTAGTCATGTATGATAGTTGTGTGATCGATGTATGCGTTGTGCGAATCGTGATTGAGGGATGTATCGATGTGTTGGTTGTATTTGTCAAGGTGTACTCATGTTGCGTGAGTGTTGTATCTAAGTGTGAGGCTATCGTGTTTCGTCAATATGTGTGTTATGCGGTGTCATGAGCGTCAGTTGTATGTTGTGTATGTAATATCATGGGCAATCATGCGAGTGTCCATGTGTATTGTAGTGCTCAGGTGAGTGTTCAATAGTGTATGAGCATGTCCACATGTGTTTATGTGGGCTTGTCAAATTGTACAGTGGTGAGTACTGTTACGCCCCGAAGTCACAGAGTTGCAACAGTCCCGCCGTGTAAACCATTCTATGATAGTAACTGGCCTCACAGTACTTACCATAGACATGATCTACATAAGGCGTCGATGACTCCTTGCTTTGAAGTAAACAGTCTGATTAACAATTAATCTACAATTATGATAAATAGTACAAATTTCTAATAAACATTTATAATTATATATAAGTCGACAGAGCTTCCCAGGAAGTTCTACATAAATGTAACAGTTCACTAGATTACATAATAACTATCAGTCTTTCATCCTTAATTATATTGTCACTCTAGTTACACATTATACTAAGTAACTTGATCCTCACACCCCTGGCTTCAAAACGGACTAACCTTTGGGTAATTGTAGGGCGGCATAGTACTTGAGATGTTCAGAAATCAGAACTTGTAAAAGGATCTATAAGGGTATGGGCAACTACAGCTCAGTAAGTTGAATTGGAGACTCATGAATGCATGCAAGCACAAACAGGGTTATCAAACAATTATTTTCATGCAATGCAACTGTAAGCCCTAAAGCTAAGCCAAGTAATCTTAGGATTGAACTTAGAACCCAAGGTTTAGGGCGATCGGTTAAAGGAAATGATCAAACCCAAATTATAAACTATTGAGAGGAATATTAAAAAAATGACCCCGTAAACTTAAATTTAAGGAAATAAGTAGTAAAATAGGAGACTATAAAATTTTCAAATTTTAAGCATAATAACTGCTAATTACCGAAAATGCGTAAAGTGTAATCTAATAACTATTAAATTACTAAAGATAGATTATATATATACCAAAAATTTTAGAATGACCAAAATAATAATTAGGAATGTTCACGTGTACCTCACATGTATTTATGTGTAGATAAAAATACGCGAAATTTCTTAAATTGGCCAAAAACTAAGTAAATAATTAAGGAAAATTATAAATTAATTATAAAAAAATCAGAGGAACCTAGATGAATCAAGATCAGGTCGTGGCAGGTCCAAATCTACAAAAAAAAATTAACCAATAAAAATTAGACAACCTAAAAGCCAAAAATCAAGGAAAATGGGCAAAGTCTTATCAAATTAATGCATATTAATTACAAAAAATGTCTATAAATAGGGAGAAAATTTCCAGAAGTCATTTGGTCAGTTTAGTATTTGGGAAAAATAGGAACACTGAAAAAATCAAGAGAAAATCCAGAAAATAAAAAAAAAGGGAAAACTGTGCAGATTGAGTAAGTGAGCTAAACCACCACTCACCACCACCTGGGACCGAGCCGCCACCACCAAGCCACTCTAGCCCTACCGCCTAGGTCGACCGACAGCCTTGGACCGGGTTTGGACGGCCAGAAAGCTTTGGACCGGTTAATTTCTTAAATTTTTCGATTTTGAATAATTTTGTAAAATTATTTATTTTGCCCAAAAAATTATGAAACTTGTTATTCTGAGGTTTTATTGTACGTAGATTTAGGGAAAAATATTGATTTAGTTTAATTACATCTGTAATTATAGGGTTCTTAATAAATTGCTCAAAATCGAGCATGATTAGAACCGAAAATAAATAGGCTTAGAAGTGTAGTTTGGAGCTCAAATTTTTTTTGTAAGATACTCATATAATGTAGAACAGTGCTATAAAGACATTTTTTTAAATTAATTTTTGAAATTTTTAAGTTAATTTTTAGCCCTAAAATGATGGAAAAAATGGGTGATTTGGGATTGATTAGGTGATTAAGATGTTAATTACTGATTTAGATCTTAATTAGATATTTAAGGATGTTAATCTCTGATGTAAAACCCTAATCCTATCCTTTAGAGTATTAAGTATGATTAATTTAGGAAATTAGATAATTAATATAAGAATTTAGTAATATGTGAAATTGTAAATTAATAAATCTAAAAAAATAAGGTTATTTAGATAATATTATAATAGAAATAAAAAAATAATAAATCTGAAAATAACATTTAATCTTAAGTAAAAGTCTCAAAATGTAAGATTTTCACACATTGGGAGTAAATTTAATACAGCAATTAGGATTAACGTGTACCGAATAGTTTAGAATACCAAATTACAACCCAATAAGATATTTGGACACTCGAGCTTAATGTGATTAATTTCACATTAGGATTCGAGCATATTTAAGGCTTAGAATTCAAAGTTTAAAATTTCATTTAGAATTTGAACACCGAAATAGAGTACAACGAATCATTATGACGTAATGGGCATACACGGAAAAAAAAAAATGAATTAAAATATAACTTAGAATATGAAACCCTAAATTTTAAGTACTAAAAAGACCTATTTGTATTATAGGACACCCAGAGACAAAATCAGCTTGCGATTAAGGGATTGAGCGATCGAGCAAATCCAAGTAAGTTGGGTTATTGCTTATTGTAATAGAGTATTAGTTTTGTAGTACTCGGAGACTTAGGCTTGTATATGATTGTGATTGTAAGTAGTTTACGCATGTGTTTGATGTATCTGAATTCGTGCTGAATTTGTTTTGTGAGTGATTTTGTGACTGATTGAATTGGTATGAAATTGTTTAAACACCCTAAACGGAATTTAATCTTAGTCGACCTTAAATAATTAATAATGTCATGCATTACAACCCGTTAGGGGATCATAGGATTCTCCAACCAAATACTGACCCCTTCGAAAGGGATAGCGTAGGATTGCAAAATGGTTCCTTCTTCATCCTTAGTCGAACTAAGTGACAGGAGAGGAGGTCGCGGCGAGGGTGGAGTCAATGGTTCGAAGGTAGTCACGGGAGGAGCGAGGTCTCCATTGCACAAGCCTGGGTTTGGTTGCGAGCTGCTACATAACATGGAAACTCCTCAACCCGAATTGGAGCGGGTGAAATTTCTTTGATTTCACAACGGACCGGACTACGTTATGCAATGACACTTGATTGTTGCATTGCATGAAAATAATTGTTTGATAACCCTGTTTGTGCTTATATGCATTCATGAGTCTCCAATTCAACTTACTGAGCTGTAGTTGCTCATACCCTTATAGATCCTTTTGCAGGTTCTGATTTCTGAATACTTCAAGTATTGTGCCGGCCTACAATTACCCAGAGGTTAGTCCGTTAGAAGCCAGGGGTGTGAGGATCAAGTTACTTAGTATAATGTGTAACTAGAGTGATCATGTAATTAGGATGAAAGACTGATAGTTATTATGTAATCTAGTGAACTGTTATGTTTATGTAAAACTTCATGGGAAGCCCTGTGGACTTATATATATAATATTGTACATGTTATTAGAAATTTACACAATTTATCATAATTATAGTTTAATTGTTAATCGGACTGTTTACTTCAAAGCGAGGAGTCGTCGACGCCTTGTGTAGGTCATGTCTATGGTAGGCACTGTGAGGCCAGTTACTATCATAGAATGGTTTACACGGCGGGACTGTTGCGACTCTGCGATTTCGGGGCGTAACAGCAACAATCAAGTGTCATTGCACAATGTAGTCCGGTCCGTTGTGAAATCAAAGAAATTTCACCCGCTCCAATTCGGGTTGAGGAGTTTCCATGTTATGCAGCAGCTTACAACCAAACCTAAGCTTGTGCAATGGAGACCTCGCTCCACCGGTGACTACCTTCGAACCATTGGCTTCACCCTCGTCGCGACATCTTTTCTTGTCACTTAGTTCAACTAAGGATGAACAAGGGACCATTTTGCAATCCTGCGCTATCTTTTTCGAAGGGGTCGGTATTTGGTTGGAGAATCCTATGATCCCCTAACGGGTTGCAATGCATAACATTTTCGGTTATTAGGGTCGACTAAGATTAAATTCCGTTTAGGGTGTTCAAACAATTTCATACCAATTGAATCGGTCACAAAATCACTCACAATACAAATTCAGCACGAATTCAGATACGTCAAATACATGTGTAAACTACTTATAGTCACAATCATATACAAGCCTAAGTCTCCGAGTACTACAAAACTAGTACTCTATTACAATAAGCAATAACCCAACTTACTTAGAATCGCTCGATCCCTTAATTGCAAGCTGATGTGTCTCTAGGTATCCTATAATACAAATAGGTCTTTTTAGTACTTATAATTTATGGTTTCATATTCTAAGTTATATTTTAACTCATTTTTTTTCCGTGTATACCCATTACGTCCTAATGATTCATTGTACTCTATTTCGGTGTTTGAATCCTAAATGGGATTTTAAATTTTGATTCCTAAGCCTTAAATATACTTGAATCCTAATGTGAAATTAATCACATTAAGCTCGAGTGTCCAAATATCCTATTGGATCATAATTTGGTATTCTAAACTATTTGGTACACGCTAACCCTAATTGTGGTATCGGATTTATTCCCGATGTGTGAAAATCTTACATTTTGAGACATTTACTTAAAATTAAATGTTATTTTCAGATTTATTATTTTTCAGATTTCTATTATAATATTATCTAAATAACCCTATTTTTTAGATTTATTAATTTACAATTTCACATATTACTAATTTCTTATATTAATTACCTAATTTCATAAATTAACCATACTTAATACTCTAAAGGCTAGGATTAGGGTTCCACATCAGAGATTAACATCCCTAAACATCTAATTAATATCTAAATCAGTAATTAATATCTTAATCACCTAATTAACCCCAAATCACCCAATTTTCCATCATTTTAGGGCTAAAAATTAACTTAAAAATTTAGAAAATTAATTTTAAAAAAATGACTTCATAGCATTGTTCTATATCATATGAGCATCCTATAGAAAAAAAATTGAGCTCCAAACTACACTCTTAAATCTATTTATTTTCCATTCTAATCATGCTCGATTTTCAACAATTTGTTAAGAACCCTATATTTTCAGACGTAATTAAACTAAATCAATATTTTTCCCTAAATCTACATATAATAAAACCTCAGAATAATAAGTTTCATAACTTTCTGGGTAAAATAACTAATTTTACAAAATTATTCAAAATCGAAAAATTTAAGAGACTAACCAGTCCGAAGTTTTCTGGCCGTCCAAACCCGGTCTAAGGCTATCGGCCGGCCTAGACGGTAGGGCTAGAATGGTGTGGTGGCGGCGGGTCGGTCCCAGGTGGTAGCGGGTCGGTCCCAGGTGGTAGCGGCTCGGTCCCAGGTGGTGGTGAGGTGTGGGTTTCTTTCATTATACGAATTTGCACAGTTTCCTTTTCTTTTTTTTTTTCTAGATTTTCTCTTGATTTTTTCAGTTTTCCTATTTTTCCCAAATGCTAAACTGTCCAAATGACTTCTGCAAATTTTTCTCCTATTTATAGATGATTTTTGTAATTATTATGTATTAATTAGACAAGACTTTGCCCAATTTCCTTAATTTTTAGCTTTTATGTTGTCTAATTTTAATTGGTTGATTTTTCTTTTACAATTTTTGACTTGCCACGACCTAATTTGGATTATTCTAGGCTCTTTTGTTTTTTTTTTTCTGATTTTTTTCATAATTAATTTATAATTTTCCTTAATTATTTACTTAGTTTTTAGCCAATTTAGGTAATTTCGCATATTTTTATCTACACGTAAATACATGTAGGGTACATGTGAACATTTTTAATTATTATTTTGGTCATTCTAAAATTTTCAGTATACATATAATCTATCTTTAGTAATTTATTAGTTATTCGATTACATTTTTCGCCTTTTCGGTAATTAGTACTTATTATGCTTAAAATTTGAAAATTTTATAGTCTCCTATTTATTACTTATTTTCTTAAATTCAAGTTTACAGGGTTATTTTTACTAACATTTCTCTTAATAGTTTATAATTTGGGTTTGATCGGATGCATTAACCGATTGCCCTAAACCTTGAGTTCAAAGTTCAAGCCTATGGTTATTTGGCTTAGCTTTAGGGCTTACAAGTGCATGTGGGACAGTATGCGTATGTTTGTGTCAGGCAACGAGTGAAGTCAGGTGCTTAATGAAGGAGTGAGCTATATGGTGAGGTTGTTGTGTTGAATGGCGTGAGATGTGTAGTATGAGGCTGGTATAGGCAGTATGTACGATCGATGTACAATTAGGTGACGTGATTGGCAACTGTGGATGACGTACAACAGTATTTAGTGCGAGAGTGAAGTGGAGATTGGGGAGGGAGTATAGTGGGCTGTTGATGGATATGTGTACATTTCGTACAACAAGTAGATGCAGACTTCTAGTTTTGTGATTATGGGGGTTGTGAAAAATGTTCCAAACTTCACCGTCAACTTACTATTTATAAATCACACTATTGAATAGAATCTTTTGTATCTTTTTAGATATAGAATTGATCTTAACAAATCCTAGATATGGAAGATACGATTTAGATTTTTTGAAAATTTAACCTAGTTTCTAGAAACCCTATATCGATCTAGCACACATTTATCAATACATACAAACGTCGACCAGTCTAATCATGATCATGCCATACGTTTAGCATTCCATACGGTTAGTCCATGATTAACTACATCCAGGCCGAGCTCGACTATACGCATGACTTAATTTTGGTGATCCGATAGCTTGGATAATTAGGTAAATTGTTTTAGATATTTATTTATTTATTTTGTTTTTAATTAATCACTTTATCTTACTAACTTGTTTTTTTAAGTGCATGTTGTTTAATTTTAATAATTTTAACATAAATTATAAATTTGCAAATTTTTAGATAAGTTGTTTTTTTTAGATAAATTTCATGCTTTTCAATAAATTGCATTTTTTTAAAATCCAAATTGCATTTTTTTAGATATGAAATTTGGGATGATCAAGGGATATTTGGTATAAGAGCATGGAGTAGGGATCGTTCGACTGAGCCCATCAGCTTACAACCCTTTTCAAGAAGACTCATATACATATAAAGGCTTTTATTGGTCTTGAATCTTAAAGGAATCAATGATTGAAGGGATTCACCTTAGTTAACACAATCCAATTCACGCTGTCAATAGCTAAATTCTATGAATTCTTAAAGTCTCCCTTAGATGGGAGTTCAATAATTATATACAAACAGTAGCATACTATAAGATTCTTTGTCTTAAAAAAAATAAAAATAAAAAAGTGTTTACAACAAAGAATATAATGCTTTCATCAAGAATAATGGAGTTCGATGATATTAAGATTATTCACTTGTCACTCATATGCTTTTTTTTTTTTGTCAATATTTCAATTGTCACATCTATGTTGAGCTCTTGAGATTCCTTATTCTTTCTCTTTATCATACATACCATCCATTTCATTACTCTTATCCATGTATAGCATGTGACATACTGCAATTGAATTATATACTTACAATCTGACTCATTTACTTAAAAGTAATATAAAGGGAATAGTGTAAAACTTTTGGTCTTGGTAACTTTTTTATTTTTTTTCTATAGGGAATAGTTATTATGTATTGGAAGATGGAATTTTTTTTTTCCTTTCCACAAAAGATAAAAAATTCATGTGAAGACAATTATGCTCTTAATTAATAAAAAAAAAAGATAACTTTTAATTATTTTCAAAAAGACTAAATAAGGAAATATTGATATTTTAGATTATAATATCAATTTAATATTGTAATTAGTGGAATAAATGCTAACGTATACTCCATATAGATATTATGTGCAGTTGATAAGAAAATGTGATAAAATAGAAGAGAGAAAATACAAAGTAAGCAAAGAAATGAAAAAAATTAAAAAATAAGTAAGTTAATATATTTATTCATTAATTATAATTTTAATAATTTATTTTATCGTTATTTTTTATCAAATAATAAAAAATTGAAAATTAATATATAATGTTATAAAAATTGATTACTTAACCCTTCATTTACTTTAATAATATAAAAATAAACACTCGAATATTTATTTTATTTCGGAAAGCAAACGACATGGAAACTATCGGCGGAATGCACGATGCAGCATTATTTTATTTGAAGAAAAGAAAAAATCAAAATATAAGTAAACGTGTAAAACTGACCCGACCCAATGCTGCCAGCCGCTAGCATACTAAGGTAGTAAAACTAAGGTAAAAACACTCTCAAACTAAAACCTTTAAACCCTAAAACTCTCAGCTCTCTCTCAAACTCTGTAACTCTGAGGCAGACTCTAAAGCCCAACTATCGCAAACTGGGTAAATTTTTATCTCTGAACTCTCTCTGTCGTCGGTCAATGTAAATTGCTGTCTTTTATCTCTGTTATCGCCATTTTCTTAAAAAAATTCGGTTGAGCTAGAATAGCGTTTAATTCAACTTTTAATGGTAAATTGTTGTACTTGATTCATGTAAAGAAGCAGCCTTGTAATGTTAAAGTAGTGTTTGATTTAGTTAGAATTTTGGAATTCCCTTATGCATAATGTGTTTGATGAAATTCCCGATCAAATTTGTTCTTGTTTCAAATAAAATAACATACTTTAATTTCTACTGAGATTACCTACCTTGTTATCAATTTTCGTATCCTGATTTGGACATTACCTTGTTATGAATTATGAATACCATACCATTTTCTGCCGACATTACTTTGTGTTATTGTATCATGTCAAGTCATATTATCTTATGACTTATGTTTTCATTTTTAAACCCTAGACATCCAACCCCAACTACACTCGCAAGCCACCTGTGCAAGGACTTGGGTTCATCCGAGCTGCCACTCCCACCAGCTGCCACATATTTTCCTGCAGAGACAATAGAGTGGCAATGGCCTTTGCAGCCTCCAGCACTGTTCGGTTGTACTCCATAGGCTTCTTGAAGGTTCCCTTTCTATAATCTCTTATTTCTGTTTCCTGAATGACTATAATAAAATGGAAATGAAGTAAGTTTCCATCTTCGTGCTACTAATGAATGGGTGGCTCATTAATGTGAAATGTTAGGTTGAAGCTCTGATTCTGGAGGTGTAACATCTAAAAATGTCTTATTTAATTTGAAGGAACAAGGATTCTCAAAATTGAAGAAGCTGAATGGAAATGGAAACAAGTTCCACATAAGTGCATGTGGGAAAAATGCTGACAAGATACCGAAAGATGTCTGTGTGGCAGTTCTTGGAGCTAGTGGTTACACTGGTTCTGAGGTACTACTCATACATTGAACAATTGTTGATATTCTCTCTTTGTAAGCAATTATTTTCTGTGGAAATGACGAATTATGATTCTTTCTAATATGTAAAAGAATAACATTATAATAAAGCTTTAGGTTGTTTGCATTTGTAAATTCACACTATATATGCTTCTTTGCAGATTGTCAGGCTCCTGGCGCATCATCCTCATTTTGGTATTTCGTTGATGACAGCTGACAGAAAGGCTGGTCAACCACTCGCATCAGTTTTTCCTCATCTAATTACACTAGTATGATTTCCTCATCCTTGAGTGGTTCTGACCAAAAATTTTATGCATGTTCTTGTCTTTTTACAACTTCTCCTGCAATCTAATTCTGAATTATGGAAACCTAACTTATTGTGGTGCAAATTTTTGGAAGCAAATGATTTTGGTCCTATTCATTACCAGTCATTGTCCATAAAATCATGTCAATTTTTTTCTCATCATAGTGTGAGGATGGCAATTAGATAGAGGTACTTCAGGCGCATTTGTTTTGTAGAAAATAGTTTGCTATCTTGAGTGTTTGCAATAAGCATAAGTAGTGGCCAGTGGTGGTGGTTTGGACAATGCTAGTGGAAAATGAGGTAAATGGTTTCCTTGGAAATCATTCTTCTTATTTTCCATCTACAAATTTGTAGCCTCGATGCAGCTGCTATTGTCACCTTCCACCACCATTTCCCTGTAAAAGCCACTAGTCTTTGCGTCCTTTTGAGATTTACGTGATAGTATTTCACAATAGTAAAGAGTAAATTTTAATAAATAGAAAAAAGTAATTGGAGAAGTTCTTGTAAAAAAATTTACTTAAAGCTCTATGGTGATTGTAGGCTTTTCTTTAATGTACATGTCACGTTAGTTATGGAGTCTGGTCTAACTTTTTCGTCTCCTCATCCTCTTCTCTCTCTCTCTCTCTCTTTTATATTATAATTTTCATTATCATTTAGTAAAATAGATATATTGACAGTCTAATTTTTTAGGATCTGCCAGATATGGTTGCTGTCAAGGATGCAGATTTTTCTAATGTGGATGCAGTATTTTGTTGCTTACCTCATGGGACAACGCAGGTACTCATTGCTTTTAGCTTTGAGAGGATTTAAAAAAAAAAAATTCCTCATGATATTTATTCATATGAGATTTTCTCTGTTTTTCTAATGATTGCAGGATATCATAAGAAATCTTCCGAAAAACTTGAAGATTGTCGATCTTTCTGCTGTATGTTCTTTTACTTTGTTTACTTTCATTTCCTTTTCTCATTGTGCTATCGTTCCTCAGTTACCATTCTTTCAACTTGCATAAGGTTCCACTTGATATATGATTTTGCAGCGCTCTTTTAAGTTTGCAGGATTTCCGACTCCGAGATGTGATGGAGTATGAACAGTGGTATGGTCAGCCGCATAGAGCACCTGAACTGCAGGTGGTTTCCCATTTTATCTGTTACTACATCTTTATTTGATAGGTTGCTGATAATATTCCTTTCATGGCCTCTTGTTCATCTAGCTCATTACTGCATCTTAAATGTAATAAAAAGACGTTCAACTATATCTTCAGAACAATGTTTTTATCCTCAACCTGTTGATAATATTTCTTCTTTTTAATGTTTTCTGGGGAATCCTAATTACTATGAATTATTATTTGTATGTTCTGAACTTCTTTTCTACTGATGTTGATGTAAACCTGTGGTTCTAAATTTTTTTCCTTCCAATATGTTTTGCATGTCAGTCGATCGACTATGTAATATTATAACTGATGCCAAGGGTTTCAGGATTATTTGTACACTCTTATGATCATTGAAGCCATGATTGAGCCAGTCTCCCCTTTTAATTAAGTTTGTTCCAGTAGAAATATTGACATAAGATTGTCTATTGACTTGGCTTATTATCTCACAATCAACTGCTTCTTATGAAAAAAAAAAAGAAGAAAATTTCTCCCTTAATCAAGGGCAATGGAATTTTGTGGGTTGTATGTGTATATATCACCATAAATTAGCCATAACTTTTCCCTTATGATTGATAATTCTTTGTTCCTAACTTCTTGCCTTCAACTAGGAAGAAGCTGTTTATGGTTTGACTGAGATTCATAGGGAGAAAATACGAGATGCTCATCTAGTTGCTAACCCCGGTTGCTACCCAACATCCATTCAACTTCCTCTTCTTCCTTTAATAAAGGTAATTTTCTATTGTCTTTGTATTGAAGATTGAAATTTGTCCTAGTCCAGCAATTTAATTTTTTTGTCTTTTCTGATGTTGCTGTTGCTTGCATGATCCTAATAGAAACTGAGCTGTCATTTTAAGCATATTAAAATTGTAACAATGAAGGAGGATTTTTGTAATTTCTTTTGCTTCAGATAAATCTTTGAAGTACAACATCAACACATAGATGTGTCGACCACATTTAGGAGTGGTGCCTCTTTTCTTGTAGGGTTGACACTTGTATGACAAGTCATAAATGAAAGGTTAATGATGGTAAAATCATGTATAACATGCACCCACCAAACCTCTCTGACCACGTCTAGAATGTGTCTCCATAGTCTTGTTCAACACACATCAGGTTTTTAGCTTCCCTGATCAAAATTAACTATAAACATAAAGCCAATAAAAGTGTGATATGTACTAGTTATAATGTGAAATTGCCTTCATGATATCCTTGTAAGTGTTTTGTGTGTGTGTGTATGTTATGTATTTTTCCCCCTTTCTCTCCAATGATGGTCTACATTCTTTCAGGCTAATCTCATTGAGTTCACAAACATTATTATTGACTCAAAATCTGGTGTGAGTGGTGCAGGTTAGAAATTTTCTCTCTCTCTCTCTGATATGGAATACTATGCGTATGTGCATTCAAATTATAGATTTTTGTAATTGAACAACTGTTGCACATAACATTGTTGGAGAAATTTTTGTTAGGAATTTTAATATTAGCATCTGTTTCTCATAAAATCAAGTATATTTGCAGGACGTGGTGCTAAAGAGGCTAATTTGTATACTGAAATCACTGAAGGCATTTATTCTTATGGTGTCACGAGACACCGTCACGGTTAGTTCTCTCCTTTCAGGAGACAATTGTGATTTGTAATATATATGGTTTATACCTTGTTTTCAGTAATTGAACTGATAAGCTTTCAGAAGGAGCAACATCTCTGATGGCAAATTGTTTTTCTTCCCTTAGAGAGCAATTTCCTAATGATTATGCGATAAAATGGATTTCTAGTCATTCTCTTGTTACTTACCCAAAAAATAATTTTATGAAGCTGCTTTCATTCTGACTCACTGAATTGTCACTAAAAACTATAGGCTAAAGGAATAGTCATGCACTTTTTTTTAGGTCATTGATAGAAAAGCAATCTAATGAATTCTCTCATGTGAAAGATACACAATTCATTGCATTGCAGATATTGGATAAACTTTCCTTTGTCGAGCCTAAATTTTTTGGTTTCCGATTTTAAATTTCATTTCCCATTTTCCAACTAATACTAAATCCTAACCCATTTAATATTAGTTATCAACTAGAGAAAATGGACAATTCTGGTTTCTTTTCTTATTAAAAATCTTTTGGGGTTGTTATTTGATTGGAGTTGGGAAAAAAAAAAGGAATTGTAATTAATTGGGTGGATTGATTACAATTTAGCTATTGATTTTTAATTTCAATTTGATAAAAATTAGAGAATTCAGAATTAGGGGGTTATTTATTAAACCCTAATGGGTACTATTATAGGTTTTTCGAAATTAGGCTTTACTTTTGAAAATTATTGTTTTTAATGTTTTTGAGAAAATAAAAAATAAAAAAACCTTAAATTTTTTCAGATTTTTATGTTGCCTCGGAGGTGTTTACATACTCACTAGTCGGGATCAGACATTTTTAGTCTTTTTTTTTTTTTTGAAAAATTTAGTGTGTTAGTTTGTTTTAATTTTTAAAAACTGACCTGATTTACGTTTTAATTCATTTATTTTGAGTAAAAAGAAATCCTAGAAAAAGGGTCCTAGCTTGAATATTTATTTTATAGGAAACTCTCTAAAACGTCCCAGTCTTTTCAAAAAAGTTTGTTATTAATTGTTTTTATTTTCTAAAAAAATAACTTTTCTAAATGAGAAATTCTAAAAAACTAATGCTTACAAAATTACCTAAGCTAATAAATATTTTTCTTTTTATATTTTAAAACAACTACTAAATAAGTCAAGATAAATAAATAAATAAATATAGTATATAAAATAATGATAAAAAAAATCAAAACCGAGTAAGAATTGGACCTGATAGGAGCTGGGCTTGCGTGCTCAGTTGTGTTTGTTCTGTGGGCTTGCATGGGTGTGTCTGCAGTGGATGAGTGTTATTGCAGCTGCTACTGTCCGTGTTGCGCTGTGGATTATGGCTGTGTGTGCAGCAGCGTGTTGATGTGATCATGTGTGTTGTGCTGAAGCTGCTGACCAGAGTTGGCGTGTGTGTGATTGGCGTCTGGGGTGCTTGTGAATTGCTGCTGAGTGTGTGTTGAGATGTGCTTGAAGCATGAGCTGCTGTGTTTCAATCAGACGTGTGTGCGTCTGTTGTGGTTGGCAGTGAGTCTGTGACAGGGGCTGGTTGATGGGCATGGCAGTGGCATGTAGTTGTATGTGGAGTGCTGCAAGTGATCGTGAGGTGCTGTGGGAAGTGAAGTGCAGTGATTGTGACGGAGGAAGTGAATTGCAGTGACAGTGAGTGTCTGTGAGTGTGGATGAATGTGCTGTCAGGCATGCTGTTGGTGTGCATGTGTTATGTCCAGGACAGTGATCGTTGTGCTGTGCATGGACTGCTACTGCGGTGGACTATGTCATTGTGCAAGAGAGAGATCACTCGATGGACGGTGGCATTGGTGCTTGCTGTGGAAGTTGTGGACAGTGGAGTGGCAATGTTTGATTGATGATGGACAGTGGAGTGTGCTGTTGGCATTGTGTGTGCAGGCGGCATGTGTTGAACAGAGTGCGTGACAAAAAGAAGACGAGCGTGATCGGTGCTTGGGGCTGCAAGTTGGTGATCGGAAGTTGACAATGGCTGCAGTGTCTTGCTGTAGGGTCGTGTGAGGAGAGAGTGGGTCGTCAGAGTTGTGAGCAGTGAGCAATGGTGAGTGAATTCGTGAGTGACTGTATGGGTGTGGCGTGCATTGACAGTGGGGAAGAACCCAATGTATAAATTCAAATCTAAGCTTGTGGCACACAGCGCCTATTTATAAGACTTGGAAACAAATTTTCTATATTGATCCAAATACTCCAAGCCAAATCCAAGGCCATGTTCAAGTGTTTATGTGTTAAACCATTGGTCTGTACCTTGACATTTTAGATATTTAAATTGTACTTAAGCTATGTGACCTTGTAAAATAAAACTCTCTAAAACATTCTATTTTCTAAAAATCTGTTTTCTAAAACAAATCTTTATAATGTTTTATTTTTGTAAGAATTTTTCATTTTTTTGTATTTTTATCATTTTCAATTTTGTTATTATTTTGAATTAGGATCTTTAAAAAAATAAAAATTAGAACTATAAGGGGACAAAAATTGAGTGTCTACATCCTTTTTTCTTCTTCTTCTTCTTCTTCTTTTTTTTCTCTTGGTTGAGAATGGACAACGAGCTTTGCTTAACAGTGCATTTTTCAGGATTAGAAATCCAGTTGTAAGGCTATGTATTTGTTTGACCTTCTCATGACTTTATTTGCTTATACAATATGGAGGTAGAAATTGCACATTTTTCTGATATGAGTACCAGGATTGCAATGTAAGGATTGCAGTCTTTGAAATGGGTCGTAATAAATTAATTCTTTACTGCTTTACTTACCAAAGAGAGAAATTCAATTACATCAGTGAGTAAGATAATCCTAGTGTAATCTTCACACAAGTACATCATAGCAACTGTACCAAAGATTTAATTAAAAATTTAACAATTTTTCTATCAGTTTTATTTATACAAATGAATTCGGAAAAAAAGGAAGTATTTCATTTGTCTTTAGAAAAGGGAGTTATGTGAAAGGGTTGGTTATGAATAATTGGAAATTACATGCTAAAATGGAAATCCAGATATATGAAAGAAAGATTTGTAGATGATATCACCGTTTAACGAACAAAAGAAACAGGCTGGGGAAAGCTGTAAAGAGCTGGTATTGAGGAGAATAAAGAGTAGGGAAGGGGAAGGAGAAATGGGAACATACACTTCGATGATTCATGTCTTCTTTCAATCCAGATACCAACTATGTATAGGAAATAGTTAATTGAGTTAAAGTGCAAACAAAAGGAAATGAAATTAAAAGAGTTAGGCTGATCTTAAATTATGATTATATCGTAATCAAATACCCTAAAAATCCAATAAATATGCACATCCATAGTTTTTACAAGAAACCCCTGGAATTTCAGTTCTTGGAGGGTAGCTATAAGGAGAATAAGCACGCATACAATTGTTCTTGAATTTATGTCTCAACTTGTTATGCTTTTGTACCTGTTCACTGTTATCTTAATGTTGGTGTTAGGTTAATGATTTATTGATTTCAAGATTTGTAAAATTTCCTCCTTTGTTATTTTCATTGCACAAGTGAAATTGTCTTTTGGCACTTGCTGATGTACTTCGATCTGATACATCGACAATGCTTTTTTTTTTTTTTTGTTTTTCCTTCTCTTCTTCCAGTTCCAGAGATTGAGCAGGGACTATCTGATGCTGCTCATTCAAAAGTTACTGTCAGCTTTACTCCCCATTTGATGCCAATGGTTGTAAACTGAACTAAACTCAACTTTAAACTTCTTGGAAGTTATGGTTTTCCTTAACTCACTGGCTTTGGTATTCTTCCAGAGCCGTGGTATGCAATCTACTATCTATGTACAAATGGCCTCTGGAGTTACTGTTGATGACCTGTACCAACAATTAAAAATTGCATATGAGGTAATCTTGTAACTGACTTCGATATTCTTCTAATTGCTATACCTTATTTGATGAAATAGCTAATATGTGGGCATGGATACGCTAGTGCTCTGTTTATAAGTTTATGACCAATCAGGTGATACATTAACGGGCAGCTTGTTGGAAATCATAAATATGTAACCTGACCCATTTAACAAGCGTGTTTCTCGCTCAGCTGAACCCGTTTATCAATAAAAAAGTCTAAAATAAATCTAATATATAGATGTCAAGTCTACTATTCAAACGTGGCTTTGATATGATATTCAATTTGTTGAATGCTCATAGTGGATGCTATATTGAAAACTTTGAAAATAATTGTAAAAATAGCTTTCTATTTCCAACTTAAATGTCATGGATGATTCTAGTGAAAACATGCTAAAAAATTTAACTATTTATTTGTGACTCTAGTTGCTCATTGACTAACTTAGAGAAGAACTTGGGGTATTGTAATTAGAAGCAATTTAACGCTAAACCACCATTGATTTGGACATCTACTTTGGTTGTTACTAATGGTGTGGAGTAGTTTTACTAACGAGATTGGGGTCTGACTAACTTAAGTAGGTTTGCATACAAAAAGAAAGCTTAAAATTACTTCACTCATATATAATACATACCTTTTTATTTAGAATGTTTGGAACTAGTGTAGATTAACATCAAAGGTAAAGAGTGTTAGTCTTACTAGATGCAAGATAGAAAAGGGCAGGGCGATAACGAGAGTAGGAACGATGACAACTAGTGACATCGGCAGTAGGGTGGAAGCATCAGATGATGATGAAATAGAGAGGCAGACATTGTAGGAGGGACTAGAGTAAGTGAAAATTAGAGTAAATTGAATCATAAATGTTACCTAAATATTAAGGGGCTTGTAGGTTGGACCAAACATTTTTGTGAGTCTTCTTTGTTGAAAGGATCGGTAAAAAAGGTTGTGTATCAAACTGGAAGACTGACATGTTTATATTCCAAATAGGTTTGACCCATTTATTAATCGTCTCAAGTTTTGCCAACCTGAACTTCTTGATATTATGTTGTCTTGTTCTTGGGTTGGTGGACTGTGTGCCAAATCTTGAGGCCTAGTTTCATGTCTCTCTTGATGGTGTTAATAACTTACCAAACGTTGAAGATGCTAAGTTGGGTTTGAGCTTAGGGAAGTTTGCCTAGCATTTTATTGGTGTGTTTCTCTAGTCATAGGTATAGATTGGTGGTTCCAAGAAACCTGTGAAGGCTTTCAGTGACAGGTGTGTCACAAATGGGTCGTTAGTTTCCAGTCAGATGGCTCAAATGGTTGTGGGTGTGTTTGGCATTCATATACGTGTAGATGATGGCAGTGTGGACATGCTAGTGAAAGGAGGGAAGGATTGGGAGGGAGATGCCCTGGGGAGGGGTGGGTGGGTGGGTGGGTGGAGGAGGGGGAGTTGAGAGATTGGATGATGATGTGGCAGTGGCATTTAACCTAAAAAAATTGAAAAAATGATAATTAGGACACAAAAACACGGTGGACATCACACCATATGTTTAAATCTTGATTGAGGAATCACTTATGTGTCTTTTTTAATACCTGTTTTCTTGGTCAGCTTCTTTTTTAATAGCTGTTGATGCTCTTACTTTTTGGTATTTTTTTCTATGGAGGATGATATAATAAGTTTGGTTTTATTGATTAGTTTAGTATGAATGTTTGTGGTTTCTAAAAGTTCGGAGGTTTTAGTCTTCATTTTTCCAATCTTCTTGTGATCAGTTCCAGCAGATTGCATTCGAATGCACCAACCTATTTGTTGATTTTTATAGTGACAAAGTTTGATTCTCTACTTTTCCTTTTTAATTTCAGGATGAGGAATTTGTTGTTCTACTAGAGAAAGGAATCACTCCTCACACCCAACATGTTAGGGGTTCTAATTATTGTTTTATGAATGTTTTCCCTGATCGCATCTCAGGGAGAGCAATATTGATCTCGGTGGTATGGTCATATCTATTTTCTTTTGCAGATATTGGTGTTTTTGGCTGAATTTGACTCGCAATAGGCATTTGCTAAGTTGTTATATGTTAACCCTCGAATGTAGATTGATAACCTTGTAAAGGGAGCTTCTGGTCAGGCCGTGCAGAATCTTAATTTGATGATGGGCTTTCAAGAACCTACAGGGCTTACTAATCTTCCATTGTTTCCATAAGAGTAATTCTGCAATATTGGACTGTAAGATTACTCACTTTGCTTAAAGCTTTTATTGTTATATATTTTCTCTTAGGATGTGGCTTTTAATGGTATGCAATGAAATAGGAGCTTTATAGTGAGCCCATATAGTGGGAGTAAGCCTGGATTGTTGTTGTAATATACCTTTAGCTTTTCCTTCCTGTTTGCATGTTGTTGAGATTGATAATAAGACCAGACTGCCAGATATAAGGATGGTGGGAGTATGATAATGCCAATGTCTTGGTCTTCTTCCTTTTTGACCTAAAAAACCTATTACCGCATGGGACTGATCCTTGCCAAACATGTCTCCATGCTGGTTAATGTGCCACTTGCTTTTGAAAGTTAAACATAAAACCGGACATTTTCCTTTTCCTAGTAAGCATGCGCTTTTGCGTGTTCTCTATTTTTGGAGAGGATAAATTTGTACAGAAATTTCTTTTCTTTTTTGCTTTACTGGTGAAAGGGGATGTCTATTAAAAAAATCAAAGAGGATGTATAGGGTGTACCCGTTTTTTTCCTTGCAATATTCTCTTGGGAGTTTATTGGTGTCAAGAACTCCCAACATCTTCATGTTTTATGTTTTGTTTCCCTGTTACATGGACGTATTTGATTAGTTCAGATGGATGGGCTTTACGCAGAAACTTTTCTTCATGTTGCAGTGGTTTTTAAATCTTAGAGAAGGTTGACAATGAAAGAAATATAAACTTCTCTCACCTAAATTTCAACCTCTGCAGGTACTTTGAGCCGAGTGATTTACGAAGGCCCTTGGCCTTGTTATGAAGGTTTCCAAGTACCAAGAATCGGAAATTCATTGGCTGAAAGGGGGGCTCCTATAGCTTTGTTTCGGTTTGTAACAGAGGAAATATATGCAATAATTATTGGTAAAGCAGGATCACTGATCATCTTGTATGCTGTGATATAAATAAGATTTCAGCAATTTTTGTTTGGTGATTTTAGTTTCTCTTGAGAGTGACTGCAAAACGGGCAATTTGATGACTGATGTCCTTTATTGGAGCTCGCTTTTTCCCATTTCCTGTTGTCTGATATGAAATGCCGATACATTCTTGTCGGAATCTCAGGGGAGCAGCAAGTGATTTTATTTTATCTTTTAATTTTTGCCCCCTCTCTCCCCTAAGCAAGCAACTTTGACGCACGGTTGAAGATCCTGGAACTGACATGGGGCTTACATCATTACGAATTGTTCACTTGGGGGGAATGAGAGGAGAATTATGACATCCTCAGTTACATTGTTCACTTGCTCTTGTCCATTGTATTTTCAATTCCATGGAAAACCAATCCTCACAATCCATGCATCGGGATTCATAAGAAATGGTAAAAAATCCTGATTCCTTTCCCAAATGATCTCTTCCTTTCTAATTTTACCCTCATTCAAACTCATAAAATGACACCTTTTCACCCTTCAACAAATCATCAAACCCCTTTGCCAAGGAAAGAAAACAAACCCACATTAGCTTTTGGTTACTCAAAAATCACTTGCTTGTCGACACCCACCATTCCCTCCTCTCACGGTACAATCCACTCCCAATGAACCCTAGCTACCCTTAAAAACGTTTGTGAGATTTGCATATATGCGTGGAACCCTTGCTTCCCTTCGACATCAGCTTCCAGACTACCGACTGTTATGTGTGGAATCCGCTTGTCAGATTCATTCGAGAGTGATAGAGGTGAAAAGGATGTGAGATTTGCATACCTGATGGAATGAGGAAACTGATCCGCGTGCACTTCTTGTCGGGGATGTGTGTTTGATCTCTTCTTCAGGGGTTAGGGTTTCAAAAGAAAGAATTGGGGCTAAATTGAATCATGTTCTTTCTTTTCTTGTATGTTTGTTTATTATTTAATTGGGTAGAGTTATTTTAGACATTTTATTTTGTATTACTTTCTTATTACTGGCTAAGTTTGGTAGGTGAACAATGTATTTGCAATTCCTTTGGACATTAATAAACACCATAATACACAAATCTATCTTATTACACCTTCATAGTAATTGCCGAAAATAAATTGACTTACAGTTTGGTAAATGATAAATATATTGTCTATTAAAAGTTTCCTTCAAAATCTTGTATCCTAAACCTTTTAACTTTTTAAAAGGAGAAACTCTGGAAATGTCCATCTTTGTAGTAATTCCGGAATAATAGATGGGGAGACCCTTCCTTATCCACCTAAGGGTCTCTGAACTCTATACATCGTTAACGCTTGCTATAATGAATATGCGGCACCTTGATTTCCATCTAATAGCAAGTTTGCTATTTGTAGACGTCGGTCTCGGATTTACAAGTCATTTTTGTACACATGGACATGGACTCATATGATAGAAGATTTAAAGTGGTTAAAGGTTGAAATAAAAAAGGAAAAATTAAAATAATAGGAAATTGGTTCAGTTAGTCCTTAAGGCATACTACAAAATAATTACTTAGTAATAACAACAAAACTGTAAATATTTCACTTGTTCTCTCCATTCCATCTTGCTCAAGGTAGCTGAATGAATAAAACTTTCTACTTTTGGTTATTTGAGTGAATGAGACAGAGAGAAAGAGTGCTTACCAGATCCTTGACTGTTGTATCTAAGAGTTACAACTGAGCTTATATGCAAAGATACGAACAAATCCGAATGAGTTCTCCCATACATTGTTGGAAACTATTGTTTTTCACCTTTTCTCTCTTTTTCGTTTACAAAATATCCGGGTAAAACATATATGTTCACAATGGTAATATAATCTGTTACTAGGGCTGAAACTCATTAATGGAATATGTCTTACATTTTTACTTGAAAATAGATTCTTATCGAATAATATAGGCTTAACCGGTTGTACATAAAATAATTGAAAGTGAATTTTATGCTGATTTACTAACATATAGTTTTTTGAGCCTACCTAAATGTAAGAAAAGGTAAACACATTCTCGAAAATCATCTTCAAAAAATTACAATTCTATACTAATATAAAAAGTTGATTTAGTAATATTCTGCTGGAAAAAAATTTCACGTACTAATATTTTTTTAAGGGATATAAGTACAGTATTTTAAAAATTCAATGTTTTTTTATAATTTTATAGTTATCGATAGATGCACTATAATATAACTTAAGTTATAATTTAGACTAATTCAATAGTTATATTTAAAATTGTAGAATTTTGAGCACAGGTGGAAGCAAGTCGATATACATAAGGGCTTGTTTAGCATACTTCTAAGTAGGATGGCGAAATTGCATTACTGTGTTGGTATTAATGTGTAAATTCTAGGTCAAGCGGTTCCGTATCATTCAATGTAATTCATTCTTTTTCCTCTTACCTGGTGGGACAGAAATGCTTGAAGGTGACTGTTTTCTCCCTATTATTTTCTAATTTTTAAATTTCATAACGATGACGATTAATTTGACCAAATACAATTTAACAATAAAATTGTACAGTTAAGGATTTCTTTTTTTTTTTTTTTTTTTTTTCCAAAAGAAAGGAATTTATAAATTGAAATCACCTGTTATAAAACCGGAGAAGCTGTTTACATGAATCAAAACTAACAATTGACAGGAACAGCTCATCCTAAACTTTCCTTGGATAACGGCCCAATTGGCACGCGTATTACCTTCTCTATGAACAAACGAAAAAGAGCAAGAAAATATCTGTAAAAATAGTTCTGGTTCGCCAATCAAGACAAATCAAAAGTTTTCTTCGAATCGGTCTCAACTTGGATAATTTGCCAATTTCTCTCCTTCGCAATTCGCATACTTTCTCTAACTGGAAGAGCTTCAACTACATCTACAGACTCAGCTGCTACTTTCAGAGAATTTGCCTCAATAAGTGTGCCCCTAAAGTTTCTGCATACTACACCAATACCCGCACTATCCGGGGATGTAAAAGCTCTGTCACAATTAATCTTCACAACTTCAGGACTCGGTGGCACCCCAATATCCTTCCTTCGCTGGAGATGAGCTAAACGTCCAATTTGGATTTGGATACGCTGCTGATCGTCGAACTTCAATCTACTGTCACTTCGCTGCTGCTGTTCAGAAAGAGAATTCAAATTAACATTGCATCCATGTTGCTGCCGGTCACGGACTGGAGCTGATATGGTTTCAGCTGGTGAAAATTTCAACTGCTGCGCATATTCTGAGCTTCTAGCGCCTCCACTCTGCTGCTGTAATATGTTATTTCGTTGTTCCACATTAGCTTTAGCTGAAGCTAATCTCCTCTGCTCTAGCGTGAATGACCTGCTGTGGCTTCGGTGAATGAGAACTAAAAATACGAGAATTTCTATGCAGCCAAATATGCCAGACCGTCACCACTATCTTCAGTAGCAGCTCTTGTAATTCATTTTTTTGGAAGCATCCTTGAAAGAATCACAGCTTCCAGCCATCTATCTGCTCTTGTTGCATCTGATAGAGCGATGTTGATATTACAAATTGTAAACCGAATTGGTTGCGTCCACTGACACTTAAAAAAACAGATGCTCCGCCGTTTCATCTTGATCACAGCAAAAACACATGGCATCATTTTTAATTTTCCTGGAAAAAAGGGACAAATTAGTAGGCAAAGAGTTTGTGCACACCCTCCAGATTAAGTGTTTGTGTTTTGATGCACAATCCATCGGCCAAATGGCCTTCCAAACTTTCTCATCCATACAGTAAGAAGAGGATGGTGCCTTATCATTTGCTTGCTTCTTTCCCTATCAGATTATAATAGCTTGTCTTGACTGAGTATATTCCACATCTATCCTTCGGACAAATCAGCTTGTCAGCTGTAGGAAATGTTGAAATGGGAATCGTGACTTTAGCTGATATCTCTTCCTCATTGAGTAAGTGTTCAATTCCACTTGAGTCCCAAGTGTATGAAATCGGGAAAATGGGGTCTTTAACCTTCTTCTCTTTAAGATGTTCCTCTATTCTCCTCCCTTCCTATCTGTAATTCCTAAAAGTAGGAATGCATGGATGTTTCCAAACCCCAATATAATCCCCTTTCCCTACAAGCCACAGCAAATCATTAGCAATGGAATCCTTTCCCATTTGCACACTTTGCCACCCACGAAGCTCTACCCCCCCTTTTTTGATGCTAAAAACTCACAATTAGGGAAATAGATGCTTTTCAGATATTTCCCCCATCAAGCTTCAGGGTTTTCTATGATTTTCCATGCTAACTTACCCAGCAAGGCCTGATTAAACATCTCCAAATCTCTGAATCCTAACCCCCCCTTAAACTTTGACTTGGTTAAACTCTTCCAACTCTTGAAGTGAATTCTACTCCCTCTTTCTGACTGGCCCCACCAAAAATCTGCAAACATACTAGAAACTTCCCTACACCACTTTTTTGGGTATGCAAAAACACTCATTGAATACATAGGGATAGCATATGCAACTGCTTTTAACATAATCTCCTTCCCCCATGGATGACAAAAACTTCCCTTTCCACCCTTGCAACTTAAAGGAAATTTTCTCTTTTATTGCATCTAGTGCTTTGTACTTAGATCTTCCCCATATAGAAGGTAAACCTAGATAATTCCCAGGTTTATTTTGTGGACTGATTCCCAATAACTGACAGCACTCATGCCTAACACACTCAGATGTGGAAGAATTAAAAAATAGAGATGATTTTTGAAAATTCACTTTCTGACCTAATGCCATGCAATATGCTTCCAAAATAAGACTCAGATTTTCAAAATTCTCTCTATTTGCTTTCAAAAAGAACAAAGCATCATCAGTAAAAAAACAAATGTGTCAACTCAGGACTTGCTTTTTTAACCTTGATTCCTTCTACTAAACCTCTAGAATTAGCATTCAAGATCATTTTTTACAAAGAATTGGCAACTATAAGAAAAAGATAAGGAGAAATAGGATCTCCCTGTCTAATTCCTCTAGTCAGCTTAAGATGTCCTACTTGAACACCATTCACCAACAAATTATAAGACACTGAGGTTATACAGGCCATAATCTGATCCACCCACTTCTGACAAAAAACCCATCCTAGTCATTACTAAGCTCAAGAAAGACTACTCCACTCTATTATAGGCTTTTTCCATATCTATTTTAAGAGCACAAAAATCATTTTGTCCTCTTTTATGTAATTTTAAAAAATGGAAAACCTCATGATCTATAATCACAATGTCATGAATAAACCAACCTAGTGTAAAGGCACTTTGGAACGGTGTGATTATTGAGTCTAAGATAGGTTCTAGCCTATTAGATAACACTTCGGAGATGATCTTATAAGCGAAGTTACATAAACTAATGGCTCGGGATTGGGTTACAACTTCAGGAAAACGGACTTCAGGAATCAAGACAATATCAGTGATATTAAAGCGAGAAGGAAGATTACCTGTTTGCCAGAAGCTTCGTAATACCTCAGTCATGAAATCGCCAAAGATTGCCCAATGAGTTTGATAGAATAAACCATCGAATCCATCCAGCCCAGGGGCTTTTGTGCTTCCCAATTGGAAAGCTGCAGACTCCACTTCATCAGCTTCAATAGGTTTAACCAGAGCTTCATTCATTTCAGGAGTTACCACTTCTTCAATATGTGCAAGGACCAGCTTGGCATTTGAGGTTCTCTCTGTTTTATACAGGCTGCTAAAGAATTCCAGAAAAGCATTCAATACCTGATCTTCACCTATCAGCCACTCATGTCTCTCCCTTGATTGAGTCTACCCTATTCTGAGTTCTTCTCCTCATACACTTTGGTGGGAAAATTTCGTGTTTTTTTTACCACTCTTTAACCACTCTATTTGAGAACGCTGCTTCCAACAGCATTCCTCCTGTTCCATCGCCCATTTCAGTTGCTGCATCAACACTGCCTCTTCTTCCAAATCATAACTCTTTACAGCTGCCTGCAGACTTGCTAATCTCTCATGCAAATCCTCTATTCTCTTTTGTTATTTCTCACAATGATTTTACTCTACCTAGTGAGAACTGTTTGCATGCAATTCAGAGTAAGCATTAGCCCCTTAACATCAACATTCTCACTGCAACGAGCCCAACTTTCCTCCACCACCTTAAAATACTCTTCCTCTTTTAGCCAAAAATTTTCAAACCTAAAAGTTTGTCGACCTTTCTTTCCCTCTTTATGTAAATCAATGAGGATTGGCGAATGATCACTACCAACAGCTGGTCAATTCGTTACTTGAGTTCTAGGGAAAGCTTGAAGCCACTCCATATAAACTAGACCTCTATCTAGTCTCTCTTTTATCAGTGTGCCATTATGACGTCTTCCACTCCATGTATAAAACTGGGCTTGGCACCCGATATCTTACAAATTGCAATCAAAGATCATTCTTCGGAATTCTGACATTTGCCGTATCGGCTTATCCCTTCCTCCCCTCCACTCTTCTCCTCCATGCAGCTAATCTCGTTTAAATCTCCAACGACCATCCATGGACCTCTAATACAAAGAGCTTGTCTTCTCAACTTATCCCAGAAATTCAATCGGTTTGAGAAATCCGGATTTCCATAACACCAAGAGATCACAACATCGATTATCTTATTCAATCCAGCTACCTTGGTAACAATAATATTATCATTAACTTGCTCTACAGACACATCCAAGTCCTCCTTCCACCACAAAGCCAACCCTCTGCTTAAACCCCTTGATTCCACATAACACTTTCCATCATAGTGATTCCTTCTCCTTATGTAGTCAATATTCCTCTCCTTATTCCTAGTTTCCATTAAGAAAACTAGTTGGGGCTTATATCGCTTGATTAATCTATAAAGCTCACTAACTGTCGAGGGTTGCCCCAAACCCTAACAGTTCCAACTAAGGGCAATTATGGTGCTTGGGTGGCTGTATGGGGCCAGCCACCAAAACCCGACGCTTCAAACTCATTCACTTTAATGACTTCAACTTCCACTAAATTACTTGAGAAATCAAGTTTGCTTCTCACTTTACTTTTGGTGATAATTCGTCTCCTTCCTTCTCCGTGTGTCTTCACTCTTCGCACTTCCTTCCTGATATTTACCTCTTCAGCTTTCTCCTTCCCCTTTTTCAACTTAGGCTGTCGTATATCCTCAAGCTTCTCTTCGGCTCTTAGTCTCTTCAGAGACAAATATTGAAAGGCCTTTGTTACTGTAGATGGAATATGTACTGATCTTCTAACTGGAGACTCCACTTCTTGAGTTCTTCCCATATCTACGCTTTGAACCCAAATTCTTTTAATGGCGATTCATTGTATAGTTAGGGATTTTAAACTTATACATTATACAGAAATGACAACATACATTTGTTACTTTTTAATGGAAAATCTAACGGTGTTAATCCATGGAAAACTTCGGGGACTCAAATCAACAAGAAAATCTTAAGAACATAAATTATATATATATATATATATATATATAAAAGAGAATAAAAGTTCGATTACTGTTTCCCTCCCACTTTACTTGAGCTATATATACGTATGTTTAGTAGAGGAGGTCCAAGGAGTATAAAAATGCGAAGCCATCTGCTTGACGTGAAAACCAAATGAATTTTTGCATTATGTATTTATGTTTGCCAAAGTTTAGAGCATTTTTGAAGAAAATCCAGTATATTAATATAAGATACACCTCTGATTTTATCTACAATCGACTATATCCATAGAGGACTTATTCAAAATAACGAGTTCCGATCCTAGATTCCTAGTAATAGGTTTTATTGTAATTGTTAACAAGTATCTGAACGTTTTGTAAAACCAATTACTCATTAGCCAACTTTAAAAAATACTTGGTATTCAAAATTTACTTAAGAAAAAAAAGTTTCCTAATAAAGCAAGGTTTGGATTTATCCTATTTCTAAAAAACAGGACATGTATATGTACTTTAAAATCTGAGTTTGTAAATAGAAAAATTTGATGTAATGAATAGAGTCAGACACCTATCATATTTACACTATCAGATTAGCACTGATACATGTCATGTAGGATAGACAAAGGTCCTAAAATGAAAGTAATTTACAAACGCAAACCCTCAAACACATACCTAATAAATCCATTATTTTATCTGTATAGAAAGTACAAATCTCATACCTTTCTTTAAGTTTCCCCCTTTTCTAAATGTAGAAATGCCACATTAAATCTTTTTCCATGTACCATGCTATTTGTACAAAGAAAAAAGTGGTACTGGTATGCTTGTAAGATGGGATAAAATTCACAATCTTAACATTTAGGGGTGTTGATGTAATTTTCAATTTTTAAGAGGCAATAAAATTTGCTTTTATTACAAAGATCCATATAATGCTTCATTTCATCTAAAATTCACATCTTACATCCTTTCCCCAATTCTCAGCATAAAACTCTTCAATTTAGTCCAGGGTGCACTCATGTGGCAACATTATGGACCACCACATGAGAGAACCCATGTAGCTAACAAAAAAATAAAAAATAATAAAGGAAGAGGAAAACAAGAGAAAACTACAAAGAATCAGACATTAAGGCATAGTACTTGAGATAATGAATGAAAAGAAAAAGAAAAAGCAAGTTCAAAAATTGCTTAAGTCACGACAATAGATTTTTCACTTTCCATCTAACTTGAAGTAATTGGAGTCAAATATTATTTTTTTCTTTTATAAGATTGCATATATGAAGGAATAGAGAGAGAGTTTTTAATTGGTTCATAAGAAATTAATTTAATTAAACAATGTTATTAAAAAAGTTTGAAAAAGAAAACAAACTCCAAGGGCAACTTCCACTATATCAAGGCTAAGGATGACTAGCTATCACTTGTGGGGCTACTCTAGATATATTATTATGTCAGAACTCACCATTATAGATAAATTGATTGACTTAACTATAATGGTGACAAGAAAGAAAGAAAGAACAAAGAAAGAGAGAAAACTTATAGGCTTCTACTCCTCGTACTCCTCCATTAGAAACCTATAGGCTTTTTCTTAAAATTTTCTTTTTTTTTTTTTCCCTTTTCCCTACGTACAGTCATAATTGGATTAGACAAACAACCCATAGTGTAGTTACATCTTAGTAATGTACTTGAAGTGTTTATGGCTACCTTAATGTAGGGGCCATAGAGCACCACTTATAAAGTGACACTTAACCCCTTAAGTGTGAATCTCAGCAATCATTTGTTTGAATTCTATACATTAATTATTTTGAACCAAAAGAAAAATGGTCTTAAGAAGCAGGTGGTCCTATTTGATGTACGTTGCTAACATCATGATATAAAATAATTAAGAATTATAAGTAACTAGCACCAATTACAATTTTAATTTTCTAGCTACTTGCCCTTGACCTTGGGGTGGCTGGTAACATCCTTTAGTGTTTGTTTTTCTTTTTTAATTTCCTTTTTTACTTTTTTTGGCATTATTATTAGTTTAATTGAGATTATTATAGACTAATCATAAGCTAACATTTTCATTAATTAATCTTGACAAAAAGAGATCAAACATAAGTATGGAGAGTAACGAAGAGTGAAAACACATTTTGCATCAAATATGTGATAAATTATATTGACATCCCGTTTTTACTTCTATGACGATTTTAAAATATTTATCTTGTATAACTAAACTCCTTACTAAGTTGGCTTGATATACTTGTGTTGTTATATGGACACCATGATATTGCTCATTAAATCTTTGTGGTCATAATGGCTGACAATTTAAGAAATAGTTTTTCTTTTTCACTAAATTAAATAATTTTGCATGGGTTCATGAGATTTTCCAAGCTTGATTAGTTTGATATTAGTATGGTCAAATATACTAGTGATGGTCGAGCTTCTCATGACCTAGTATCTTGAGCACTATCCTTTCACTTGAGATGGAGCAAAATCAACTCTTCGTTCCCCTAATGTGTAATGTATATCTAATTACGGACTTAAAAAGGATTTTTGATGCCATTAGACATGTGTGCATAATTACGAGTACGTAGAATTTCAAATATACAACTAAGAAATTCAAAATGGATTTGTAATTTCAAACCTTTGTAGGAGTATTGAAATATTTTAGCAATAATATTCTAAATTGAGTGTTATTTCTAAATTTTCTTTGCCTTTCAATTTTAAATAATACCTTAGAATTTTCCTTTCCTTTTTAGTTTCTTCCCAACCGGACCACACCCCTTCATGTTAGCACTTAGCAGACGCATCCCTTGCTTTCTATTTGTCCAATTAATGTAGGAATACACATTTGGTATTATACTTGTAGTAGAGTTAGCTTGGAAGTTCTTGTATTATTCATTCTTTATTTATTCTACACGTGTCAACATAGGAGTGGATACTAGGCTAATAGTAGATAGTATATATACTTAGTTGAAGTAGTTTGTAACTAACTTTTTATTTTTCTTTTTCTTTACATAATAGAATATGCAGTTCTTCTTTCTCTCATGGTGAAGCTTATGATATTGTGATGGTTGAGGAACTTCATTAACACAAGAATACATGATTTACGAGTTATTAGAGCGTACAAGGTACGTATCTTGATTCCTATTGCCAATCATGAGTATTACTTTAGGAGGAAGTGGTGTTGTTGTTGATCCATCGATCAATGATCCATTGTTCATTTCTAGATCCAATAGCCCTAATGTGTCTTTAGGATTGATACTTTTCAATGATAATAACTTCCTTGGTTGGAGTAGATTAGTAAAATTAGGTTTATGTGCAAAATGGAAAGTCGGTTTTATTGATGGATTTATGTCTATATTACCTAATCATTCTCCATATTTAGTGCGGTGGCTACTTTGTAATTATATGGTCAGATGCTGGATCATTAATTCAATGGTTAGTGATATCGCGCAAAGCTTTCTTTATGCACAATCGGCTCAACAGTTGTGGGAGGAAGTGATAGAGCAATATGGAGTGTTGAATGGTCCTTTGATTTTTCAATTACAACATGAGATAACTAATCTTAGACGAAATAATAGTTCTGTTAGTGCATATTATAGTAAATTGAAGAAATGTTGGGATGAATTAGCTTAATTGTGTGTTTATTCGGTTTGTACTTGTGGACGTATGAATTTGTGCACTTGTGATGTCTTGGAACGAGTGGTTGTATTTGAGTCTTAGGGCAAACTAATGTAGTTCTTGACTAGTTTGAATGAAATATTTGATGGAGTAAGAAACCGAATCTCATTAATGGATCCTATGTCAAGTGTGAATAAAGCATTTTATCTAATGTAGCAAGTTGAAAAACAAAGGCAAGTTACATCAGTGTTTACTTCAAATGTCAAAGGAGCAGTTTTTAATATTAAAGGAAAAGGTAATACAACATATAAGCATAAGAGTAGGGCCAAATTTGTATGCAAACATTGTAAAGGTGAGGGTCATAGAATTGATTCATGTTTCCATATTATAAGATACCTTGAATGGTTCAAAGGTAAGTGTGTTGTTAAAGGGAAAGCAGCAGCAAATCATACTTTAGTTACAGATACAATTCCTTGATTGCGAGCTACTAAGTTGTGCTTTATGACTAAAACTCCTCTTGAATGTTTGACTGATACTTGGTTTGATGATGATCGGCAACTTACTATAGAAGACAAGCATTTATTCTAGAACATGTGCAAAGAGATGTTTAAGATGATGTAGACCAAAGGATCATAAGCCAATGCAAGTTGCAGTAATGTTAGTTATGCAAGTATTGTTAATTCCATCCTTTGTTTTCATGCTCTTAGTAGTAACTTGTTATCTTGGATAGTAGATGTTGAGGCTACAAATCATATGACATGATTTGTTTCCCTTTTACATGATACCATAAGCTTATCACAGCCAATAAAAGTTCACTTACTTGATGGAAGATCTATTTATGTTAGTGTAACTGGAACAGTACATGTATCACCAAACTTTATATTACCCAATGTCTTTTTTATCCTAGAGTTCACACATAACTTGATTTCTATCCATAGCCTAGTTCGGGATGAGCAATTGGTGGCTATGTTTAATGCTAATGAATGTGCTATATAGGCCCAGAGATGTAAAAGGCAAATAGCAATAGCTAAAGTAATAAATGGACTATACATTCTTGATGCAGTTGGTTCACAAGGGACAATTTTATTTGATCAGTGTAATTTGTCTTCATGTACTTCAATTGGTCATTCTAGTAAGAATAAATTTTTGTACTTGTTGCATGCTCGCTTGGAGCATACGTTTGTTTCTAAACTTTAGCATTTGGATTTGTGTTCAGGTCTAGACTTCAAACATTTCTTTTATGATGTATGTCAGGAAGTTGAATTTCATAGGCTTCCTTTTCTAAGAAGTAGTCATTCCTTTAAATTTGCCTTTGAATTACTTCATGTTAACATTTGGGGTCCATATGGTATTCCTTCCATTTTTGGTGCAAAGTATGTTTTTACTATAGTGGATGATTACACTAAGTCTACTTGGACTTTTCTCATGGCTACAAACTTTTCTATCTTATGTATCCAATCATTTTTCTCTTATGCTCAAGTATATACGAATGGATAATGTACTTAAGTTCATGTCCGAATCATGTCAAAACCTTTTTAACAGCCTAGGAATATTGCATTAAGGGCCTGTTGTGTATACTCCACAATAAAATGTAAAGGTTGAAAGAAAACGCAGGCACTTGTTAGATACTTCACGTGCCTTGCGATTACATGCTTTTCTACCAAAAGAATTTTAGAGTTAATGTATTTTGACAGCTACATACTTGATTAACAAGATGCTCATGGAAAGTTTGGGTTGGAAAAGTCCTTATGAGATGTTATTTGGTAGAAAGCTATCATATGATCATTTGAAGGTGGTGGGATGTTTATGTTATGTTGCAAAACATCTTCGTCCATTTGATATATTTGAACCTAGAGGACTAAAATGTATGTTTCTCGACTATCTACATGGGTGAAAAGGATATAAGGTTTATGACTTAGTGCATAATCGTATTTTAGTCTCTCGGGATGTCATTTTCTTTGAAGACATTTTTCCTTTCAAAGATCCTATGTTCTTTCCTTTTCATTCATCACTCCCTCTTTTGATTCTAAGCTCTCTTCACCTCCTATTAAATTTGAGTCATTTCTTGTTCACGTTAAGTTAATTTCTCTACATGTTCCTATTCTTCAAACACAAGATTCTGTTTTTAACACTATTACTCAGTCCACTCTCCATCCTTCTTGTTATATTGATCAGAATATAGAAGTTATGCCTACTATATTGGAAGAATCTACTAATGTAGCCAAAGACAATGCTAGTACATCTTTAAGAAGATCTTATCACATAAGGATAGTTCTTAAGTGGATAGAGGATTTTGTTCACACAATGAAAAGTAACACAGCTTTATCCACTTGCTCATCTGTGCAGAATCACTATCTACTTAATGATCACTTTTCTAAATACCCTTTATTTGATTCAACTGCCTTTCTTACAAAATTTGTAGCCTCGTTAGCAAAAGTATTTCTTGTCTAAGAACCATGTAATCACTTTGAAGCATCTTAACATAAGAAATGGCAAGATGCTATGCAAAAAGAAATTACTATACTTGAGAGTAACGATACTTGGGAGTTATGAGAATTGCCTCAAGGGAAGAAGGCAATAGGTCTTAAATGGGTTTTCAAAATAAAGTACAAACTGGATGGGACTATAGAGCAATATAAAGCTAGACTTCTTGTTAAAGGCTTTACCCAAGTGGTAAGGGAAGATTATTATGATACTTTCCGCCATATTGCTAAATTAGGTTTAATGTATATTCTTTTAGCTGTAACAGCTGCATATACATGGCCATTGCATCAAATTAATGTTAATAGCACATTCTTACATGGTCATTTAGATGAGGATTTCTATATGAAACCTCCTAAAGGTTATAACAAAGCTTTGCTTAATCAAGTGTGCCACTTAAAAAGGTCACTTTATGGTTTAAAGTAGGCCTTGCGCCAATGGAATCTTGAGTTGTCCAAGTTTCTGATTTCTCTCGGTTTTTCCCAATCAATTCATGACTACTCCTTATTTACTCATTATGGTTCAGCTGGGTATGTCTTTATACTTCTTTATGTTGACGATATGTAATTATTAGCTCAAATGTTCCTTTCATTTTTTATCTTAAAAAGCAGTTGGATGTACAATTTACAATAAAAAATTTGGGTTAGGTACGTTTTTCTTAGGTCTTGAACTTTGTTGTACTTCTCATGGTTTATTGATAGGCTATAAGAAGTTTATTCTTGATGTGTTGCGAGAGGCAAGGTTAACAGGGGTGAAAGTAGCAGCATTTCTACTTCCTACTAAACTATAGTTAGATAATGAGTTTGGTGAACTTCCTTTTGATCCAACATACTACAGACACTTAGTTGGGAAACTTTTGTACATTTCCCTAATGCGGCTTGATATCACTTTTGCTGTATACAAGCTTAGCCAATTTCTCTCTCGACTCAGGTAGACACATCTTCATGCTTTGTTTCATCTTCTCTGCTATTTAAAAGGTATAACTAATTTGGGCTCTTTTATTTGGCTAAGAATCAATTGGAATTGCATGGTTTTTCAGATGCAGATTAGGGTTTATCATCTTTTGATCGTAAGTTAGTATCTGGCTACTATGTTATGTTGGGAACTGCTTTAGTTTCTTGGAAAACTAAGAAACTAACTATGGTATCTACTTCTACTATTGAAGCTGAATACTGTAGTTTACCAAAGAGTTACTCTAGGTATCCTATATTCTTCGAGATTTCCATATCATTGTTCATCATCCTGTTGCTTTGGCATGTGACAACAAATCAGTCCTCTTGATTGCATACAATCCTTGTTTATATGGATGGACCAAGCATATTGACAATGACGTCCATTTTCTTCGAGATCACATCTCCTCTAGTTTTTTACATCCCGTGTACATTACTTCTTATCAACAAGTAGTTGACATGTTAACCAAGTCATTGGGTGCTGTTCATCTTCGAGACCTTTGTGTCAAGTTGGGGCTTTAGGAAACTCCAACTTAAGGGGGGATTGTAGGAATACACATTCTGTATTATACTTATGGTAGAGTCAACTTAGAAGTTCTTGTATTATTCATTCTTTATTTATTTTACACATGTCAACATAGGAGTGGATAGTAGGCTAATAGCAGATAATATATAGACTTAGTTGAAGTAGTTGGTAACTAACTTTTCATTTTTCTTTTTCTTCACATAACAGAATATACAGTTCTTCTTTCTCTTGTGTTGAAGCTTTTAGTATTGTGATAGTCGAGGAATTTCATTAACACAATAATAGAAGACTCATAGTTAAAGAGGGAAATAAGTATCATGTTTCTTCTCCCTTTCCCTTAATTTTACCTTCAAATAGCTAAGCATATCCCTCATGCCCTTTCTATCTTTCTCTTGGTAGTTTTCAAGGAAAATCTCACTCCTAAGGTAAATTGAATGCCCTAATCAAGCTTTCTTTTCTTTTTGAATTATATTGAGAAGAAGAACAACCTAACTGTAGTATTTTGATACTTAGGGTGAACAGTGTAAAGCAATTGTTGGAAAATTAGTAGATCTCGTTATCTAAGTGTTTCTAAACACTTTAATTGTAGAATGAGCATCAATTGGTGGTTTCTGTTTAATTCACTAGTAATATTATTGATCATGAAATTGGTTGGAAAATAAATGATGCTCGAACGGAGGATTATGGAAGAATAGTATTGTGTAATTGTTATTGTAGAAGCGTATGATTTCTAAGTCGTTGGATGCAAACTTTCATACTTGAGTTTTTCTTATTGAATCCATGTATAGAAGATGATAGTGAATGAGTGTACGGTCAACTGTGCTTCATCTCACAATTTAAAGAAGTTTTTGCTGAAGGAAGGGATACCTATACAAAAGTTCGTCAACCAACAAGATAAAACGGCCAACCATTTTATCATACTCATCCTAAAGGATCCTTTTTTGACATATTTAGACATTTAAACAGCTAATTTAGATGTAAAATCAACAATGAGTGCATGAATATCAAATTTTTAATTAACCTAAGTGTTTGACTCAGTTTTTCTTTTATTTTATTTAAGGAGTAGAATATTTCTTTAAACTTTCAGAGTTGGATGAGCTATCCATGTACATAGTTACCATGCTTACTTTCTTATGCTCGTTGGATTAGAATATGAAATGAATCTAAAATTATCAAAATTATATAGTTAAGTTTAGTGATGCTTGCTCCTGTATCGGGAGAACCAAAAGTACTGGGCAATAAAAAATGGAGGTTTGGACTAGTAGTTTAGTGTGTTGTGATGGTAGTGGATCGGGGTGATATGATGGTAGTTTAGGTGATCAACCACAAAAAGGGGAATAATAATTGGGTTATACTTATAGAATAAGAAGTCTTTACGAGTGGTTAACATGGATCAATTACATTGATGGCTGATGTCAGCAAAGAATTTGGGATGAGACTACTTTAAGGTTGTAGTCTTATATATGTATATTTATTATATTGTTTGCTAAGTTTAAGATACTCCAATTCTTCGAACATCAAGGCTGTGTTGTTTGCTACACTTAAATAAGCTAATATCTGGTTATTTGTTGCATTAATACTCTATATGACATGTTGTGTTTTGTCTATCATATGCATGTATATGTGATGGCTATCATGCTAGATTCCAAGTTGTCTTTTCATGGGATATGTTTTTCGAGTATTGGTATATTATAGATAAAGGGTCATATGCAATTTGATTATCAGATATGGGAATGGGGTGTAATACCCTTTATAAGCTGGGTGATAGAATTTTAATCATCGGCATTTTGGTGTAGTGGCTTAAAGCATGTTGAAACTCTAAAGTTAAGTATGCTCGGGTTGGATCAATCTTATGATGGGTGATCTCTTGGGAAGCTACTATATTATGAGATAAAACTGTTTTGGCATGGAAACTCTGAAGTTAAGCATGCTCTGGTTGTATCAATTCTAGGATGGGTGACCTCTTCAGAAGTTACTAGACTATGAGACAAAACCGTGTGGCATTCCATGCCAAAATGAACAATACCTCAATGGGAGGAGTTTTGGCTAGGTCGTTATAGGTGGTATTAGAGCACTCTACTAGCTAGAAGGATAAGTCCCTACCTAATAGTGGTCTTAGACTTATGTAACAAAACTAACAAGGACGTCAGCTCTATAAGGGGGGTCGATTTTAATCCCCCTTACATACTAGGTGACTAAACTTTAAATTATCTAAGCGCCTTTTGGTGTAGCAGCTCGGAGAACGTTAAGACTCCGAAGTTAATCGGGCTCGGGCTCGGGCTTGGTCAATCTTAGGATGGGTGACATATGGGGAAGTTGTTGCATTAGGAAACAGTGTCGTATGGTGTTTGACATTAAAGAGGACAATACCTTAGTGGGAAGAGTTTCGGTTGAGTTGTTATAAATGATATCAGAGCAATCCACCAGTGTAAAGGGTAAAGCCTTGCCTAGTGGTGGTCTTGGACTTATGTAACGAAATTGACGAGGATGTTAATTTTATAAGGGGGGTGGATTATAATACCCCTTATATACTAGGTGACGAAATTTTAATCATCGAGGCGCTTTTTGGTATAGTGGGTTGGAGTACGTCGAAACTCAAAAGTTAAGCATGCTTAGGTTGAGTCAATCTCAGGATGGGTGACTTCTTGGGAAGTTACTGCACCATGGGACAAAACCGTGCGGTATTTAATGCCAAAACGAACAATAGCAAAATAAAAAGGATTACCTAATAGATTCCTTTTTGAATAGAGTTATGTAATCAAATTTCTTAGTGAATTTATATATATGAGGTAAATTTTTTAATGTCTCAAGCTTAAAGTTAGCTTAAAAAATCTCATGTTCAGATGAAAAATGCAACTTACAAGCACAAACCACTGATTCTTTGTGTTAAATTTCCATTAACCAATGCATCTTTACTTTCCAGTATAGAGATAGTAGCGAAACAACAAGCTATTTTGTATTTTAACACCATATGTTTTGATATAGTATCGTTGTCAAATTAGATAGGAAATTCATCTGCTTTTATTGTATTTAGGTAACCCACGAGTGATATGCCAAATTTTAGATTGTGACATCTTGAGTGTTTAGCAAATTATTTGATTCAATTTTTAAATACTAATAAATGGGGTAAATGTAATCTTCAAATTTGGGTAGTAGGAAATGTTTATCATTTGATAGCTTGGAGTAACTCCAAAGACCTTCTCACTAGGAATGGTAATGGGTGGCTTGCATGCTTGAAAATCATGCCTAGTGTGCTCATGCATTTCACGTTCTAAGCTTAGCATGCCTGTGTCTTGTTTTCTCTTGCGTGCTGCTCGCATGCTGGCTTGTGTGCCATCTTTTAATGGGCTCAAAAGTTCATGAAATATATATATTTCCCAAGTTTTCGACACTTATCCATGTGCATTATACTACGATTATACATTTATATTTTACATTATACATTAAACTAAATAGATGATTATGTTACAAAAAAAATAAAATGAGGAAAAATTTCAATCTTGTAGGTAGTTAACAAAATCATACTTGATACTAATGACTGATGGCAAATGTAACACAGGCCATGAAAAAAAAAAATTATATATACATATAATTTTGTATACATAAGTATGTACATATAACACATATGTTTGTATTATATATACGTATATACATATAAAATATTTATGTACATTTAAAAAATATGTACATATATCATATATATGTACTTTTGTGCTTGTACTTCAACAGCCCACTAATCTTATCGAACCTAGCATGCCTATGCTCATGTGCTCATTTCCAGGCTCACCTCTGCTTGTATATTCTAATATTTTTGTGTGACCATGCTTAGGTAGCCCACTAACAGGCTCAAGCGTGCTCGTACTCACATGCTCGAGCTACTTAGCAAGCCTACTTCTTATATTAATTGAAAGGAGATAGTAGGGGTGGGGTTTGCTAGTTCTTAGTAAAGTTGTGGATCCAAACATGGTCTATTAGTCCATTAGTCCCCTTACTGTGTGTTCTTCCATTTTAGATCTCGTTTAATTTGATAAATTTTATATCTTGAGCCATATGATCTAAAAGCTTAAGTCTATTGGATCTTATGGTATTTTATCTTTATCAGTTAATATTTTCCTCCATTTATAGGTTGATATTTTGATTGAATCCCATCATAGTTAGATAAAGAGAAGAAAAGTGCACCATATTTGAACTCAATTTTTTTTGTTCTAATAGTATAATAAACTTTAAACATTAACTAGTTAAGCTAAAATCTTATACCTGTTAGATATGATTTGTTTTATATTCGTTTACTAACATATCATAAGTATAGAGTGGGAAATGAACTAGGTGAGACTTTTCATTTTTGTTGGAATTGGTGAATTACCCATATTGTGACCAAACTAATTGGTTTCGGCTCACCCATCTGACATATATGTATACCAACTTTTTTTGGTTGATAATCTTTTCAGTATGCTATAAGGCTTATTACAATTCGAATTTGCAGAGCATTTATGTGAATGGTCAAAACTTACCTCTTCATTCATTAGTTTTCAAAATTTCAAACGACTTGAGTAACTATAATTGACTTTAGGACAACTTTTGCATAACTCCAAAAAGAAGCTTTTGATCACTTCGGAAATGCTGTAAAATTATAGTAAGATGTCAAGTTATTTTAATAATTAATAATCGATCCTAAAACATATAGATAAAGTGTAGATTTTACAATTTCTTTAATGTAGATCACCAGTATTGTTTCTCAATTTGCGCAACCCTTTATTGCTCATGGGACACAATGCTACATCATTACCTCTACGTTCGATTTCAGATCAATTAATTTGAAATATCTGAACATCATTGAAAGTTTGTATCCTGAAATTGATACTATAAACCCTTTCCATGTAGTGTAAATTTAACATTTCCTTAATTTTCTTTCAATTTTGAGAGAGCATCCTTAACATTAAGTCTTGGGCATTAGTTGGCCTCACAAGAAGTAACTCCAAAAGCCTTATCACTAAGCATAGTAAATGGGCAGCCCATGTGCCTGAAAATCATGCCTGGCGTGCTTGTACTTTTTACGTACCAAGCTTAGTGTACTTGAGTGCTTGCATCTGTTTTCTCTTGCATGTCGCTCGTGTGCCACCTATGTACTAGCTTGCGTGCCATCTTTAAATAGGGTCAAAAGTTCATAAAATATTTTTTTTTCCAAGTTTCAAACATTTATTCATACGTATTATAATACTGAAAAAATTTTCATTACTAGTAATTCACAAATTCACTATACAAATAAATTAATTCACCATATATATTACTAATGAAAACTCCTTAAAATAATATTTTCATTTTAATTTCAAATATAAAGAAGCCCATCATATTACCTGCGCACTTTTATACTTATGCTTATTGAGCTTCGCATGCCCATGCTTGCTTGCTCAGTCCTTCACACCTTGCGCTATCTTCTTATTTTGATTGTGCTATGTTTAGATGCACTCTAATATTTTTGTGTAGCTATTTTATGCAACCCATAAGCAGGTCTAAGTGTACTCGTACTTATGTGCTCGACCTACTTACTATGCTTACTTCTCATATTGCTTGAAAGGAGATAATAAGGGTGGGGTGTCTGCTAATTCTTGGTGAAGTTGTGCATCCAAACATGGTCTATAGTCCATTAGTCCCCTCACAGTATGTCCTTCCATTCTAGATCTTGTTCGATTTGATAAATATTATATATGAAGTCATATGATGTAAAGCTTAAGCCTATTAGATATTATGGTATTTTATCTTTATTAGTTAATATTTTCCTCCACTTATGGGTTGAGATTTTGATTGAATCCCATCATAATTAGATAAAGAAAAGATAAGTGTACCACATTTGAACTCAACATTTTTTGTTGTAATAGTGTAATAAATTTTAATCATACAACTAGCAAAGTTAAAATCTTATGCTTGTTAGATATGATCGGTTTTATATTTGTTTATTAATATATCACAAACATGGTGAGGGTAATCAAACTTAGTGAGACGTTTGCTGGAACTAGTGAATTACCCATATTGTAGCTAAACTAATTGGTTTTGGTTCACCCATAGGACATAGATGTGTGCAAACTTTTTGGTTGATAATCTTTTCAGTATGCTATTGGGCTTATTACAAGTTGAATCTACTGAGCAATTTTGTAAATAGTCAAAATTTACTTGTTGATTTGTTAGTTTTTGAAACTTTAACCACTCGAAGAACTATAATTGAATCTAGCATAACTTTCACATAACTCTTTGAAGAAATTTTTGGTCACTTTGGGAATGTTGTAAGATTATAGTAAGATGTTAAGCTATTTTAATAATTAATAGCCGATCCTAAAACATATACTAAAATGTAGTTTTTCAATTTCTTTAATGCAAATCAATTGTTTCTCAATTCGTGCAACCATTTACTATTCATGGGACACGATGCCTCATCATTATTCTAGGTTCAATTTCAAATCTTTTAGTTTAAAATCATCTAAAGTCCATCAAAAGTTTCTATCATGAAATTGATACCATATACCCTTTCCATGCAGTGTGAATTTAGTATTTCCTCAAATTGCTTTCAAATTCAAGGGAGCATCCTTGACAGTACTTCTTGAGGATTAGCTGGCTAAGGAGTAACTCTAAAACCCTGATCACTATGCATGGTAAATGGGTAGCCTTTATGCCTAAAAATCATGCCTAATGTTCTCGTACTTTTCATGTGCTAAGCTGTTCTTATGTCTATTTTCTCTTGTGTGCTGCTTGCATGCCACCTACACGTTAGCTTACGTGCCATCTTTAATTGGGCATGAAAGTTCATAATATATATATATTTCTGAGTTTTAGACATTTATCTACGCATATTATAATGTGATTATACTATACTAAAAAAATTTAAATTATTGGTAATTCGCAAAAAAATTAAATTCACTTGATGAATAAATTAATTCATTGTATATACCATTAATGAAAACTCCTTAAAATAATATTTTCATTTTAATTTCAAATATAAAAAGCCCATCATAAAACCTATGTACTTTTGTGCTTGTGCTTGGATAATGCACCAACCTTATCGAGCCTGGCATGCCCATGTTTGTGTGCTTAGTTCTAAGCCTATCTTTGCTTGTGCATTCTAATATTTTTGTGTGGCCATGCTTAGGCAACCCACTAGCAGGCCTACGCATGTTCGTGCTCACATGCCTGAGTTACTTACTATGCCTACTTCTCGCATTAATTGAAATGAGATAGCAAGGGTGGGGGGTTTGCTGGTTCTTAGTGAAGTTGTGGATCCAAACAAAATCTATAGTCCATTAGTCTCCTCATGGTGTGTTCTTCCATTCTAGATTCAGTTTGATTTGGTGAATTTTATATCTGGAGCCATATGATCTAAAAGCTTAAGTCTGTTGGATCTTATGGTATTTTATCTTTATTAGTTAATACTTTCCTCTACTTATGGGTTGAGTTTTTGATCAAATCCCATTATAATTAGATAAAGAGAAGATAAGTGCACCATACTTGAACTTAAAATTTTCTATTTTAACAATATAGTAGATTATAAACATATAACTAGCTAAGCTAAAATCTTATACCTGTTAGATATGATTGGTTTTATATTCATTTATTAACATATCATAAGTATGGTGGTGAGTCTTGTCATGTTTGTTAGAGTCGGTGAATTATGTATATTATGGCTAAACTAATTGGTTTCAGTTCACCCGTTGGACATATATATGTACTAACTTTTTTATTGATAATCTTTTTAATATGCAAAGGGCTTATTACAATTTGAATCTGCTTAACATTTCTGTTGAACGGTCAAAACTTACTCATTCATTCATCAGTTTTCAAAATTTCAAACCACTCAAGGAACTATAATTGACTCAGGGACAACTTTTGCATAACTCCAAAAAGAAGCTTTTGGTCACTTTAAGAATGTTATAAGATTATAGCAAGATATCAAGTTATTTTAATAATTGATAATTGATCCTAAAACATATAGCTAAAATGTAGTTTTTACAATTTCTTTAATGTAAATCACTAGTGCCGTTTCTCAATCCGCGCAACCCTTTACTACTCATGGGACTAATGCTACATCATTACCTCTAGGTTCAATTTTAGATCTATTAATTTGAAATCATTTGAATTTCATCGAAAATTTGATACCATAAACGCTTTCCATGCAGTGTGAATTGAGCATTTCCTCAAGTTCCTTTCAATTTTGAAGGAGCATCCTTAACAATAAGTCTTAAGTATTAGCTGCCTTCACAAAAAGTAACTCTAAAAGCCATATTAAGGTATGGTAAATGGACAGACCTCATACCTAAAAATCATGTCTAATGTGCTTGTACTTTTCACATTCCAAGCTTAGCGTATTCGAGTGCTTACATTGGTTTTCTTTTACGTGTTGCTTGCGTGCCACCTGTGTGCTAGCCTACAAGCCCTCTATAAATGGCCTCGAAGGTTCATAAAATATGTGTATTTTTTGAGTTTCAAACATTTATCCATGTATATTATAGTATGATTATCATATATTGAAAAAAATTTAAGTACCAGTAATTCGCAAAAAAATTAAAATTACTACATGAAAAAAGTAATTCATCATATATAGCACTAATGAAAACTCCTTAAAATGTTGTCTTCATTTTAATTTGAAATATAAAAAAGTGCATTATACTACCCACATATTTTTGTACCTGAAATTCGCAGCCCACCAACCTTATTGAGTTAGGTATGCCTATACTTGCATGCTTAGTCCTAGGCCAACCCTTGCTTGTGCATTCTAATATTTTCATGTGGCTGTGCTTAGGCAACCCATGAACAAGTCCAAGTGTGCTCGTGCTCACATGTTGGACCCACTTATCATGCTTACTTTTCATATTGCTTGAAAGGAGATAGTAAGGGTGGGTTGTTTGCTAATTCTTAGTAAGGTTGTGCATTTAAACATAGTCTATAGCCCATTAGTCCCCTCACATGTGTCCTTTCATTCTAGGTCTCGTTTGATTTGATAAATTTCATATCCAAAGCCATATTATCTAAAAGCTAAAGCCTATTAGATCTTTTGGTATTTTGTTTTTATAAGTTAATATTTTCCTCCACTTATGGATTGAGATTTTGATTGAATCCCATCATAATAAGTTAAAGAGAAGATAAGTGCACCATATTTGAACTCAATTTTTTTTTGTTCTAATAGTATAATAAATTTTAAACATATAACTAACTAAGCTAAAATCTTATGCCTGTTAGATATGATTGGTTTTATATTTGTTTACTAACATATCATAAGCATGGTGTGGGTAATCAACTTGGTGAGACTTTTCATTTTTGTTGGAACTGTTGAATTACCTATATTATGGCTAAACTAATTGGTTTCGGTACACCCATTGAACATGTAAACCCCATAAATTTTTAATCTGGACCTTAAATTGGATCTGAGTGCCTTAGATAATTCCTTGAGTCAACAAGGCTAAATAAATTCAAAATTTAATTAAGATTATAAACACAAACTTAAGACGAACGAGAAAAGCCTTAATATACTAATTAGAACCTTAATCGCGAGCAAAAACCCTAAATCTCATATACGTGTAAATATTAGAGATGGAGTTCGAACCTAATAAAAACCTTAAATAAAAAACCCTGAGCTTATAAAACCCCAAAATTTACCCTAATAGTAGTAAAATCCTAGCTGGTAAAATTATTAATAGACATATATAATCGTGTAAAATCATTAACAAAAGAATAGAGAAAATTTCTAAAAAATAATAAATAAAAAGAATAACAAATTAATTGAATAAATTAATAAAATTACAAATAGTACCCTTTGACTATTTGTGGCGTTAGATGTATATATATATATATATATATATGTATGTTAGTTTCTTATATTGATTTAATTCTACTACATATTTTATGCTTATGTGCTATATAGTATACATTAATTTTATACCATATATTTTTCCTATAGTTACATTATACTTTATCATAATTCTTATCATAAATTTAATCTATTTAGCTACACCTAAGACATCTTATCCTAAAAGTGGATAAAGTCTCACAAGCTGAGACAAAAGACAACCAAATCTTTCTTCTTTCTTCTTCTTCTTCTTTTTATTTTTTTATTTTTTTTTATTTCTGTTTTAGATTTTCGGTTGCTTAAGGCCACACATCATTATCCCATGTGATTAAATCAAGGGAGGATAATATTAAGTCAAATCACTTCCCTTATTACCCTTTTACTGTCGGCTCTAGTTTCACCCACATAAACACTTTTCAATTTTATTTCCTTTCACAATTTCAAACCCTAACCCAATTCCTCTCGTCTCTCTCTCTCTCTCTGTTCGGTAAGCTATCTCTCTCACTAGACTTCCATTTTCATAACTTTTCTTCCCTTTTATTCAACCATCTACCATCCTTCATTTTATAGCATTTTACTTCATCTCCACCACCATTCTTCTATCAACTTCAAGGGATTAGGAATTTCAAGAAGGGAAATAAGGAGACCACCTTTTTAAAAGCTTCAACACAGAGAATAACTTAAATACTACTTTATATTATATTTGTTTTCCTCATTGTAATACAATTTTTTTTTGTATATTTTTTTTTATCTTAGCAGGTACTTCTTAGTATTTCATGTAATAGAAATAAGTAAGTGGGAGTTATATGTACATATATTTGGTTTTTATGTACCAATCAAAACAAGAAGTACATGTTAAATTAGATGTATGATTTTCCTTCTTAATTGTACTTTTTTTTTGGGGAATTTTTCAAGCTATATACATATACATGTGTATGTACACTCAAATATATGTATTTATACATGTACATGTTTTTAATATATATATATATATATATATATAGAGAGAGAGAGAGAGAGAGAGAGAGCATGGAAATTTGTGTACTATGAAATATACTTCAATATATATATATATGTGTATGTATATTACAAAATAGTATAATATATATAAGTGAGTAGCAAAATAAGGAAAATTTCCTATAAATTTACCACATATAAGAATCTGTACATGTAATATATGTATACATATATATTTTTCTATTTTTTCAAGGTTTAAATATATACACGTATAACATAGTATAAATATTTATATATATTCTGAAAAATATATATACATGTGTATTGGTACTTTATTTTCCTAAATATAGTTAATAAGTACAAATGTATATATATGAGTGCATGTGTTGGACGTGATTTCCAATAGAAGAATGGGAATTATTTTTCTTTTATTTTTCTATCATTTAATTATTTTATGATATTATATATATGTATTAATATTATAAATTAGCAAAAATATAAAAAAATGGATAAACTAAGAAAATTACATCCTAATCCAATTGAAAGTTGCCATGTTAGCCTCCCAATTTTTTGATTTAAAGCTTTTAATTTATGAAAATTAATAATAATAAATTAATTGGGAATTATGATTATAATCAGAGTTAGAATAGTTAATGATTTAAGGCCTAAAGTTGTACATTGAAGAATTATGACAAATTGGGCCCTAAGGTCCAAGAATAAACGTTTATATCAGATTTGACAGGATAAAGCCATTGGAAGTACCTAAATTTTCATATTTTTTCATTTTAGTATATAAACTTTAAATTTATTTATTTTAGTATTCTAATTTTTTAAAAATGATAAATTTGTATATTTATTATAACGGTTGTTGTTATAAAAGGATAAAATAATAATATATGTACATCAACTTTCATTTTGTTTCCATTTTAGTACTTAAACTTTATTTTTTATTTCATTTTGATACTTTAATTATTTAAAGTGATACAAACAAGTATTTTTTATACTAGTTGTTATAACATAAATACTATTTTATTTCATTTAAAAAGTTGGGGTATTAAAATGAATAAATTTAAGTTTAGGTATTAAAATGAAAAAATATGAAAATTTAGGTAATTCTAGTGGCTTTATCTCCTGATTTGAACTTAAAGAAATATGATGCTCAACAGATTTCATTTAATCAGAATAGAGTTAAAAAAAAAACATAGACAAGTTGGGCTTATAACTCTTAGAATCGAAAAACTTAGCAAAAAGGCCTATTTCGGGTCAATAACTAAAATCATGATCTAAAAATAAAAATATTTAGAAAATATAAAAGATTTAAAAATTATTTAGGCCTAGTAAAAAAATTAAAGTAAAGCCCATGAGAATAATCAAAAGCAATTAGGCTTAAAATAATAAAATTCGTAATACTTCAAGCCCAAATAGAAAATACAAGTCCCAAAGTCCAAAATGGGCCTCTTCATGTGAAAGTATGTTTAAAATTGACTATAAGATCATAAAAATTAAATTTAAAATGAAAAAGTTATATGCAATTAAAAAAAAAGTTCGAGCTAGGAAATTTATGTAATATAAGTAAGAAATTAAGGCGGACTCTTAATTAAATATTTAGATAGAATAATTTTGTCACTTAGATACTTATTACCTCTTTATATCCTTTAATTAGCAGGTGATCCTGATGAGGATACTAATCTCTCTATTGACTACTACAATACTTGATTATCACTATGGTCGAGTTAGTGCTGTCGACGATCTCATACTTGTTTGTGATTGTAGATAGTAACATTTAAATATTATTGATAATTTGGTTGATGTGTGGGGATTAGGATCTACATATGATCGGTATTGATTGTTTACTACATGAAAGTACTTTAAATTGTTATAAGAAACTGATTGCTACATTTTAGATAACTATAAGGAATTTGGTTGTCTATAATATTGGTTGGTCGCCTAATAATCAAACTTAATTATACTCGGCTTGTTAAGTTAAACTGGATCATGCATAAGCATACATTGCATTGTAAATATTCTGGCTGTCATATCACACGGGGATAATGAGAGGCTATGTAGGGGTTATTTTATATATAGATGATATTAAAGTGTTTAGTATGATGCACTTGTATAACATAACCTTATCCTAGCTTGTGGGCTTATTAGGCATTGGATGTACTAACTAAGGTCTTCATTCAGGGGTAAGTATAGATTCCAAAGCCTCATTCATAACTATGCATGGAACTTAGTTTTTAAAAACTAGAATTAAATAAAATATTTTCTTGTGATATGAAACGCAAAGTTTTGTAGTTATGTGAGTTTAAGTATGATACCTAGATCTGACTAGTGTTGTGTATTCTTCAATTCTAACTTTAAAGGGTGTTAAATCTGAGTTGTATACTATATTTAGTCAATTGTATGCATTTATATGGCATTTTGCTTGATCATGCATTCATATGTCTATAATTAACTACTTGATAATTGTAATACCCCTTACATATCAGGTGATGGAATTCTAAATCATTGAGGCATTTTTCGGTGTAGGACTTGGAGTATCTTGAAACTTCGAAGTTAAGTGTGCTCGGGCTGGAGTAATTCTAAAATGAGTGGCTTCTTGGGAAGCTGCTATACTAAGGGACACAATTGTACGGTATTCCATGTTAAAGTGGACAATACCTCGGTAAGAGGAGTTTTGATCGGGTTGTTATCAAAGCAATCCACTAGCTGGAAGGGTAGAACCTTGCTTAGTGGTGATCTTAGACTTATGTAACGAAACTGATGAGGGCATCAGTTTTGTAAGGGGGATGGATTGTAATATGCTTTACATACCAGGTAATGGAATTCTAAATTATCAAAAGCGCTTTTTGGTATAATGGCTTGGAGTACCTCGAAACTTCGAAGTTAAGCGTACTTGGGTTGGGATAATCCCAAGATGAGTGACTTCTTAGGAAGCTGCTCCACAAAGGGATAAAACTGGATAACGTTTCATGCCAAAGTGGATAATATCTTGGTAGGAGGAGTTCCAGCCAGATTGTTACAATAACTTACTTGTTTGTATGGTTGAGATATATCTCACGAAGTTTTATAGTTTATACCCCTACAGGCTTTTGTTATAGGAGAATCTATTTGCTATTTCTAACTGAGGCATGCCTAAGGTTAGTAGGGGACTTTTGGGAAGAGTGTGTGAAAGAAGAGAGCTTGAGTGAATAAAAATGTATAGCTGAACTCTCGGTTAGTATTTTGTTGTTATTTTGTATTATAATATTCAATAGCTCTGTAAGATTACTCTCCCTATTATTGTAGCTTAACAATTATTGTTTTTGGGACTTAGAGTCCCATACTTCTTATATTGCAAAGATACTGTATCAAAACTCATAATATTATATTTATTGTGATATGATCTTTATTTGTATAACTCTTAAGTAATTGGTTGTGTAGTAGCCTTATATGTCGTATAAAAGGCCATTGATTGGAAAGGAAGAAAAACTACAGTCTTTTGTACGGTACATAGTGACCTACTACAGCTAGGCCGTTCCTTTGGTCATGAGAAGACGTATTTGTGTACTAACTTTTTGGTTGATAATCTTTTTAGTATGCTACAGGGCTTATTACAATTCAAATCAGTTGAGCATTTATGTGAATGGTCAAAATTTACTTGTTGATTCATCAACTTTTGAAACTTTAACCACTTAAGGAACTATAATTGAACCTAGCACAACTTTCACATAACTCCCAAAAGAAGCTTTTGGTCACTTTGGGAATGTTGTAAGATTATAGCAAGATGTCAAGGTATTTTAATAATTGATAACCAATCTTAAAACATATAGCTAAAATGTAGTTTTTACAATTTCTTTAATGCAGGTCATCTGTTTCTCAATTTGTACAACCTTTTACTGCTCATGGGACATGATGCTACATCATTACTTTTAGGTTAAATTTAAAATTTATTAATTTGAAATAATCTAAAGTCTATCAAAAGTTTGTATCATGAAATTGATACCATACACCCTTTCCATGTAGTGTGAATTCAGCATTTCCTCAAGTTGTTTTCAATTTCAAGGGAGCATCCTTGACATTAAGTCTTGAGGATTAGCTAGCCTCACAAGGAGTAACTCCAAAACACTTACCACTATGCATGGTAAATGGGTGGCTTGCATGCTTAAAAATCATGCCTAGTGTGCTTGTGCTTTTCATGTGCTGAGCTTAGCTTCCTCGAGTGCTTACGTCCATTTTCTCCTGTGTACCACTCACGTGCCACCTATGTGCTAGCTTGCATGCCATCTTCAATTGGGTTCGAAAGTTCATAATATATATATTTTTTCGTGTTTTAGACGTATATCCATGCCTATTATAGTATAATTATCCTATATCGAAAAATTTTAATTATTAGTAATTTGCAAAAAATTAAATTCACTTGACGAATAAATTAATTCATCGTATATACCACTAATGAAAAACTCCTTAAAACAATATTTTCATTTGAATTTCAAATATAAAAAGCCCATCATCGAACCTACATACTTTTATGCTTGTGCTTCAACAGTCCATCAACTTTATTGAGCCTAGCATGCCCATGCTCGTATGCTCAATCTTAGGCCTACCCTTACTTGTTCAATCTAATATTTTTGTGTGGCTATGCTTAGGTAGCTCACTCGCAGGCGCAAGCGTGCTCGTGCTTACGTGTGCGACTCACTTAGCATGCCTACTTCTCGAATTGCTTGAAAGGAGATGGTAGGGGTAGGGGGCTTACTAATTCTTGGTGAAGCTGTGGATCCAAACATGATCTCTAGTTCGTTAGCCCCCTTACTATGTGTTCTTACATTCTAGATTCTATTTGATTTGATAAATTTTGTAGTTGAAGCCATATGATCTAAAAGCTAAAGCTTATTAGATCTTGTCGTATTTTATCTTTATTAATTAATATTTTCCTCCACTTATGGGTTGAGATTTTGATTGAATCCTATCATAATTAGATAAAGAGAAGATAAGTGCAACATATTTGAACTCAAAATTTTTTGTTCTAACAGTATAATAAATTTTAAACATACAACTAGCTAAGCTAAAATCTTATGCCTATTAGATATGATTGGTTTTATATTCATTTATTAACATATCATAAGCATGGTGAAGGTAATCAACTTGGTGAGACTTGCCATATTTACTGGAATTGGTGAATAACCCACATTGTTTGGTTTACCCATAGGACATATATGTGTACTAAATTTTTAGATCATAATCTCTTCATTGTATTACAAGGCTCATTAAAATTTGAATTTGTTGAACATTTCTTTGAACGATCAAAACTTATTGTTTCATTAGTTTTCGAAACCTCAACCACTTGAGTAATTATAATTGACTTTAGGACAACTTTCGCATAACTCCCAGAAGAAGCTTTTGTCATTTTGGAATGCCATAAGATTATAGCAAGATGTCAATTTATTTTAATAATTAATAATTGATCCTAAAGAATATAGCTGAAATGTATTTTTTACAATTTCTTTAATGCAAATCGCCAGTGTTGTTTCTCAATCCATGCAACCCTTTATTGCTCATGGGATACAATGCTACATCAGGTTTAAGTTCAGATCTATTAATAAGATTATAGCATGATGTCAATTTATTTTAATAATACATAACTGATCCTAAAGAATATAGCTAAAATGTATTTTTTACAATTTCTTTAATGTAGATCGCCAGTGTTGTTTCTCAATCCATGCAACCCTTTATTGCTCATGGGATACAATGCTACATCAGGTTTAAGTTTAGATCTATTAATTTGAAATCATATAAAGTCCATTGAAATTTTGTATTCTTAAATTGATACCATACACCCTTTCTATGCAATGTGAATTAAACATTTCCTTAAGTTGCTTTTAATTTCTAGGGAAGGAGCCTAGCCTCACAAGGAGTAACTCCAAAAGTCTTACAAGAAGTAACTCCAAAAGCCTTATCACTAGGCATGGCAAATGGACGACCTATGTGCCTAAAAATCATGCCTAGCGTGCTCGTGCTTTTCACATGCTGAGCTTAACATACCTCCATGCTTGCTTCCATTTCCTCTTACGTGCCATTTAGTGCCACTTTCGTGCTAGCCCGTTGCTATCTTCAAATGAGCTTGAAAGTTCTTGAAATATATATTTTTTCTAGTTTTAGATATTTATTCGTACATATTATACTATGATTATACATTTATCTTTTATATTATACATTAAACTAAATAGATAATTATGTTACAAAAAATAAAAATTTTCAATCTTGTAGGTAGTCAACACTATCCCACTTAACACTAATGATTAATGGGATATGTAATATGGGTCATGGCAAAAGAACAACTATGTATACACAATACATGTTACATTTGTAAAGTGTATCTACGCATGATTTTTGTGTACATAAGCATGTAAATATAACCCATATGCACATAATATAATACAATATATGTATTAATAGCTGTAAAAAGCTATTTTGTCTTAATATTTCGATGTAATAACTTGAAATTTTTATAGTGAAGTTGTATGATGGGTATCTTGTACACATTCAGCATGTACACTTTCAGAAATAATTAAGGAAAAATGTAAATAACTTTTTAAGATTTTGATCTTAGTATGGATTTACTCTCTAAAATTTTAAACGTTACAAATTATACCTTAAATTTTGATGAATTGACAAATAACTCTATATCTTGCCTTTGACCTTTATGCGAAAACATCATGTGAATTTATTAAAGTATATTTTAAAACTCTCTAAACTTTGATTGTAGTATAGCTTTTTTTAATTAAAAAAGAAAATGTAATGATCTAGAATATTCAAAATTTAGGGGATAACATCTGCATTTCTTAGATCAAAGATCAAAAAAACATTTATATTTTTCTCAATAATTTGAAACTGAAACCTATCATGAACACGTAATACTCATGGCCACATGATACTACAAACTTTAGCGTCCGAGAAGTCCAATGCTCAGCAATTTTAACTTTACCTATTTGAATATGTAGGCTCTGAAATATCTTTAGCCGCCCAAAAAGGCCTCATTTGTTGTAGTGAATTCACTTTTATGGCTGTTAAAATTACGTGGACATCTATCATAATTCTAACACAGATATATCGCCCCTCTTAATACCCTTAACTAAAATTTTCTTGCACTAGGGTTAACGACTTTTTGCCACAGTTATCACAGAAACTGAATCGAAGTAACTAATAATCTAAGCTTAGAAAATTTCACTTCCCATGCATCACCAAGAAGGATGGTGGATTAAAGAAATGGACTTTCCACTGCCGAAATGACCAAAATGGGAAGCGAAAAGTCAGACAATTAATCGAGGAACGAGGAACATTAAGCCCAAACCGCAGACTTGTAACATCAGGGCGTTGTTGGTTGGTTATGTACTGTTCAATGCAACCAACAGTCACCAAGATTTGTTAATACCTTCCTTTAGTCCCTTTATTAACAAGTATTTAAGTTAGGAGGTTGAAGGCAACTAATCAACCGTGGCAATCAAAACCCTTAAACGTCGGATTTCCTTCACTATTTTTATTTAGATGAAGAAAAAGTCAAACCAGGAAGGTAGTCTGCTCCCAAAATTTCCTTTATTTTTATCACTAAGTCAATTAATAACCTTTAACATACTATTATTATTTTTTTCCCTATAATACAATGTCCTTAGAATACCACCGGTTTTAGTCTAATCAGAGTCATGTGAACAATGTTTTGCAAATGTAAACGGGAATAAAAGACTGCTATAAAAGTTTTTGACTTAGGCTTTGTTCTTTCTTCCCCTCGCTTGGCTCTATTCATTTCTGCAATTTTTTTCCCGATACTTTAAGTATAGTATTTCTAATTATAAAACAATACCATGTAATAAAATATCGGAAAGATGCATCTGTAATGTATAAGCCCAAAAGTAAAAGAATTCAAATTATTCAAAAGCCAATTGTAAATAAACTCTTAAACTATCCGTTGGTGTTCACAAGACTCCTAATCTTTTAAATTACTTCATCTCCTTGTAAAATTTTAAAATGTGCATATAGGACCTAAACGTCACTGTATCCTTATAATTTTTAGGATTCTAACAATGATTTGAAAGTTATTTGTGTCTTTTCGAAAATTATAGAAGGTAAAATCATACTATAATAGTTTATGAGCTTATCTATACTTGATAAATAGTTCTACATGTGTATTTGCAATTATCCATTTATTCAATACGATGAGTAAATAACTTAAAAAATTGTAGGACATCTATAAAGTGTTTTGCTATATTAAAAAGTAGCTCATAAGAGAAAAAGAAAAAAAAAAAGAAGAGCTTACTTAGTTCGTAACTCTATATAATTGCTATTTTTTTAGGATGAGGATTTCAAACTGTACTATTAAATGCGTCCAGAGTCAAATAATTTTATATTATTGAATATTATATATGGGCAATCATTTTCTTTTCCCACGACCATCGTCCACCAGCCACCACTGCTCATGCTTTCCGATTCTACTAATAATGCATATCACTATAAATCACATATTTTAATGTTAACATGATATTATATTTAACAATTGTACAATAATAAATATTGAAAGATATATGCAAAAAGCCAATTGGAAAGTGCTTTCAAGAAAATGATAGCATTCATTTTCTTCCAAGACATGAGGGAACATTCAATTTGGAAAATCCATTTTGAGGGGGCAAGTCACTCATTTTCACGTCGGACACGTAATTGACAAAAATTCTTATGTGACTTTAAATTGTACTTTGCAAAAGTCATTGATAATTCAGATAGAAACCGTTAAAGAGATTTATCAATAAAATAAAAACTAGCTTCAAAATCACTCTAAAGTAAAACATCACCAGCTACTTGCTGGCTCATGTTGCTGACCTGAAGCCACCGTATGCAAATTGTTTCTCAAGGCATTTGCTTATTATCTGCTACTTGAATCTTCTTCTCAATCACCTAATTAGCGAACAACCCAATTTTTCAATTCCCTATATATACGACACCCTTCCCCTCCTCCACCATCCAAAACCAATATCTCAATACCTTTTCTTGACAACTCCTCACAGTAAGTGAAGTAGCAATAGTTCCAATAGGAAGAGAAAACAGAGCAGGCGAAATGGGTTCTGGGATTCATTTATCCTCATGCGTTTTGACAGCTATATTGTTTTTGGTTTCGGTTTTGCCGAATTTGGCACTGGGAAAGCATTCGGGTGTCACCAGACACTACAAGTTTGATGTAAGTATAATTCCTATGTAACAAGTGTGCAACACTTGGTTTACTAGATTGTATTTTAGCAGGCAGGTTATATTATTTTATTTTTTCCTACTTTTGTGTCTATGCAGATAAAAATGCAAAACGTGACGAGGTTGTGCCAAACAAAGAGCATTGTCACTGTGAATGGACAGTTTCCTGGACCTAGAATCATTGCTAGGGAAGGTGACAGGGTTGTGATCAAAGTGATTAATCATGTCCAATACAATGTCACCATTCATTGGTAAATATCTCTCACTCCGGAGAGTCTTGAAGCGCAATTATCATCGTGCATTGGAAGCTAATCTTGAATTGAATGAAATAACAGGCACGGTGTGCGCCAGTTGAGGAGTGGATGGGCAGATGGTCCTGCATACATTACACAATGTCCAATCCAAACTGGGCAGAGTTACGTGTATAACTTCACAATCACGGGCCAGCGAGGAACATTGTTCTGGCATGCACACATCACATGGCTAAGAGCAACACTTTATGGACCAATTGTCATCCTGCCAAAGAAACATTCTTCCTATCCATTTCCACAACCATTCAAGGAAGTCCCAATTGTTTTTGGTCAGTGAAAGCCTTTTCGCGGTAAAATTAAACAAAGATTTCATCAATCATCTTTGATGATGTTTCTTATCATCAGAATCGTTTTGGTAAACTTTTGTAGGGGAATGGTGGAAAGCGGACACAGAAACCATCATAAATCAAGCTTTGCAAACGGGGGCTGCTCCAAATCTTTCCGATGCTTACACCATCAATGGTCTCCCAGGACCGCTATATAATTGCTCCGCCAAAGGTAACTGCCAAAAACACTTGTAACATATGTCATGAATCACCATGTTATGGATTTATGTTTCTGAAACAAAACATCCTGAAGGAGTAAAATTTCTTCAATTTTCTTGTAGATACATTTAAGCTTAAAGTGAAGGCAGCAAACACGTATCTCTTGCGTCTGATCAACGCTGCACTTAATGATGACCTCTTCTTTAGCGTGGCCAACCACACACTCACTATCGTAGAAGCGGATGCGGTGTATGTGAAACCATTCAAAACCAACATTGTCTTGATTACCCCTGGACAGACCACCAATGTCCTACTTAAGACCAAACACAAGACCCCGAACGCCACTTTCGCCATGGCAGCAAGGCCTTATGCCACCGGCATTGCAGCTTTTGACAATACCACAACAATTGGAATCCTCGAGTATGAGAAAACTAAATCTTCCACTGTCTCAAAATCAAAGAAAATTCCTCTTCTGAAGGCAAAACTTCCCAAGTTCAATGACACAACTTTTGCGATGAACTTTAATAAGAAATTCCGCAGCTTGGCCACTGCTAAGTTCCCTGCAAAAGTACCACAAAAAGTTGATAAGAGATTCTTCTTCACAGTGGGGTTAGGATTAATACCATGCCTTAATAACCAAACATGCCAAGGTCCTAACAACACCAAATTGGCAGCCTCTGTTAACAATGTATCTTTCGTACTACCAAACATAGCTTTACTCCAAGCCCATTTCTTGAAAAAATCAAATGGCGTTTACACGACAGATTTTCCTACCAATCCACCTTTTAAATTCAACTACACGGGGACTCCTCCCAACAACAGCATGGTAGTTAATGCCACCAAAGTTGTGGTGTTGCCTTTCAATACGAGTGTGGAACTAGTGATGCAAGACACTAGCATAATTAGTCCCGAGAGCCACCCCCTTCATCTACATGGATTCAACTTTTTCGTAGTAGGACAAGGAAATGGAAACTTCGATTCAAGGAAGGATCCTGCCAAATTCAATCTAGTAGACCCAGTAGAGAGGAACACAGTGGGCGTGCCATCCGGTGGTTGGGTCGCAATTCGGTTCCTTGCAGACAATCCAGGTAAATGCCATAACCAAAGAGTAAAATTGCCGGACAGAAAGAAATAGTATTATCAGCTATACATGGAAAACATCTGCCAAATTGTGATATTCCTTATAGAAGAAGAGAGTTATAACTTACACGAAACATATTCTATGCTCATTGCTCATTAGCAAATGAAACAAATATAAAGGGGTAATATTTTTTTCACTTTTTGCTAGGTGATGCATAATAATAAAGAAAATATTAATTGGGTGCCGGGAAACTTGTTAATAAATCAAATACATAAATTCTTCAGTCTTCTATACTTTTTTATAAAGCATGTAATCAATATTGAAAAGTAAAAAATTTTCAGTTCTATATCGTTAATAAATGCAGGAGATACCCGTTATGGAACCACTAATGATAATTCTTACCATGGCAAATTTCTACGTGTGCAGGAGTATGGTTTATGCATTGTCACTTAGAAGTTCACACAAGCTGGGGGTTGAAGATGGCATGGGTGGTCAATGATGGGAAAGGCAAGAAGCAAAAATTGCCACCACCACCGTCTGATCTTCCCAAATGTTGACATCATTCACATTTGTTTTGTCAGAGTATTTTTTGTATTATTAGTCTCTTTTTGCTCCATAATTCTTTCTTATAAATTGTTTTTTTTTTTTTCCCCCCAATTTACACTTGCAAATTGTATCGTTGAGGCTGAAAGCCTAATGAAATCAAATTTCTTCAGTTTTTCATTGTAGTTTCTTTATATTGACCAGTAGAAGCCATCCCTCTTTTACAAAAATGTAGTTGAAGAAAAGGGACAAAGGAAAGGTTTCGTGGTTGGATTTGGTTTAGAGAATTTATGACATCTTTAATCTTCCACCATAAACCGAAAGAAAAGCATATCTCATGAAGCCTGTGAAATAGAGGAAGAATACTTTTTATCTAGCAATATTATAGAATCCTTGAAAGCCAAAACCATGTTTTCAAAAAAGTCCCAACAGTTAAGAAGAATTATATTTATTTTTGAGAAAGAAAATAGAAAAAGAAATATACATGAAGTAACTTCTAAGTACGAAAATTGATGAACATTTACTCATTTATTTATTTTTTTTCTAGATCTTATAAAATAAGAAAAGACACTCTTTCTCTTACTTTAGGTTTCTTCTTTCATTTTGACGGCGAAAAGGGTCTAACTGATTCAAAGTTTCGGGGAAAATAAAAAAGTGAAGTCTTTGGACTTTAGTCCATGGTTCGTTTGATGGTCAGTGCAATTAGAACACGTTGATTCCGCCTGTTCCTGTACTTCACTCTAAGGTCTATCCTTTAGTCAGCACTCCATATTGTCGCATAGCGATCAGAGAAAATTTAAATAGTGCATATGATGATTATATCTTTCTAATGCTTTTAAATTTTCTATTTCTATGAGAATGTAACGATTAGGTCAATAACTTGGTGAAAAAAGCATTGGTGGAGAACGGATTTAGGTAATGTAGTATTATAGTGAATTAAGATCGTGAGACTGGGGTTCGAAGTGCAAAGCTCCAGTAATGAGATGTAACTGAGTAGAGCTGCTCACATCAAAGCTTCTTCTCAGCTTGTAACAATTTATCTATCTTACTCCCTAATTGATTGAACTCCCCCTATATGATAGTCCTACTATTCTTTACCAGTTACGGTAGAAGATTGTACAAAAATCTAAAAATTCTATGCAACTAACTTCAACCAATATATGGATAACTTCAATATATGTGTAGATGGGGTGTAATTGAATCAAGTAGAACCGAACTATATAAAGCTCGAACTCGACTTGAAAACTTAAAACTCGAGCTCAACTTGAAAACTTAAAACTCGAGCTCGACTCAAGTTCGATCGAGTTAGCGTGAGTTTTAAATTTTAAGTTCAAACTTGATTTGAAAATATATATTGAAAATTTATGCTTGACTTGATTAAGCTCAAACATTTTATAAATTTTTCCTAATTAATATTAAATTTGCTTATATTTAAATATATTAAAAATTATATTAAGTTCGATTAGACTCGCGAGTCTAGCGAGCTTAATACTTTAAACTTGAGTTTAGCTTGATTTATTAATCGAGTAGCTCTAGCTCAAGCTCGACTCAACTATTACTGAATCGAATTTAAATAAAACTTAAGTCGATCTTGAGTAATTTGTGAACCGGCTTAATATATTTTTACGCTTACTTGAAAACATAACGGAGGCCAACAACCCTAAGTAACACTAGCATTAGTAATTACCTTATCTTGCCTCTTGCAAACATGCAAGATTAGGGTTTTAGCATTTGGTGTCATATCAATGCCACTCACTCTAGGATTGTCCTTGTCCTAATAACTAATTCAAGAAATTGCAAGCGAAAAGAACGGTATGCAATGTAGCCTCAGAAGGACAGCTTATCTTAACCTTGAACAGGCAACTAAGGAACATCAACTCCATCTTTAGTTAGGAAAACATCTGTTGAGAATCTCAAGTGGTATGGGTGCAACATAATTAACATCAAGCTTGGTCATCCTACAGTATAATAGCAAGTGGATGTGAACCGATTGATCAATTCAACAAGGAAACATGATGGACTAGATACCTTTTGCAATTGCCAAACAACTAGAGATTATAAGAGATTTTCCAATTTGTTCAAGGAACTTGAAAAAGAACAAAATGGCAATGAAATAATTTAAAAAACATCCATACTAGTTACCTTCTTCTGGAAAGCCAAGGATGAATGGCAAAAATACCCAATCAGCTACCCCAAACTTCACAATAAGCGCTATTGATTTACACAAGCACAATTGCACAGTTGCCCATGCTCCAAATTATTTGTTGCAAAAATTGCTTCTTCTAATTAGTCCACATCCTCTGAAGAAGCAATTTTCACCTCTTCATCAACAAAAGAAGATAGAGATGGTAGGGATAGCCATAAAAAATTACAAATAGAGTCATTTTAACCGAAGAGTGATAGATAGTATTATAGTTATATTTTGCTCATGGCACATCTTGGATTAGTCAAAAGCAAAGCTCCTTAAGTAACATTTTAAATATTGATTTAGTACTTCCATTTGGCCATCCATCTTCATATAATAAGATGAACTAAAATGAAGTTTAGTACCCATTAATTGAAGTAACTCATGCCAAAACGAGCTCATAATGTAAACTCTACGAATTTAACTATTTGAGAGTAGAATTGAATTCTAGTACTATGGACAACTTTATGAGATGATAAAATTGAGTAAGATAAATTTTTTTTATTAAATTATAAATTTGAATATATTATAAGGAATAAAAACCCTAGAATTTCAATCGAAACCTAAATCGCGTATGAAAACCCTAAATACTATGTACACGTAAATACCTGAAATTGAACTTGAACTTGAACTTGAACTTAAACTTGATAAAAACTCTAAAACTATAACTTTAAGTTTATAAAATGAATAATTATACTCTAATAGTAATAAAACCCTAATCGAATATAGTTATTAATTAATACGTGTAATCTCGTAAAATTATCAACGACCTCGTAGAGATAAGTCTTAAATATTATAATCGTACTGATTAATTATTAATTAATAAATTCAATAAAAATTCAACATTATTTTATAATTATTAAATTTATAAATTTTATATTTAGGAATTCCTAATTTTTCTTTTCCTTCTTTTCCCTTTCCTTTTGCTTTTCCTTTTCTTCTCCAATTTTTTTTTTCTTTGCCATGTGAACTTCTAGAGTCATGTACAGCTGATGATGTATGTGTTTTATTTCACCGTGTGCTAATTAATTTGCATAAAAAAAATCCAATAGATAAGGGTCTTGTCTTGTCACTTAATGACCTTATCTTGTCTTGATTTTTTTCTTTTTCTTTTAATAACATTTTTGGCCCTTTTTGCTTAGCCATTCACGTCTGGAATTAGGAAGCTAACACACATAATTTTCTAAAAAAAAGAAAAAAACCACTTTTTCCACTTTCAAAAACCGTAAAACATTCCCCTTCTTTTTCCAATTTGTTCTTTTTTCTTGATTTCAAAGACCACATCCAAAGCAAGAAGAAGAAGAAGGATCTTTAAGGACACTAATCCAAGATATGTATCTTGTTGTTTATGTAAGAAAGTTTATGTATATATATTAGGATTTACGAAAAATTAGTATTATGTCATATACATGTGTTTATATATGTATAAATCCTTAGATACAATTATATGTACTTATATATTATAATGTATTATACAAGTATTATTATTAAAGGAAATATGTACATGTATATATGCGAATAGGATAGTATGTATAATATGTATTTTCATTATATATATGTATGTATAAAGTATAAAAATACCAATAAAGTATATGTATAGTTATTGTATATGTATATATATGCTTATAGAACATATAGTATATTTAGGGTCATATTATTTAATTACATAAGTATATATGTGGAAATAAGTTGAAGGAAATCAGTTATATAAGTATATGTATACTTAGAAAATATGTATGTTGAGGATATAATATATATAAACATACAGGTATACTTAATTAGTATATATATAATATATACCATAATACTAAATTAATAAATAAGATAAAATAGTATGTATATGAGAATATGTATTGTAAGTTTAAAAGATTTAGGAAATAATTAATTTGCAAAATTTAACAAAATATAACAATATATATAATTGTACACATAACACATAAAATATACAAAATAGGAAAAATATTGAAATTATGTGAAAATTGCGGAAATGACATGTGGCATTTTCCTTTATTGCAATGTCAGCATATAATAAATTTTAATTAAATTCATAATTAAAAAAATAATAAAATAATTAAGTAAATGTAAAATTATTAAAATATTAAAAATAAATTAACTATGTATTAACCCTCAAAAATAGCAAAATACATAAGTTATAATTAAATTCACTCAAAAATAAGAAAATTAAAAAATATAAGAACTGGATATTTATTAAATAAAAAATATGTAAAGAAAAGATTAAAATAATATTTTTTAATTATTTAAGTGAAAATAATAAAATTTATAATATTTTCATATCATAATTAAAACTGTGGATTATAACTTTCAAAATGGACCCCGTTACGAGAAAGTACATAAAAAAACAATAAAAATAAGTTATAAATTCATAAAAATCGAGGTTAAATTGAAAAAGTTATAGATGATTAACGAAAAAGCTCGAACCGAATATTTTGTAAGAATAGATAACTAATTAAAGTAATTAGTACCAATTATATGAATAGTTTAGTTATGTAACTCAAATACTTATTATTTTTTTTATTTCTTAAATATTAGATGATCCTGAGATCGAGACTGATATGTCTATAGACTACTACGATCCTTGATATTGATCATGGCTGAGTAAGTACTTTTAATGATTTCATATCTATTTGTATGTGTAGTTAGTGAATATTAATTGATATTAATAATTAGATGTACGTGGGGTTGGGATTATGCATGTGTATGATATTGTATGTGAAATTGCTACAAAGTGTGATAACGTATTGTTTGTTGCATAGTAACTTCAATAGGAACTGATTTGTTTGGAAATTATGACTGATCACATTATAATTGGACCTAATGATCTTATACTAGAATTAACTAAATCGGACATGCATAATTATGCATTGCACATGTAATTCCATCCGTCACATCACACTAAGGTAGTGATAAACTATATGAAGGTTGATTATAAATTCTGATTATAATGTTTTAATACGGTGCATACGAATGATATAACCTTATTTTAGCCTGCGAGATTACTAGGTATTAGAGGTGCTAGTCGCCTATCTAAGAGTCAAGTTCAAAGGCCTCCGTTTAGAGGTGAGTGTGGATTGAGGGGATTTACTCACAATTATACCGAAAATTTAGTTTTTTTTTATTAAAACAAAAAGATTGATTTATATGAATAAGAAATGTAGAATTTTGTAGTAAAGTAAATTCTAGTATAATACCCGAATCTAATTGGTACAGTGTATACTCAAACCTTGACTTTGAAGGACGTTAAATCTGAGCAGCATGTAGTACCTAGTTACCTGTACGTATTTGTTTGGCATTTTGTTTGAGTATGCATTCATATATTCGAATCTAATTATTAAATAATTTAGTTGTAGTATGGATGACGGATAACTCACTAAGTTCTAGTAGCTTACTCCTTAATAATTTTTCTTTTGCAAGTCGCTAAATAATTAGGTATGGGTTAAGAGCTAAGTGTTAAGTACCAGTGTTGAAATGCATAGAAGTTAGAATCTAAGGATAGACTGTATAGTTGATTTGAATTATTATATATGATTATTAATACTGTATTTAGATTATATGACTTTCATAAGTTTAAGTTTTAGATTTTTATTGCCTTATCTTATCATTTGATAAGGAATATCGATTCTCTGCAGTTCTGAAGAATTGTGGAATATTGAATATCTTTAGTTATTTATACAATACGATAAGTTATAAATAAAAAAGAAAAAAATTAAAACCCTAGAGACTAACTAATTAAAATTTTGTAATTTTTGACTTGTAAGACGGTTTTCGTATTACGAAGTATACATATAATATGAAAATTTTAAATAATCCTAATAAGCTTCTTATAGGATTATGATACACAAAAATTGAATCTCAATGCTTATAATCATTCTCGGCACAACATGCCATTGTGCAATCTCCATAAAAACTAGGTCTCAATCACTTATAATGATTCTCGGCATACCATGCAATTGCACAATCCCCTTGATTGAAGACTAACCACCACCTTTGCACTATAAGATGCTTTAATAATAGAAAATGTCCACATTTTAAAAAATGATCCACAACAACCAAGACAACATGAAACCCTTTTGACATTATTTGACCCAATGTGAAGTCCATGGAGATGTCTTCCCAAATAGCATTGAAAATGTGCAATGAAGAGAGCAAACCAGTAGGAGACAAAGTGTGATATTTTTGGCATCATGAAGCCACATATTGTTCGACATTCTTCTTCAAATCAAGCCAATAAAGAATAGTTGTAGTATGATAATATGATATAAGGAAGCTTAAATATCCTCCTACAGAGTAGCATGGAATCCGTGCATATATTTACTCAACTATTTAGAACTAGCAGGTAGAATTCACAAATTGATACCCATTATCCACCAGCTTTCCTTCTTTCAGCAACTGTACTTTAGAAGAATGCATACGATCCTTAATAACAGCTTTGGTTATCTCCTTCAGATATGTCCATGTAGGGCTGGTTATGGCAGTAAAGGCACAATCATCACGTAAGGTGACAATCAGTAGATTTGTTATCATGTCCCCTCTTGTCGTGGATCTCAAAGTCGTAGCCTGAAAGCCCACCCAACCAATTTTGTTGGCCTAATATTGTGAAACGTGGGTGCAACAAATACTTCAAACCCTTTCGGTTAGTCTTTACGATAAATTTCAAACATAATGTGTATGGTCTCTAATGATTTATGGCAAGAACTAGTGTCATGACCTTTTTTTCAAGTGCAGATTTCGTTAAAGCTTCACTAAAATAAGCTATTGGTCATTTTTGTTGCTGCAACATAACCCCTAGACTTTTCTCGAAGCATAGGATTCCATTGTAAATGATCGAGAGAAGTCTGGCATAGCAAGAATAGGGTACAAGAGCATGCTGCAACTGAACAAATGCATCTGCAGCTTCCTTAGTCTACTTAAAGCTCCCCTTCTTCAAAAATTCAGTCAATATCCTTGCAATTTCCCCAAAATCTTCAATGATCTCTCGGTTATAACTTGAAAGACCAAGAAAACCCCTCACTCCTTTAATCGTGGTCAGAATTGGCTATTCAAGCACACTTCACATTTGATGGATGGATCCATACTTGCACCTGCTGTCGATATAATATTCAAGGGTACTCTAATGATTGTTAGCCAAATTTATACCTTTTCTTATCAGCTGAAAAATGATTTTCCCTTAACAATGTTAAAACTGTCCTTAGATGCTCCAAATGTGAGAGTAAGTCTACACTATTCACTAAAATATCGTTAAAAAGTACGAGTATACAGCAATTATAATGGTTAATAGAAATTCTTAAGTCAGCAAAACACAAGCTAATAGCTCTACACAAACCACTAGACTCAATAGCATGTCCATCTCCAAGGGTCATTTTGAAGTAAGAAGTGAGATCAGATTGCAATTGAGCTCGCACCACAAATGTTTTTGAAATTATATTGTTGCCTGTTCCACTATCCACCGATATAGGAACATGAGTTGAAGCTGACATACCTATAAACTTCATAATCTTTAGGCTAAAGTAAGAAATTAAAGTTCGATTTCATTTCCCTCAAGGATCCCAACAATTTTCAACTTGTGGTGCATCAATAAACCCTCTTCAATTTCTAAGTCACCTTCCTCGACCTCCTGCTACTCTTATAGCACAAGTAGTTGCAAAGACTTATTGAGCTTGATAGGATATTTTGAACCTAAGCTTCTAAAACCAGACCCATCAAATCAGCCTTAGCGACCTACCTAGTATGTGTATCAAATACACAACAGTAAATTAGGTTTCCTTTTACTTATCTAAAAATATTAGGAAAACAAACAATGCATGTATATATATTCGAATTATAAAGATATTCACAATTGACGCGTAAATATTTTCTAATAGGAGCCTGTGACGAGGAAGGACTTCTCGACTTTTATAATCACGTCCGCTGATATGGCAATTAACTGAGTTTTTGAGGAGTATTCTAGAATATTTAGGAGACGATGATTCTTATATCTAGTTGCACTTGTAATAGTAGATAATTTATATGCAATGTGTGCGGTTGATATTGCGTGAATGTTTTGCTTCAAAAATTTGTTAATCTAAAATCTCTGTAATTTTGAGCGTTTAAATTATTGATTGATTCGACTAAAAAAAAAAAGAAGAATTATTGATTGGTCATCCGAAAATAAAATAATAACAAGGATAAGTTGTCGTATCAATTATTTTTTTTTTTTAAATATACTTTGCATTCTAGTAAGCATTTATCAATAGCCACCAAATTCAGCCTTAAGAGGAGATGGAATATATATATATATATATATATATTTTAATACATACATACATGTATTTTCATCTTTTCTCACCTTGATTAAATTAAATAATAAGAGAGGAGGTGGTTGTGAGGTTAGAAGCTTGGTCGACTAACTTCTTGAGCAAGACTTGTGTGTCCCATTGCATAACTTGTATTTGGTGTGGAATTAACTTTTATTTTATTTTTTTTAAAAAAGTGCAAAACTCCTCGTGCTTGTTAAAGCGAGGATAGTTTCTTTAGTCTCGCACCAAAGTGAAGAACGATGTATGAATGGCATATGATTGTTAGCATTGCATTTAAACTTGAATTTGCTTGTTAATTTATTACGATATAATATGAGTCTTTTGAGTATTAGGTGTGAGCGTGATACATCAATCGACAACTTCACAGCTGGTGCTAAGGTTTTAGGAGCCAAATTCTATACTCATAACGACTCCTCTCTCAAGCCACCTAAATAATAGCCACCTGAATATGTAATGTCGATTTAACCTCCATAACTACCAATAGAAGGTCCAAATACGTCAGTACACCAAATTCATGCTTTTTGGTAGTTAAAACTACCCTTATAGTAGCCTTAATAGGGTTGTTTTTCTTACAAGGCATGCATTTGCGGTGAGCTTTAGGTGGCCATTGCAATAACAAGGCAACTTTGGCCACCATAATAATTTTTATCATGAAAAGTACATGTTAAGACTATAAAATTCATCTTCAAAGGTTTGTTTATAGATTATGTGTGCATGTGCGTACGCGTGTGTTGTGGTTATATGCGTACGCATATGTTAAAGGACACCAAGCACTACCCTAAAAGCTCTTACCATAAAGACAGCTAAACCCGCCTTAAAAGATGTATCCTTAGATAAAACATATATACACTTAAGGACACTAACACTATGTTTAGAAAGTGGGAAAGAATTAGTGGGAGAAAAGAATAAGAGAAGAAAGAACATAGAAGGAAAGAATTAACATATTTATTTATTTGGATTGAGGAAAAGATGAAACAATAAGTATAAGAGGAATGTTTTTTAAAATAATATTTAAAAATATTTTAAATTATTTAATTATTATATTTCTTAAAAAAGATGATAAGACTTTAAAAAGTAAGGTCACAATAGAAATTTTAATAACTTTCACTCGCAAGTCACTCAAATTTGAAGAAGGAAAAAGTGTATGAGTTTTTGGAGAAAACTTTACCTCCTAAATCTATTACCTTCCATTTTCATTTCATTTTCAAATAAGAAAAAGTTATTCACACTTTCATTCTACTTTCCTTCCCCTCTCGGTTGTTTCATTCATTCATTCCAGACAAAGTGTAAGGGTAGCCTTAAAAACTTAAAAAGATGAATGTAAAAATCTTACGAGGCATCAATCATTCATCCTAAAAGGCCTACGTAGTGTTTTACAAGGATGCGGATAGTCACTTTAAGAAGTTTAAAAAAGATGATTGAAAGGTGGTCATAACCGCCGCAATAAGTTATCTAGGCAGTTTTCATTTTGTTGGGGGTGCGTTTGTTTAAATTGCAATTTACAAGGCATACTTATCAACTCCAAGAATAAACTCATGAATCTAATACTTCCATTGAATAAAAAACTAAATAGAAAGGAAGAAAGAAACGAATAACTCAATGATAAGATAAAGATGAATTTCACTAAGAAGAAGCCAACCATTCAAATAATACGAATTTATCATTGGCTAATGTATTTTCAAGAATCGTCCATGTCAAATGAGACTCCACGTGTTTCTTATTATAAACCCTATAAAACACAAATAAAAACTTTCGAGAAATTCCTGAATCTTCATAGTGTTTGAGCAATTAGAAATCGCATCTTTCTTACCGATAAATAAAGAAACAAATATTATCAAGGAAAGGGTATTATATCTCATCTTTAAAAGCAATGATAAGCTATAATAGTTTGACATAGCTCACATGGATTAAGGTAAAACATAAGTATTTAAATAGCAAAAGTCATATATTCCATAACTTTTTTCAACATCATAGTGCAACAAGACCGAGATTAGTGCATTGAGTTTTATTTTACAATTTAAAGCATTAATGAGATAGAAGGCAAACTAATTGTCACGTTGATAGTAACACCTTTCGTTTTACATTTCACAAACCATTTCATTTGAGTAATACTCCCTATAAATAATCATGGGACTCAGCCACTTAATCAAAACAACAAAAAAACTTGCTGTAGACATTTACAAGTATTTTACCACGAAGACACTCTCACTAGTATAGAAGATTTTGAATCTCATATTAATTTCTAGCTTTTATGAATATGAGAACTGTAGACAACATATTTTTGTCTTGTATTTTATAAATTTTTTAGAATAAAGAATAAGGTCCGAACTCAAAAATTACAAAAAAAAAGAAAGAATACAAAGTAATTGAAAACAAAAAAAAAAAAGAAAAAGAAAAATAGTATTGTTAGGTCTTGGGTTATTTTTAGGATTTTTTAGTTAAATGAATAGGATCATTTCATTTTTAAGTTAAATAAAGTGAAAATATACATATATGATTTAACAATTTTGAGTTATATTTAAAAATATTGAATTTTTTCAAGAAAATTTAATATTCAAATCATGGGAATATTAAATATTTTTGGTTCATAAAAACGAGATTAATTTAAGTTTATCATAACTTTAAATATCACCTCTATTTGCTTAAGTTAGTTGATGTATGAGAAAAGCAATCTTTGAACTAACTACACAATCAACGAATTGATGCTCATAAAACCATTAAAATGTACTCAATTTGAAAAAATAATTTTAGCATATGTGTATTAGTCTCACAAAGGGAAGTCAATGTCTTTTTTTGGAATTGATGGATTGGGGCTTGAATTCAGCCTACACCGGATTTTCTATTTGAAAACCGATCCAAGCCGATTTGGTAGCATATGTGCATTTAATTTGCAATATATGGAAACTTAAGCTGGCTAAGGCAAGGACACATGAGTCAACGATCTAGGGTTTAAGTCTTGTCCCAGGCGTTAGGCACCTTTCGCATTTTTTAGCTAGCCTAGACACCCGTCAGCCTTTGATTGGCTCATTGTGTCTCCTTCCTTTCATTTTCTTAGATTTTCTCTAAGATTCCTGCAATTTTCTTGCGCATACAGCTCACTTTTGAACTCCTTGTGATACCTTTTTTTCCTTACAATTTTATCAAATTAATAGTGAAATTACAAAGTAAACTCATCCCAATTTAGTCATTAAGAGGGTCAAAATGAGACTTAAAAATCGAAAAAAATTAAATACTCAAATTTTCTATCTTTTCTAGCTTGCACCGTATACTATATCACACTTTTTTGTATGTTTTCCAAGCATACACACATGATTTCATGGTGTAATCATGTACTAGACATGGTCTTTTACGTCTAAAGACCCAAATTTCATCCAAATTCATTAACATACGTGGACAAAATCGAATTGAAAGTTAGGAAAAAAATCACTTTGTGGATCAAAATTCATTAATTTAAATCTTTAGATCGATACAATTTCTTAACTTTCTGAACTTGTTTACGCTAAAAAAACTATATAAAAAGGGGCTTAGAAAATTCATTGGGACATCAATAATCACTCAAATTACGTCGTATAAGCTTAAATTTGAGCTTTCTCTCTTTAAACTGTCTAACTTACACCCTCTCTCTCTAGATTTCCTTCATTTTTTATTCTCCAACAAAAACACCACCACATAAAGTTTTTTTTTTAGTATCAAAACCTTAGAAAAACACCATTCAATCGCTTCAAATAGTCCCAATCGAGTTCAATTTCCACTCTCTCTCCTTGCCATCACTTTACCTTTGAACCGTCACCCTTTATCACACTTAAGATCAAGCCACCATCATGTCACGACTCACCACCCACATGAACCCTAACATGACATGTCCTTAATCTCCAACAACCATCATAGGGAGCTACAACCTTGCTAGCTCTCTCTACCCTCAACTATTGAATTTCAACCACCACCCAAATGACCAACAAAGATAAGAATAGCATCACCAATAGATGTTTCTTTAATAAATTTCTCATGAAAATGTCTTCTCCTACTTGAAAAGGCTACTAGAACTAGTTGTAGCATCTAACATAGCCCCTTCCTTCTTCATCTAAGACTCGACCTGATCTGCGTGCATTAATCGCTCAATACCTGACCCAAACCCAGTGCATGACCCAACCCTTTAACTTGCATCCTACTTTAGCATCATTCGAGGTCCAGTTTTCCTTTCCCTTTATTTCTTTTTCTTTTTTTTTTCTTCTTTTTGCTTTTATTTATTTAGTCATTCACTTATATATATGAAAAAAAAAGAAAACAAAAATTAAATGAAAAGAAAATAATAATATGGATTTTTGTTTCTTTTCTTTTTAGTTAATATATATATTTTTTCATTTTTAAAAAAGGAAAGAATCTTTTCCTTTATCTTAGAAAATTTCTTCTCTTTTCTAAAAACGAAAAAATTCTCATTTTTTAGTTAATGAAACATATAAAAAAATATAGAAAATAAAATTTTATTTTATTTTAGTTAGATATTTTCTTTTTTTTATTTCATTTTTATAAAAATGAATGTATAATCAAGGAGTTTTTTATACTTAAAAAAACAAAAAATAAAAATAAAGAGGCATATTACTAAGAAAAATGTTTTTAAAAATAAAAATTTATTAATAAAACCTTTTTCAAAATTATGACTTTAGAGTTTTCAAAAAATAAATATACCAAATTAGGACCCTTTTAGAATTTTTTTTTAAATGAAATTAATTGGTTAAACATGTAAATACAATTGTTCTTTTAAAAAATTAAAAAAAAAACTGATACACCTAAAGTTTTTTGGAAAAATTGAAGTATGAGAAGTTTAATTCCTACTAAAGGATACACAGGCACTTATGAAATGACCTAAAATAGGGATTTTTAAAAAAAATTTCCCTTTTGTGAGTAAATTTGATTTCTTATTTTCTTCTTATTTTTGTAAATAAAATTAATTATTCTTTATTTGTAAATTTAGAATTATTCTTTCATGTTAAAAGGGTATCTTGAAAAATAAAACTAAATTTAGAAGGTTAAGTTGGTACTCGTTTATCGTACAATAGGTTAGTTCCTGAACTCAATTTCTTTAGTTGTATGAAAAATACTTTCTAGAAGATTTTCCTATGGATTGGTGGCTATGTTAAAGTCAATCTACCTAATTAATTTTAAGCTGACCCTTTTTTCCTAACCTTAGTTCAGTGGCAACTTTAATTTTTTCAAATCTATAAAAAACCAGATTTTCCTTAATTCTTAGTTGAGGAATAGTATTAAATAGGTTAGAGTTTAATACTGATTAAATTAAAGAAAACAAAAATTGAGAAATCAAGCTTGATAGTAACTACACATGTATATTAAAGTTATAATAATAAAATTGAATATGAAGCATTTGCAAAGGAAATGTGGGGATCTTTAAACTAGTGAAATCACCAAATATGCCTTAACATCTCAAAAGCATTATATTAAAAGTTGGGTCAATAACAGAACTTAGGAATTTACTTTTTCATAGTGGCACATGGAAAACAAGATAGATAGCGGGCTTGCCTTTACAACTACTCTTATCCAATAAAAAGAAACAAATGTTGATGTTGAAAGAGTAAATTACAAAAAAAAATAAAAAATAAAAAGGTTGAAAAGACATAAATGTTACGTTTCCATTTGACACATTTACTACATTATAATTTCTAAGAACTGCATTTAAGAATATCTTCATAAAACTATGTTTTTAATTTTCTATGAAAAGTAAAGGTACATTCTTGCTATTTATATTGCTTGTGGTACCATAATACATTCACTTCAGTCTCCTATATGGAATACATCATAAGAAGATAGGTCGTAGCATGTTGCATCAACATTCTATTTTTGTATTTGAATGAAGAGCTCTACAATGATTGATGTAAAACAATAAAAAGGAGGATGATGCCATGTCTCTAAATTATAAGGAAGTAACATTAAAAGGCATCGTTCTACACCATTTATCTTGATCTCTTTATTAGAGATTGCATTAGGTAGGTCTTCTTATATAGCAGAAACATCACCATGCCTCTCATTATCGATACCTAAGATTCTTAGAGATCTTATAGTTCAATCATCACATTATCAACTAGTCTAACATAAAGAACACCTTAAGAGAAGAGTTGTAGGTTCCATTAAGTAACCAAGAGGGTGGGAATGGAGGAATAAATTGGTTAAGTTCTTAAAAATTTAAACTTTTCGTGATTAAATCAACCCCTTTGATTACTTAAGTTAATTAGGCATGATAAACAATATTCAATATGTGATAAAAATATAAATGTAGAAAATTAAAGAGAGAAGGATAAAAGAAGATTAGGCAAAGATATTATATAATGCATCATCCTTGTACTTATTGCACTTTTCCAGCACTAATGCTTGGAACCCAATAATCCAAACTTGTCTCATTCCACTATCCACTTTTAATCAAATCAAATAATTAAGGAGATTACAATCACAAATCCTCTACTTTGTCTCCTTACTCTATCCTTTGCAAAATACAAATCTACAAAGTTACAAATTGTAATCCTCTCTTTTAATACATTTTCGAACTTTAAAAAAAATTAAAAACAAGTTTGAGAAATAAATACAAAGTATCCTATAAGTTTAAGCTTGTAACAAAAATGAAAGACACTAATTAAACTTTTACTTCTTTTGATATGTACAAATCTTGTCGGCAGACTTTTTGATTCTTGTCGAGTGTTTGAATCATAATGGTTTACAGGGAACAATGGCTACAAATGGTACATCAATTGACTGTGAATGTTGTTAGACAAGTGGAGATTCCATGTGGTCAGTTGGAGAAAAGGGGATTCGGATTAGCTTCCATAGAGATTTCATTATGCTTAGCATGAAGTGAATTGACTAGAGCCTGATTATAGTATGATATATCAAATGGGTTCTGGTCACATAAGATGTCTTTTCGCTAAAAATGGTAGAATCTTAGAAGGAATTGATTCAAATAAAGGAACAAAATCCTTCATTTCAATGAAGGGGAATGATCATGTATAGTAGGAGGAACTTCTTCCTAATCACTAGCAGCAACTTTAGTAGATTTTTCAGAAGTTCTAATTTGCTTCTAATTTAGTTGTAATATCTCTTAAGAAGGATCTCAAGATTTTCTCCAAATCTTTCTTTGAAATACCTATGCAAGTTGAAACTTCATTATCATGAGTAACAGTATGATCATATTTCCTTTTAGTCCTCATCGTTGAAAAGAGTTCCTTCCCATTCCTTTTGCTTCCAACAAATTTCTCAACATCCTTTGAGATACCTTCTAACCTTATACCTTGTTGTATCTCTCTAACACAATGTTTTAGTAACTTCTTCTTTTTATGTCTTAGATGTATATAATGTGCACAATCCTCAACAAACCATGGGAAATTGTTCATATAAATGCCCATATGATGGAAATTAGATTTTTCAATCCTTTTAAATCCTAGTGGTCTCTAAGGTACACATGGTAGTTTGATCTTTTCAAATTTAAACAACTTCATAAGTAAATTACCATAAGGCATACTATCTTTGTTCCTCCATGAGTACCTGAAGGTTTGATTAGCAAGATTAAGCTTCTTCTTCTTCTTCAACATAGCAGCTATCACTACTACATCTTCTTTCATAATGGTAGTTGACTTGCCCTTTTTAGGTAGTATATAACTTATTACTAACTTGTGCATCATTTGAACTAACAAATAAAAATAGAAAACATATACATCCTTTTTCTTTAAAAACTTCCATTCCTTTATTTAATAAGTTAAACACTTGCTTTTTCATGTTTAGAAGCTTGTAGTCATTAGACACATTAGGAGCATCAAAACACTATTGAATCTTTCCTAACATATACATATTTCTATGATTTTAAAGTAAATTATCATAGAACTGTACAACCACTTCACCATATACAACAAGTCTAGTGTTACACAGTTTGTAACATCCAATCACATCATAAAACTCATGCTGTAACACCTCAAAAAGGGGTCTAGTAGGATTATTTAAAATCTTCATATCACGTATGTACCTATAATATAAAAACTGCCTTATAAGTTAGTGGTTGTAAGACTTTAGCTAGTAAGTTTCCAATTATACTTAATCTTTTTATATGCATTCATAATTATATATGTAGCTATAAGTGATCCAAAAATCTACAGTTTACCAAAACTGCAAACAGTTGGAATCACTTAGCAAACAATAAGAAAGGGTATCTAAATTCGACAATTACAAAGCCATTAAACACTTTAAAAGTTTAATTCAACTATTCTACTTGCTTTTCGAAACTTATCCTTTGACTTTTTCAACCCAGTAGAGCACATTGCACTCAAATTCTAGCTTAGTTTCGACTTTGTAAGATCTACAAAAGAAACTATTGAGAGGTAAGTTACATTCAACTTAGTGAGTAGCCTTATTATCTTATCGACAAACAATTACAAGCAAGTTAATTAAACAAGCATATGAATTTAAATATCATACATAGCCTGCTGGTGACTATATAAAGCACGGTTTACACCCATTGTTGCCTAGGTTGGAAAGTATTTAAGCATGTTAAGACTCAGGTATCCATGTCTAATATGAGTTCTCTTAGCAGTAAAAGCACCTTTAGAGATATAACTTGACCTCAAGTAGTGGGTGGTACTTCTTAGAGCCACTTAGTTCCCAAAAGGCTGAGGTAAGAACATGTCGCTCGAATACATCGTATGAAAACAACTCAACAAAATAAGATAATAATTGGATCCATAGATGCATGATTTCTCACTTTACTATGTAGTGCTGACGCCTTTTAACTTATGCAATGCATGTCCAGTTTAATTAAAGATCGAATATTTATTAACTCATATTCATGGGTGACCAAACGAATATTAGATACTTTAACACCCTAAGTTTTAATGCAACAAATAAGAGTGTTTGAAATATCATAGGATATTTTGCAAGCAAGCACACACGAGTTGCCATTTTTAGTCTTTTTAAGGGATTTTGTCCCTATTAACTTAAGGGTTAGATCTAGTCCTATAGTTATTAGGTCTTATTTTTAGTCTTTTTAGGGGATTTTGGGTCTAATTTACTTATTGAGTCCTTAAACCCAATCCTAACTTGTTATTTTGGGCTTAAGCCTACTAAAATCTTAAGATAAGTCCATTTTCTCCTAAGTTCAATTTTAGACTTATTCATCTATTGGGCTTGTGATCTTATTTCTAGGGCCTTAATAATTAACCAAGCTAAGTTAGGCTCTTAACCCAATACTTCCTAACTTGACTTGTTCTTTTAAGCTTCAATGCACTACAAGCCCATAAAATACTCCATTTTTAATAGGGTTTTAGATCTGGTATATAGTAATTGTTAGCTTATTAAGCTTTATTAATGAAGTCATAAATCTTACTTAACACTAATTAATCCTGTTGTTAAGATAGTAAATCAAAAGTTGCAACTCACTGTACCTCTTAGACGTGGCGGCCAAGGAGTTTAATGGAGTGCTTTATCTTGTTTTCATGACAATTGCACCCCAATGCATCTATATCTTAGCTTAGTCACATATTACACTATATTTGATTAGAGATTATCATGAAAAATAAGATGGGGAAATACACTAAGGTAGAAGCAGCAGGCATAGTACTTAGGGTTTCATAGAGTTTTCTTAAATTCTTTTCAAGTTATCTACCATATAGCTATTTTCCATATTTCTAGAATGCAAGTAACAAACTAGCTAAGTACACAAATAACTGTGTGATTATATGGCTCTAAAATATCACATACATTATTATAACATGTTTAGCTAGTATTTCTAATCCCAAACTCCTAAGGTATCGTGAGTATAACTAGTATAAATAAGAAACTTAAGTTAGGTGAGTTTTATCTTAAGCTAGTCTATACAAGTTTCAACTTTTCCTCTAAAAAACAAAGTTGAAGCGTATTCTTTTGAATGCAATGTTAAGAAAGTAGAGGGAGTATTGGTTTAAATGGTGTTAGCTATTTATGATTTGGGGGTGGTAAAGTTTCCTAACGTCACTGATGTACGTAGTGGGATCCAAGAGTACTTCTTGGTTTTGCTTCCTTCTTCCTTTGATTTTTAGTGTTTTCTAAAAATGAAAAATGAAGTTAATCGAGAGTTTTATTGGGGTGAAATGATAGATTATGAAGGTAGGATAAGGGGGACAAGAGGTGGTTATTTTGGAGTGAGGGTACATGGTTCCTTTTTAGTATTATTGTACCTTGTTTACTTTTTGTCAAATGAGAAAGAATTTATCTCCTAAAGGACAAGTGTCCTTTGATTTACCAACTAATCACTGTTATCTTCTTATTAATTAAGATGCAATGAGGGTTGGTTATAGGATTAAGGTGTAATTAAGATAATTAATCATGGTTAAGTAAACATATTAAGTGTAATTAAGGTTGATTTAGGGTTTTATCATATCTTATCATTCCAATTGACTTTATTAACTTATATTATCTAATTTTTTAAGGTTTCCAAGCATTTGAGACCATTTCTAGTTATTGGATTTGCATACATGATCGATATTGAAGGTTTTTTAAACAATTAGCGAAATTAATTATATTTAGCAATTGATTTTGCTATCTAATTAAGGTTCCCTAGTTATATCAAGGTTTTTAGTAGATTTACTTAGGTTTTATGGTTGTTTTAGGATTCCCCGTGTATTAGTGTTTTTAAGATTTTACGCGTACAATTAGGGTTTTGCTTCCTTTGGGTTTTTTTTTTTTTTATGATTTGTGACTTGTTATTTAGGGTTTGTTCATTTTATTTAGGGTTTTTATCATTATATCTTGAGTGGATTTAGGGATTATCCATCGACTCCTATATTCGACTTTGAGTTTGAATTTGAAAGGTCACGACAGTTTACATTATCTCCCTAAGTATAATGTTGGCATTATTAAGGAGATATTTTTATATATTACTTTGGTTTCATATAATTAATCACTCTTTATTTATAGTTAATTATAATGTAAAACTTAATTGGTGGATTAAGGTGTAACTAAGTTTCTTAATCTCAATTACCGGTACACTTGACACTAATTAGGTGTAGTTTAGGTCTTACTTATCGAATTAAGTTAGTTAAGCCTGTTAGCTCATCTTACCTAATTAGTTTAAGAAATGGGACCAATTATTGCTACCTGAGGATGTTTTAGCAGGTAGATTAGGGTTTTACGACAATTAAACAATTAGTCTATGATTAGTGAATAATTTAACTATGTAATTAGAGTTCAATAGTTGGATTAAGATTTTCAATGGTAGATTGGGGTTTTAGAATCATTTTAAAGGTTTGTGCATATTAAGATTCTAATTAGGGTTTTGGGGTTCAAAGATTCATCTAGAGGTTTTAGTATTCATTTTAGGGTTATCTATATCAATATTTATTTTTAGCTTAGTATACCCTTTATTAGTTTTAGGGAATTCTTATGGGATTGGACTATCGGTCTCTTTCCCATTAGGGTTTGGGGTTACTTTCAGTAGATTATATTGATCTTTGGAGTTAACATTAATTTTTAGCATTTGTTTACAAGATTTTAGGGCTTCGAGTGTAGGGGTAAGACTAGGGTTGAGGCTGCCATCTTGGGTTTTAAGAGTTTAAGTTAGGGTTTTTGAGCATAGGTTCTTAAGTTTAGGGTTAGTTATCTTGTCGACATTAAAGGTATTTTTTGAGAAATCTCATTAACTTTTAACCCCCTATTTAGAAAATTTACAGGGTTTATACATACCAATAGTAGGTTGAGGCTGCCATCTTGGGTTTAAATAGTTTGTGTTAGGGTTTTTGAGTATAGCCTCTTAAGTTTAGGGTTAATTATCTTGCCAATACTAAGGGTATTTTTTAGGAAATCTTATTAACTTCCAACCCCCTATTTAGAAAATTTGCGGGGTTTATACTTGCTATTAGAAACCAATCCACATATCTAAAGCACAACTTAGCAAACTCCAACTTCATTTTTGAACTTGCTATTTTCATCCCTTTGGCCTTTGTTACTCTTATAGACTTTTTCTCAACTAAGATTGATTTTTTAGGTTTTGGAAAGTTACCTTTCTTTGTCGTCCTTCCTTTAGGTTTTCTTTTATAGTTGCAACTTTTCCATCTTTTTGCACATTGAATTCCTTATCAACATTTGCACCTTATTCAACTACCATGTGTACCTTTGTTGTCTCTCTCTCTCTTCCTTAGTCTCTTTATATTCATTCTCTCACTCACCTCTCCTATTCTCTCTTATCATACACTTTATTTCTCTCTTTCATTCTTCCTCTCTCGCTAACTCACTATCTTCTTCAAAATTGAAAATCCTTTTCAACAAACTTTAAAATAATGGTTCCAAGAAAATCAACAAGAATCATAGGCAAACCCTTAAAAACCAAAAAATCAACTAAATTAAACACACTATCTACTTATTTTGTCTTAGAGGAAAAATTTAATTTTTAGAAAACTATTTTTTATGAAAGTACCTATATTTCTACTCCAAATGGGATTTATGAACAAGAAAACCCTTTATCCTCTCAATCAGAGGAAGGAATGGCTTAAAAGGAAGGAGAGACAATAGCTACTGATGGAATTGAAAAAGCAAGCATAGTAGTTGAATAGGGCACAAATATTGATAGGGAATCTAATGTGCAAAAAGATGGAGGAGTTATGGTTGAAAAAGAAAACCCAGTCAAGGAAGGAATTTCGACTAAGAAAGCTAATTTTCCAAAACTTGACAAAGATCTTGGTTGAGAAAATGTTTGTAGGAGTGATAAAGGGTAAAGGAATGAAGATAGTGAGTTAAAAAAGGAAGTCAGAGTTTGTTGAATCATGTTTTATAGATGTGGAATTTTTTTTTTCCTAAAAATGATTTTTATTGGCATGAGTTTTATGGTGTGGTTGGATGTCATAAACTATGTGAGATTGGAACTGTTATATATGGTGAAGTGACTATATAGTCTTATGATAATCAAGACTAAAATCATAAAAATATGTAGAAGTCTTATCAAGCTAAGAAATTGGTTTCTCTCTTTTTTTTTTAACTCGATTTATATTAAGTCTAGCCCGCTTAACATAAATCTTTTAACAAGGTTAAGAAAAGGTTTTAAAAAAAAATTTGGAAGGGGAATTCGACATCTAATCCAAATTGGGAAAAAGTAAAATTAGGGCCAATAGGTGGATAGACCATAATTTCAGCTATTGGCCTATAGTTTTTTTTTTAAAAAAAAAATTTAGAGAAATGAAAAAAAAAACTTGGGTTCGGAGACTAACTTATTAAAACCTAAGTAGTTTTCGTTAAAAGAGATACATGAAATTGATTATTAGGCTTTAAAAATGTTTTTTTTTTTTAAAAAAATTAATTAGGCTTTTTATTTAAATTTTTTTAAGAAAATCATTATTTTGGGCCACCCAAAGTGCCTATACACTTGCGAAGCGGGACTAAGCCCATATAGTTCTTAATTGATGAAAATTTTAGTTTATTGGTTGATTTTATTTTTGAAAAATTCTTTTCACTTTAAGTTTATTAAATTTTATTAATGTTGGAAAAATTAGTTTCTTTTTTTCCCACTTTGGCAAAATTCTAAGAAAGAAACCTAGTTTTTAGGGAAGAAAAAGGCAAATTTATTTATATAGATTTTTTATGAAAAAAAATTTGGAAAGGAAAAAGCCCAACTTTATTAAAAAACATTATAAAAGCCTACAAAAATTAAAGTCCAACACTAATTATTCATATTATTCAAACCATATCACATAAAAACATCAAATTATATTATTATATAACTTATACTGACTAATTATGCTAAAAATAGACTTATTAAAATTTATTAACTAACATGTTATTTTTTTTAAAGCATGCATAATCATATCAATAGTTAAGACTAAGCAACAATTAATATTAACGTAACATAATCTATTAATCCTAATATAATATAATCATGTAATTAAAAAATTATCACAAATACAATATAACCACATAAACAAATCAAAACAAGATCGAAATATGTTCATCAACATTTTTTTTTTATATTTTATAGAATTTTATTTCTTTTTTCTTTGGAACAAGCTTAAAAATAACAAGAACAAATTAAAGACTTACCTGTACAACAAAACACAATTGGCCGGTTCAGGTGGTTTCTAATTGGTTCTCAAGGCATCGCCAGTGGCATTAGAATCTTGAGACATTAAACTTCGAAAGGCCTAAATCAATTTTTAGAAAACCTAAGCTTTTCCACTTCAATTTTTCCAATAGAAAAAAAAAAAAAAAAACCTAATGCACAACAACTTCAAAATGGTTTTTTCAATTTTTTTTCCTTAAAATTGATCAAATCCCCACGAAATTGGATGGAATCAAAGCTTAGGCTTTTTTTATAAATATGAGTAAAATGTTCTCAAGAATTTTCTTAGATCAATTTTCTCTATAGTGAGAAAAATCGAAGAGAGAGAGTAGGTTTACGCTAATAATCACCTAGAGTGAGAAATTAACATAATTTGGATTTGTGATTGATTTCAAATGAATTTTGATATGGCTTTGTGGATGAACACATGAGCCCAATATCACGTGTAACTAAGGGGTGGGTTTAGATTGTGAAATGGTTTAAATGATAAATGATAGTTGAAAGTTAAGCAGGAGTTCCCTTATATTGATGATTGAATGATGCACCAACGCCTCATACGAGCTCGAGTCATACTTGATATTACGCATAAGAATAGCCAGAGGTCCACGCTCAATGGGCTAGATAAGAGTAGCTCAAGAGTAAGTAGAAGAAAACTTAGCTTAAGAGAGTATAAAAGTTTAGTGTATTCTTTGTATGTTGTCCTGCGGCTATTATAATTTGCAAATATTTATAGTACCAATTAGGGTAAGTCTTAGGTTACAGGAAATTACAAAAAAAGATTCCTATTAGTAAAGGAAAAAGAAAATAATTCACAAGGGTATTAATGTAATCGTGCAAAAAGAATATCCATTGGCAGTTAAGATAGTATAGATATCAGAAAAGGATAGCGTGTACGTAATTTACTCATTCTGTAGTCCTAATAATATTGTTGGTCGAGCAAGGACGGTGTCCTAATCAGGTTAGGTCGGTGTTGGTAGTTCGATAGCTTAGACAGTTGGGACTGGGCAGGAGTTGGTTTAAGGGCAACTCATTTTTGGGTTAGCCTCGGGTGATCGGCTCCTGACAATTATTACCTCGGCTTCAGTGTTGGCGAAGGATGATCTTCAGTATTGGCGAAGGATGATCTTCAGTATTGGCGAAGGATGATCCCAATTCAAGGTTGAACTGGTGTATAGTGGAGGGGTTGGCTCAACATGTCGGTCGGTCTCTTTGGTAGCTTCCTAGATGATATAAAGAGCGAAGCAACTCGACAAGTTGAATTAAGGAATGCATTGCTCCTTGGTGCTTAGTTTACCTTAAACAGATTAGTGAGCCAACTGGGTAAGATCATGAGCTCGAGAGTGTGTGATCAGTCCATGATTCCTATCATTCCTTTCAGTTCGTTTGAGATTTAGAATCAAATCTAGCTCGGCTTCAGATTACTCGCCCTCTAGAATATACTGTTGGAGATAAACAATGTTGAAGGAGTTTACGACTCTATATTCCTCAGGTAGTTCAATCTTGTAAGCATTAGGATTGATATTTTTAAGTACTTTGAAAGGTTTGTCGACCTTAGGAGATAACTTGCTCCTCCTTAAGTTCAGGAATTACTCTTTGCTGAGGTGGATCAAGACCAGATCACCTAGTTGAAACTCTCTTTGCTTCCGTCCCCGGCCTTACCTTTCAAGCTTAGTAGTAACTCGGCTTAATTGCTCTACCACCTTTTGGTATATGGCTTTGACCCTCTTTGCAGCTGACAGGTCATCATTGGGCTTTAGTAGGGGTACCTAATCCATTGGGAGCTTGGGGTTAAACCCATAGGAGACCTTAAAGGGAGACATGTTCATCACATAGTGAGCGGTCCTATTGTAGGCAAATTTAATGATTAACAGGCATAGATCCTAATCACCCATGTTCCATTCGATAGCAACCTGTAGTAAAGTTCTTACTATTTTATTGATAACCGCGATTTGTCCATCGATTTGTAGATGGCAGGATGTGTTGTATAATAGCTTAGTTCCTATTCACCTCCATGGTGTCCTCTAAAAGTGGCTTATGAACTTTGGGTCTTGATCCGAAACAATAGTTTTAAGTACTTCATAAGACTTAATTATTTCCTGCAAGAAAAGGAAAGAGATAACTGAAGTGTCGTTAGTTTTGGAATAAGGTGCGAAATGTGCCTCCTTACTAAATTGATCTACAACCATCATGATGGAGTCCTTCCCTTGGAACATTCATAGTTATCCTAACATGAAGTCTATACTCAACTCAATCCATGGTTTGGTTGGGATTGGTAAGGGTAGATAATGTCTTTGCTCGGCTTAACTCTTCGCTTTTCGGTAGGTCACACACTTTTCCAACATGGATCGAATATCTCTCATCATCGTTGGCCAAAAGAATCTTGAGGATAACACCTCATGGGTTCGACGTTGGCCAAATGGAAAGGAAGTAAGCGTTTGTATTAAGTGCCCATTTAAGAAGAGAAAGGAAGTAAGCATCTCCATTTCATCAAAAGCCTACAAAAAAGCCCAAATAGCTTATAGCTCAAAATTTGCAAGACTAGATTTGAAACCCTTCTTCCTTTCTAAGGGAATGTATTATCAATAGCAATGATCACCCATGAATTAGTGTGACAAGGGTAAGCACAAATTAGTTTATCCATTTTTCTCTTAATTAATGACCTTAACCTTTTGATTGTTCTAATGTAGGGTGGCTTTTGGAAGGGTATAATTTTAAAAATACTTCAAAAAAGACTCAATGGGGCTGATAAAGGATATATTGTGTTTAGGGTGATGAAAATGAATGTCCGACATCATTTTGACTAGTGTATGTCATGCCTCGAAAAGGTGAAGTAGTAACAGTCTCGCCGTATGAATTATCCTAAGATAGAAACTATCCCTATTGCTGTTATCCTAGACTTAGTTCACACCAGGCATACTCGATTGTATCCCTTTGAAGCGTCCAATTTGATACCTGTTTGATATAAACTTGTAGAGCAATCCTTTAAAATAATTTGTTAAAAATAAATTTTCTAATTTGACCTTAAAAAAGAGTGGTGATAAATCTTACAGGTACCTATCATTTTACATATAGACCAAAATATCGAAAACTACTAAGCCCTTTGAGGACTCTTATGTAGTTTTTCTTAAAAGATGAAAAGTTAATACTAAGAGTAATAACTAGTCGCTTCTTATTGCATCTCACTCCCTGTCTCAATTTACTAGTGTTCTGATGTTGGGTGGGCACTTGTAATTCATTTAAACCCTGTAAAACAAACTATAGAGGAATAAGCAACAATTTACTCTTTGCTCAATAAGTGGGGCGGAGACAGAAGTATGCATTCAGCACATCATAAGTAGGGTTTTCAATCAAGTTGGTCAGATGTAATGCATGTATAAGAAAATGTTACATCACGCACTCTAATCCGGGTTAAGGAGATTGATGTCGCGTACTCGCAAATTGAGACCAAACCAAGGCTTGTAAATGGAGAACACCTTCTTCCCGTGACCACCTTCAAACTACGACCCCCAACCTTGTTGCGACCTTCTCTCTTGTCACTTAGTTCGACTAAGGGTGAGGAAAGGACTATTTTAGCTATTCTCATGGAAGGGAGTCCGTGTTTAGCCTGAGAATCTTAATCGTTACTTCTAGTGGGTTACAATGCATATCAAGTTAGATGTTAAGTTAAGTTTGAGTTAGTTTATTTTTAGGGTAATTAACCAAACTCAAACAATTCAAGTATAATATTCATAGAATAATCATAACATAGAGCTCAGCTCCTACCATGGCAAATCGATACTTAATCACATATATTGCATATGTACAACCGGTTAACTATAATCACAAGCCAATACATACTAAAGTCCTCAGATATTTTGAAATAATATCTTAAAATGCTGTAAAGTATTAATCCCATTTACCTGCTCAGATGCTTACTACGGAAAACTTGGGTCGTTAACAATCTGATCATTGGGGAATCTTATATACATAAAACCTAAATTTAGTTTTCATAGTAGTTACGAAAATATTAAGGTTTTATCTAACACAGTTATATATATACATATGTATATATATAAAGTATATTATCATTTTTCTTATATAATAATATATAATTTTATTATATAAGTCAAGTTAAGTTATTAATTATTAATAATATACGTAATTATACTATTACATATCGTTTTGATCGTATTGAAACGTACTTTTAATTAGTTAAATCACGTTTCAACTACAGTAGGGTTATCGTAGTACAAAAATTTGTAATATAATAGAGATATAGGTTATAGCAATTTACTTAATAATATTTAACATACACGGTTTTACTACTATTTATATTATATCGTTTCGATTATATCAAAACATATTTACTATTGTTTTTATTACGTTTTAATTACGAAAAAATCGTCGTAAGACAATATTTTCCATAATATTACGGAAAACATCTATCTCATTACCTAAAGCGATTTAGTTTTGGTAAGGTTAGTATCGTAGAGTTTGTATGAACTCGACTATATGGGTTACGTATTTGTTTAAAATATTGTCTCTAAAGGGTATTTTTAATTCTAGTATACAAATAAAACTGTATATCAACCAATATTCTATTGATATTGTATTTTGTAATGAAAAATATATTTTCACACAATTTCGCCACAAAATATAATAAATCATATATACTTAAATTTTATAGAAGTAATGATGTTAAATTTATAAGAATATAAAGTTCAATTTTAATAGTTTTAGTAAATGTTATTAGTAGAGATCCACTTATTTTACAAATTGATGTTAATTATATATAAGTCTTACAACTATCAATATTCTAAGTTTATAATTCGAAAAAAGAACGAAATGGTATAGGTAAAATACTCGATTGAGAAAAATAATAAAATAACAAACATCTTTTTTCTATAACTATTAAATATCAATTAAAAAAACAATACTTATAACTATAAAAGTAAAGTTACTTGAAAGTATTGAGTTTTCTTTTCTTCTTCTTCTTTTCCCTTTTTCCTTTTTCATCATCTTCTATTTTTTTTTTTTTTTTGTTCTCTCCATTTCTCTCTCTCTCTCTCTTCCCCTCTCCTTTCTTTCTCTCCTTGCCCCACCACTTTTCTCTCTTCCCCATCCCCCCTGATTCTCTCGCTCCATCCCTCATTCTGTTCGTAAGTGGCAATAAGCTACATATTTACATAGCTGAAATTTCACAGCCTTTCTAAGGCAGTTAACATATATATATATATATATATATATTGATATTTTAATAGATTTAGTATTTTTTATTTGATACTTATCCGAATTCCTAGAATATTAAAAAAATATTCCTTATTTTTATCACCGGCATTATTACTAAAGAATAATTCATAATTGGATTTTTCTTTTCTCGCGTATTATTATTTCGAGAGAATTTTAACGTAATTATTAGTAAAAATATTAGTAATGTATAATATACAGTTAAGTTATATTAATTATTTGGGGCTTATTTATATACATCTTATACGACATTTTATTTACCAATATTAATTATTAAGATCACGTAATTGATTCTACAAGATTCATCCTAAGCTATATCTAAAATTACGAAACTCAATGTTATAGCAATTAGACCCGATAAACTTAATATTTCTAAGAAAGTTACATATAAATAACCTTACATTTAAATATTAAAGTTATATGATTACTTCATTTAAATTTTCTTTCAATCATGAGAGTTCAACTTAATTCCATGAACTTTATCATAAATTATAATTTCTAGAGTATCTTTCAAACATTAAATTTTTCAATTTTTATTAATTTATATGATTTTATATCTATGTCTAGACGTAATTCAGACATTTTGGCACTTATGAATGCTTCTAAACAATTTTATGAAGAGGGGACATCCAATCAACTAGGTTTATACTAATTCAATTACTTTTATGTATTATCTCATGTCATTAGTAATATCATTATCTTCACTATTCTATTGTTAAGATCCATATTCTTGTAATTACAAGTAATATTAGTATAAATTATTTTACACTTATTGACCTAACTTGTAAACATATTTTTCTATAAAAGATATAAACTACTTGAAAGCTAATAAGTCGGAGTCATGTGACATTACGTATTATATATTTTTGGACTTTCGGGTTAATTTATGAGTATAATTATTATTTATACCAGATATACTCATAAAAATATGAGTATATTCGCATAGTAAATTATACTATATTATCTTATTTTATAGCTTAATTAACTTATCTCTAAGTTTTTATCACATTCCGAGCTTAATTTTAGGAGTTTCGAACGATTTAGTACTATATTAAATAATCCTACTTCTAAGGGAAAAATTGAGATTTTGGGTCACTAGTTTCAAAATCTAACTTCATCGTGTTGCTTTATCTAACTTTTTTTATCTTAGTTGTAAAGTTTAGGCTCAATTAGATAACTTTTCTAAAGGTCTTAAATCTAGGCTCGATTGTCTTAAATTTGACTTTAAGGTCTCATATAGAGTAAATTTTTACTATTTTGATTGTATTCTTGATGTTCTTATTATATTATAGACTTCCAAACGTACGGGAGTTCCTCGATTAGGGTTATCAGGTTTTTCGTAAGTTTCTAGCTTAATCAATTTACTTTCTTGAATGTCCTAGATTAACCATTGATCCTAATCGTACAAAGATAGAGTGTTGTCCTAATACTCAAATGTTTATGTCTTAGTTGCTTATTTATGGGATATTACAACATATCAAATTTAAGATGGACTTCCTTTATAGAATGAGTCCAAATCCTCATATTAATGACACTACTCTCTTAATTGTATAAGGGTTGGCGTTTAGGGCGTGGTTTGCCTCTTTTCGTCCTAATCCTTTTCAATCAGTGAGATATTTAAAAAAACATGCCCTTATTGCATTAAGTAAGAATTGATAAAATAGATTGCTTAAGATACAAAATTTACCCCTTTAAAATTTATTCAAATTGTCATTACATTCTTTATTCAAAAGACCGACTTTCTTTTACCCTTATTATCTGTTCAACTAGCTTCTAAGAGATATGCTTAGCTGTTTTAGGTGATAGGCTAACTTGTTGGATGGTAGTAGTAATCCTCCAATATTCGATGCTAAATATGGCTAGCTTGAATTCCCTTTGTATCTTGGAAGAAGGTTACTATTGCAAATGAGCTCTTCTAATAGCCCTAGTTGGATAGCCTTAGTATCAATGATATCCTGGACCTTATTCTTCAACCTCCAACAACTTTTAATGGAATGACCCATTTGACCCTTATGGTAGTTACAGTTCATGTCTAGATCAAAAGTTCATAGCTATAGTTTAGTTTAGGGTTTCACATGTTAGGTAACTAACTTCCTTTAACTTGTTGAAGACTTGGGCCAATAGGACCCTAAACTAGTTGAAGTGTCTCCCCTACACTCTCTTGTTTTGTGGATTGGCTCATGTTTCCTTCCCCTTTGGCCCATTATTGGAGCTCAATACTATCATTCAATGTTTGTGTGTGTGGTATCTTCTCGGTAAGTGATAGGGATCATAGACCAATCATATGCTCTTGAGCTTGTGAGCTTGCCTAATTGGCTCGCTGATCTATCCTAGGTGAACTGAGGGTCGAGGAGCAATGCATTCCTTAGTTTAACTTGCTTAGTTACTTCCCTCTCTACATCATCTAAGAAGTTGCTGAGGAGACCGGCTGACATGCTAAGTTGACTTCTTTGCTATACACTAATCCTAGCCTCGAATTGGGATCATCCCTTGCTAGCGTCGAAGTTGAGGGGACAGTTGTCAGGAACCGATCACCCGAGTTGACCCAAAAATGAGTCGCCCCTGAACCAACTCTTATTTAGTCTCAACTGTCCGAGTTGTCGAGCTGCCAATGCCAACCTGACCTGATTGGGACCTCGTCCCTACTTAGCCGGTAGTATTATTGGGGCCAAAGAATGAGTGAATTACATACATGCTATCCTTTTCTTATATCTATACTATCCTTACTTCCAACGGATATTCTTTTTGCATGATTACATTGATACTCTTATTAATCCCTTTACTAGTAGGAATCCTTTTCTGTAATTTCTTGTAACCTAAGAGTTACCTTAACTATGTACTATAATTACTTGCAAATTGTAATAATCGCATAACAACATATAGAGACTATACTGAACTTTTACACTCTCTTGAGCTAAGTGTTCTTTTGCTTACTCTTGAGCTACTCTTATCTAATCCATTGAGCGTGGATTAGTGGTGAGTGATCTTTGGCCATACTTGTGCATCGTATCAAGTGTGACTTGAGCTCATGTGAGGTATTAGTATGTTACATACATCATCGGTGTACGGGAACCCTTACATAACCTTCAATTATCATTTATCCTTTGGACCTTCTCGCAGTCCGAACCTACCTGTTAGTTACGTATGATATTGAACTCGTGTGTTCATCTACGGAATCGTATCATCCTCTTATAGGAGTGCTTGGTTATGTTTGAAGCTGGATTTTGTTACTGTGTTCTTTGAGTGGTTTGTTACTTTCCTCGTGTATTAAAAGTTCTAGTGCTAAAATAGGATTTTGGAAGTTAAGAAGTGTTTTGTGCTCTGTTTTCCCTTGTTTCTGATGTGCAAAACATAGTGTAGTTATTTTTTTGTTTGTTGTATAATTGTCGTGGTGTTGAAAGTATTAGTTATTGATCTGCTGTTGTTATTCACGGAAAGAACTTTTGGTGGTATTTTTAGACATCAATTTTGTAGGGTAACCAATAATGTCAGATTCAAGTGTTTAAGGAACTTTGGGAAATCAAGAAAGTGTTACTTGATATGGCTAAGGATAAGAAGGAAGCTTCACATCTCAGTGAATAGGCGACTGCTTGGATAGGCTTACCAATTTAATAGCTAGTTTGGTGACTGTTATCCAAGATGATAGGCATCGAGCTAGAAATATCCCCACTAGAGGACATAAGCAGCAAGAGTGAGGCAATGGTCAGTTTGGTTGAGTTAATGCCCCAACTAGTCCACCTCAAGCTGAAGGAATGGGTAGGGATGCTAGATAAAGACTAGCAGTTGAAGAAATTGAGGAAGAAGAGGAAGGAGATGACAAAATAGAGGAGTACTACCAGCCTGAAGAAAGAAATGTATGAACCTTTAGAGTTGAAGGGTTGAGGATGTGTATTCCAAGTTTTTCTAGGAGAGGTAATGTTGAGGACTACCTAGATTGGGTGGATGAGATTGAAAAGTAGTTTAAATGCTACGACGTACTCAACAATATAAAGATTAAACTTATTGTGTTGGAGTTCACTAGTTATGCCACCCTATGGTGGAAGAACTTACAAGCCACCCGAAGAAGGGAAGGAGAACAAGAGATTAGGAGTTTGGATGAAATAAAGAGGGTTATGAGGAGAAGGTTTGTGCTGAGCTATTATTTGCAAGATACCTTCAAAAGATTGTAGGAGTCGAGGCAAGAAGGGTCGAATGTAGACACTTATGTTAAGGAATTTCAAATGTTAATAATATGATGTGAAGTCATGGAGCCATAGCACTGAACTGTATCTCGGTTCATTAGTGGATTGAAGTATGAGATTGGGGATATCTTGAGAACCTTGGATATTGGAACGCTTGATGACATAATTCGAGCCTCCTAGAGGATAAAAAGGCGTTGAATAGGAAGGTTTCAACCACTTATCGATTGACTTGGCAGTAGTTGATTTGTTTCGAGTAAACTTATGCGAATAGAACCAAGTAAGGTTACTAAGACTCGACCTGCTCTAACTATCCAAGCAGAGGACAAGGAAACCTTAAGGAACTTTAAGAAAGGCTAGAGTTTAAGGAGGAAGACAGGTGATATCAAATGTTTTAAATGCTAAGGATTTGGACATATGGTCGTTTAACATTCGAACAGAAGAACTATGGTGTTCTGAGGTAAGGTGCTGACTATCGAAGTATATAGTACTGATGAGGAAGTAGAGGAGCTAAAAGAGGACGGATAGGATTAGCTGTTTGAGGAAGAAGTTATCTATAGTTAGAAAAGCAACTTTATGTCGACCACTCTAGTATTGAGGTGGACAATGAGTGTTGGCCCGTACCTAAAGACAAACATAGATAAAATCACTTTCACATTGGATGTATGGTGAACGAGTCAATGTGTGCCCTGATCGTTGATAATAGGAGCTGCACTAATGTAGCCTCTACATTTCTGTTTTAACAATTGAAATTACTGACTAAGCCTTACCTAAAACCTTTAAGCTTCATTGGCTTAGTGATAAGGGAGCCATACGAAGTGAACAAACAAGTATCTATGCCGATTTGCAGAAACAAATATCGAGATGAAATGCTTTTTTATGTGTCACCCATAAGTGCGCCCCACATTCTACTTGGATGACCATGGATGTTTGATCGAGTTGTGGTATATGATGGAAGGATGAATACATGGTTTATGGAGCATGAAGGCAGGAGGATGAAAATGAGTTCGAAGACTGCTGAGTAGGAAAAGGTCACACAGTCCCAACTTAGTCGAACCCTGAAAAAATAAGCTTTAGTAATAACCTGAGCCAAGTTGAAAAGAGAGATAGAGCTCGAAAGACTGACCTATCTGCCGGTCCGAAGAATTCTAGAGATGAGACTCTAGGAGAAGGAGCTACTTGCCGAGGTAAAAGCCTTGCTAGAGGAGTTTGCCAACTTGTTTCCAGAGGAGCTACCAAAAAGTCTACCCCCAATCCGAAGCATCAAACATGTAATCAACTTACGACCAGGAGTCGCACTGCCAAATAAGCTAGCTTATAGGTTGAATCTTGAACAAGCTGTCCAATTGCAGAAGCAAGTAGATGAGCTGATGAAGAAAGGGTATATGTGTGAATCCCTTAGCCCCTGTACCTTGCCAACCTTGTTAGTGCCAAAGAAAGATATGTCTTGGAGAATGTGTGTAGATAACCGAGCGATCAATTGAATTACCATCAAGTACAAGTATCCTATACCAAGGCTTGATGACATGCTAGATGAGTCAAGCGGAGCAAGAGTGTTCTCTAAGATTAACCTCAAATCTAAATACCATTAGATCCAGATGCACGAAGGAGATTAGTGAAAGACTACCTTCAAGATGCAACATAGATTATATGAATGACTTGTGATGCCCTTTGAACTATTGAACCCTCGAGCACATTTATGCGCTTGATGAATCATGTGCTCTGAGAACTAATAGGTAAGTTTGCCGTGGTTTATTTTGATGACATCTTGGTGTATAGCCTAGACCTAAACACTCACCAGGAGCATCTTTGAAGAGTCTTTGCAAAACTTTGACTAGAGCAGCTCTACGCCAATTTGAAGAAGTACAACTTTTGCCGATCCGAGGTGATATTCTTAGGATTCATTATAAGTAATGGTGGCATATGAGTTGACGAAGAAAAAATCAGAACAATTATCGAATGGCCAATGCCGGCCACTTCGGCTGACATGAGAAGTTTCCACAGCTTGGCATAATTTTATTGCAAATTTATAAAGAATTTAAGTGCAATTGTAGCCCCATTCATCAAACTCTCAAAGAAGAATGTTGAATTTAGATGGGGAGAGAAGGAGTAGAGGAGTTTTAAGGAAGTGAATGAGAGGCTAACTATAGCCCCTATCTTAGCTTTGTCTAGTCTTGACAAAGTGTTTGAAGTAGAGTGTGATGTGTCTGGACTAGGTATAGGTATCGTGCTAATGCAAGAAGGTTGACCTATTGTTTACTTTAGCGAGAAACTTCGAGGCGAGAAACTTCGAGGAGCTACACTTAACTATTTTGTCTACGACAAGGAGTTTTACTCCTTAATCCAAGCCTTAACGGAATGGCAACATTATTTGCTACCTAAGGAGTTTGTGATCTACACCAATCATGAATCCTTAAGGTATTTGAAGAGCCAACCTAAGTTGTCGTAGAGACAAGCCAAATGGATTGAGTTCATGGAAGGATTTTCTTATATCGTAAAATACAAGAATGGGAAGAACAACATAATAACCAATGCCTTATTGAGACGACATTTCTTCTTGACTGAACTATAGACTAGGTTACTTGGTTTCTCCATAATAAAGAATTTGTATGCTGAGGATCCACACTTTAGTTCCATCTATACCAAGTGTACAGAAGGACAGACACTAGACAACTATCACAGGGAGGAGAAATACTTATTCCGGAAGAGAAGGCTATGTATCTTGACCTGTTCTATGAGAGAATTATTAGTGCATGAGGCGTAAGGAGGAGGATTGATAGGACATTTTGGCCAATGTCGAACCTATGAGGTGTTATCCTCAAGATTCTTTTGGCTGAGGATGATGAGAGATATCCGATTCATATTGGAAAAGTGTGTGACCTACCGAAAAGCAAAGAGCCGAGCCGAGCAAGGACATTATCTACCCTTGCCAATCCTGACCAAACCATGGATCGAGTTAAGTATGGATTTTATGTTAGGATTACTACGAATGTCCCGAGGGAAGGACTCAATTATGGTGGTTATAGATCGATTAGTAAGATGGCACATTTCATGCCTTGTTTCAAAACTAACAACGCTTTGGCTATCTCTTTCCTTTTCTTGTAGGAAATAATCAAGCTTCACAAAGTAACCAGAACTATTGTTTCAAACCGAAACCTAACGTTCATGAGCCACTTTTAGAGGACTCTATGGAGGTGAATGAGAACTAAGCTATTATATAACACGTCTTACCATCCACAAACTGATGGACAGATCGAGATTATTAATAGAATAGTAGGAGCTTTAATATGGATTATTATTAGATGGAACATGGTTGATTGGGACCTTTGCTTACCAATCATTGAATTTGCTTACAATAGGACCATTTACAGCGTGACGAACATGTCTCCCTTTGAGGTTGCCTATGGGTTTAACCTTATGATCCTATGGATTAAGTACCCCTATCGAGGCTCGATGATAACCTGCTAGCTGTAGAGAGGGTCGAGGCCATTAGAGTCAAGTACCAAAAGGTAGTAGAGCAATTAAGCCGAGCTTCTGTTGAGCTCGAGAGGCGATGTCAAGGATAAAAGAAGAGAGAGTTTCAATTAGGTAATCTAGTTTGGATCCACCTCAACAAGGAACGATTCCCAAACTTAAGGAGGAGCAAGTTATCTCCCAAGGCTGACAAATCTTTCAAAGTGTTTGAAAAGATCAATCTTAATGCTTATAAGATTGAACTTCCTAAGGAATATGGAGTTTCAGACTTCTTCAACATTGCCGATCTCCAACCGTATATTCTCGAGGATGAGTAATCTGGAGTTGAGCCAAATTTGATCCCAAATTTCAAATAAATCAGACGGGATGATAAAGATCATGTATTAATCACACGCTCCTAAGCTCATAGGCTTGCCTAATTGGCTCATCGATCTATCCGAGGTGAACTAAGCTCCGAGGAGCAATCCATTCCTTAGTCTAACTTGCTTAATAACTTCTTTCTCTACATCATTTAGGAAGTTGTTGAGGAGATTAGTTGACATGCTGAGCTAACCCTTCTGTTACACACTAGTCTTAACTTGGAATTGGGATCATCTTTTGCCAACGCCGAAGCAAAGGTAATAGTTGTTAGGAGCCGATCACCTAAGGCCAGCCTGAAAATGAGTCACCCTTGAACCAACCTATATCTAGTCCCAATTGTCCAAGCTACCGAACTGCCAATGCCGACTTGACTTGATTGACACCCCATCTTTGCTTGATTGACAGCATTATTGGGACTATAGAAGGAGCAAATTACATACATGCTGTCCTTTTCTAATATCTATACTATCCTTATTGCCGATGGATATTGTTTTTGCACGATTACATTGATACCTCTATAAATTATTCTCCTTTCCCTTTACTAGTATGAATCTTTTTCTGTAATTTCCTGTGTTCTAGGACCCTAATTGAGTACTATAAATACTTACAAATTGTAATAGTTGTAGAACAACATATAGAGAATATACTAAACTTTTACACTCTCTTAAGTTAAGTGTTTTTTCTGGTTACTCTTGAGCTAATTGTTCTTCTGCTTACTCTTGAGTTACTCTTATCTGGCTTATTAAGCGTGGACTAGTGGTGAGTGATCTTTAGCCATACTTATGCATCATATTAAGTATGACCCGAGCTTGTGTGAGACATTGGTGTGTCATATCCATCATCGATGTATGAGAACTCCTGCTCAACCTTTCACTATCATTTATCTTTCGAACCATCTCGCGGTTCGGACTCACCCCTTGGTTATACGTGATATTGAGCTTATGTATACATCCATAGACTCGTATCAGTAAGAGTAGCGGAAGATTGGAAACTCCTTTATATAAGGCGCATAGCTGTTCCTTACTCAGTAATACTTTCTATTGGAATTGTTACGTTTTCTTCTAAGGTCGTAAGTCTTTCTTCGAGGGATGTAGCTTTTGGTTAAGTAACGGGCATTTTCCTTGCAGCCTTTTCACTTGCGATGCCCTTAGGCAACATTAATCTCTTTGCTTCAACTTTAACTTAGGTTAGAAAGTTCACTCCTTGAAGATGATTGGCTTTCTTCAATTGTTTAGAAGGCATAGGTAATTCTTCCAAGTGTTGAACCATGTCTATTCCATTTGAACTTAGCATATTAATAGTGTAGTCAAGGTCTTGAACAAAATGCAATTGAATTGCCTTCGCATCTATCAAGTCTAGAATTCTGTTTTTCAGTTCCAAACAATTACCAATGGAATGCCTCTATTACCCTATTCGGTATTCACATTGTGTACCTAAGTCATACTTTCGTGGTTTGTATCTTAGCATTGGGGCTTTTTAATATAACAAGCCATCCTTCTTAAGCCTGTTAAGGACTTGGGATAGTGGCATAAGGATCTCTGTTAACTTTCTACTAGGCATCTTTAGCCCTTTTCTTGCTCAGTATGAGCTCTAGCATTATAGCATTCACATCTACCTCAAAATCCGATGAAGCTAGCCTTTTCCCCTTCAATTTCCTTATTCTTGTAGCTTCTTTAATTTTGCTCTAAACAAACACAATATATGCAAAACTGGATGTTATGTTACTCAATAAGTGCCTATAATATAGTTTATCCAATGCGTCGACTAATGCATATGTTAACTCTTTTTCTAGGAGAGAAGGAGACACCTTAGTTGCCATGCCCCTCCATCTTTGCACATATTCTTTAAAAGTCCCTTTGGTACTTTTGCTTATCTTGCGTAAGTCTCAAATTAAAGGTGCTATCTCCACATTAAATTTATATTGCTCATAAAAAGCCTTGGCCAACTTTTCCCAAGTTTTCATCTGATTAAGATTAAGTTTAGCATACCAAGCTAGTGTAGGGCCTATTAGACTATCTTGGAAATTTTTTACCATTAGTTGGTTGTTTTAGGCATATCTACTCATTTTGCGTACATATAGCCTAATATGTAGCTTAAGACATCCAGTTCTATCATATTTTTCAAATTTTGATGTCTTGAATTTCTCTGGAAAAACTTCGATATTGGTTGTAGCTAAACCAGTGATCTCAAATTCATTATGCCCCTTAATGGCCTTTAACTTTTCTACGATTTGTTAGGCCAGCTTGTTCTCAATTTCCTTATGTTTGTCTTCTACCTTTTTCTCAATTCTTTAAAATAAGGACCCATGTTAACCCCTAAGATGGGCCCATTATCGATTGCCTATTTGAGCATCATGTTGATTTCCTTGACTTCTCTATCATGTTGGCTTGCCTTGAAAAATTCCATTCCCTTATACAATTTCGGCATTATTCATTCTAAAGAAGCGATTATTTGGATAGTCAAGGCATTGAGGTTGTTATTGTTGTTGCTAACCATGGGCTTGATAATGAGCTTGATTGGCTTGATTACTTCTTGCTAAGAATCCAACCTTGTTAGCAATTCTTAACTCTTTCACTTTTTTTTTCTTTTTTATATTTTTTTACAACAAACCTTTATTTTAAAAGTTGATGAGTAAATATTTATAGGGGGACTATCCTTTTACTTGGTAGATTGATTATTTTACAAAGGAATAAGATAGGAAGGATGAAATTCACAACATACAGAGGATTGAGATTGATTAAGGAAGCGAACTATAGAGGGGTACAGATGGATTACAAATTGATAGCCTTAAGGGTACAAAACTATTTACAAGCTTATGTAAATTGGAAAACTAGATATTTTACAATATAATGAAAAGGAATTTTTTTTTTTTTTGGAATTTTACATCTACGAAAAAGTTGGATTAGCCAGTTCTACCTAAAAAAGGACTTTTGATTTTCTCCTTTTTGTTTCTTTTCGTTTTATTAATTAATGAAAATATGAGAAAGACAATATTTACATATTTAAAAAAAGAAGAGACATGAATATTTACAAATTCTAAGAAGTGCAAGATACAATATGAAGGCATGCAAATGCTGATATTGGAGTTGGCAAGCAATCCATAATGTGGTGAAAATATTGTTTTTATTAAGACTACAAATGATGGAGTTTAGTTACAACTCTTTATTTCAAAACTGAAACACTTCTAAACTAAAAGGCCTATTTGTTAGATCTTCTCTTGGCTAGTTGGCTAAATCTTGCTTCATTGCTTCTCTTCTTCCTAGATGGTTTAGGCTCTATTGATGCTTCCAACTCTTGGATCCTCTCATGGGCTCTTGTCTACTAGTCCTTCAATGTCTCAACCTGTTATTTTGCTGCCTTATATAATGCCCTATAGATTTTCCTTGACCTGTTTTCATCTACATAGACAACTTCCACTCGGGCCTAGACTTACTGCATATAAATTTCCATTTCAAGGGTGGGATTCTTCGAGGCTGGTTGTAGGACATCAGGGCCTTAAATTGTTTCTGGCCCACTTTCTTAAGATGTTGGTAGACATAATCTTTCATGGCTTAATACTTCTTAGCATTCTCTGCTAAGTCCTCCAGTTTAAATGTTAGGACCATAACTTGTTTGCTTTATAAAGTCCTGATGGTAAGTAGGCAAGATACCTTTTTATTAATCATAAGGTATTGGTCATAATAGCTTATGGTTACTTTATTTAATGAGGACCTATGGACTATAGTTTGCATGGGCTTGGCTTATCGAATCACAATAGCTGGATATACCTTATGCACCAATTCATTCCAATAACTGGGACTGCCTCATAGTCCCCGCAACCCCTTATCATCTATTTAGTGGTATACCATCTAGCTAATTACACTAAGTTTTCAACATTGAAATTTCGAAAGACCTCAACCCAATAGTGAATAGGAGCTTCTAATAATACAACCCTCACAAAGGTCAGGATTATGTCAATTTTCACAGCAAACTTGGCCCTGTGGAGCTTGAGTTGATGGATCGTCATGTGGCCAACAAACCAGATCATAAGTAGGCTCAAGGAAGTTTTCATATCTCTATGCCTTTTGGTCTTAAGGTGATTCGATAATTTGATTTACTTAGCTAAGAGGGTCAGAACATATGATTTTCTTTCTAAAAACTGGGCTATTATCTCTAAAACCTGAAAATAAATGCTAAATGCACCTTCTGGAAACAAGATAGTCCCAAATATTGCTAAAGTATATGCATGGTACTGATTGCATTGCCATCCTTGGTAGCCACTACAAAAGATGTCCCGTTTCTCTTAGAACTTGAACTTTCCCATGAATTAACCTAGCAAATTAGATAACCTAAGGTACCTCCCATTACATTCTTTTAAGGCCCAGTCTATTTAATTCTTTTTCACTCCCAATAAATCACTAAAGGTGTTGCAAGCACTTTTTGGAGGTTTAGGATGTAGATCTTGCTCATATTGACAAGGGCCTTCAGTAATTGGGTATATTCTTCAATTGACGGGCCTAAAACAAAAAGCCACAAGTTTTAGATTCCAGAAATAGACTAGGCCTCGTACAAGAGTAAGGTCGACAAAGATCTCCATTAAGGACATAAAGGGCCTAATCTTCATTTTAATGTAGTCATTCTGCTTAGGGCTAAAAAGTTAGAACCATCTTTTAAACACCTCCTTTGGGTCCTTAGGCTTATTAATGTAGATTTCCTTCTTCATTGTCCTAAAAATTTCTAAAAATCGAAAACTAAATTCATACGTGCAAGCTTTTTAGCTACTAGAAGTTTAATTGAATACAAATTTATATAAGATGATAAATCATTAATGGTAATCACATTATTGTGTCAAGAAGAATCGTCACTTCTACCATTACCAGAGACTGAAATATTATGCAATTCATCATATGCAATATCGGTTTCGGTATCTTGGTCATGAACAACATATCTGTTTTCATTGTCATAACCTAAATCAAACACATGCCTACTAAATCCATATTATGATTGCAGAAGTTGTTATTTTTGTTCTTTTTGGGTATTCAAGGTACAATTAGGGTTTTAGTGTGGAGAATTATGTATTTAGTAATGAAGGGAGTGGACTTTACTATAAAAATATCAGGAATGCAAAATGTTTTGATTTTTAAAAAACAGTGACATACCTATGCAAAAAAGCCCATGTAAAAAATTGTCGACAAGAACATCTATCTATCGTTGGTGATTCGCCATCCTAGTAAAACCTAACTCCTTCGCAATAAAAGATCACCTAACATGGTAGCTTTTCTCTAATTGATGGTAAGTTAAACTGTTGATAGTAACATTAAAATATCGATTGTCATACGATATATTCAAGTAAAACTCAACTCTTTTGTAACAAAAGATGACCGAACACTGTAAGTTTTCTTTGGTTGATGGTAACTTGAGTTGTTGATAGTAACATTGCACCATTGACAATCACATTAAAAAAAAAAATAGTTTATTCATCGTATTTAATTTTAATATACATGTTATTATAAAATTTATGCTTGTATCATATAAATTTTTAGCACTATGTACGGATAGTAATATTACATCACATAATTTTCGATCACGAAATTATATATATTGTACTAGCATAATTTATAAAGCATTGATATTTGATCTTAGTGTAATGATATATAATATAGTATAGAGTATTAGCAATGATATGTATGAACTATATGTATATTATGTGCATGGTTTATATAACAATTATAAACATGTACTATGTACATATTATGAATAAATAATAAATATACTATTTTATACTAATAATATTATATATGAATTACCACTATATAAATTATATATATGCATTATAATTATGTTCAAACTATGTAGTGTGTATCTTTTAATTTTAATGAATCACAAATCTAATTGTACAAACAAAATATATATATATATAATATAGTTTATAGACAATGGTATATATGGGTTACATCTATATTAATTGTATGTGCAAATTATCGAATTATATAAATTATATATAGATTTAGTATTTTCTGTTAATCATAATATACTATATAGATAATGGTATATATAGGTTATTTCCATATGAATTGTACATACAAATTACCGAATTATATGAATAATATATAGATTTAATATTTTCCATTAATCATAATATAGTTTATAGATAATGATGACATGTATGGGTTTCATTAATATGAATTATATGTGAAATTTACCAAATTATTTGAATTTAATAAATTATATGAATTGTATATAGTTTCAGTAAATTTAAATAATTATAAAAGTGATATACGAAGTAGTGTAAATCACAACAACTTATCCCTTTCTTATTAAAAACGTATGAAACATTCAATTATTTCTAGTTTATATGAATTTCATAATATTAATGTAAATGATAAATGAAGAAAAACTATATAAACAACATTTTAGTTTAAAATGAATAAGAATTTAAGTGATAGGAAAATATTTTCAATGAAGGGATGTAAAAAAAAAAAGAAATATTAATACTTAATTGTAAAAAGGAGGAGATATATTGTAAAAATAGAGATATTAACATTTAATTGTAAAAACGGAAAGGGATATTATACAAATAGAGATATTTACATTTAATTGTAAAAAGGGAGATGGAAAATATATAAAACGGAATATTAATTAAATGAGAAGGGGAATATTATATAAAAAGGAATATTAATTAGATAGAAAAATGAGAAAACATAAAAAGGATAGGAATGAGGAATATAATTAAATAGGAAAAGTAATTAATATTACTAATGTTAATAGCAGGTTAGCAGGTTACCTATACACTATATTACTTATATTATGGTAATGCTAAGAAAATCCAAGGCGATGTTGTATAGTTTTAACTGCATGGACTTTATAAGGGGAGACCCTTAGACATCAAATCACATTTAATACAATTTAGGCATTGCATGGATAGACCTATAAGGTCTTCCATTAAGAGATGAGTGGACACTTTTATATCATCTCATGAAGCTTGCAACCTAAAAAAGGTAGAGGTTATGATTGCTTCTTGAGGCTATTCCAACGGAATTAGTCTAAAGGAGACAATCTTAGGCTTTGTAGGTCTTAGACTAGGCACCCAAGAAGTCAACTTGAACTAGGGGGTTCGTATGTACAAAACCAATTTATCTTAGGCTCAATGTGGTAGGCCTATGTCTGAAACCAACTATTAGTAGGACCATAGCTAAGCTTGCTATTTATTTATACTTGACTCCTTAATCTAAATTATGGGGCCTAATGAGTTTAGTTCATTATTAGGATGCTTAGGAAAATTTGGGTTAGTCTAGAGTATGAATCGTTAAACAAGTCTGTTCGTCTCTAACCTCTCTTAAGCAAGCATATACACTAATGAAGAAAGCTATTGGCCTTGAACCCTTAGCAAGCTCATTCAATATAAGTATGGAATAAGCAAACTCCATCTCAAGTGTAATCTGAAGTACTCACTCTACAAGGTCAACAACCAAGGTTCTCTAAGCTCCCTATTTGTTGCATGCGTATTTGAGACTCGAGAATTATCTGTTTCCCCTACTTGCCATTCTTTTTTAATTATGCAATCAAGTGTTATCTCCATTTCATTATTCTAAGGCCATGTATGATAGGAGACTTGTGTGATATGCACGTGACTGCTTTGTCCGACCCTCCATTTACAGAGATCTAACATTCTAAAGCATAAACAGATCAACCCCCCAATACTCATCTAAAATTTTCTTCCACTAGTGTTAAACATCTTTTTGCTATAGTTATCACAGAATTTCCATCGAAGTAATCAGTAAACACTACAAAAAGTAGAAAATTTCAATTTCGATGCATTACCAAGAAGGATGATGGGTTAAAGAAAAGGACTTACTAATGCCAAAATGACAAAATTAGAAAAGGGAAAAGATAGATAATTAATTTACAAACGGTAAACATTAAGCTAAAACTACATACGGCGTAACATCAGGCATTGTTAGTTGGTTATGTGCAGTTCAAAGCTGCCGACAGCTACCAAGACCAAGATCTGTTCACACCTTCCTTTAGTGCCTTTATTAACAAGTATTTACGTTAGGAGGTTGAAGGCAACTACACAACCATGCAATCAAAGCCCTAGGTTGTTAATTTTCCGTCACTAATTTTATTTAGATGATAAAAAGTCAAATTAGGAAGGTAATCTACTCCCAAATTTTCCTTTATATTGCTACACCAATTAATTACATGTAACATACTATATATATTTTTTCCTATAATACTATATCCGAGAATACCGGCATGAATAATGTAATTACAATGGTGTCAAAAATTTACATTTTTGTAAAATTTTTTCCCCATATTTTTAAGCACAGTATATCCAATTATATAAATAATACAATCTACTAAAATACCATAGAGTGATGTATTTACATATGTGATATTACAACTTCTTCCACACCCAAAACCTATGGAATTTGTAACATAACCTAATCTATAGAATTTGTAACAAAACCTATGATATAAAAAATGTTATATTTTCTATTTTTGTTATTTCATTTTGTGATATTTAGTAAAGCCTGTGAAATCTATAACAAATCAAATGAAAATGGTCATTTATAAAAGTTAAATATCACATAAAACTGCTTTAGGTTTAGGATTTGTATTTGACTTGATTGTTTCTTTATAACATAGACACAATACTTGTTTTTATTCCTTTTTTAACCAAAAAAACATAAGGTTACTTTTTATTATTTAATATATATTATAACAAGGACACCCAATATGGTATAGGTTTAGGAAAAATACATGGTATGAAACATCATATTTGTACTCTACTTTAAGTGAATAAATTCTGAAAAATTGTTATTTAAAGCCTATTCTATAACCTTAATTACCACCTAAAATCTAAGTAGGATATAAGTGAGTATCCAGTTTAATAAGTTACTTACTCACTCTTAATATAGGTAATGATTTTTTTTTTTTCCACCACCATTGTCGACCTGCTACTACTGCCGATGCTTTCCACTAATACATATCACTATAAATGACAATTTTTAAGATTGGCATGATATTACATTTAACAATTGGATAATAAATATTAAAAGTAAATGAAAAAGGCCAATTGGAAAATACTTTCAAGAAAGTGATAGCATTGATTTTGTTTTGAGATAGACAAGAAAGAACTTTCAATATGCAAAAGAGCCATTTTATTGGGGGCAAGTCACTCATTTCCACATCAGACACGTAATTGACAAAATTCTTATCCGACTTTTAAATTGTACTTTGCAAAAGTCATTAATATTTCTGATAGAAACCGTGTAGAGATTTATTATTAAAGCCTAGCTTCGAGATCACTCTAAAGTAAAACATCACCAGCTACTTGCTAGCTTATGTTGCTGTCCTGAAACCACAATGTGCAAATTGTTTATCAAGGCATTTGCACATCCGCTACATGAATCTTCTTCTCAATCACCTAATTATCGAACAACCCACTTTTTTTCGATTCCCTATATATACCAAACCCTTCCTCACTTCCACCATCAAAAACCAATATCCGAAAACCTTTTCTTGACGACTCCTCGTGTCAAGGGAAGCAACATTCATTCCGATAGGAAGAGAAACAAAGCAAGGGTAATGGGTGCTAGTTTTCATTTATCCTCATGCATCTTGGCAGCAATGTTGTTTTTATTTTCGGTTTTTGCCGACTTCAACACTAGGAAAACATTCGGGTGTCACCAGGCGCTACCGCTTTGATGTAAGTATAATTCCTTCGTAAGAAGTGTGACATATTTTGTTTACTAACTTGTGTTTAGCATCCAGGTTATTTCTTATTCCTAACTTTATCTATCCAGATAAAAATGCAAAACGTGACGAGGTTGTGCCAAACAAAGAGCATTGTCACTGTGAATGGACGGTTTCCTGGACCTAGAATCATTGCTAGGGAAGGTGACAGGGTAGTGATCCAAGTGGTTAATCATGTCAAATACAATGTCACCATCCATTGGTAAATATCCACCACCCCTGAAATTCCAATATGCAATTATCGTTGTATATTGAAAACTGATCTTGAATTGAATGCAATGACAGGCACGGTGTGCGGCAGCTGAGGAGTGGATGGGCAGATGGTCCTGCATACATTACACAATGTCCAATCCAAACTGGGCAGAGTTATGTGTATAACTTCACAATCACGGGTCAGCGAGGAACATTGTTCTGGCATGCACACATCTCATGGCTAAGAGCAATATGGACCAATTGTCATCCTGCCAAAGAAACATTCTTCCTATCCGTTTACACAACCATTCAAGGAAGTCCCAATTGTTTTTGGTCAGTCAAAAATTTTTCACAGTAAAATTATAAAAAAAAAAAAAAAAAAAAAAAGATTTCATCAAACATATCTAATAGTATTTCTAATCTTTGGAATCGTTTTGGTAAACCTTTTTAGGAGAGTGGTGGAAAGCAGACACAGAAACCATCATAAACCAGGCTTTGCAAACAGGGGCTGCTCCAAATCTTTCCGATGCTTACACCATTAATGGTCTCCCAGGACCGCTATATAATTGCTCTGCCAAAGGTAACTGCCAAAAATACCGGTAACATATGCCGTGAATCACCTTGTTATCGATTTATGATTTTGAAACAAAACATCCTACAGGATTAAAAGTTCATCATCTTTTTGCAGATACATTTAAGGTTAAAGTGAAGACAGGAAAGACATATCTCTTGCGTCTGATCAACGCTGCACTTAATGATGACCTCTTCTTTAGCGTGGCCAACCACACACTCACCATCGTAGAAGCGGATGCGGTGTATGTGAAACCATTCAAAACCAACATTGTCTTGATTACCCCTGGACAGACCACCAATGTCCTACTTAAGACCAAACACAAGACCCCGAACGCCACTTTTGCCATGGCAGCAAGGCCTTATGCCACCGGCATTGCAGCTTTTGACAATACAACAACCATTGGACTCCTCGAGTACGATAAAACTAAATCTTCCAATGTCTCAAAAACAAAGAACATTCCTCTTCTAAAGCCAAAACTTCCTAAGTTCAATGATACGACTTTTGCAATGAACTTCTATAAGAAAATCCGCAGCTTGGCCACTGCAAAGTTCCCAGCAAAAGTACCTCAAAATATCGACAAGCGATTCTTCTTCACTGTAGGGTTAGGAGTAACCTCATGCCCTATAAACCAAACATGCCAAGGTCCTAACAACACCAAATTGGCAGCCGCTATCAACAATGTATCTTTTGTGCTACCAAACATAGCTTTACTCCAAGCTCATTTCTTTAAAAAATCGAATGGCATTTACACAACCGATTTTCCCGCTAATCCACCATTCAAATTCAACTACACAGGCACTCCTCCCAACAATAGTATGGTAGTTACTGCCACCAAAGTTGTGGTGTTGCCATTCAATACTAGTGTGGAACTGGTGATGCAAGACACTAGCATGATTACTCTTGAGAGCCACCCTCTTCATCTACATGGATTCAACTTTTTCATAGTAGGACAAGGAAATGGAAACTTCAATTCAAAGACTGATCCTGCCAAATTCAATCTAATAGACCCGGCAGAGAGGAACACGGTGGCCGTGCCATCCGGTGGTTGGGTTGCAATTCGGTTCCTTGCGGACAATCCAGGCAAATGCCATAACCAAAGAGCAAAATTGCCAAAAGGAAATAAATAGTATTATTAGCTATACTTGGAAAACATCTACCAATTTGTTATATTACTTATAGAAGAAAAGAATTATAACTTACACGAAACATATTCAATTCTCATTACTCATTAGCTAATGAAACAAAGAAAAAAGGGTAATTATTTTCCTCTTTTTGCTAGGTGATGGACAATAATAAAGAAAACATAAAGAGGTTTTTATAGTAATTTTAGCAAAAATATGTTACCATAACGCTCGTTAATCTTAATCATTAATTTAGTAAAAATTAATCTATATTTTTCATCCTATTAAAATATACTAATCTATTATCTGAATAATAGGTTAGTCTAATCTTGACAATTAATTAAATGAAAAAAGAAAAAAGAAAAGGTAAGTTATTAATCTCTTATAGTAGATTACCTTAATCATTATTATAATAACAATATTCTGATAATCTTATTATAAAAAAATCCATAAAATTAATATATCCTTTGATCTTTTGTGCTTTTCTATAATGTAAGTGATCGATATTGGAAAGTCCAAAAATTTTCACCTCTAGACACTTAATAAATGCTAGAGACGTCCATTACAGAACCTTTAATGATAACATTTACTGTAGCAAATTTCTATCTGGGTAGGGGTATGGTTTATGCATTGCCACTTTGAAGTTCACACAAGCTGGGGATTGAAGATGGCATGGATGGTCAATGATGGGAAGGGCAGGGAGCAGAAATTGCCACCACCACCCTCCGATCTACCCAAATGTTGACATTATTTTTCTTGTTTTGTAACAAGGCAAATTTTGTATTATTAGTCTCTTTTTGTTCGACGATTCTTTCTTATGTATTGTTTTTACTTTTTTTTTTTCCCCGTCTTATACTTGCAAATTGTACCGTTGAGGCTAAAGCCCAATGAAATCAATTTTTCATGATTGTATTTCTTCTATATATTGAGAAGTACAAGTCATCCTTCTCTTGCCAAAATGCAGGTGAAGAAAAGAACAATAAGGAAAAATTCCAAGGTTGGATTTGGTTTTACACAAATTATGACATCTTTAACTTCAAAAAAGAAAAAAAAAAAAACACCCGAAAGAAAATCATATCTCCTTAAGCCTAGAAATAGAACAACAATATTAGAATTCATGAATGTTTTCAAGCTATTCCGAACAATTAAGGAGAATTACGTTATTATTGTTTTCTTATGTTTGAAAGTCTGTTTGGAGTCAAACTTTCATAAAATGCTTTCTGGTCTCCTAATGACCATTTTGCCCCTTAAAACAGTTGAAAAATAATTTTAATCTTTTCTTTTTTGTTATTTCATCAGGATAAAATAGTAAAATAGGATCTAAAAAATATTTTTACAAAGATTTAAGGGGCATATATAAGAGTCAATATTTGTAATTTACTCTTATATTTGTTATTAAAATATAGAAAAAGAAATATACACATGATTCTAAATGTGGAAAAAGGATTAACATTTATTTTGTGAACTTCAAAAAATAAGCAAATCAGAGACGCTTTGAACGGCCAAAATAATCACCGTAGGTATCAAACTGCTTTGGAATTTGCTATTTCTGTTGAATCTAATAAGGCGAACAACTTAGTGAAAATAGCATTTTATATTGCAGTATGTATTTCATTTCGAATACCAAATATAACATTTATGAATATTAAAGAAGTGAAAAAAAAAAAAAAAGTTTACTCACTTGAGAAGATCGATATATTACCATAAAGTTATCTTAAATGCTTGATATTACTCCTTATTAGCTAAACGTTAGTTTTAGCATTTTAGGTAATTCATGATAGAGATGCATGCAAAACCATGGGATCGAAGCCAGATTCACTTTATTCAAGTAAATATTGAAATTACATATACATATCAGTTTATTATAATAAATATATTGCATCTTACCGATATAAAATGATTTTGTTAAGGAATACACCTGCAGTACTTTCTTTTCAATTGGAGAAAGCATTTAAATTTTTTTAGGAAATTATTAGAGGTGCACGACGCATTTTGTAGAAGTAAAAAAAAAAAATTACCTTTTTCATTATGATATATATGTATATTGATTGAAATTTGATTACTAAATTATAGCATTGACAATATAAAAATAAAAGAAAATTAATATAAAAAACTCATTTAAGTTTATCATCAATAAAAAAATCGATATTATTTATCAATACATTATGTAATAAGATTGAAAAATTCACAGTATTGATAATATAATTATAATTTATGGTGTACTATTGACAAATAAATAACAACTTAAGAATACTTAACTATAATCTTGCAATGAATGAAGTTTGATAGTATTAGTAATTACGGGAAAAGAAAAAAAAATGTAAAGAAAAGGTGAAAAAGAGTATACTATTCAAGCAGTAAATATAATTTGGAAAAATAAAATGACTCCAACGAGACTCAAGATCATGACGTCATGTAGGTAAAATCATGTACTTAACCACTTTGCTTTGTTCATATTATATTAAGAATTGCTCTTTAAAATATACATATATTACACACTTTTCCCCTTTTAAAAAATTTTCACAATTTATATTTATTCAAACTTGGTAGGCGGAAGCCCAACCCCACCCACGGTTCGTCCTCGCTTCATGATGATAACCCCATTGAATGTCTTACTGGTAGGCATTTCAAATAATGTATATGATTTGGAGCAAAACATAGTGATTTTTGCTCATAGACTCCAAAGGCCTAGCCTTCATGAAGACCTACCCTTAACTGTCCATGCACACCTATATAGATGCATTTGTGTATGTAAAAATTAAATATAACAATAGAATAAAATTTTTACAATGATTTAATTAAATCATTTGATTAAATTATAAGATTATGTGTCAAAAAAAATACAAAACTATTTTTTTTCCTTTTATTTGGACATGTTTTTGTATAGCTATACCAAGGTAACTCTTATCTATTCTATTATCACATAACTCATTCCTTTATATTTTTTCCCTTGATTTATTAAACTAATATATAAATATAAGCATGTAAGATACAAAAGCAATTAAAAAGCAATCCACCCTTGTTTCATGATGATATCTAGTATATCCAAATGTTGTTCTAATACACTTTAGATTTAAGAAAGAATCTAAGGATGATTCAACATTGCACAGAAATATAAAGATTATATGTTTTTGGGATTTTATGGTCAAAAGAAAGAAAAGAAAGATCTTTTAGGATTTTTGGTTTTTATTTAATGAAAACAAGAGACCTTTTATGATAACATCATGTTACTGTAATGTTATGGTTTGATTTTAATAAATCATGCCATGAATGGTAAAATAAAAATTATTCATAGCTTTGTTGTTATTATATTTCAGTAAATCATGTCCATCAATAGTAAAAATAGAGTTGTTGACAACTTTCATTTTATTGTCCATGGTATGATTTACTAAAATTAAGCATAAGTTATCATAGTATTATGGTAACATGATATTATCGTAGAATTCTCATATAATAAATAGGATATGGACATTTATCAATTAAAGATTCACTCAATAAACAAACTGGTTGTATTGAATTCCGTTTAAGTAAACTCAAAAGAATATAAATCAATAAAATATGCTTTAATTGATAGATATGACTCAGAACAATCCATTTATAATAGTCAATGCAATCTAATTAATTCATCATAACACAATGGAAGTATAAGAGAAATTCATCTCATTGAATTTACTCATAATAACTAAGGTTTTACAAATCTGGAAAAAGAAGAAATACTAAAAAGAACTTGTCCATCTATTATAATGGATAAAATAAGACCTTAAATACTAATCATCATGAAAACCTTAACTAATGACATTTTTGTAAATAAAACAACGTTTAACAAAAATAAGTAAACAAGTCGTGAAATAAATTATCATCTCATGTACATGAGCCTATACACAGTTGTATCCACGTTTCTGTAGTCATGAAGCATACATCTTATGAATAAGAGCATATATATAGTTGTATATATATCCATGTTTTTATAGTCATGTAGCATAACACACCTTACACTATGATTATGTTGAATGGTGGTACATTTCTCATATCATCTCTTCCTAGCGATATAGTCATGTTGGTGTATGTGTTTCTCAACATGTCCTTTGTTATGGGTTTTAACTTTGTATCTGGATCTTTATCATCCTCTCTCCCTTAGAAAAGATTTGACCTAGATCTTAGAATGATGAACCCCCTAGATCAAACACTAACTTGTAAAACTTAAGGAGAAATAAAATAAAATAACTCAAATCAATTCGAATTGCCCTCATTTACATCCACTCTCCCCATTTATCATGAGTCCTATCTACCAATATCATGGACTTCAAAGAATAATTAATTAACTGTAATAAAATATCATAATAGATCTTGCTCAATTATGTAATGATTGATCTTATGTATGGAAATGGATCCTCTTAATTTTTTTTTTAATTTACAAATCAATAGGTTGATATTGTCTAGATTTTTCTATTACTTGTAATGTCATCATAACATTATTTTTATTCTTTACGATCTCAGCCGTCAATTACATGTGATAGCATCTTAAATGAATAAATTGAGGGAAATTAAGATTGAGTAAATTGAGAGGACCTAAATTCCTTATGTTTAGGTAGCTGGTGAGAAATCAATAACATAAAACTCTTTGTACAGATTCATGCTCATATTTTTCACCAACTTGACACTTTCCTCTCTAAATCTTGGCTAAAAGCTTCATTAGCTTCATATGTAGGTTCTTCATTGACTTTCAGTGGCTTGTCCCCTTCAACCTCTCCTTCTTCTATATTTTTATGCTTATTAGCAACTTCTTGCGGAGACTCTATAGCTTTAAGCTCTTACTTAACTTCATGATCAACTAAAGGTTATGGAAATGCTGACTTAATATTTCCAATTTCTATATGGTTTTGTTTCTCATCTTTCCTTATTTGTATGACCTATTAACTATTTCTAAGCTTACTTGAATTTTCTCAAGAGTCATTTGTAGTGGCATAATTCGATCTTCTTTAGTAAAATAATACACATTCTTCAATGGGTTATGCAACACGTCAAAATAGGTTTGCTGCAGGCATCTAAAATATATATATATATATATATATATGACAATCGTCTATATTAATAACATCAAATAATATCTAATCTTAGTACCTATCATTAATTGTGAAAGTAATCCTTACTTATCTTATAGGTACACTTTATTATTATAGATAAGTTAGCTACATTCTCAACCAATACCACCATAGTAATATTAGTATGACAAAAGTAGATATAGAAGAATGCCATAGTATATTCAATTCAACCTTGACTATAAAATTTTTATCTCACCATAAATCAAAATTCTTAACAATCCAACAATATGAAACCTTAACTCCACAAAAATTCACAGGAACACCAAATTTTTCAAAGGTGCAATCAAAGAGATCTAACACTTACTAGAGTGAAGTGTATGAATCACAGCTCTAACACCAAAATAATAATATTGTCTAGGTCAAAGGGAAGAACTTAGGGATGATTCAATGTTGTGCAACAATATAAAGGTTGTATCTTCTTTGGTTTTTATTGTTAAAATAAATAAAACAAATATCTTTTTAAGATTTTTGGATTGTTATCTAATGAAATCAAAGAATAAAAAGTACATGGACCTTTATTGATTTAAAATTTAGTCAATAAACAAGATGGCTGTATTGAGTTCTATTTTAATAAACTTATCTTTATGGAAATAAATAAAATATAATTAGATTGGTTGGTATGACTTACAAAACAACCCAATTATAATAATTAATGCAATCCAATTGATTCTTTGATAACTGGAAGGAAATTCAAGAGAAATATACCTCCTTAAATTTACTTATAACAACCAAAGTTTTACAAACCTTAAAAAAAAAAAAGGTACTATAAAGAAGTTGTTTGTATGTTATAATGGATAAAATAAAACCTTAATAATAATCATAAAAAAATTCTAACTAATGATATTTTTATAAGAAAACAACATTTAATAAAAATGAAAGAATAAGTCTTAAAATAAATTATGTACATGTTTACGTAGCCATATAGCATAATACGTTCTATAATATGATCATGTTAAATGATAGTGTCTCTCTCATATCATTTTTGTAATATCTTATAAATTAGCAATCAAGATTTGAATATCTAAGTATTAAGGCAAAGTCCCATTTTCGTCAAGATTTGAACATCTAAGTATTAAGGTAAAGTCTCGCTTTCACGATTAAGGTCAATAGTTGATTTAAGGCATTCGAAAAAATTAATCAATTAGGCTAGAAACTTGTGAGAAACTTGATAACCCTAATTGAGGAATTTTCGTAAGTTTAGAAATCCATATCATAATAAAAATATTAAGAATACAATCCAAATAGTGAGAATATGCTCTATATAAGACCTTAAAGTTAGAAAAGTTATTTGATTTAGCCTAAACTTTACCACTAAGTTAGAAAAGTTAGTTGAAATGATATAGTAAGGTTATATTTCAAAAATAATGACAAAAAATCTCAATTTTAGCCTTAGAAATGTCATTAATTATTATAGTGTAAAATTAATTGAAACTCCTAAAATTGAGCTCGAAATACAATGGGGACTTAAAAATAATTTAATTAAGCAATAAAAGAAAATAACATAGCATAATATACTATATGAGTATACATGTATTTTTATGAGTATACTTGGTATATATAATAACTATATTCGTAAATTAACTTAAAATAACATAATTATGCATAATAAGCGATAAAATCGTAGAATTAAATAGGAAAAGTATCTTAAAACTAAAAGATATGTTAGAAACATGATTACATATATATAATTACTCATTACGTATATGATATATATAGGATATATACCCGTATATTAACAAAATTATTAAATACTAATATAAAATACCAAAATACCCTAAAATATTATCTAAAAATTATTTAAAAAAACCCTGAAATATGATTGGTTAAAATGTGGAGTAGCTTAAAAAGAACAACTAGTTGTATTAAAAGTGATTAAAAAGAAAATTTGACACCTTATACTTGCAAATTCCTTAAAAGAATAACCAAAAAAATAAATAAAAATTTACTTAATGGCTAATAAAAATTCTAACTAACCTAAAAAACCATAAATAGGATATTAAGGCTTATATTTAATATTTTGGCAACCAAAAACACCTAAATAAAATTTGGAAAAATATTTAGAAAAAATAGAAAAAATAAAGTAAGGACCAAGCTTAGTTAATTCCTAAACTAAATCTTGATCTGCTATAGTACCCTTCCACCACCATAGAGTACCAACGATGCCCTTATCGGCCAACATACCCTCATTAGCCAATGGTAGCCGGAGTATTAACGAACAAGTCGATCAAATTTCTGTCATGTTTTTCTTATAATTTTAAAAAATATTAAATTAAGTTATAAAATTATGAAAAAAATTATATTTACATTATTTTAGATACAATTTCATGCTATAATTTTATTTTTGTAAAATTATAATTATTTTATGTATATACTTAAGAAAGTCACTATTCATCTAAATTTTGACTTTCAAAATAAATACTTTAAATGATGTTGTTTTTAGCTCAAAACATTTGTGTAGGATATGTATGATATATAGATAATTTCTATATAGCTTGAATTTTTATTTGAATATTTTTAATATTTATTGTATTTTTGGCCTAAAAATAACTCGAAAATAGGCTAAAATTGTGAAACAAATAGGAAATTATGAAATTAAATGATGAAATGGACATGTATTGATTTCTAGTGAATAATCATAATGTTGGGATAGGGTGAAATCAATTTGATGCAAAAAGGATCATAATTGGGTAATTTAGGACAATTTAAGGATAAAATCGTAAATACGAATATATAGATGATAGATTAAAAACTTAAAACCAAGTAATAACTAAGTTCCCCATATTTTTAGGAGTTTATATAAATTTTTGGGAAATTATTTGGTGACCCGAACTATTTATTACGAATTTAAGTAGTAAAATGGTTTAAATTACAAATCGAGACGTATTTTTAGTAATAATAGGCTAAAATATGATAAATAATTAAATGAAAACTATTTATATGTGTACTAGTCATATTGGATAAAAGTATGTTTTTTAATATATTTAAAAATATTTTGATGATCGGGATATATTGCATGTATATTAGGGTTAAATAATATCCATATTACAGAGTTATGTTGACAAATTAAGTAAAATATAGTAATTATATAAAATACATCTAATATGTTAATATTTATTTAGATACGTATAACTGTGTTAAAAATTCGAACTATCTGTTAAAAGTTATCTTTAGAAATGAAACTTATAATACATATTGGTTGGTTTGTATAAACTTAACAACACTATTTTTTTTAAAATTGGATAATCCTAGATAATATAACTTATATCTTTATAATATTACGAGAATTTACGTATCACGATAACTCTATTGTAATTGAAATATGATTTAATCGATTAAAAATACGTTTTTGATACGATTAAAACGATATATTATTTGTAATAGTATAATTATGTATATTATTAATAAGTAATAACTTAAATTGACTTATATAATAAAACTATATATTATTATTATTATATACTTTAGATAAGACCTTAATGTTTTCGTTACTATTACGAAAACTAAAATTTGGTTTTGTATATATAGAGTCTTCTAGTTATTACACCGTTGATGATATGAGTTTTTCTTAGTGAGTGTCAGAACAGGTTAGTGGGATATTATTTTAGAATATTTAGGGACTTTGGTATATATGAACTTATAATTATAGTTAAATGTTTGTGTGTATGCAACGTTTATGGTTGGATTTCGATTTGCTGTGATAGGAGTTGAGATCCATGATATGGTTGTTGATGAATATTATTATACTTGAATTGTTTGAGCTTAGTTAGCTACCTCGAAAAAATGAATTAACTCAAACTTGGTTTAACATTTAATTTAATATGCATTACAATCTACTAGGGGTAATGATCAAGATTTTTAAGCCAAATATATACTCCCTTTAATGAGGATAGTTGAAATGGTCGATTTCTAACCTTTAATCGAACTAAGTGATGGGAGAGGAGGTCGCGGTAAGTTTGAAGGTTGTGATTCGTGGTTCGAAGGTGGTCATGGGAAGAGAGTATTCTTCATTGCATAAGCTTTGATTTGGTTTCTATCCATAAGTGTATAACGTCAATCTCTTCAACCAAGATTAGAGAGGGCGTAATTTCTTTGATTTTACGATGGACTAGATAACGTTATGTAATGGCATTTTCTTATACATGTATTGCATTTAACCAACTTGATTGAAAACTCCATTTATGATGTACTGAATACATACTTTTGTCTCTGCCCCACTTATTGAGTAAGTTATCACTCATTCCTCTATAATTTATTTTACAGGTTTCAAATAGATTACAAGTGCCTACCCAACACTAGAATACTGGTAAACTGGGATGGAGAATGAGATAAAATAAGAGATGACCGGTTATTATTCTTAGTATTAACTTTTTATCTTTTAAAAAAAACTATACAAGACTCCTCAAAGGACTTGGTAGTTTTTAATATTTTGGTTTGTATATCAAATGACAAGTATCTATGAGATTTACTGTTATTCTTTTATACTCTGTAAGTTTATATCAAACAGATATCGAATTGCACGTTTCAAAAGAGTAGAGTTGAATACGCTTGGTGTAAGTTAAATCTAAAATAACAACTATAAGAATATTTTCTATTTTAAAATGGCTTATATAATAGAATTATTACGATTTTACTTTTTCAATACATGACAATCTCTTTTTAACAATATGATTATATAGATTTGTGTATTGGTCAAATAACATAAAAAGGCTTTTGAAGAAAAAAAGATCTTTTAAGTCTCCACTTAATCAATTTTACAAACATTATAAAAATTTATAGAGATAAAAAGATGATTAATGAAATCTAACTTTCACTTTAAATTGCTAGGTTAGAAATGCACATGTTTGATATATATAGCAAATATTGATTAAATATTATTTCTCTCTTTATTTTATACCTTTTATTGGACACACCTAATTTGATTATCTGTAGGATCGTCTCATCGATCTGACCATCTTAGTCTAGTATTTTTCTTTTTTATTCTCTGTTTTTTCAATTACCATACGCACAGTGTTAAGAAAAATAAGAAAAAGTAAGAGTTGGAAAAGGGTAAGGAGAAAGAGGACAGACAATGTATTGAATAAGAATATAATATGGGCCAAAAACTACACGTACAACTCAATTCCATTAGTAGGAATTGGGGAAAAGGTGAAGTTGGCCTTCCTTTAATTTTACAAAGTAAAGCTGCTGAATATTTGTATCTATTTAAATTTTTATTTATCAGATTTTACATTTAAAATCTCAAATTATTAAATATTACACCAAATAATATTGTTATTTATCATATTTACTACTTTTATTAATTCTAAACAAAGATGATGGTAAATATTCATTGTTGAAAAAATACAAGTGACAACAATCAAAGATAATGTAGTAAATTTAATAAGTAAAAATTTGATTGAGTATAAAATTCAATAAATTCAAATTTCAAGTCCAAAATTAAAAAATAAAAATATGTAAAATTAAGTAGTAATTTGGTATTGTCCCAAAAATTATCCATACTAATACCTGGCGCTTTTGAACAAGTAGGGGGTAAATATAAGGATAATAGTATTTCTGCCGCGACAATCACGATGGGGAAAATGACAAACGAAAAAGGTTAATAAATTAAAAAAAAAAAAAATCGGAAACGTTTATGAAACCAGAACATAAGGATGGTCGTGTCGTGAACGCGCCATAAAGGGAACAAGGCTCGTTTCCTTCTCGAACGGAAAAATTACGAGCAGAGAACTGGCAGACGACGAGGAATTCAACACACATCTAAAACCCAAAATACCTATCGGCCTATTCCTTTCCAATTGACATTTGACTTGTGATGGATGAAGAATGGAGTAGCCCATCTCCAACTTCCAGGTTTTGCAGCTTTTGTTGAAATTTTTAGCTGTGTGCTTTGGTGTCCGATTTATGCATACTAGTTTTTCGGCTCTATGCACTACTGAAACTTACCTCAATCTCTTGGAAGCTGATGTCTTTCCTTGTTTCTGTAGTGAGAAGTAAAAAAAAAAAAAATTGAAAATTTGAACTTTTAATCCTCTTATGGTTCAGTGAATTTTGCTTTTTGGTGGCAGAAACGCCAAACCGTGCCTTCTCACTGTGTAATTTCGGTTCTTGTTTCAGAAGCTTGAGTTGATATCATGCAGCTAGTGTACCTTAAATGCCCCCTTGACGCTCGGTTTCTTCAAAAAGTTTGTTTCATGTTCCTTACCAAGCTTTCACTGTTTGAAATGATGAACAAATCGTTGATCTAATGTTGTGAAATTAATCAAACTAGGCCTTAATTCTTGAAGGGTGTCGCTCGGTGTTTAAGTGCCCTCGGTCTTGCCTTGTAGGTCCAATTACAAAAATTTAATTGGGTTACTATTGCAGTCCTATGAAGATGGATAAATATTTATGCAGTACGGTGAGGACAAATGCTTAAATCAGCACAGGATGGGTTTTGAAAACCTCGTTCATCACTAATCTTTTTATAACAGCAACGGAGTCTGTTATGGGTTTGTAATGATGGGTGGTAATCAGCTCAAGTAGTTCCCCGTAAATTGAAAAAGAAAAACCCTTGCCCTTTTTGTGATCGGCTATGAATCTCTTTTGTAGTCAACACCAGTCGCTTAAGCCACTGCAAGTGTTGTTTGGTCGGGTTTTCAGATTTCCAGACCTTCTTAGATGGGTTTTTTCATCCACTATTTAAAGTTTGTAACTTGGCCTATATAGAATTGTTTCATTTTTCATGCTTGCCTACTCATTTTGTATAAATTGTTCAGTTATTTATGCTTTCTTAGTCATTTTCCATATGCCTGCTTTCCTTTGTAAAGAATGATGTGCAGAGTCCTAGTGATTGATATGCCATTACTTTTAGTCTGAAAACTGTTTGTTATTGTCTCTTCTTTGAGCCTGATCTTTGCTCTATTTTTGAGATAAGCTTAATGGGGTTGTAATTCAGCCATTAGGAAAATGAATCATAACGTACCCGCACAAAAGTTCTTTGCAATTTCTTTTCTATGTCCTAAAAGTTGTTGCTCCTGTTGATATTGCATGACCCAGCTTTCAAGCCAGTAGAGTACTCAGTACAAACATTGCTGACCTTAACAAGAAAAGGAAGTTACCGACTGAACAGTTAGATTTGCCTGATCCAAAACACAAGTTCTGGGATCACGATTGTTCTCCTAATACCATCTCAACATTTGATTTGAAGCCGGAAATCATTTATATGTCTACATTCCAGGATAAAACTGTGCTAGGGAACAGCAATGTTGCATTACAACCTGAGTCAGCAAAAGACAGCAACAGCTACTCTGATGATTCTGATACTGCGACATCCATACAAAGCAAAGCTAGATTATTGACTGATAATGCTGCTAATAAAACTTCAATTGCTGGAGAAGGACTGTATGATTATCCCCACTGTGAGAGTGAAGCGAATATGTGTGAGATACTGGAAGAACAGCTTCTAGAATTTGGAAGCTATATTGGTTATGACTTGTCAGAAAATGGAACAGACTGCTTTAGGGAATATGCAGATGAGGACGTAGAAGACACTAGAAAGTTAAATGAATTAAATCAAGACAAGTACATTCTCTCATCGGGAAGATGGATTTTCAAGCAAGGTACATTTGTGCTGCCATGGAATTGTCTTATAAGATTAGGTTGTTGTTGTGTTTTTGGGCAACCCATTTGCAATTCAAGTTTTCTTACATTCTTTCATGCCTTTTTGATGTATTAAAATTCTTGCTTCTATCCCAATTCATCATTTTTTAAAAAAATTTTCTAATGGCTGCTAATTTATTCTGCATGAATATAGAGACTCAAGGTGATGCTACACAGCTGACAATTGATCAAGAGTTTGAGGAATACTTTTCTACCCTCATGATGTAGTAGAGCTCAATGATGTTCATACTAGCTGACATTTGCGATTGTTCCTAACTCAGTATATGTATCATACTGCTGGTTCTTTTATGTTGCTGTATATTACTAGCAGAAGGTTTCCAAAATGAATAAAAATTGGAAAATTTCAATCTATCAGCTGAACTCAGAACAATTTGAAGCCCCAGTTGGGTCAACTTGTGGCAGGGGATGTCTGGATCTTTCCATTTGATTACTTGATGAAATTGTAAGTCTTCTCATTTCATGTCTCTCCACGAGCAGAATGGAACATGTGTCATTGACTTCATGCTGCTACTAATTTGATCAACAGTCTGTAATCATCTGGTTATTGTATTATTCATATTTAGATGGAAATTTTCACGCTGGAATTGATCTGAAAAGTCGGAAAATGGAATTATCAAGTCATATCAATCTCTAGTATCTCAAGGACTTAGGTTTAAGTATGGCAATGATATTGCTATTCGGTACTTAGAATTGAAAGGATTTGTAAATGTAGGATTTCCCTTAAGCCATTATCTACAACTTTTGCTTGCATCCTTTGTACAGTATTATCAGCCTTGGTGCCATACCCGTGCAAGCAAGTTATATTTGTTGCTTCCACATAATAGTTCATTTCTTTCACACTGATTGTTGTGTTTCGAATTCATACGTTAGATCCTTTTTGTAGGCTTTCTGTATTTGTTTTTCCCTTCACTTTTAGGACTTGAACACATGCAAATTGATGACTAGGTATACTTCAGAATGAAGCTGCCGGCTATCTTAAGTCTTAACTATATGCATTAAGGAATTGTGTGTTTTTCCTTTGCTGATTCTGCATAAAATAGTTCGGTTAAAAGAATTGCCTGTATATTTCAGCATTGCTGGACTAGACTCTGATGAACAGAATTTCCCTTAATTCTATTCCTGTTGATATTCTCTTATGGGAAGTTGCACAATATTTTCAAAAAAATTGCAACTATAAATCGCAATCGATATCATGCTATATTGGTAATTGTCGTAGATTAGACTTTGAAGTTTGTTTCATTTTCTGACACTTTTGACAAGAAAACTGTCCTTAGTTAATATTATCGTCAAGACAGCCAAAGACTAGTTAACTCATAAAAGGTCACTTAATAAGTATGTGGACCATAAAAGGCTCTACTCTACCCAAGAGGCCACGGCCCCACACCACTTTCTTGGACATTTGTGTAAGTGAAAAAGCTACAAGAGAAACCCATTAACTGAAAAAAAGAAAAAAAAAAAATACGATGACGCATTAGGTTGTATCTATTTAATGGAAAATGTTTTTTTTTTTTTTCAGTTCATTTAACTTGGTCATAAACTGTAGTCACAAAAGCTATATGCAGGTATATTCCAAATAACTATATTATTTAAATTCATTTAAATATTATGAAACAATGAACGATTTTTTTTCAATTACAAGAAATATATTACTTTATTTTTTAAACTAGTTTAGTTTGGTTTGAATTATCAAATCAACTATAAAGATTCAATTTGATTCACATTGAGAACTTTTTAACCCAAATTGAAAGGGAAAAGGAAAAACTCTATATTTTTTATTTGGTTTAATATAATTGGTATTTATTTTAGTCATTACTAAGTAAGGTGGGTAGGGTAATAATCCCCATAAATAGTCTACACAATAAGTATAGATTGCCAAATTATATATACGGAACTTACTTTAAGAACCATTTTGGAACTTACACTGTTTGTAGGGCATTTTGGATATTAACACCTTAGGCCTAACTATATCCAACATGTTTTGTAACTTAGAGCTCACCATTGTGGGCTTAAGTTTTAGACCTATATGGACTAAGCCTAATAAATCCTACAACGGTTAAAATATATAAGATAAGGATGAAACAGCTATGTCTTAAATAAGTGAAACATGTCAGATATAATGACTCTACTTTTTTACACTTGTAGGAAATGATTTATCTTACCAATTGACCTCCAATTGTCGGTTCAACTTGGCTCGACTTAGCTCTACTACACTATAAATACTAGGTCATTACCCAACGGTAAATCTCTTTAGATTTTGCATATTAAGCTTGTGTACTTAGCTATATTACTTCCTACTCTTAAGCGCCTTATTGTTAACTTAAGTATCAGAGTGGTCGTATCGGAGTGATCATGTCAGATAATTTCTCGGCGTCCTCTCACTGTGAATTGTTTTGCAAACTTTATACGTGTTGAGCCTAATCACCTATCAGTAAGAATTTAGAGACGACATTTTGTGTCATTTGTGGGAAACCAAATTTCTATACTTAAAACCTCAAATACATTAAACATATACCTTATGAGCAATTCTTTTCATATTATGTCTCAACGCGACGAGTAAGAAAATCAACGGTTAGTGAACAATTAACTTAAGGGCAATCAGCTCCTCTTAAGGGCTGTGTTGGGGGAGCGCATGGAACGCTTGACTAAAGAGTATGCAACGCAAAATAGGTTGCTTTGTGCTTGTTTAGATGAAGCGAAGCGGTACAGCGCATAAACTTACCCCTTCGAAGCCTCGGATGCATACATATGATAGGGATCAGCAACTTGATCCGCCATTGCATTAGCAGCAAGTAAGGTTTACAATTACTTATGATTGAGCTCTAACTAGCAATGAACAAGAAGCTAACTTATAGGGAGTGTAAGCTCATTTGGCTACACGACGAACCCACCCGGTAGACGATGCCAACCTGAACGAGCTCTGTGCCATGGTAAGGTGGCTCTTCATGTAGTAGGGGAGTTAGGTTGCTTGCGATGCCGAACTGGTCACCAACAATAAGATACCCTTCACTAGGGGTGTCTAGAATAAAGTGCTACCCCTTAATGGTAAACTTCCATCCTTGGACCAATATGATGTCACGGGCTATCCTAATGACCATCTTCTCCACTTTCGCACCTTTATAAACCTTTACAGTCATAGAGATGCTATAATGTATAAGGCCTTCCCAAGCACTATGAGGAAGGCTTTGAGGAAGGTAGCTCGAACGTGGTTTATCCACCTCCTTAACAATTTCGTCAGCTTCTTTAATGAGTTAGTGTGGAGGTTCAACCCCATTTCAAGGCTAGCAAGCCCCCGTTTAATGACATATCGTCCTTGTACATAGTAAGGCTGAGTGAAGGCAAGTCCTTACAAGACTACGTAGCTCGGTTCAACAACACCATGGTTGAGATCTCTCAGTTGGATGAGAGAGTCATTGTCCATGCTACCTAGGTCGGTATCAGACTTTCTAGAGATTTCTTCTAATTACCTGCGAAGAGCAAGCCGAAGAACTTTGTCGACTTTTGGAGCAAAGCTTAGAAGTACATTGATTAAGAAGACAACATTCATGCCAGGCGTGACGTTAATTGAAAAAGGTTAGGTAGAAAGTAAGATAAGAAAAAATTGTCCATAAAGGATCGCCTAGCGGTAGGATGTCAAGCAAACCAGAGGAGGAGAGCTCTAGGAAGAAGAAGCGCCAAGCCGAGCGTGACCGCTCTCCCCTCCCATTTACACTTAGTACACCCCCCTTGAATAGACTCATTGCTTAAGTCTATTTCAAAGTGAAGCACCGGAATTAACTCCAACCGCTATAAAAAATGCGGGGGAACCCTAGTTGTCAGAACTCCGACAAATATTGTTAGTTCTACGAAGACTATGGCCACACAATCGATGAGTGCTTCCAGTTGAAGAACACCATCAAATGTGTCATTTAGCGCAGTTTCTTCAACGAATATGTAGCTTATTGGAGGAATGATAACCATTTTAACGATGATGGAGATAGGATACATTAGAGGCGATGAACCTAGAACGCCTATGCCGAGTAGAATAATGATCGTGCTCCCAATGGTGTCATAAACGTAATCATGGGGAGGCTACACCCTAACAGTTGGCCGAACATTGATAACTCAGTTAATACCCCATCAGAGGTGCTGGCAGTAAGGGAGAAGAGATAGAAGCTAGACACTTTTATCTTTTTCTTCGATGAAGACCTTGAAAGGGTTGACACATCCCATCAAGATGCCTTGGTGATAGGGGTAAAGATCTCAAATCCTGAAGATTATGGTGGACACTGGTAGCTCCATTGACATACTCTTCCTTCATATATACTAGAGGATGAGGAAGAAGCTACTAGTTAAAATGAAGTTGTACCACCATAATTTGATTAACTTCAATGGAAGTATGGTTTGAGCCAAGGGTATCATTATGTTGGGTATGGAACTTGGCGATGACGACCACGTGGCACAACGATTCGTAGAGTTTGTTGTGATTGATTGCCTCTTCCCTTACAATGTGCTCTTAGGAAAACCAAGTTTGAACGTGTTTGCGGTAATCACATCTTCCCTTCATTTGAAGAGTAAATTTCCGACCCCAATTAAGCTAAAAGTATACAGATGTGATCAAAAGCTCTCACGAGAGTTATATGTCAGGGTGGCCAAAGGAGATAGTGTCTTTGCCTTAGAAACAGGTCCGCAGGAGAGGCTGGTTGAGATGGGTGAGCCCGAAGAGAAAATAGAAGACGTCCAGATCGAAAACTTACCCGAACATATCACGAAAGTTGGGATTGAGACTCCAATCGAAGTGAAGGACAAAATCATTACTCTTTTGTGGGCAAATTTGGATAGGTTCTCCTAGTTAACATCGGACACGTTCGAAATCTCTCCCAACCTGGCGACCCACAGCCTTAATATCAACAACACAGCACGGCCTATCAAGCAGAAAAAGAAGCATTTCACTCTAGAAAGGTAGGCCTTGATCGAGGAGGAAGTGTAGAAATTGCTTAAAGCCAACTTCGTAAGACTCGACATGGTTAGCAAACGTGATACTGGTAAAGAAGAAGAATGGGAAATGGGAAATGTGCGTCGATTACACTGATCTCAATAAAGCCTACCCTAAAGATTGTTTTCCCCTCTCTAAGATTGATCAGCTCGTTAGATCTATATTAGGATATGCCCTACTGAGGTTTATGGACGCCTTATCGAGGTACAACCAAATCAAAATGGACTTAAAAGACAAAGTTCATACCTCCTTCATCATCGATTACGGCTCGTATCGCTATACTGTGATACCATGATGCTGCTCGGACTAAAAAATGCCGAGACCACTTATCAGCAAATGGTGACGAAATTGTTCAAACCCTAGATTGGGCATAATATGGAGGTGTACGTCGACGACATAATTGTTAAGAGTTAGAAACCAGTTGATCATGTTAAGGATTTCCAAGAAGCCTTTGACCAAATGTGTACATATGGCATGAAGCTGAACCTTTAGAAGTGCGTCTTTGGCATTAGCTCTAGCAAGTTCCTAGGATTTTTGGTCACATAAAGAGGTATCAAGGCTAACCTTGAGAAGATCATAATCATTAAGGGAATGAAGCCTCAAACCTCAGTCCAAGACGTATGGAAGCTCACTAATATGGTAGCTGCCCTAAGTAGATTTATCTTGAAGAGTGTTGACAGATGCGTAGAGTTCTTTAAAATCCTCTAAAATCCCAAGGGTTTTGAATGGACTTCTGAGTGTGTCACCACCTTTCAGCAACTCTAAGACTTCTTTGCTCATTAAGGGACACTATAGTGAGGTATCTTAAAAAAGTGAAGAGCCTTCTAGCAGAGTTCCCTTCAAAGGACATCAGGAAGATCCTTCGATTGGAAAATTATGTGGTAGACTGGCTATCCAAGCTTGCCTCTACTGGTATGCGGAAGTTTGAGGTAAAGGATGGTAAGATTTTTATAAAGTACTTGCTGGAAAAAAGCATAACTCCAAGCTCAGTTGAAGTTTTGTAACTAATTACAGCAACACCAGTACCGAGATGAATGGATCTTATCCAAAGTTATTTGGAGTAGGGAACGCTGCCAAAAGATATGATAGAGGTGAAGAGGCTTCGGTATCATGCCACTAACTACACATTAGTCGATGACATCTCGTATAGCAGGGGAGTCAACCTTCTCTTGCTTCGATGCCTCTAAGAAGGAGCAAGGCTACGCGTCATGAAAGAGTTGCATGCTAAAGTGTGCAGCAATTACATTTAGTCTTAAGCCCTTTATCTATGGGCATTATGGCTTAAGTATTATTGGCCCACGATGAGGCAAGATGTAAAGGCTGTAGGTCAAAAGCGCTCATAGTGTTAGAAGCATGCCTTAATTAGTCATGTGCCCAACATCGCCCTTCAAACCTTGTTGAGCTCATGGCTGTTTGCACAATGGGGGATTGATATCTTTTGCACCTTCCTGAAAGCTTCAAGTGAATGGCAATTCATCATTGTCACCGTTAATTACTTCATGAAATGGGTAGAGGTCGAAGTAGTGGCTAGAATTACAGAGAGAAGTGTTGAATCTTTTGTCAGAAACAACATTCTCTCCCAGTTTGAGGTCCCTTACGCTCTCATCATAGATAAAGGCCAATAGTTTGATAACCTAAAGTTCAGGGAGTTTTGCACCAAACACCACATCATCTCATACTTCACCTTGATTCCCATCCCTAATCAAATGGGTAGGTAGAGGCGACTAATTGGGTCATTTTAGATAGCTTGAACAAGTGCGTGGATCGATCTTAAGGCACTTGGATTAACGAATTGCCCAATATCTTATAGGGATACAAGATTACCTATCGTACTTCTACGAGGAAGACCTCCCTTGCCTTGCTTACGGGTCGAAAGTAGTCATCTCCATCGAACTTAAGCTCCTTAATATCCGAACTCAGAGTTACGACACCGCCCTTAATGACTCACTACTACAAGCGAGCGTCGACACCATCAAGGAAATCATAAACCCTATTGCTGCTCAAGTAACCGCATACCAACATTGATCCACTAGGTATTAGATCAGAAGGCCGGACATAAGGAGTTCAAGGTCGGCAACCTAGTGTGCTAAAAACTAGAAGCTATAGGTTTATGTGAATGGTAAGGCAAGTTGGCCCCCAATTGGGAAGACCTAGTTAGAGTTAGGGAAAGATGGGGCAATAGAGCGTATAGACTGGAAAGATTAGATGGCAAGCTCATCCCACCCACATGGAAAGTCGATAATTTCCGGCTTTATTTTAATTAGCATTTGTCATGTACATTTTTCTAGAATGATGAAATAAAAAATTGTTTCATAATTGATTGTCTACTCCTCTCTCTCTCGCTCCCTTTTTCTTTTTCCATCCAAGCCTTTGAATAAGCATATGGATGCTCCGTCGGGTAGGTCGGACCACTACCGGCTTGACCTTCCCTTATGTAACTTCGGTAAGGGGAAACACCTCTTATACAGAGGAACTCTTCCATACCGGGCAGGTTAGAATGCCATCGACCAAACCCCCCTTAAGGTAACCTCGGTTAGGGAAAACAACCCTTACATAGAAGAACTCCCTCATATCGGGTAGATCGGAATACCACCAACTCGAACCTCCCCTCCTCTTTGGGTCACCTTGGTAAGGGGAAACACTCTTTGCATGGAGGAAGAGCTCACCTTGGCAAAGGTAAACTCCCTTTTTATAGAATAATTGTTATGCAAATATATTCAAAGGTAAAAAGAAAACAAGTGTATGAAGCTGTTTTGAAATATTAATATATTCATTCATTGATTGTTGAATTACACAATAAAGGTTGACATCTCAGCCCAACTTACACATTTCAAAGAAAAAAAAAGAAAAGAATACATATGCTAACTCCTTTGATTAGCTAATTCCGGCAACTCAGAAAAGTCTAACGCATCAATCCATTCGGAGCGTTGATCTATCAATGCTTCAGGCAGTAGGCCTTGACTTGGAGCGAGACTTAAGGGATGTGAACCATGACCAGCTAGAGGATTGCCCACCGATGAATTGTCTTGAGAAATTGCTTTAGAGGTGGCCTCCTGTTGGGGTAGAAGCGAAAGTAGAAGTGCCTTGCCTAGCCGCAATAGCAGAGGGAGAGCTTGCATTATTAAAGGCTGCTTGGGTGACCTCTCTCTCTCTCTCTCTCTCGCATCGAGGCCTCCCTTTTCTCATTGAAGGTTGTGGTATCTAGAAAGTCAAGGAAGCTCAAGTCTAGGTTCGAATAGTGGGAGAGTACCTCCATCTCCGAAAATTTCCCTTGCATCTTCGAAACTTTCCCTTGCAACTCCTAGATCTATTGCTCTAATTCAACCTTCAAACCGACTAGTTCCAGCGAGGTAGCTTTAATACCTTCATACTTGAACACTTTCATCGCCAGCTCAGTTTTCAACCTGGCTGTCGATGCCTTTAGCTCAGTATTCTCTTTTTCAAGTTGAAGCTTGGCTTCGTCCTCCTCATCTAGCCTCTAAGAGAGGCGAACCTTCATCCTTTGCTTGTCCTCCAACCGAGCTTTCAGGTCGTCGATTTTCTTACCATTCTCCCTCTTTTGCTCTGCATCCTTGAGCTTCGCCTTAAGCCCTACTACCTACATAATAGTGCGACATAGGCGCTTGTTAACCTTGGTGAATGTTTTTAAGTACCTCTTACTAGAAGTCTATGCATCCTATAGGTACTTTTAGTACTGGTGTAATGCCTCTCGAAATCCCTTTACCTCTTTCTAGGTAGTATTGGACTTATTCAATTGGAGCGGTACCTAGTTGTAGTATTGCAAATTGAAAACGAAGCCTAACATTAATGCAGTGATAGATAAAGTACACTAATACCGGAGTAACAAAAACTTACTTGTTGCATCAGTGTGCTTAAGTGGTTTGCTATCTATATGAAGTCATCCCTACCTTCTTCGGAGAGCCCTTCAAGGATAGCCTACTCATTGGTGGTGTAAGACCCCATTGAAGCTTTGTAGCTGAGCGTTGGATGCCGCAACATTAGATTGTTGGTACGGATCTTCCACTTTAGCTTGAGGAGCTTCCCTTGGACCTTCTTCATTTCCAAATCAAGGTTTCCCCTCAAGAGCTCTTTGTCTCAAGAAGTGTGTAGCACTTTCTGAAATGAGTCTAGCCCTATCCCCATAAGCCTAAAATTGTCGAGGACTTCAAAAAATTCGTCCCCCATGTCGTCAACGCTCTGGTAAGATTGAGCCATAGGCCAATCATTCTACTTCCCCTTACTTAGAGGCGCCCTTGTTAGGAGTCTTTGTTTTTTTTTACCTTAGAACTTGGCTCTTCGATTGTATCAGGAGCCTTGTGCTTTTGACTAACAGCTTGAAGAAGGGCAGCCCCCTCCCTAATCTCTTCCTCCTTTGACCTCAGAGGGTAAAGCATTTGTATATCGGCCCCCTCCGTTTTGGCACCTTCATCACCTATAACAATAGGCTCGATAAAATGGTTGAGGGTAGGAGTAGGGAGAGCCACACCCAATGGCTCTGCACTCACGAGCTCGCCTCAAATGTCGATGGGAATTGCTTAAGGAACAGACCTCGATCATGCCTTGCTAATTTCCCTCGGCCCCAACGTTGGTCTTATTGCTTTTCCCTTTGGTGGGTTTGCCTTGGTTTGTGCCTAGCATTGGCTCATTAGCTAGTCTACAGAGGGACGAGGCATCCTTAGGGCTAAATTTTTGCCTGCAAGATATTCAATCAAAAGTTAGAAAAGGAAAATAAGAATAAACTAAAAGAAACTACAAATACCATTCATAAAATACTACAATGACCGATATGGCTAAGGAAGTCTTCCCACCCTACAAGTGCCAAAGGAAGCACCTCAACACTAGCATAACTTGATTGAGTACCAAAAATACCTGTACCTTTGGCCTTTCTTTATGTTAGGAAAGAGCTTGGAGATGAGGTACTGGAAATACCTCTCTACGATTTCCGTAGCATTAACCTCATAGCCATGTCTCAGCGCTATAAAAGTCAGGATCTCTTGGGTTGCTTTAGTGTCATTGGGTCCAAGCTCTTTCTCACCCTCATTTTGAACCATCTCGGTCTACCGCATCTAGAAGTTTACCTCTTCGGGCAGTTTAGCTACTACGTATTGGTCCTGCTAGCCCTTAATTGAATCTATAAGGCTGCAAAACAACTTCTTATCTAGGCACAGCTAAAGGTAATACCATCCCGTAATGCTCTTCTACATGTAAAAGTGACCAAAGAGCTTGGGAGTGGCCCTTACCATCAGGTATTCTCAAAGCGCTTAGAAAGCCTTCAATACTCTCCACCTATTGGAAGGGACTTACGACGAGCTACACCGGTAGTAGTTGAAGAACTCTTTCTCGAAGCGATTGTGAGAGAGGCGTTGCCCAAACTTCAGGCATTTTTCAAATACTATGAAGCGCCTCCCTGACAGCAAGGCTACTAGTTCATCCTTGTACGGCAACTTTATTTGCCACATAGGGATTGCCTTAACAATGAAGTTGCACATAATCCAACTAAAGGCAGATGGTTTACTCTTGCTTACGTGGCGGCTAAGTCCCTTACCTGTCTCAAGAGCATCGAACAAATCCTTCAAGGGGGAAAGGGTAGGGGAACATACAAATATATGTCCTTAAGGATGGCATTGATGATCTTAGCCCTGTTTAGTGCCTCTGCGACCATCCTTGTAGGTTCGTCAAGTTGTGCTAGCAACGAGACCTCATTCTCTTGCATTTGAGGGGGGTTACTTCTTGTAGAATCAGAACTAGAAATATGCAGTGATGAAGAGGGATCCGCCTTACTTCTATTAGTTGACATGGTTATAATACTCGAAGAAGGAAGAAAGACCTTAGAAAACTTTTGGAAGAAAGTTTGAATGTAAATGTAGGATTTATAATAATTGAATGAGAAGATTACAAAAAAGTGGTCTCTTTTTGTGATCCTCTTATTTATAGGTAAACTACTTGAGAAGCCATATAAGCAATTATCCATATAAGTACGAATCCTTTGGAATGTTGCATAGCAGATACGTAGAAAGCGTTTTGATCAGACGGTTGCCTTTAAAAGGTAAAAGGCATGTAGTCGCATGTTAGTTTGCTATAACACGCACCTGTTATGTTGCATTTAATGTACGCAATATAAGCAGGAAAAAAATCACATTTTGAAAAAGTTCCTTTGACAAGAAGCTTCTTTAGGGCTTATTTGGCTTTACCCTGGTTGGCATGATAAAGACATGATACAGGTGCATTCGTTTAGTCCTTATTGAACATTGTTTGGATAGATTAGCTTATAGCCTTGAAGTGCCTACCTAATGAGTTGCAAGAGTATCCTGCTCTGACACTCTAACCTAAGTCTTGCTCGGGTCTTCAGTGCTCTGCTTCAGAATAACTACTGATTACTTTTGTTCATCTTGCCTTGGACATTTTTGGATCAAGTAACCATTACTCCACCTCAGTTAGCTTCCAGTTTGGACTTATGTGCCTACCACGTTAGCCCCATAACACTAAGCCGGACTCCTTTAAGTCAGATTGGTCATGCCTGAACAGCTCACACATCTTTTCTCCTTGCCTTTGCCTTAGCAATGAGACTACGGGAGGGACAAGTGTTGATAGGATACTTTAGACATGAGCTTCTCAAGCTCGACTATATTCGATATGTCTCGTTGTCTATGGTTTAGGGCTTACCCCTATGGGCCTAAGCTCTAGGCATGTGTGGACCAAGCCCAGTAAGTTTTGTAATGGCTAGATTGTACAGATAAGGATAAAACAGCTACTTTTTAAATAAGTAGAATATGTCGGGTATAATGACTCCATTTTCCTACACTTGCGGGAGAAGATCTCTTTTATCAACTGATCTTTAACTGCCGATTTCACTCTATTATAAATACTAGGTTATTACCCAATGATAAATCTTTCTAGACTTTACACATCAAGCTTGTGTACTTACTTACATTACTTCCTACTTTCAAGTGCCTCATTGCTAACTTAAGCATTGAAATGGTTACGCTGGATAGTTCCCCGGCATTCTCTTACTGTGAATTGTTTTGTAGGCCATATATGTGCAGAGCCCAATTACCTACTAGTAAGAACTTAGAGACGACATATACCATATATAACCTATATGATATAAGATACTTATGTATCCTCTATGTTGGCTAATAATTGTCAATTTTCCATGTATTTGTAACAAATATATTCATCAATTTGGTAACTTTTATTAATTTAATCCCATATTTTTCAAGCACGTATTTATTAAAAAGGAATACATTATGAACTTGACAAGATAATTCTAAACAATTTATCACAAAATCATAATTTGCCATAACATCTTGGTTTACTTGTTTAAAATAACTAATATTATCAAATCTATTATACTATTCTTACTAATAGAAGAATGTCTAATAAAAAAAAATACTATAAGAAAACAAACCAACCTTCAAAAAGAATCTATTCGAACATAATCATTCTTCTTCGGTGTGTAAATGGGCTTGGACTTGAGTATGTACTAAGTTAAAACTATTATATTTTATTATTTTAAATATCATTAATTTAGACTTTTATAGAGTGTATATAAGATATCTAAAATTTGTACCTTATATATTATAAGGAATTTTTTACAGTCTCGTCCTTACTTTTTACGAGATCAGTGTCGCTATTTATCTTACCATTAATTTATATTTTTTTAAATCTAAATCATTGAAGAGATTGTAAATTAAATGATTTAGATTTTAAGATATGAAAGTGAATGGTGAGATGGAGGATGTGATCGATCCCATCAAAGTGGTGGACAGAACTGTAGAATTTCTTATGTTATAATATAAGTTGCAGGATCAGTATTACATAGGCTATGAAGGTTATATTTGTATCTCACTCCATTAAAATAGGTTTTAAAAAACTAGAATTAAAACCTATCTTATAACTTTTAATATTTATTTGAAATCTATCTATTTAGTTTGGATAGGATATTGGTTTTTAGATTTTGATCGGATTATTCACTTATCCCTATAATTGACCTTTAATGGTATATGGTACCCAACGCCAGGTAAAGATTGATTAATCAATAGGATAAATATTAATAGAAAATATGGAGATAGAGGTACAATCTTAAACGGGAAGACTACATTAACTGCTAGGCCATTCTCGCTAAGCAAGCGTCAACCAAGTGCGTGTGTCACGGGCGGATTCAGTCGCTCGATCCCGTGCGGCACTTAGCGTTCCTGACCTCACTAAGGAAGGCTAAGTCAGCCTGTAATACACTCACACTATTAGAGAGAGAAAGTAGAGAGAGAAACTCTGATAGTATACTGTATTCACTCAAAATAACTTGTGTGTTACATCTGAGGAGAATACCCCTATATATACAGAAAGCCTTTACAATCTAATGGTCAAGATCGATTCGATCTAATAGTTACAATTGATTCCCAACTACTACATTTACCTACCTTCACCAACTACTATACAATCTTCTGGATTTCTCTAGAACCTTCTAGAACTTTTCATCATCTAGAAGCTTTTGGTGGGCTTGGGCTTTTGTCTTTAGGCTTTAGGAACCTCCTAAGAATGGCCCACTTCGAGAGGTCCGTAATATTCTCCCTCGTTCAATCCGGCGACGCCCTCGTTGCTCCTTCCTCGTAGAACTGTCGAATCTTGTCTTTAAATTGCCACAGTGCTTCGGCTGGTTCCCAACTGGCCTCACTCTCTGGTCTTCCCTTCCACATTACCATATACTCATGTCTGGGAGTTTGTCCACGTCTCTTCACATGTCTATCAGCTATGATCCCTTCCACTTCCTTATTAAATGAATCTCGTACTCCTATTGGGGCCCTTTGTGATATAGTTCTTATAGGGTCTTCCTCATCTTTGTAGAATGGTTTTAGCATGCTCACATGGAAAACCGGGTGGAATTTCAGTTTAGGAGGAAGTTTCAATTTGTAAGATACTTGCCCTATTCGTTTCACAATTGGGAATGGACCCTCGTATCACCTCATTAGACCTTTATGTAGTTGGCCCTTCGTACGTTGTATCAAATGTAACTTAACAAGCACTTGGTCACCTACCTGGTATTCCATCGGCCTCCGCTTCTTGTCTGCAATCTTCTTCATTCTCTTGATAGCTCGGCTTAAGTAGGTCCGGGCTAAGTCATGATTTTCCTGCCATTCCCTTGCGAATTTATATGCGGGAGGGCTGGACCCTGTATATCCTATTGCCACTGTATGAGGAGTTAAGGGTTGCCTTCCCAGGACAATCTCGAAAGGACTCTGTCTGATGGACTCATTCTTCTGTAGATTAAACGAAAACTGTGCCACGTCTAACAACTTAGTCCAATTATGTTGGTTAGCCCCTACAAAATGCCTTAAGTATAACTCTACTAAGGCATTCACTCGCTCCGTCTGACCATCCGTCTGGGGATGCAGACTAGTTGAAAAGTTCAACTCAGATCCCAGAAGTTTGAACAGCTCTGTCCAAAATCTCCCTGTAAATCGCCCATCTTGATCACTCACAATGTTTTTGGGTAGGCCCCAATACTTTACTATATGTTTCAAGAACAACCGGGCCGCTTCATCCGCTGAGCACTCCTTTGTTGCTGGAACAAAAGTCGCATATTTTGAGAACCTGTCTACCACCGCCATAATTGTACCATACCCTTCCGATCGGGGTAAGCTTACAATGAAGTCCATGGAAACACTTTCCCATGGTCGTTCAGGAATGGGAAGAGGCTCTAGTAGTCCTGGAGTTGCCTTGTGTTCAACTTTGTCTTGTTGACACACGAGACAAGTTCGAACATAGCTTTCAATATCTTCCCTCATATGTGGCCAAAAATACCTTTCTTCCACTAATGCTTGGGTACGGTGCATTCCTAGATGACCTGCCCATTTAGAATCATGACATTCCTTAAGTATCTCCCTTCTCAGATTCAAGGAATGGGGCACATAAATTCGTTGCCCTTTTGTATATATTAGTCCATTCTCTTGCCAAAATCTCCTTGTCTTCCCTTCTTGACATTGAATCCATAGAGCTTTAGCTTGCTTATCACTCTCCATCCCCTCTTGAATTCTATCAATGAGGTTGCTTTCAGGTTTGTTGATGGCTGTCAACTCAACCCTTCGGCTTAAAGCATCCGCCACAACATTAGTCTTACCTGACTTATGTTCAAGGTCGAAATCAAATTCTGCCAGAAAAACCTGCCATCGGACTTGCTTGGGTGAGAGCTTCTTTTGAGTCTGAAAATAGCTGGTGACCATATTGTCAGACTTGACCACAAACTTTCTCCCTAATAAGTAGTGCCTCCATACCTGAAGACAGTGTACTATCGCCGTCATCTCCTTTTCATGCACTGGATATCGTTTCTCTGTATCATTCAACTTTCGGCTCTCAAATGCTACGGGGTGTCCTTCCTGCATTAAAACCCCTCCAATAGCAAAATCACTAGTATCAGTACATACCTCAAAGGGTTTACTAAAGTTGGGAAGGAGAAGGACTGGCTCCTTCGTGACTGCCATTTTCAAGGTCTCTAGGGCCCGCCTTCTTTCTGTACTCCAAACCCAAGGGGTATCCTTTTTTAGTAAGTCCGTCAATGGACTAACTATCTTTGAATAGCCCTTAATGAATCTTCTGTAGTAATTTACTAAGCTAAGGAAGGATCTCAGCTCAGTAGGCTTGGTGGGTTTCTTCCAGTCCCAGATGGCTCGTACCTTTCCTTCATCCATTCTAATCTTTCCTCTCCCCACTATGTGACCAAGGAATATCACCTCTTCTTGCGCAAAGGCACATTTCTCTATTTTCACATACAGATCATTCCTCCTGAAAGCTAAGAATACTGAGCGAAGGTGATCTATATGTTCCTCCAACGTCTTACTATAAATCATAATATCATCCAAATACACTACTACAAATTGATCAAGAAAAGGCGCTAGAACACGATTCATAAGTGTGCAAAAAGTAGTCGGGGCATTAGTAAGGCCAAACGGCATGACTAGGAATTCGAAAGCACCATACCTTGTAACACAAGTAGTCTTGGGTTCATCTCCTTTTGCAATCCTCACTTGGTGATATCCCGAGCGTAAATCCAATTTGGAGAAGTATCTAGCTTCTCCCAACCTGTCAAATAGATCCGATACCAATGGAATGGGATACTTATTCTTTATCGTGACCTTATTTAAGGCTCGATAATCAATACACATTTGGAGTGATCCATCTTGTTTCTTCTGAAAAAGTACGGGAGCTCCAAAAGGTGCCTTTGAAGGCCTAATGAAACCTGCTTCTAGTAATTCCTTCAATTGTCGCCTCAATTCTTCTAATTCTGGAGGTGACATCTTATATGGGACGGCAGTGGGCGGTCTGGATCTGGGTTCCAATTCTATCACATGGTCTACCTCCCTTCTTGGTGGTAACTTTTTAGGCAGCATTGGTGGCATTATATCCTTAAATTCTCCCAATATTTCCCCCACTTGAGGTGGAACACTTCCTTGACTACTAGTCTCTTCCCTAACTTTTAAGGCAGCCAAGTAAGTGACTTCATTCTTCTTGAGTCCCTTTTTCAATTGCATCACCGATAAGAATTTGGTGGCTTGGCCTACCTTTCTTACTACAGGAACCACACATTGCGAATTGTGATCAAGTACACAAATGCAGTTAGCTCGTGGTATGATAAGCGCATCAATGCGATATACGAAATCCATCCCGATCACGAACTCGAAATCATCCATTGGCACTACTTCAACTGTCTCCTTTCCCTGCCAACCCCCAATACGGAGCTCTATCCCCCTAGCTACTCCAATAGTGGGAACTTCTTTTGAGTTAACTGTTTTGAGCCATGTTTTGGTCTCCTCCACTTTTAGCCCCAACTCCTTTGCTGCCATATCAGAAATAAAGAGATGAGATGCTCCTGTATCTACGAGGGCATTGAGTTTCTTACCTGCTACTGATACTTCGGTATACATCAATCCTTTTTTTTCATTGACTTGAGACTTCATAGCACTGAGTAGACGAACTGACCCTAACTGGGCCTCATCCCCATCATCTGAGCTTTCACTTGCTACCAATGCCGCCAATCTCTCTTTCTTCGGACACTCCCTGGCATAATGGGGTCCATTACAGAAATAACATTTCAACTCACGGAGTTTCCATCTTTCCCCATCTCTCCCTTCACGAGTTCTTCCCCGATCGTTATCTTTTTCTTCGGCTTTGGTTTTTCCTTTGGAAGAACTCCCGCTCTTTTCCCTTTCAACTCCCCCTTTCCATCTTCCTCCTGTGGTCTTAAGATCAGTCTTCCGAAATTCTATTAGGCCTTCAGCAACTGCTATAGCCTTGGAAATGTCTTCCACTCCCCTTCGCTCCAGTTCTAATTTAGCCCAGGGCTTTAAGCCATCCACAAACATCACCAAAGCATCTTCTTGGTTGAGATCTGTGATCTCCAACATAAACTCCGAAAATTCCTTTACATATTGCTTTATGTCACCCTTATGGGTTAGGTGACGCAATTTCACCTTTGCTTCCTTAGCAGCATTTTTGGGGGAGAATTGACCCTTCAACTTTTGTACAAAGCTATCCCAGGTGTTGATATCAGCCGCCCTCCTGCGCCACCATACTATGGCTGAGTCTTTCAGATACATGGCAGCAGTACGTACCTTTCCAGCATCATCTAAGATTCCCACAGCATTAAAGTATTGTTCCACTCCCCATAAGAAGTTATCTACTTCTCGAGCAGACCGCATCCCGCCAAAGTGCTCTGGTCTTGGAATATCGACCCTATGGCCGGTCTGGAGAGTCATTCCATTTGCAATAGCGATTCGGCAGGCCGCCAATTGCGTCTTGAGATCTTCAATCTCTTGATGCATGGCCACTACCACTGCATCAACCTTAGCTTCATAAGCTTCTTCCTTAGTTTCTAAGGCCGTAACTCGAGCTTGGAGAGCATCACCCTTCTCTCCAATAACATTTCCATGCTGCCTAAGCTTTTCTACAGCTCGATTCAGTGCTCCCTGCAATTCGCCTCGGAGTTCTTCTTCCATTTCCTCAAGACTGCCTTGAGACTCATCAAATTGTTCCTTGGCCTCAGCAATGCTCAACTCTGCCTTATCCATCCTATTAAGGAGAGAGTTCAGTAGGTCCCGAGACCTAGCCCTTTGCCTGGTAACACGGCGATCGTCATGGTCAGCCAACTCATCGACCATTGAAGTGTTGTTGTCTCCTCCAGATGACATCTTCTCCACAAGCAATTCCTTTTTCAGTCTCTGATACCACTTGTCACGGGCAGATTTCGTCACTCGACCTCATGCGGCACTTAGCGTTCCTGACCTCACTAAGGAAGGCTAAGTCAGCCTGTAATACACTCACACTGTTAGAGAGAGAAAGTAGAGAGAGAAACTCTGATAGTATACTGTATTCACTCAAAATAACTTGTGTGTTACATCTGAGGGGAATACCCCTATATATATAGAAAGCCTTTACAATCTAATGGTCAAGATCGATTCGATCTAATGGTTACAATTGATTCCCAAATACTACATTTACCTACCTTCACCAACTACTATACAATCTTCTGGATTTCTCTAGAACCTTCTAAAACTTTTCATCATCTAGAAGCTTTTGGTGGGCTTGGGCTTTTGTCTTTAGGCTTTAGGAACCTCCTAAGAATGACCCACTTCGAGAGGTCCATAACACGTGAAGTAGGTAAGGATGTCATGTTGACCATGAAAGAGTCGTTACGGGCTAAGCCTATGCTATTTCGTGGAATGAATGCACTACACCATGTTATTTTATTTTGTAAATTTTAGTTCTTTTTTCCTGTTTAGGATCATACATACATATATATATATATATATATATATATATTTGGCCATAGCATCATATATATATTTATTTATTCTGTAATGAACCTTTTGTAATGTTTATCATGACATTCAAAGAAAGATTTTTGTGGTGTTTTATCTTGGTTTTGCAAATGCATATTAGAAGTCATCAATTTCTTTCCTATTTTTCTCTGTTTCATCTCCCTTTATGTGTCTTGCTTTCCTCTGAAATCATATCATTTAGTCTGGCAACACGGCGGTTCATTGAACTATCTGTGGTGCAACATAATACACCTATCCCCATATTACTTCTGAATCCATGCATTCTTCATGCAAATGGTCGCAATATATCTGCTATTGCTCCCATCGCTGTCAGGCTACAAAAGAATCATCATTCATTCAAAAGTTGTCTCTGTGTCCGCTTATAGATTGGAATATGTATTTATCAAATTATTATTATGCCAACTATTGTTACAGCCTCTTCTAATTAGTGGAACCAGTGCAATTTTCTCAGTGCCATTTGATTTGAAACTCGCTGGTAGGAGCGCATGCACGGTTTCCCAAATTCAACTTGAATGCAATTGGCTCCAGCTGGAGCCGACTAGTTTCTCGATAGAATTATAAGGGTACTTGTGTCGAAATAAACCCATATGTAATGCAATTGATCTAAAATAGTTTTAAGTAAAAGGAAGGTAATTTTTCGAGCTTAAACTTGTTGAATAACAATTGAAGGCAAACTTGAACTCAAAAAGGTGTTGTTTGAACACGACTCGATTACCAAGCGGAATTGAAACAGTAGAACCATCAATACCGATGTCTAATTACATACTCACTGACACTATGACAACTTGCAAGTAAGGAACTCCGATAAATAAAGCTAATGGTAGTACTATTCTGCTCCCAAGAATCAACACTAATATTTTGTACAAATCCTTCTTACAATAACACCTACGTAGACCTTTTCGGAAAAGAAAACAAAACACCAGCTGAGCTTGACTAAACACACGATGACTTCGTCATCTTCCTCGATCCCGCAGAAAACAACAAATCCATGTCGGGCGGCTGGAAGTATCCGTTCTTTGGTTTCTCTCTCCTTCCACTGACAGGCTTCTTCCTGGGCGGCGGAGGACAGATGTATGGAGGCGGAATCCGGCTACTTGGGCTCCTGGGCGTTTCACACCCTGAGCCGTTCGCTAATTCATAATCGGCTTCCATTATAAACAGAACTGTATTATAGTATTTCGAGGAAATTGTTTCTGCTTGTGATGTGTAAACGTTTGAATTTTCGATCTGGGTACTTATATTAATTGTTAGGGGGAGATTTAGATTTTTCGAATGTTTAATTTAATGTAAAGAGGGGGAGGTGGTGGCATGGTGATGCTTGATCGTGTGGTGATGGACGAGGTTTGACAGCTAAGGGCTGGGTGGTGGATAGATGACGTGGCATGATGTGATTCGGTCAGAAGCTACGTGGGTGGCAAACATGACCCACGTTAAGCCGCGTTTTAATCGACTTTTCAAATGTGACGGCGCCTGCCTTTTTTGAGATCGGATTCACAATGAGATCGTGCTTGGCGCGGGAAAATTTTGCCCTTTTAAATCTGAGCTACGTTGTGTGATGTTCGGGGTGTCAATAGTATCAATGGCATTTCCTGGTGACAGCTTATAGGAATATTCTAGGATAAAATTTTTTTAAAAAAAAATCAAAATGGAATACAGACCGACTACTATGGCTTTTTAGATTTTTATTTCTCTGGAACACCCTTGACCCTCGAGTGCAAATGATGTATAACATGGACGTGGAACCTCAGCCTGATCCGACCTAACCAAAATTGGTGGTCGAGGCTCTAATATCAAGAGGCGTGACCAACCATTTGGGATTGGACGTTGATCCAATTTCGGATCCTTAATTAAGGTCTTCTAATATTTTGAATAAACTATTAAATCTTTTTCCCTTTTTAAGATTGTATCGTTATGATATCTTATAATTATAGATAAATTAATAGATGCTGTACTGTAATACGTATATAAAAATTTAGACTTGAAATGTAATATACAATAAATGATTTAAAAAATAAAATATAATATATGAATTAGGAACAATCTTAAAAATAAGTGTAAAAAAGGAATTCCATCACAGAAGTATTAACAAAGCAAAATACTCAAACTTCTTTTACGTTTCTTGCAATTTAATCTTGCTTATATACAAATATCAAGTAAATAAAATTATAGATTCTTTAAACTTTAAGGATTAGTCTCTCAATGACAACTAATAATAAAATAAAAACTTTATCTCTATACACATTAAATTACCTAGTTTTATCTTTTCAATTTGAAATTCTAAGTTACCTACTAGATTTGGAATATGTTTCATTTATGAATGTGATTTTCAAATGTTTCTAACACCATAAATTCTAATCTTTACTTTTTTTCTTTTTTTTTTTTGTCTTTCTGGATATTAATAAAAAAGATTCTTACGGAGAGGATTTAAAGAAGGGGAAAAAAATAGTGCGGTGTGTCTTTAATAGAATAGAAGAGGAATTATAGGAAAAGATTAAGTGCAATATCAACCTGAGGAGAAAGATTATCTTTAATACGTTAACAAGCTTTCCGAATTTGGTTGTGGCGAAAAAAAGAGAGAGAAAGAAAGAAAAAGAATTCGGCTGGTGTATAGAATAAGGACAATCATAGGATGGAGTGAATAAATGCAAGAAGAAAAGCTAACGAAAAGGGAGAGTAAGATTAGTTAGACAATATAGTCTCTAAGGATCTTGTTGGGAGAAGTTAAACAGAGATTGGACTCCACGCAATTAGTAAGCTTGTGAAAAAAAAAAAAAACACTATAGGGGAAGTCAGGATATTATTAAATATAGTTATTTTGATACTTAAATTAATAAAATTTTTTTAAGAGTACGAGAGTTTAAGAGCGATAAGTAGCCTTTAATGTATAAAGTATTAAGTAGTTTATTGTTGAACAGTGGTCTTGTATTTATAAAAAAGTGATGTTGGCAATTGGAAAGTAGTTAATAGGTAGAGCTACTTCTGTAAGTATTAGAGATTGGGTTTATGATGTCTAATGTGTTCCAGAGATGTAAGAAGTAGCTACTTGACTTAGTTTCTTAGCTTTATCCAAAGTGTTCTAATTATTTGAGACTTTTCATAGTTAGACATGCCGAACTCTAAACTTAGACCAAGATAGAAACTCGAGTAGAGAAAGGAGCCTAAGAAGATCAGGACGAGTCTGAAGGGCTCATGTCCAAAAGGTCTTATCAAAAGATTAGTTTTAAGTAATTTTATTAATATTTTTTTATAAAACATATAATATAAGGCACAAATTTAGTAGGTCTTATCAAAAGATTAGTTTTAAGTAATTTTATTAATATTTCTTTTATAAAACATATAATATAAGACACAAATTTAGTAGTTAGTAACAGTTAAAAAAGTCTTTTGGCTTAAAGTACAAAGAGGAAAATTGATTAGTTTTTAATAATTTTCTCTCTAGTGAAATAATGTTAATTTTATGATTATTTAGGACTTAAAAATATACATAAGAGTGCTACTTCCTTTATAACGAAAAACAAACATACAAGATGTTACTCTTCCACGACCCTAAGACCTTACTCATACTCCTTATTTCCGAATTCGTAAAGTTAAAGAAATTGACAAGTCTATTCTGCTGAAGACTAGGGGAAAAAATTACATTTTGAAGAAAGTTGCATGAAATGAAACTCTCCTAGGCCAATGAATCCTCGACCAGTCTTTGAGCTACCTTCCATAAGTAGGAGGTGCGTCCCAGAATGGGTAGCTTCCATTCTTTAAAACAATCCATTAGCTTTAAATTCATTTTTAGATTGTCTGTGTATAGACTCCATGAGACAATAGGATTCGGATTCTCTCAAATTTTTTATTTTTTAATTTTGTTCAATTTATAAATTAATGATTAAAATTATTTAAAATTTTAGAATATTCTATGATATTATTATAGTATTATTTTTTTTCTTATAATTTTAATAATTGATTATATGTGAAATTATTTTAAAAGGTTGAATTAAAGAAAATTTAAAGAAAATAAAATTTAGATGATCCATTTTTAGAATCGATATACTTCATATAAGATATGAAAAAATGAAGACATTGTGTGAATGGTAAGAATTCTAACTTAAAGAACTTTGGAAACCTTAGTAAATATGAGTTGGGACTTTGGTAAGCAAGTTCGAAAATGCTAAATAGGTAAAACCCGAAAAAGATACGGTTTAAATATTAAGCTTGAAAATAGTTTGAAATTGGGCTTTATTCCGAGAGCTATGTTGTAAGCATTTGACACTCGAACAATGATGGTAATCAATCCTTGTACTACAATTTTCATACGAAAGTAGCAGCGATAACGATAATATCTATATTCTCTCAATTTGTATGGTCACCTTCCTTACTAGAATCAGCGGGCTCATCTAGCTAGTCTATGGTCGCAGCCTTTCATGATGTTCACATAAATGAATTTAAGTTCTTTTTAGCTATATAAAGAGGGCAATTCATGATTGTACCTTTTACAAGAATTAATATATGATTGGTGTATATTAATTCAATCACCCTATTAAATTAATCAACCTAATTAGTACAATTTTGATTGTTGATGTGACCATGATGAGTTTTGCATTTTTTTTTTTCCGTCAAACTAATAAATTTAGAAGCTGAAAACACAAAAACAAACATAAGAAAGGAGCAGGACAAGAGGGTTGCTCCTCCTCTCTCTGCTCCATAAACTGTCCAACATCAGAGGTTAAAACCCTAAGAACACTATCAGAGTATTTAGCCATAGTTTAATAAAAAATAAAATTAGCCATCCTGAACTTCGAGACAACGGAAAAAACAGGGTTTGTATTTGATTCATCAAAAGATTTATTCAGTTTCAGCTGCAGTGCAGTCTTCACAAGCAATTGGGCTTCCTCATTCGTCTTCCTCGTCATCCATGCCAAGATCTAATTCTTCTTCATCTGGAGAAATTGCCTGCACAAAATTATGATATAAGGGGTCAAGAATTATTGGAGTCACATTGTGTGATACGTTTAATTGCTTCTGCAGAATCCAATTTTACAATAATGTTTTCCCATCTCCTAATCTCTGCTAGTTTGAAGCTCCACAAGATAGCTCATATTTCTGAACCTAAAGGCAGAGTTTTGCGTTATTACTAGATAAGTATGTCTGTTCTCGATTTATATATTTCTCAACCATTTAGGAACAAATTGTTTATTATTTCCCCTCCCATTGATACCTAGTCCATGCAAGCAAAACAAATATTCCGTCTTCGTGCTCGACGTTCCATTTCACTGTGTTTATCATTTTTGGCATTTTTAAATTCTATAATTTAGAATTACTTAAACCGTCTTTTTGAGTAAATCATTCTTATTTATAATATTAAAGGCAAAGCTTTTTTTTTTTTTTAATTACTAATTTAGTGTCTTTATTAAACAGTTTGAAAATATCAAAACGATTATAAAATAAAAGAAAGAGTGGAAGAGAATGGGATAACTAACTACCTTGCACGTTGGTGTATAGGTTTGAAATTTTCAAATAGTTATTTCCGATTCCATAAATTGAAGAAGCCTTTTGCCAAATTATTTTAATTTAAATATAATATAGTTCAGTGGCTAAATGAACCTGTTTTATGCGGAAGGTGAAATCACACTACCAAATTTTTTGGATATATTCATATAAACCAAAAGTTTAGATGTATGCTTTTTTTTTTTTTTTTAAACCAATGTTTAAATGTATACTTTTAATTTGAAAAAGAAAGAAATAAATAAATCATTCTCACTGGCTCAAAAAATATATTTCCGTTTCGATCTCCCAATTCCTCTTTTACTTCAGTAAATTGAATTCATAACTAAATAATTTTCATGGTTCACAATTGTTTACTAAGATGGCTAATTATAAAAACATAGGCTAAATATACTGCAATTACACGTGTCTCCATGTTTTCCACCTTTTAATGTAGTCCTGGCAAGTGTCGGTCGATCAATTTCCCCATCTCACTTGCATGATTGACATTTCCACGGACATTTCGTTATGGCCAGATCCTTTTCATTGATAAATGAGTGAACGATTGGTACGTCAAGCTTGTCAATGGTTGGTCACGCAACGGGGTTCACCTTACATAGTGCTCGACAGTGACTGGCAGGGTTGCTAATTGTTGCAATCTTTGTCCTTTTACATCCTCCAGTTTTAGGAAAAATTTAAGTGTTCGCTTATAAAAGTGAGTGGATATATGTTTGAATAGTAGATTAGATTTTATTTGTATTTTATCTTATAGATATGGATTTTAGAAATTTGAAATCAAAACGTATCCTATAATATATAGGAATTACTGTAGAACTTCTAACATATAAACTGTAGGATAGACAATTCACGAGAAATTTGTAAATTATTTTTGTTACTTTTTTATAATATAAAATGTTTAAGATGAGTTGCCCAATAACCTATTCTTTTTCCATATATTTGTAGTTAATACATTTATCAGTTGGTGATTTCCAATAGCTTAACCACATATATATTTTTTAAGAAATATGAGAAATAATGAAAGAACATAAAAAGAATGAGTCAAGATTAATGGTGAAAAAAAAAAGGTGCAAAGGAAAGGAGAATTTAAAAAGTAAAGTTAATGCTTACATTTTGGAAAGAAAAATGAGACGCAGCAAAAAAATGAAATATATAACATGTTGTAAGATTATTTTCTATAATGGGCAAATAAGGTTAAACCTTGAGTAAGTTCTATGGTAAAAGTATCATATTTATGTTCAATATTATTGATTAAGAACATTTATATGGTAGGTATATGGTGCCTTAGAACATGTGACCCTTAAAATTTTTAAAGTATGGTTAAGGGGAGAGTATGAGGTATATAGATATTATGTCCAGTACCTCACTTTGTGGGAGTAAGTTTTAGAAATTAGTATGAAACTTACCCTACAACTTTTTGTTGATGGCTAATTTTTGTTGGCTTAGGAATAATTTGCACAAGGTAAGAAACATAAGCTTTAGGGGTGTCAAAGGTGGTTTTAGCGTGGCTATTCCAAGGTTTAAGTTAGACGAGAGGGGAAAAGTGAATGATGTATGTAAAGAGCAAAGGTTTTAGAATTTTTTACTAGAATATTGACCTTCTATTTATAAAGAAGCTCGTTGAGTTATTTTATGAAAGAGATAATCTTCCTAAGATTCTCTCTTCGACTCTAGATGTTGTGGAAAGGATCTTAGAGGCAAGTTGTGCCATCTATTGACTTTCCCTATCTAGTCGAGCTCTTCCCACCTAATCTTCATTTAAACTCATGGGCTAAGCTTCATTAGCTTAAGCCTTAAGGCCTTAGCTCTAAGGAATAGGTCGAAGGAGATCTAGTGAGGTTAGCCCGAACTTAGGGAGTTGGCATGGACTTTGAATAGAGCTTAGCCTAAGCTCTAATGGGGTTAGTTTAGAGTCTCATAGCTTAACTTATACTCTAAAGAGGTTTGACTATGCTTCGAGGTTGATGTTTAAAATAGCCTATCAACACCTTCAACATCCGATTGAGTCTTATTTGACTACTTAAGGTGGGGTAGATTTTAAGTTCTGGTAGGGTTACTTACATACCCTTACTTATTTTGTGGTAAGGCACTTTATATAGATAACCTTGCAATGCATAGGGGATGCAACTACTCCATTATATATCCATACCTCTACCATTAGCATGCAAAGACTCATAATACTTATTGCATACTACAAATATACATATAATCTCTATAAACTCTCAAAATTTATACCTACAATTATAAGGTTCAAGTAAACCATAAACTCCTAATGTTTTCTATGAACAAATTAACAAACCTCTCTTAGCATTGACATAAAACTAATTCTGAGTAAACCAACTACTAAATTAATGATTACAACTCAAAGAATGTAACGAACTAACTTTCTTTTAGTTCATTGTAACTATCTTAATTGTACATATAATGACATGCGTCATAAAGATTTATATCATTAACACCTAAAATTGTAAAATCTCAATAGGGTGAGTTGTAAAACCTACTACGTAATTATTGCACACATACATGCACAAATACATGTACAACATTCGCATACAGGCCTACATATTACTAAATGCAATTATTTTAGAATATATCATTTAGTTTTATCAATTAATACAATTCTGACAATAGGAATATGATACAACTCATATTCCACTAGCATACATATAATTGAAGTGTAATGTAGTATCAACCACAACTCATCTATAATTAGGCTTACATATCATAAAACATGATTCCATGATAAATGAAACATGAAATATGATTCCACAAAGAATCGATATGTAGAATACAACATGATAAGTAGAGGTCGATCATGTTACTGTTTGTTGAAACAACTAGTTGTCTCTAATTGAGATCATTACTTAATATTTACCCACCAACATTTAGGTCCATTATAATGTTTTGATCAACTTCTCATTCTACTAATTGGCCCATTGTTATAGCTTCCTTTCTTCTTATTGATTTACATGACTCACTTATAATAACATTCTATTGTGTCATTGTAGCGATCTTTATACCTAAATTAACCATTTCCTTCAAAACATATGGGACCACCCTACTCTCGTCCATGGTTTCAACTTGTAGTTTTAGATGGCCATACACAAACAACACAAATAATATTTAAGCCTATCAATTATCAATCTAATTCCAATATCTTAATGCGTACAAGCAACATGAAATAATAGCTACATGCTAGTTGTACCGAACACTCAACTAATTTTGTCCAAGCAATTGTGTGTGCATGTGCCTTTGTCCAAGGTTCTGTGCTTTCCCACCGAGCTTATTGTCCGAGCTGATACATTATTCGACTGAGTTGATTTGAGTATTCGAGCAGATTGGTCAGTGTTGCAATTCGAAGGTCGAGTTAGAGTGCTACGTGTCTAGTTGATTTGCTTAAAAAATATATATAAATAAATCACGAACACTCTAATAAGTATACTGGGTTGAAATAAAGTAATATAGATAAAGTAAGGTTATTGATCACTCGAGGATTAAAAAGTTACTAATCCTATACTAGTTCTTATCAATATTCAGGCAATCAAAATTAAATTAATTAATCTAATAATTACTTTAAAACTATTGAAAAGAAAATAACTGTGAAAAATCTAAAATTAAGCAATCAATTGGGGATTGTAAGAAAATATAATCTACCTTAGATTATGTTAATCAAATTGTTATTTTGTTATATAGATTAATAACTATGTCATTCAAGTAAAATTATTATACCCTAAAACCTAAGGATTTAAACTTCTAATTAATTATCCAGCTCTCGTATTTTTCAATTAATAGTAGACTCTAAATTACAGTCATATATCTCCTAATACTATGATTGTCCAATGTTTTAAATTAATTATCCCTAATGTCTTAGTGAATAATCAGTCGTCTAATATTGCATTAATTTTTAGATAATTTTTAATTAATTCAATTACTCTACTTTTACATTGATTAAACAAATCAACTAAGTATTTCTAATAAACCACATATTAACTCCTGTATCATTAGGGTTTCTAACAATTATAATCAATTAAACAATTATAATTGAAATAATAGAAATTGTAATCATGAATCGTCTATATATCTCTTAATCCTATAACATGAACATAATCATTATCTTAGCTATCTAGGGTTTCATCAATTCCTATAAATAAATTTAACTAGCCATAGATTTGGAAACAAAAACACAAATACTAATTGAAATTGTAAAGAAATTCATAATTGAAAACATAAGTAATCCATATATTGCATAAGAATAATTGAAATAGATGTTACCAATTATGTATTAGAAAAGATAATATTTAATTGTAACTTCAACTTGGTCTGTGCAGTAAAAGCAAATTCTTCTCAATGATCTAAGCAATTCTCTTGAAGAATTCCTTAAGAATAAACTAAAGACTATTCTGCGACTCTTTAAGTCTAAGGAAGGCGTGTTCTTTAGTCTCTAAAAAATAACCTAATGTCCTCTAAACGGTGAAACATATGTTATTTATAAGAAAAATTAGGGTTGACTCGCATAACTCTCTCTCTCTCTCTCTCTCTCTCTCTCTCTCTCTCTCTCTCTCTCTCTCTCTCTCTCTCTCTCTCTTTTTCATGAAGGCCGATGGTGTAAGTACAAGGCTAGCTTGTAAGTCGGCGGTGTAGCCATCAAGGGTCGCCGGTGTTCATTTTAGGCTAGTTGCCTTCAATTTCAGTTTGCGTATGTTGATTCAGACTTCGTTTATTTATGTAAATTTCCTCTAAATCATCTATAATTCCTCTTTTGAATCTTTTAATTTTTGAAATGTCTAAATGAAAATGATTAAGTATCATTTTTTAATGATTTCTATAAAATCAATAATAATTCTATCTTAATTTGCACTTTAAAACATGAAAAATATGCCTTTATCACTAGTTGATTGTCGAATTGATATTAAGTTGTGCACCGAATTGAATTGTTATCGAGCTGCTATGACCAAGTGCTTGCCGTACTGTTTTGACCATTAAGTTACTGAGCTAAATTGTTGTCGTATCCAAACTCAACTAAGGAAGTACATATTCGAGTTGTTCCATGAAATGCCGAGCCATTTATTGTGCTGGCCCCTATGGAATTGCAATCTGAGCTACTATAATTAATAAGCTACTGAAGTGAAATTCAGCCAAGGTAGTGTTGCCTTGCTTCTAGAATTGAACTGAGCTTACATGTTCGAGCTGAGGAGAACTGTCACCAAGCTGAGCTATAGTTGTTGTTTGAGCTCTAAGTACTATAATCCATAGTACCGAGTTGAAATTGGATTTGCATGAGCTGTTGTATTGAAGAATACATATTGCTAAGCTGTCCTATTTAGTGTTTAAGCAAAAGTGAATGAGCATCTTGTGAGTTTGGCTACTGAAGCGCGGAGGCCGCGTATACTGTCACGCCCCGAAGCGGTAGAGTCGTAACAGCCCCGCCGTGTAAACCACCCTAAGATAGAAGTTGGCCTTATAACCACTATCTTAGACCTGATCTACACAAGGAGTCAACAACTAACCCGCTTTGAAGTAAACAGTTTGTAATTTAAATAAATCATTCCTCTAAGAAAGTGAGGTAATATATATATTCACTATAATTTAGTGATTACAATTATCGTTTGCAATTTTTCTTCGAAATATATTTCCTAGTTATTACATTATTAAAAAAAATGAGAAGTTCTAAAGTAAAAGCTTAAACCTTAAAAATATATGTTCGTTCTTCAATATTTTTCCTTACTCCCCAGGATCCAGCAGTTGCTAGCTTCAGAATAGTTGTGGCCACTTCTTAGCCAGTACCTGCACGATGTCTATAGGGATGTGATCAACCACAGCTTAGTAAGTTAGGACGGAGGACTTAAAACTATACCATACACACAACAAGGTTTTCAATCACTTATTACGTGCAATGCATGTGCAAGCAAATGCCATCTCACGACGTTGTCCGGCCCGTCGTAAAATTAGAGAAATTACGCCCGCTCTAATCCGGGTTGAGGAGTTGCCGTTAATGCAACAACTCACGACTAAACCCAAGCTTGTGTAATGGAGACCTTGCTCCTCCCGTGACTACCTTCGAACCACTGTCTTCACCCTCGCCGCGACTTACTCTCCTGTCATTTAGTTCGACTGAGGATGAAGAAGGGACCATTTTGCAATCCCGTGCTATCCCTTCCGAAGGGGTCGGTATTTGGCCGGAGAGTCCTAAGTTCCCCTAACGGGTTACCATGCATGTCCGATTATAATTACTGGTCGGATATTTAATTAAGTCCTGTTTAGGGTGATCAATCCTTTCATACAAGTCATACAATATGTGCTAGAGCAACAAACAGAATCATAACATCACCCATAATTAAGCACATGCACACATTCTCTATTTAACAAGCACAACCAAGCATAATCTTAAGCCTCCAAAATACAGTATCGTATTAATCCCAACTTACCTCGACTCCTCGCTCACTCACTCGAGGTTCGATTTGCTCAGGCCATCACCGATCATCCCTATAACACGAACGTGGTTTCAGTATTTCATATAATATTATAAGTTCATTTTATCCGATAACGTTTATTGTTAGGTTTTGTTTAAGGTTAAATATACCTAATTATGTAGGTATTAAGTCTTTTATAATTATTTTAGGTTTGGGGTTAGGTCAGGTTCGGTTTTCGCATCGATTTCTAAATTAGGTTTTTAGTTCGATTTCTAAGTAATGTTTTAGATTCCAACCCTAGAAATCCGTTTCAACCCATAATGTGAAATTAATCACATTACTTCCCGATCTCCTAAATACGATTACTACCCCTAGTCAGCATTTTATTCCATCCGGTACACTTAAATCCGTATTAGTGTACCGAATTTACTCATATTGTGAGAAATTTTTACATTTTTCATATAATTACCTAAAATTGAATTTTGTTTCAGATTTGTTATGTTCTGATTTTCATTATTTTATTTTCTAATTAAACCTAATTTTTCCATATTTATAAATTTTTAATTCTACATATTCTAATTTTCTACATTTACCACATAACACCTTCATTACTTACACTTAACACTCTATAGACTAGGATTAGGTTTCCACATAAGAGATTAACATCCCTAAACATCTAATTACTATCTCAATCAGTAATTAACATCCTAATCACCTAATTAACCCTAAATCACCCAATTTTACCATCATTTTAGGGCTAAAAATTAACTTAAAAATTTCAAAAATTAATTTAAAAAAATGGCTTCATAGCACTGTTATATATCACATGAGTATCCTACAAAAAAAAATTGAGCTCCAAACTACACTCTTAAGGTCATTTATTTCTAAACCGAAATGTGCTCGGTTTTGCATGATTTTTTAAGGACCCTATATTACGGGACATGTTTTCATCAAACTAATATTTTTCCTACAAACTAATATTTTTCCTACAAACTAATATTTTTCCTACAAACTACATACAAAAATATCCTAGAATAACAAAATTCATAATTTTCTAATAATATTTACTATTTTTACAAAATTACACAAAATCTGGTAGGAAATCAGACTCATCGATCTGGGTGGCTTTGGCCACCGCCGGCCGCCGTGGCCTTATCGTCCGGCCTGGGCGCTACCACCACAGTGTGGTGGTGGGGGCCGTCCACTCCCAGCTCCTCGTCTGGTGTGGGTTCCCTTTAAAATCCATAACTGCACAGTTTTCTTTTTTTTTTTTATTTATTTATTTTTCTGGATTTTCTCTCGATTTTTTCGGTGTTTTGATTTTTCTCAAATCATAAAATGACCAAAGGACTTCTGGAATTTTTTTCCCCTATTTATAGACAATTTTAGAAATTAATGTACATTAATTTGATGGGATTTTGCACCAATTCCATGATTGTTGGCTTTTTGTTTGTCAAATTCTTATTGGTTATTTTTTTTCTTGCTGACCACGACATTATCTTGTTGCAGCTTATCCTCTTCTGATTTTTCTGATTTTTTCTATAATTATTTTGTATTTTTCTTTAATTATTTGCTTAGGTTTAGGCTAATTTAGGTAATTACGTGTATTTTTATCTACACGTAAATACATGTAGGGTACACGTGAACATTCTTAAATATTATTTTGGTCATTCTAAAATTTTTAGTATACATATAATCTATCTCTAGTAATTTATTAGTTATTTCATTACACTTTTCGCATTTTCGATGATTAATACCTATTATGCTTAAAATTTGAAAATTTTATAGTCTCCTATTTTACTATTTATTTTCTTAAAATTAAGTTTACGGGGTCATTTTTACTAATATTTCTCTCAATAGTTTATAATTTGGGTGTGATCGGATCCTTTAGCCGATCGTCCTAAACCTTAGATTCTAAGTTCAATCTTACGGTTACTTAGCTGAACTTTAGGACTTACATATACCTTAAATCGTTGGTTACCGAGCTGTTCGGAAAGAATTATGCCACCTGAAGTTGCTAAACTGCTAGACTGCAGTCGTGTTGAGCTATAATATTGCTCTATCTGAAGTTGTCATTGAACCATTTAGGGAACGAGCTGCTGTTTTCCTTGCCTTACTAAGCTAAATTAAGTGTAGAGTTGAACTGTTGCGTGTGTGATGAAGAAGCTTTCGAGCTAAACGAAGGTTATGTTGTTTCATTCCATGTTACCAAGTCGAATTGCTATAGTTTGGAGCTACAAACCCATATTGTTATGTTTCAAGTTGCCATGCTATATACATTGAACAGTAGCTGAGTATTGTAGATTTCAACGATTAATTGTGTTGAGTTATTTCTAAAGTGGTATACCAGAGTTGAAACTCCGAGCTGCTTTTACACATACTAAGCTACTGAAATAGAGTTGTATTAACCTACTAGATTAATAACAAATTGGGTAGACTGGGTAGAAGAGGGGACTCGTGTGTTATGTTAGACTCAGCAATTGCTGACCTGAGTTGGTTGGCATAGTGATTAAGTATGTTGTCAATGGTGACTGTAAACTCTAACTGTGTTGTGCCCGTGCTGTGACTTTGTGTAGTTGGCATGAATTCGTGCTTTCTTGATAATTACCTATATTGAATTCTCAAGAGTTCACATCTGAACTGCTATTATTTATCCAAGTAGTTTTGCTATTCGAACTACTTTTAGGTGCCGAACAGTGGACTGTTGTATGACAAGGAGACTGAATTGTGCTGTTATACAATTATCGAACTGATCTTAGGCTAAATTTTTAAATTGACGAACTGAGTTGCATAAGTGATCCGATCTAGTTGTGCTTATGATGTACAAGATTGAGCTTATCCAAAATTCTTAATTTTATTTCAATATTGTTGGATTTGAATTTACTTGACATGACATCTAGAGCTCAACATAGGCATCATAATGCATAAAGTTTAAGGACGAACATTTCTTGCCAGGCCATAAATCTTACTTCCCCATGCTTATTGGAACAATTGTAGATTCTACTTGCTGGGCTTAAAGAGATCAAGGATGACCTAAGATACCAAAATAACTCTCAACTAGAGAATATTGAAGAGAATAAATTTGGGGAAAAGGAAACAAGAGTTGAGCATGCGAAGGAGGATGATAAGGAGGGATAAGACAAGTTGTAACTTAGCACCCGTGTCCTCGACGTGATTCCATTACCACTGACACTTGGTGATATTAATGATCACAGGTACTATTATATTAGCCATCCACATGTCAAATTATTTTATTTTGATCTACTAATGGGGTTTTTTACAGATGATATGTATTGTAACAGTGTTGTACCTGTAAGCTCTTATAGGCTATTTATTGGAGTTTTTCGAGGTCATGTTGTACCTGTAAGCTCTTATAGGCTCTTATTCTTAGTTCCTTTACATTAGAAGAATTTGAAGTAAATAGGTAGAGGAGAGAATAATGGAGCTGTGAAGAAGCAGATGAGGTTGACGAGCTAACATTGGAAGAGTATGAAACACTAAGAATAGTTGAAGGTGTGGAGCAATTTAAGCTCTTACATATTCAAACTCTTCGAGCTTATGTCTTGTTTGAGCATGAATTTGTGTTATTCCCCATAATTAATAGCTGTTAGAATCACTTAAGGATAATTAATGGGGTACATGATGAGTGGAAGGAAGGGTGTTTGATGAAAAGCTTGGTTGATCATGCTCATGATGAGTGGAAGTGTCAGATTGTATTTGCTTTGATCATTGAGCTGAGCCGCTGTAGTTTATTTCTATTTTGCTCTTGCAGATTTGTTTTTGATCCAGGTGGAAGTTGGCGTAATCACTTATCAAGTTTCGGGTCAAAACTTTTTTTCAAGAGAGAGTGATGATAGGACTCGAGGTACTGACCAGACCAAATGCCGAAGTGCAGCTCATTTACTCCTTATCTCGACATCCTATTTGATCACTTATTTTTGTTTATGTTACTTAGAAATCTTATTTCTTGTATTTTTCTTAAGTTACCCTTATGTTTATTTTGTATTTATAGGAATACCACTAAGGCATCCTTTTAGTCCTTTTAGTTTGCCACTATGTATAAATAGAATTTATGTATAGGGTTTTAGGGAGACTTGATATTTCAGTGAAAATCCCTTGAGACTTTTCTCTTGGAAAACTCCCATTTAACCATTCTTATCAATCCCTTTAGCAAGGATTGTAGCTAGCAACCCTATCGTTCGAATTGATGTGTCACATCTAGAGAGTCTTAAACCATGTTAAATCTTATTAGTGTGCCATATTTAGCTAGATAGCTTACGGATTTACTAAACACCTATTTTATTTTCTTGTTTTAGTTCATTGTGGTGCCGCTCCGTATGTTTGACCTCGGAGATGCATCAATCGGCTTCTTCTTTACCTTTCTACTTGTTGAGCTATTTGAATGGCTTTATCCATTGTTGTGAATTGTTTGAGTTCTATAATGTCCTGAATATCACTTCTCAATCCCGTGATGAACCTAGAGATTTTTTTTGCGCTAAGCATTCTTCTACTTCACATTGAATCATGAGCATTTGGAATTCTTGTACATACTCATCAACTGTTCTACCACCTTACCTCAGCTCTTGAAGCCGAGTAAGAATGTCTTGCAGATAAGTTTCCGGCACAAACCTATTTTTGAGTATTCTCTTTATCTTGGGCCAAGTATTAAACTCTCGGTAGCCCTCTCGCCTCCTCGTAGCTTGAAAATTCTTCCACCACATGGTGGCATATTTGAAGAACTTAATAGCAGCAGTTCTCACCTTCTCATAATCCTCGTACTGATAATATTCGAAAACACACTCCACTTTCTCTTCCCATTCCAGATATTCATTATCATTCCTAGATTCATTGAAGCTCGGAATCCTAAGCTTCACATGATCAGATGCTCTCGAAGCTTGTACTTACTCTTCTTTAAAATACTCTTCCTTGTCCTCTTCATCTAGTTCCCTTGGGTCTATCCTTTATCTTACTCGTTCACCTATTTCTTCATCTCAAATTTATCGAGCTAGGTTTTGACTTCTAATAGGTTGAATAGCTTGCGGGGTGTTATGTGCGGCTTTAGTAGGTTGGTAAGTCAACTCGTGAACAACTAGGGTTAAGTCTACTAAGAGGTTAGCCACCTCATCAAGTTTCTCGTTAGTGCTTCTTGGAGTTCCCTGAGATTATTGATCGTGGTGGATAACTCCATTGTTGTAATCTCTAATACCAAAGTTAACACTTGGGTTAGTTATTTTCTTCATAGATTCAAAGATCAAACAAATACTTCGACAAACTAGAACATTACCAGTTAGCAAACATAGCAATTAAATGAACACAGTAATTTACTCTGTTTCATAGAGTATAGATAAAACTTCAAAACAAGCTACAACTAAAGTGAAACCTTTGCTTTGATACCAAGATGTTGCAGATTGTGATCAAGAACAAATAAGGTCGGTCGTTGAATGGGTCTAAATTTGCCGAAAGCTCAAAAAGGAAATGATAAGGAATGTATGAAAGGACAAATGCGAATGAAAAATAAGCAAAAACCTATGAATAGCTCCAATGGATATGACACACCAATGGTACTTTCGAGAATTCACAGCACAAATCGATATAATGTAAGAGATGGTTAGGTGAAGTTTCTTGCCATCTAGCTTTACTTAAGGGTTAGGATAAGAGTGATGTTGAGAGTAACAGGAAGTGTTTGTACAGGGAAGGAAACATTCAAGTGTATTAATGATAATAAATTTGTCTATGGCTACAAATATCGGGGCATTTATACCTATAAGTTAGGGTAACTTGCCTAAAAGGAAAAAGACAAAAAAAGGGGAATTTCCTAAGGAAGTAATGTACAAGATATAAAAGGGTAAAAATGAATATTTAAGGAAAGCAATCATTGGTATAACAAATTTTATACATGATTCTATACACGTAGCGATATTATATTGGTGATGCCATTGGAAGATGTGGATAAAAAGTATGATTAGCTTGCTTGTCTGAGTAGAGGTAGCTTAGTTAGTTCAGAGTCCCTCTTTAAGTATCTTGGAAAAGGTGATGCAAAGTAAGTGATTGGTCATGTACGAGTGAGAATGAGGATTGGCTGTTGTCTTGGTCTTCCGCCTTTTAGTACATTATCTATGAGAAATAGGCAGTCATTTGGTTTGACATGCAAAACGGGTCGACAAGGAGATATTCGGCCTTGGTAAGAGTTGGCTGGAGTAGGAGAATTCGTCTTGCCAATCTCTTTAGTCCTCGGGTTTAGTTATGGGTCAATGGTTCAAAAGCTTGATTCCCATCATTGTATCTAAGTTGTAGAATGCGCATACAACCGGACTGTTCATAGAACTATGGAAAGACCCCATTCAAGGTTTTCTATGGTCCTAATCCTACTATTTTCCTGGATATGATTGGCACCCTAGTAGCTACTGAAGAGAGTCAATCTTGAGTTCATTGAGCTCAAGAATTGCAAGCGCTAAACCAATTTGTCATTAGAAAGATCACTAAGTTCAATTAGAAATAACATGAGATTTGTAGTTGAGGCCACCGAACTGTCACTTTCTGGTTAAGAGACTTAGTATAGATTCACCTTAGTTAAGAACGATTCTTGCACTTGAGACATAGCAAACTATCTCCTTGAGTTGATGGTTCATTTAAGGTCTTGATGAAAGTTAACCGCAACACCTACCGATTCGAGTTACCTGATGACTATGATGTCTCCTTCACTTTTAATGTGTCTAGTTTCATTCCTCACCAATTAGTAGAAGAAGACCCCAGTAAGCGCCCCAAAAGAAGGACAACTAGAGATTTCTCTAAATTTGAGGATAAATCTTTTCAACCCTTAGGTAGATGATAAGAATCAACCTTCTGGACCAATCACATGTAGTTAAGCTAGAGAACTCTAAAGACTCACTTAGAGAATACTAGCTTGAAGCTATATCCAAGATGGTGATTCGTATTTCGAATTGACTTGTCGACTTGATTGTAAGACTCTTACGTATATTAGACTTGCTCTTGCCCAACAGCTGTGCTATGGTAAGATATCCGAGAAGATAGCCTCAAGACCATTCGAGCTGAGCTCCCGAGCTAGCCACAAGTATTTGACTCCAACTCAAGTTGACTACTCTATAGCGGGACTGACTAGCCTCCGACTTGATCCAGATCAGGTCGGCTTTGATTGAAAGCTCTCTTTTCTCATCTTTGCTCACTTTGTGCTATATTTCTGATATCTAACTACCAAGCGACACATATCTTTAGGCACAACATTTTAGAAGGATTTTTATTTTTCTGTATTGAATACTCTTTATCTCTTTTACCCTTTTTAGTATGTACCATATAACATAACTGTAAGAATACCCCTTCGTCTTTTAATATATGTAAGGTAACCTTAGTGAATGGATATATAAACCTTTACTTATTTGTATAAATTTATGATTAATGGAGAAATTATTCACTTTTCCTTTGAGTAACCTTAGTGCTCTCATTATATTTCAACTCTTATTTATTCACTTTAATAAGGAGTAGTGACGAATTATCCTTTAGTTTAGACCGGTAAGTTACATCCGGTGGATTGTAGGCCGAATAGGATAGAGTGATACATCATATCTATTTGTTACTTGCCTAGACTTTGCTAGCTTTTCTTTTATTTTTTATTTTTTATTTTTTGTTTTTTAGTTTGCTTCATTGTAGTACTTTTCGATGTGTTCGACCTTAAAAATGCATCATATTGCCAATACCATTGACATACTATACTATACATATATATATAACAAGTAGCCATATGTCTCTTTTTTTTTTGCTTCTAATTAATTGTGCAATGGTATTAATTTTTGCTTCTTCTTCCCAATTCTTCTTTCTCTTCGTAGCCATATGTGTTTGTTTTAACAACTTGAGTATACATTAAAAAAAAAAGAAAAAGAAAAACCTACAATCAAACCAAAAAAAAAAAAAGAAAAAAGAAAAAGAGAAGATTTGTACTCATCATCATGCTCTTGGTATTTTGGAGAAATTAACCCTACTAGTAGAGGTAGGCAGAGCGATGAACTAGTCCGGAATTGGTTATGAATTTTCAATTCATAAGTTGGTAAAAGCTTTTGAATAGTTCATTTTTTCATTTTTTTTTCAATTTGATTTTCTACATTTTCATCAATTACTATAAATAATTGGTTACTAATTACGTATTTCTATTTTTTTTAAATAATTCTAATACTTTATATAAAAATATAATGATGTGTGAATAATTCACTTTTATTTTCGATTAAATTTTTTTTCTATTTAAAAATAATTGATTTAGACTATATGAGTATAATAATATTTATTTTGTTTTGTTTTTTTTTTTTTGTTTTTTATTTAAAATTAAAGTTCGGCCGGACCTGACTCGTCGATTCAAGACCCTACTGGATCGATAATTCGTTAACCAATTCAGGCTTGTACCATTTAAATCGAGCCGATTCACGTTTAGAAATTGAACTTCGTATAAATATTGGCACGAGTAGCTGCAACATCTCTTAACCCCAACAAAGCCAGACAACCACTCCTTTTGGTCATGTTTCGTGCCTCTACACGTGGAGACAGTAAAGGAAATGTTTTTTTGGGGTTGATTGGGACGTGGTAGGCCAAAGGAAAATTAAAAATAAGGGCAAGATCCGCGAGCCGGTGAAAGATCCACATGCCGACTTGAACGCATCCCCAACCAAGCCCTAACCTACCATGATCAAGCCATTGCCGAGCTCCCAGTCTCCTCCAACAAACAACGAGGCAAGCTCCACGCATACACACTTACAAAGTGCCAACCGAGATTCTCCAGTCCGAGCTCTGCGAGATCCTCCAATCCCATCTACTCCACTAATAGCATCGGATAACTGAACTGTACGCGCTCTGTGAGACCCTCCAGTCCGAGCTCTACAACCGAGCTACAATTCTAGCAGCCAATCTTCTCATGGCCGGACCGAGTTGCACCAACTCGAGATCTGCACAGCTCTACACTTCAAGATAATCCGAACAAAACCGAGCTATATGCCACGTACCGCCCTGAGACGACCACAGCAACGGAATGAAGCTTCGCATGTGCGTGAGCGCTGATCTGAGCTAGGAACCTCAAGAATTGTGAGGATGAATAGACAAGCAAAATTGCGATGAACTAGAAAGAATGATGTTTCAGTCGTACAGTACGAGGTGTATCCATTAGCATTTCGGAAAATTGTGCATCGTCCTGTAAGTGTTACAGATTTTGTAGAATTCCAACCATTCGACAGCTCTTGTACAGTCTTGACATTTGGGGAACGGTCGTCGAATTTCTTGTGCAAACAGTATATGCATGGTTGTAATTATAGACTGAGCCATATTAATCGAAGAAGGAGTGACGCACAGCGTTATATATCTCATCATTTCGTGCTTATGGTAACATGCCATTAAAAATAGAGTTTTGTTAGTCTCCAGCCATAAGAAGAAGCATCAGTTGCTTGCAGCGTTAAATTCTTGTTTTACATGTGTCAAGGGAGTAGTGCTCTATCCTTCGATAACCAAAACTAATTGGTTGAGAAGTTATGGGATGAGAACTTAAAGCCGATCCATTTCTTTTGAAGAGAGTAAACATGCTAACCGAAAGTGTGACAGTGGACAAATTACATCACCAAGCTGACCCATTTACACTCAAAAGGAGCATCATCGCAGCTAACAACCAAGCTGACTCCGACAACAACAGACCAGGCAACGCTATTGAAAACATCGGTATTTCTCGCCGACAACAACCTCGTGTCAGTTTTGAAAAGATTGGCCGAGATTACACTCTAACTGAGATCTCCATCTCTTGCTACCGGAACAGCAGTTCCTTTTCTGAGCAGAGCCTATCTGGCCGAGCCGAGCAGTTACCTCAATCGAGCACTTCCTCCACATTAGAATAGCCGACCTGAGCAATCCGTCGCGCCCGAACTCGGAGCTCTATAACTGAGCTGCCATCCCAGCATCGAGCAGTTCATTAACAGCATGATTAGAACCAAGCTGTCCATCATGGTTGGGCCGAGCCGCTTTGTTCGCAATTTCATACCAAGCTGCTCACAGCTTTCGAGCTCCAGGCACTCTTACACCTCTTGCCAACCTGCAGCAATTTCAAACCCAGCTGCTCACAGCTTTCCCGACCTCAATTCCTTTATTAACAACCAAGCTGAGCTCAACCGCAATCAACTGAGCTGTCTTTCCTTCAACCAAGCCATAGATCCGTGCAGCGACCTAGCACGGACTTAAACAGCTGCAAATTACGAGCACGAGTTTCAACTTCGAGCAACTTGATAGAAATCCGAGCTCCAAACTCCTTTGGGCCGAGCTGCCGGTCGCGCTTCAAACCAAGATGTCAATTCATAGCAGAACTCGAACCAAGCCGTTCACCCAACGTTTAAGAACCAAGTTGCTTCGCTTACCATTGATAGACCATTGCAGGTCCGACCAGTGGTTTTTACCAAATTGTAGACTCGAGTGGCATAAAAGGAGGGCGGTCAACTAGTAGACAACACCGCATACTTTGTGACGCAGACTTGTATGTACTCAGTCCAAGCTGTCGATATCCATACATAGCCCAAACCGAGTATTCCTCAACTCATTCTATGGAGTCAAACATGCGCTGGACCAACTTGGGCGTTAATCCTATTTAATTACTTGGGTCGCAGTCGAAAGATGATGGGCCAGCCCAATGACATTTCCATAGACCTGTCTTAGACTCAATACAATTTACCCTTGGCACATGGATAAAATAGAAGTGACAAAGAGGTAGGAACTCTTCGAGTCTCTCTCCCAAGCAACCCAATAATTATTGATCTCGATGGGAGCCCATTAAGAATTGAATGACGTAGAGGCCCTCAGGTTTGTGGGCTTGATTCCTTTTTTGGAATCACAGACGAAAAGCCTGGAAAATGCCTAATGGCAGGAGATCATCCACGAGCTACAGCAAGTAACTTGAAATGGCCTTACTCCTTGGTAACTTGCTCAAATGTCTACTCTCATTGTCAATTCCTTGGTGGGTGGGTTGGTGTTTTGGTGAGGGTGGCGATGAGGGTGTGCTAGAAGAACTTGCTTACTCAGCTACCCCACATAGCATGGACTATATCTAGCTAGGATGACTTGCTTGCACCACATCTTTGCGTAGTACAAGTCATGTTCGACTTGAACAACTTGCTTACTTTGCTCGCCTCTTCAAGTATTGTTGGTTTGAACATTACTAACCTAACCACATTGGATAACCTCGCAAATGAGATATTAATCCATACATCCATAGAACTCCCTCTCTCACCTCTTTAGGCATTGTCAATTAGAACACCACTAACTTAACCACGCCGAGTAACCTCATCAGTAGGACGCTAGTTCTTACATTCGAGGAACTCTCTCTCTTGCCTCTCTAGATACTCCAACCTCTTTAGATACTCTAGCTTCTTTAGGCTCACCTCCATCCCTTTAAGCCTTTGACTCTTTAGGCTTATCTCGACCTCTTCACGTGCTTTGGCTTCTTTAGGCCCACCTTTGCCTCTTCAGGCACTCAAGCCGCTTTAACACCTTGCTTCTTTAGACCCACCTTGCCTCTTTAGGCCGTCAGCTCTTCAAGCCAACCTGAGCTTCTTTAGGCTCATTATGACCTCTTCAAGCCCTCACCTTTTCAAGCATTTTAGCTTCTTTAGGCTCTTACCTCTTCAAGAGCTTAAGCCTCTTTAGGCGTATCTTGGCCTCTTTAGACTCTTGCCTCTTTAAGCCTACCTTGACCTCTTTAGGCCCTCACCTTTTAGGTCCCTTACAATGAAGTTTACCCTTCTAAGTCTACAGAATCACTTTTTAAAAATTAATCGAAGATCGGCCTCCTTAGGTCCAACTATTTGACTCTACCTACCTAGCTACTAAGCATGGGTCATGTCCAACTTGAGTACCCTGCTTACTTTGCTAGTCCGCCTAAGTTAGAGCTCCGGTCCACCAAATTGTGGCTAAGGTTGGAAGTGCCAATAAGAAGCTCTTCATGCAACCTTGGCTCACTTTCATCTAGCAATATTTCAATTTAGAGTATTGGGAGCCTATTTATGTGCTTACTCTTCTTGTTGAACTCTTCGACAATGAAAGTAAGGGGTACAAGTGTTGATGGGCCTTTTTTGGACATATGCCACCTAAACCCAAACCAACTAGTTTAAGACAGAGGATTAGCTTTAATGACCCAGTTCAAATATAGGTTGGCCTCATCCTTTGTAGATGGGGGATGAGACCTCTAGGTATGGAGGCTCTTTTTTTCTCTCTCTCTCTCTTTATTTTCTCTCTTAAGCTCTTTAAGATTTTACCTATGATCATCATATTGATTTAGGTATTAGAGTAATTGCATTGCTTTCGACCTTTTCTCTTTGTCGTGTAGGTGCCACATGATACAACAAATATTTGTAATCTCTATTGGTAAAATTAAAAGGTAACAGAAGAAGGTTTAATAATCGTGGCCCATTGACATTGAATCATGGTTGAATCGTCTTAGGAAACAGTAGGGATTTTAAGACTAAATTTATATTTAAATATACCGATGTAGGTAATTTTGGTTTAAGGAATCAAATCAAATTATAAAGTGCCCAAATACTTATAAACCAATGAAGAACTGAGTATCGCAATTTACGTTTATCTAGGTGTTCATTTGATTGAGTAACCATTATCTACATTTCAAGCCCAATGGAGTCCAAGGTACTAAGAAACAGCTCGACATGGTGCTTGATTTGGAATTTAATTAAAACCATTTTATGTTGCATCCGACACAGGTCTTCATGGAGTGGTAACCGCTCTTGGTCCACTACCAAAGAACAGGGAATCATGTGGTCACAATTTTTTCTTGTCTTCCCTTCCATCATGACTAAGCTTTCAATAAAAACAAATAAATTAACTGACATACAATCCTCTATTTTCAAGGGAATCAAGTAGGATAAAATTATTAGACTAAGCAATGAGCAAACATCGTTTGATCAACCTTGGTGCTAGGAGTTCCAGAAGGTCATAATAAATTCAGACTAATGTAATCTGTACGAATCTTGTAAGTCTGATGTGTTTATAGCCTTACATAATGTTGTAGGCCATTTTGTTTGTATTTCTTCATAATGCATGGTTAAAACTTCAGGGAACTCACTCCGTGATAAATATAGAAAACCCAATCTCTTATTTGGAACGAGGATAGGGGAAGAAAATAATTGAAAGAAAAGGAAAAAGGGAGAAATTTTTCAAAGTCCATTATTTAGTAAATGGTGGAATTAGGAGGGGGAAGGGAAATGGCAGGAAAACTTTATACGCTCTCCACAATTTTGATCGCACTCAAATCGAAGAGAAAGGGGAGGGAAAAGGGGGAAAATTGTTAGTATTCCAATTTGTATCCTTCAATTCACCATTTCTTTCATTTGTTGTTATTTTTAATGGATATATTGGTGATTTTACATTATATATCTTTTTTGTCTTTGCTAATAATTATAATTCTTTACTTTCCATTCCCTTCACTATCAAAATACATTCAAGTTAATACTTTCCATCATAATTCTTTATCTCCTAATTCTTTCCTCCCCAACTTTTTTCTTCATATTTCTTTTCTTCATACCAAATAAAATGTAAATGGCTTAAGGTATAGATGATTAGGTTAATTTTTTTACATAAACCTAAAGAATTTAAGCAATATAACTTAAGTTGTGAATAATTTGATTGAAATTTCGCATTTGCTAGACAAACTTTCAAGGTTGATATGACAAACGTAAATTCATAGACCTCATTGCAAACAAAGCCACATTTCCCAAGTCCTTTCTTCCAGTGGAACGAGACCAACCAGCTAGCCCGCCCCAATTGCCAAATCTCCACCGTATTCATCTCAGGATAAGGACATTTTGGGGTAGGACTTGGGGGGACCAACCTCCGTCGATAACCGCTCCATTTTCTCGACATGACACCCAGGAACAACATGGACATGGACCCTGTTCAAACAATACACACACACACATATATATATCATTCGACCATTATATAGAGGACAGTGTTGTCTCAAATAATGGAGAGTTGACTTTTTATCAGAAAGATACATGAGTTTTGGAGTCACATGATTCTCATTTTTATTACTTGCGCCCACTTCACTTCACCTCATCTCACCCGCCTTCCCAACCTAAACCCACTGTGACAGCCAACGGTTTATTTGTCCTCATTGCATTGGATTATAGGACATTCACGCTCGTATGTCTACAAGAACTTTCCAAGTTTCAAAAGTCAAAGCCACATCCAAACAAAAACATTTGCCTGGGTTTGAATTAACTTCCAATAGATTCTCTTCTCATGTTTAGCAATTACTCAAGCCCACTTACTCGCATAAGGCCGGTTCACTTATCACCCAAAATTGTTTACATTGTGGTTTAATAAATATTATTTATTTATTTTTCGTTTTCAGAATCTTTTACTTACAAGAAAAAGATCCATGATTCTACCAATTCTATCTCCGCAAACTTATTGTTGTCTGTGGCATATATATCATTAACACAAAACTACTGTTGAAGATCTAGTCATCTCTTGAATCGAGATGCTAGCTTGACATATATGTTTAGTTAATAGCGTTTTCCTTCAAAGAATAAGTTGGACTTTCATATCATGCCTTATAAGTATTTTCTTTCTTCCATTTTATCTATTGCATGAAATTATCCTCTGCTTATATGTGATTATCTTATCCAATGTACCAATTTATTTTAGTCATCAATAGGTTGAGTTTTGTTCTATTAATGGATAATTTAGTACTCATAAAATGAGATTTATCAAGTCTTGACGAGACACATCTATAATTTATGTTGTGTTTTTTAACCTTACTTCTTTTGTTACAAGTATATACCCTGTGACAGATTTTGTTCTCAATTACTTTGAGCGTGACAACTAATTCACACCCAAAAAGATTTTGAAGACCTAACTTATGAGGTGATAACAAAATAATCACAAATATTATTTTATCACCAAATCTTGTAGAAGACTCATTATTGAATGAAGAGGCAAACAACTTTGACTGAAGTTCTACTATTTGGATATTGCACAAGCTCTACGATATCTTTCGGAAATTCCTAGAGAAGCTTAATCGATTTGTTTCTCGACATTATTGGCAAATACTTATGCAACTTTCAAGATTTGCTTTTAAAATGATACACAATAAAAAAAAAAGAAAAAAAAACTTATTCTTGAAGGAAATTATTATTATTATTATTATTATTATTATTATTATTATTATTATTATTATTATTATTATTATTATTATTATTTTGGGAAAACCTTGCACATTGGAAAGGAGTGTAAGCCCCAAGTGTAATGAATAAAAACTATCTAAGAAGAGGGGATATAGAACCTTGACATTTGAAATATAAGATATTTGAAGTGAACTTAAATAAATAAAGGAGTACTACTTTTCTTACAATAAAAACAACGGCAAAAAAATAAAAAAAAGTTAACAGCGCTAAATTATAGGAAATCCTGGGAACTAGAAAACATACGAAAATTGCATAGACCTATTTTGTATTGGTAAATAATCCTTTTAAAAGCAATATAAAGAGAGTTCATATGTGAAATATAAAAATCCTTTTGATCCTCTCTTGCTTTTTATTTGCAACCTAATCAATGACTGTGGAATTCTGTTCCCTTCAAATACGACCGATTTTATCATTTAGACTATGGGGAGCTTTACGAGCATGAGATATATCATGTTAGCTGTCTAATCTCAAAATAAAGGCTGAAAGTCATATGGAAGGACTAAAGATTTCATCAACAATGCAAAATTCTTAATCTTCAACTAGAGATGCGATTGGGATAGGTTTAGGAGGAGTCTTATATAATCTAAACCCACCCTTATAAAAATTAGCTTCTCTTAAAACCTTATAAAAAACGTATACAATTTTACTTTTTATTACCAAAACCCTCTCCAATAAAGTCAAATTATAAATTTTAAATGATCCTATGTAGGTGGGTTTTCATAGGTTTTAGCTGAGATGAAAGAGAAAGTAATGTGGAAAGTGGCTAGATAGAGATAATGTTACATTTACTATTTACATATAAGTGAAATTTGAAAAGTTAAATGTATTGTATATTATACAATTGCTATAAGGCATGTATAGTACATATACTAAGAGTAAATATTTTTATTAATATATTATTTTTTAGTAGGTTACATTTTTTGTTAGTTTTTTTTTTTTTTTCATAATCCAAAAACTTGATCCTAAACTTTATAGAGTTTTGAATTATGTTTTAAAACTCAACAAAAACCTTATAAGGTGGTCACCCTATAACGACTACCTTGGATGTATTCATATGTTGGGAGCCCTGTAGAGCTAGTGTTACATTTACTAGTTACGTACAAGTGAAATTTGAAAAGTTAAATATATTGTGTAATGTAGAATTGCTATAGGGCATGCATGGTATGTATACTAAAAGTAACTATTTTTGTTAATGTATTATCTTTTAGTAGGTTGCATTTCTTGTTATTTTTATTTTTTTTTATATTTTATAATCTAAAAACTTGATCTAAAACCTTGTAGGGTTTTGAATTATGTTTTAAAAGTCAACAAAAACCCTATAGGGTAGGTACCCTATAACGACCACCTTGGTTGCATTCATATGTTGAGTTACTTGCAAAATGTCACACCTCAAGAGCAATAGAATCGTAATAGTCTTACCATGGATAGTAACCTAAAATAGAAGCCAAGTGCTTAACTATTATTGTATAATAGGTAATCACAAGGTACACACAATTAGACTACTTTAAAATATCTCTCTAATTTTGTGAATTTTAATCATTCAAAAAATGTTTTCGAATATATATTTCTGTAAAAGAGAGGTCTGTTAATCCTCACACTAAGCACCTATGCCCATCTTAGTTAGCTTAAGGGCTAATATATTATGGTATATTTACTACCAAGACCTGCAAATGAAATCTATGGAGATGTGAGTAATTATTGGGCCACCGCTTAGTAAGGAGACGAAGATAAAAGCATGAATAGCACAATAAAGCAAGTAAAGTTGTTAAACAATTTTCTTAGATACAATGCATAGAGCAATTGTCATAGCATAATATTACTTAATCTATCATGAGATTAGAGAAATTATGACTACTCTAACATGACTTTGAAGAGTTTCCAATTTTTTTAGTGTGAGCCTATGACTCATGGCCAAACACAAGCTTATATAATGGAGACTTTACTCCTCCGGTGATTACCTTTAAACCGGTGCCCCTAACTTTGTCATGACTTATTCTCTTGTCATTTATTTTGACTAAGGGTAAGGAAGAAACTATTCCTATTATCTCTTTTAAAGGGGTTAATATTTGCCTAGAGAATCCTAATCGTCCCTTAGTAGGTTGCAATACGTGTCAGCTTAAGATTTAAGACAAGTCTAAGTTAGCTCAAGTTTAAGGATGATAAATCAAATCTAGACAATCCACTAGCAAGCAATGGTCAAGAAAGTAATTACAATAGAAAACCTAACTCTTACAGTAGAACAATATCTAAAAATGTACACTGCATACACATAATCAACTATACTTATGACCATAAATGAACATACTCTTATGTCTCTAACTATTCTAAAGTAGTATTAGAAAATATTGTGAAGTATTAACTTTACTTACCCAAAATATCTATTGCTCAAGGTAGTTGTAGTCAAAAAGCTTTTCTCCTTTGAAAGATCCTATGTTATATTTGATATCTTTAGTACTTGCATAAGTTATGGGAATAATAGTGATTAATCATTTTTCCTAAGTTTAAGTTTGTTATCGTAAATTGTAAGTTACTTGTATTTAAGGATTAAGGTCATTTTAAATTAATTTTCACCCATTATGCTCTCTTAGTCACCTTCTCTCTTAGGATAATTTTAGAGTTCTTAATAGAGTTATCTTTTAACTTACTCTCTAAGTCCATTATACTTTGGAGTTTGTTTCTAAGCACCTTTTGACTCAACCTTTGACTAGATTCTCGTGTAGAGTACTTACTCAATGAAGGTTCTAACTTACTTTATGAGGCGATTTATGTTTAGAATTTTTGTCCAATATACCTTCTATACGCTTTGACTTGGCTTTTAAATCCCATTGACCTATCAAATCTTCACATCCAACTCCACCTTTCATTATTTTTAGACCTAATCAAGCAAGAGTATATTCAGTGCCTATCACTTATAACTTGGTTTCACATGCTATGTTGAGATAATTAAATATTTATCCCAAAGTAACTAACTTTAGCCACTAAACATAGAGAATTCCTTTGTATTCATAACAAAACAACGAGGTCCATTCATACATGACCCAAGTTAGACTTTTGCATAACTCTAATGTGGTATATAACCTAACCACCTTTGATTATTGTGGCTATATATGCTATAATAACATTTCTAAATATTAACTAAGCTATTTTCATGCTAAGTTACAAAAGAAATAGTGTAGTATATCAATTAATTATAAAAAAATTCCTATTGATGCAAAAAAATGTGTAGAATACTCGGATCACTTTGATTTTATATAAGGAACTCACTACTCTAATGTTAAAATTACATTTCTACCCTTGGAAAACCAATTAACTATCCATATAATCAAGTTGATGAGCAAAATTTTTTCCTAATCATTCCTCATAGCATCTTTGGCATTGTGGGAATCACATAAGCTCAAAACCACCCATTACTTGGCTTATAATCATTTATTTTTGAAAAACTACAGCTTATATAGTTCTTGCAAACAAAAATAAAATAATTAGTAAACATGTTTTTAGCCAAAAATAGTTAGCAAAGGTTTGAATCTTAAAAATCCTTTTATTGGTGTATTAGATATCATAAGGGGTCGAGAGCAAATTATTTAACCCAAAATAACATCATTTAAATATTGAAAAATTTATTGTGAAATTTGTTGGGTAAGTTGTTGAGGATAAAATATAACATCTTCAAATTTTATCAAAATAAAATTATTACATGAAAGTAGACTTAAATTAATTTTAAGAATAACTTTTTTAAAAATGTCCCCTATGATCTAATACTTTTAAATAAATTTTGAAAATTGGATTGAAATTGGATACTCACTAGTAGAGTAACTTCCGGTGATTAGTTGATAGTTTGTGTCATAATTACCTTTTGGGTGGTGCTCTATTAAGGGTTGGTGGTAGTTTGATGCCAGATTGTACTTCTATCTATTAAACTCTATACATATTAGACCCTTAGGAAAAGGAAAAAAAAAATGCAAAAAATAAAAACAAAAATTACATAAATATCGCTTTTGGGAAAATATTTTAAAAAATACAGCACTTAAAGTTGCCTCTTCAAGAAGCGATTTCAAGATGAACTAAAATCCTTTCTTCAAAAGGTGATTTTATTTGATTTAGGATGAAGAGATGATTTCAATCGAGCCTATACATAATTTTGGTTCAAATAAGCGATTTTGGTCGAAAACGCAATCAATAGTCAAACACGCGATTTTGTTTGAAAACAAATGTTAATTTGGATTGTTTGTTTTTACCTCTTCAACAAGCAATTTTATTTCATAATGTGGTGGTTTTATATTCTAAACCACCCTTCTTACTAATCATTACGTTACATACAACCCCTTATTCTTGGCTCAATACAAAATCATTTTTTAAATCAATTAATATAACATAAATCGAATTCTATCCAGTTATATGTTAGTAAGATATTCGATTTTGTCTTCTTTCTCTACTATATAGATACGAACTTTGAATCAATAGAGAACATTTTTGTTTTGTATCTATATGAATCGATGTTGTGATATAAATTAATGTTATAAATTTGTGTGAATCCAAAGTCACCAATTCTAACCTAAATTCGCATCCTTAAGACTTGCTTTCAAACATGTTAATAATTTAAAATTATGAAGGTATGAAAGTTTTATGGAAAATATAATTACACTTTCAAATAGATACATGGTGTTTCAAAAATAAGGGGAAAAAAAAAACTCGAAAGTGAAATCCGCAAAGCTAATAACATTGGCATCGTCGTTGCGTAAGTAGTGAACATCATAGGGATTTGCATCAACTTAGGGCTGAACCATTTGGTCTGCATCCAATTGAGTGATTTGTACTCCATCTTGACTATAAGCACTCGAAATGATGCATGCATAGAGATTGGAGTAGGGTGCATCTGTATGATTCCTTCACTCATGTTGTGATGAGGATCTCTAACTAGCTTCCTTAATGGTGTAGGAGGAGAATAGACCTGATCATAGGAGATCTCTCCTATGACGGGGGTGTGTCACATATGATCCGTAGAGTTCTCCTTGATGAATGGTATGTAGTACTCAAATCTTGGTGGTTTAGAAGATGTTGGCGGCGAGTAGTGTAGGGGAGAAGCATCATCTCAAATCTGTATGCTGGCTTATTTATGTCCTCGAACTCTTACTTGACAAAGACTATGTCCCCAATGACTCCTTTCTCTGTGTGGCTCGTCTAGTGGGGAGTCGTTTTCATCTACATTGGGATCGGGTGTTAGTAGGTTGCCTAAGTGAACCTTAATAATCCCTTAGATGAGGTCATTAACCTGATGCTGCTCAGATATAATGTCTTGGAATGACATATGCGGTAATCTTTGTATGAAGTTTGCCTACAATCCAAACATAAAAGTGTGAGTAGCATATAACTAGAAAAAAAAATGTATAATTGAGATAACAAGTGATACGGGATCGAGATAAGAAAGAAACGATAGTGGATTTGGAATGAAAGAATAGGAATAGGCATTCAAAAGGAAGATGGGTATGAAGAACAAGAAGGGTTTTGATGTTGAATGTGAATGGATATAACTCACCAGGGCACAAACACAATTAGAGGTTTGAGCTCGAAATAGAGTTTGATATGAATTACGAATACTAAATGTTACTTGGGGTTTCAAATAAAGGTTAGATGCAACTCACTAATTAGTTTAAATGAAGAGATTCACCACAATCTGAGAACAAGATTGATAAGAATGTGGGGACGACTAAAGAGTATGATCAACACTCGATGACCAATAAATACTAACTCAAGTATAGCCTTGCTCGAAAAGAGTAAAGTTTCACTATTTGCATATATCTTTGTATAGTTATTTGTCTGTATCTCTCTTCGTATCTAAGTACAAATATTGTTATTTATAGCAAGTCCTAAACGCTAGTGGTAAAATTGTAAATAAAGTATAAGGTAAAGAATCGGGCTCATAAATAAAATAAAAAAGGGAAAACATGTACAAGAATATAAAACTATGCATTTTATAGTGCTTGGTATGCAGTCACTCGGCATGTCCTGGGATGAGTAGTAATCAAACCGAGGTTGGCAGTTGGATGTACTAGTTCGGGAAGGGATCCCTAATGTATCGCGTGGCTTGGCCAAGATACTAGAGAGGTCGGCTCATAATTGCCAAGTCATAGAATCAATCGGCACAAGTCCCTTTCTGATGTACTAAGTGGTTCTTTGGTTCTAATTATTCGGTTGTATGATCTCTCGGCACTTTAACTGACGAGTTAATCTTCCTTCCTTTCATCCTTTTGGTTGTAGTTCAGCCTCGACAAGCATTGATAGGCCTTGACTTGGATATGGTTGGAGACCGATTCCCATCAGCAGGTGTACATACCATATACATCAAAGAGGCCCTTGACTGGCCAATGTATCTATGAGTAACTTATTGGTACCATGGGATGTAGTTAGAATGTACACTAGGTAGAGGCTAGACTTCTACTATCTAGTTTCGTTGATCCTTCTAATGTGTTATCCAATTTGCATGTTGTATCGCCTGATTGATCTTGGTCTTGCCCCTTAAGTTGATTTCATGTAGCACCCGTCCGGCGTTAGGGTGGGTTAGGATCTCCTACATCCTACCAAATTGACGAGCCATGCGATCGGGATAGTGCATCTTAACGATATGGAAATATATAATTGGGACAAGAGCTAAACATACATCACTCCCATCTCGCTAATAATTGGGGAGTCCGGCAACATCCTTGTAGTCGTAGGGAATCCAAACAACCTGAAGTGATGATTAATAATGAGGTTGAAAAAAATAACACTTACTGAATAAACAGTAGCCAATTTAGCTAAATACATACCTGCTCTAAACACTGTTGATCGAATACATCTCTATACTATCTAACTACATGCATGGGTAGTTCAATGATGTCAAACTTCGCTCCCCGTCAACTCATAATTAGTTAATCGTTGACAACTAATGTCATCCATCAACATAAAGGACTGATGTGTGGGAAATGCTCCCATGCTTACACCTGAAGAGTCACTAGTGGACCGCTAATCTCTTCTACTTCTGTTAGATATCTCTCATACATGTTAATGACAACAAAAAGGGTTAAAAGCTAATGAATCTTTAAGAGTGCAGGCTTATAGAAGGATTTTTAGAAAGTTTAATTTTACAAAATTAAGTTGCATTCAGAAGCTTTGAATTGATTGAAAATAGACTAGTTTGGAAAATCTTCATAAAGTACTACATAATCTTTTATAAGAAGAATTGGTATAGAAAGTTTATTAGAAACAATAGGCTGATATTCCTCAAAAACTTGTTTAGAAAGTAAGTCTGGAAGTATGACGTTGAAATTAGTTTTAAATCAGATTCAAATTAATTAAGATCTAGCTTCACTAAATTGGGTGATTAGGAAAATACGCTTAATCCTGTTTCACTCAAGATGGAGTTAAGATCCATGGGGACTATCTTTGAGCGATTTAATCTTTGAAAAATCAAGATAAATACAAATATGGATAAGGATAAAGTTGAGTCGGATTTTGTAGGAATTCAAAATGAACTTTATCTAGAAATATTTGATAAGGATTATCTCTTTGTTAAGTTTAAGAAATCTATCCGGTAGTTATGATTTTAAGTATATCTAACCTGAACAAATCAAGGAGAATAGATTTTTAAATTCAAAATACGAAGATCTTCTGTTAAAAATATCAAAGGATTATCTTTTATAATCTACTGGTTGGATAATTATGGAAGTGAAGAAAATTTTTAGATTTTTAGTTGTTGGAAGATTTCAATATAAAAGGAGAAAGGATTCGAAACATTGAGATATAACTCTGAAGAAAAAATTATCATTGCATGATAACTCTGATTTTAAACATATTTTACATGGTGATTTTATAGTATTTCCCTTACATTTTTGGTTTTCTTTAAAGAAATTGATACTTAATTGAGTAAAAATTTGATTTCAAGGTTTGAACACATTCTTGGATCAAAAACGAAGAAAAAGAATCAAGTTTCACTCAATTCGGAATTCAAATGAAGAAGTTATGAAGTTACACAGTCTAGGACATGACCATATCCCCAAGCTGTGTCCATGCAGGGAAATTTTTCAGGGTTAGAAAGTTACACGACCTAGGGATACGGTCATGTCCCAAGTCGTGTTTGGTAAAGAAAACGAAAACCTTATAATACAGTATAAAAAGACATATTAGGTTTTCACAAGACACAAGAGACATTAGAGAAGAGAAGAGACTTAAGGAGAAGGAGAAGAAAAAGGCGAAAGTAACACCGACTTCAAGATTGGAGAGATTTTTCATCAATCAAATGGGTTTTTCATGTTTTATTTTATATTTTTGATGGAACTCGTTTTTAGTTTCATTATGATAGTTTAGAATTCGTCTATTTGGGATTATGGAACCTAGGGTTTCATGTGACTCTTGGGTTGATTTATAATTCTCAATAAAGTTTCTATCTTTGTTTGATTCAATTATGTTGTTTAATTGTTAATTAATATTTCTACAATATCTATTTATGATATTATGCATATTGATTGAAAAATTACATGTATAATTAGATCTTTACATAATTGGAGAGAATTACACGTATATTTAGAGATAAGATACATGTTTCTTTTGGAAAGTTAATTATTTGTGTGGGAATTCATTATACATTAATGCAATTCTAAATTATATTACTAAGTAAAGAGATTCCGGTAAATAATTTAGAATTAGGGTTAATATGCTTGAGAAAGGTATTAACTTTAATTGTGAATCCCTTCGGTTAAGAATAATAGAAATTGAATTGAATATATTTTAAGTGATCACATGTTAAATACTAGAGAAAAATAATTCTTAAATAAGTTATTGCATACTTGAAGTCGTTCTTAGTTTTATTGATTTCTAAATTACTTAATCAAGTCTTATAATTAGGTTAGTTTATTAATTTTAGTATTTTTAATTCATTCAACTCATCACAATTTTTCGGTTAGATAATAGAGATAAGGTTAATATTAGTATTCAAAGTCTCTAAGGGATCGACTCGGACTCACATTCGCTATATTAAAACCAATAGGTGTACTTGCCTGATATCATTGCACAAAAAATCTTGATCAGTTTTTACCTTCTGAAAAGTTTCAGAAAGTTCTTTAGATACTTTTTCAGAGAGTTACATCAAATCAAAGCTCTACAATAAGCGTTATTTCTTTCAAGTGCAAAATTATTGAGACTTACATTCTTGTTCTCACTTATAATATCTATACTTTATTGTAGAGAAAAGATAGTTTATACTCTACAGATCTGTATTAGCCTAGATTGTAGAGATGCTAGATAGACAGAGTAGAGTATTGTAAAGTCATTGTGATAAATGCTTGTAATCTATTTGTGGATTGTTTAAGTGGATCAAGTGGAATGGTATCGGTAAAGTAAACTAGGTCCTTAACACTGGAGTTGAAAGAAAGTAATAAGCAAAAGGTCGAAGCTCTATAAAATCTCTACCTGATTTTCTCCTTCCTTATACTTTTTAAATTTGATTTATTAATTGTTGTGCATTGAATCATTAAATTATCACTATTCACCATTATAAGTTGTTAAGAGAGGTAATTTCATTTTTCTTATATTGAAAAGTTTTCAAAAGTTTAAAAATATCAATTCACTACCCCCACCCCCACCCTCCTCACCTCTATCTTGATATCTTATACGGGACCAACGACTTCCATCCTAGAAACGAGGCACAACTGGCAATACAGTCATGCCAAGCAAGCTATTCCCCAAGCATATTGCCTAGCCATGGTGAGGGCCGATAGGAGAGGGAGGAACATAAAGTGTATGATATTGTTAGACTTTTCTGAGAACAGCATACCTCTGATCAATTGCATGATATGTACCCTCGTATAGTGTTGTACCGTCACTTCGTCTACATTAAAAGGAAAATCAGTGAAATTATCCTTTAACTAGGACAATTTCAATCTCCCACCCTTCATAGCACTCTCTCGTGGGCAAATTTCTAGTAAGCGGTGACATAACTTGACCCATCTAGTAGACTTCATCACGCTTGTAACTGCATTGCCATCGGTTGGGAGACCAATGAGTAAAGACATATCCTATAGAGTTACCGTCATCTCGTTAGTATGGAAGTGAAACGCATGCGTTTCGTTCCCCCATTGCTTAACCAGGGTGGTAATCAAGTGCCAATCCAATTGTATAAAGGGAACCTATTACATACTAATGAAGCCTGACTGCTTAAGATATGGGATCATACGTAGATTTATCGGGGATCTCCTCGCCATGCTGATGCCTATTATTGCCTCACATCTAAACACCTGAACTAATAGTTCTCTTATAACTAAGGAAGAAGAACTAATGTTAAAGGCATTATACAAATTGAACATATCATAAGTATGTTTTAAATTTGCTTTTCCTTACTTGAGTACCTTACACCAGCTTAAACCTATGAGATGGCTGTAAGTGAAGTAGTGACCTGTCGGCCAGTCCTGGATCCATCTGCCTCTGCAAGTGCAAAAAGGGGGGAAAAAAAATAGCAAGCTTACCATCATACTCATAAAGGAAAATCAAAACGTTAGCAAAATGATAGTTTCTTAAATACATTTCCATATATATTATCAATAAATATTATCGTAGTTTTTTCACTTTCACTAAGTTAAGTACCAATAGATCCATTCGATGTTAATTGCCTTTCTTGTTGCGGACATTTTCTCCTATTATGTCCACCCTCACTGCATAGTCTAAATGTATAAGTCAATGGTTCCTCCCAAATATTTATCTCATTTTAGAATCGTTTCTCTTGTAGCCTGCTAAGATTCCTAACCCTGTCTAAAGTTTGAATTGGATACCACAAATGAGTGTCAAAAGTTTGAATTGGATATACGTAGTTAATCTTGCAATGTGTACCAATACCCAATATGTGTAGCATAGTCCATGCTCATTTTTCCTATAACAGCCATAGTGTAGGAGTAGAGAATTTTGTATGTTTGTCACTTATTGCAAGTATACTATCCAGTCTTAAGTGCGATCGTATGACTGTTCTTTCCTTTTTTCTTGTGCGACCTAGGTCGTGGTATAGTAATCACTTCGAATATTTGCTCATTGTAGTAAAAAATCATGATATAGTGATCACTGGTCACTTTGCGCCACCTGTCAAACTTTCTTTTGGTAAATTTAGTCAGTACTTTACCAATGCTCATTTGCTCCGCTAACTCGATCCTCCATTTGTTAAAATAGTTTTTATAGTTGTAGAAAGTTTTCTTAAGTAATGCTATAACATGAAAGTTCCTAGCATTTTGCAAAGCACTGTTATAATTTTTTGCAATGTTGGTCATATCATGATCAAACTAAGCTCCATCATCGTATGCTAGTGTCTACATTTTTGGATGCGAGCCTTTAAAGTAAACTTTAGTATAGGGGCTCATCGTCTTGGCCTTGTCGTAGTAGGCAAGAAACTTTCGAGGTTGCAACTGGTAAGCTACCTTCTTTATCAGCTCTTTGTCGTCTTTGTTCTTAGACTGAGTGTTGAAGTTATTGGTGATGTATTGGATATACCTTCACCAAGGCCAATGGCTTGGCTACATTATATTATCGCCCTCTACCACAAATTGGATCCCAACATGATGGTTTGAAATCAAACATATATTAGTACGATCTCTTATAACATGCATGAGTACATAAGTTAGGAGCTAACTTCAGCTATCCTGACATTCCTCATTGACTAAGGTAAAACTTAGCGGGATTATGAGATTCTGACCATCAACTCTGGTTGCAATTAGCAACTTATATTTGTACTTTCCATAAAGGAATGTTCCATCGATTGTAACGACAGGCTTGTAATGTATAAACGCCTTAATGTACTGTTCGAATGCTTAGAAGACTTTGTTGAAGAATACATACACGACAGTATCACTATCTTGCCATTTCCACTCTACCATGGTATCGAGATTAGCTTCTCTAATCACATTTAGTAGATGTGGCAACATCACATATGATTCCTCTCACTCACTGTAAACTTGTTCAATTGTTTTATGCTTTGCTTCCTTAATTCTCTTTATGTGCACAATATAATTATATTATTTGCAAATAGTTACATGCAAGTGTCTTACCTTAATACTTGGTGACTCTTAAACATCTTTTATCAGAAAGTAAGATAAGGTGTTTGAATCAAAGTTTGAGTAATCTTGGCTTATGGTAGGATTAAGACACGTATGTGGACCCACAAACTTGATTATTACAAAGCATCCCACATGCTATTTCTTACAAGCTTTGAGTCTCCACCTACATCCCTTTTCCTGATCAACACATATAATAGACCATAATGTAAGGTTGGACTCCTTGACAATGAAGTCGTGGTGGTTCATAATATGACGTAGTCTCATAGCTGTTTATAGATGTTTTTTATTTTTGAGCTGTATGCTTACCTTCAATTCATCGTTGAAGCGCCATTCATCATCATTTATACTATCCTCAAACGACACCAGTCCATCCTTAACACTTACCATGTAGAAAGGCACGAGCTTTGACATCTCAACCACATCCATACAGGTAGCTAACTCATGCCTTCAATTGTTTCGTCTACGTGACCCTTTTACTTCTTCTACTTCTTGTAACTAGCATTCACTCGGACTAGTGTTAACATTACAATCTGTATCATTAGAATCTTTATCAATGTCCTCGTAAGCTAGTTCATTCTCCACAGTAGTATCTCTATTAGACTTGCTGGTGATCAATACATTAGGTTTACTGGACATGCAATTGCTTCTCAGTACATGACTAAGTGAGATTAGTCGAGATTCGAACACCCCGGTTTCAACTTGCATTCCAACGTCCTTGTTGTGCCCTTCGACATCATATTCAGCTGCAAGAGGGGCTATCAGTAGTAGGTTCACTTCGTGAATTTTAATATATAACTCCGCTGAACCGTTGACTCCCCCTTGTTCTATTAAGGAAGCCATCAATTGTTGGACATCATAATCATTGTTGCTGATGATGGTACAGAACATGTCCCTGATCTTGCTTATGAGGGGGCATCTATGAATCAACTTGACCTAATATGTCATCATGTCAACTTGAAGCTGATACATATTAATCCAACTAGTTAGTCATATATATGACCCTGAATAGAACTTCAACTATTAATCTCGAGTGCCTATCATGTTGCATCTCATCCTTTCCTTCCATAATATTTTCACCGATATAACAAACCAACCTCATATTATCCATTTTACACTTGTTTGCCACATCAACTTCATACACTTTAACATCCGAATATAAAAATACTACCTTCTACTAACAGATATACTCTACTCGAGTTCATGAACACATCACTTAATTGGATTTCACTATCATTATCTCTTAATGACACTACAATTGATACTTACTCCAACTGAAACAAATAAAGAAGTCACACCACCTTACAAGCTAGTTCATTCTTCACACTCAATAATAATTATTTGTACACGTATTACCTAATATACATGTGTACATACAATACAATAATGAAGATAAATTTACATGAAGAAAAACTACATATACATACATATAAACTATACTAGATAATGAACACAATGTTTTGGGCAAAAAAATAAAAAATAAAAGATACGTCATAAAAAAAATTTCACATGTATATGTAATTGAGTAACGAATACAAATTTATATAAAAAAATAGCTAAGTTTATAGACAATAGAGCTTAGAAAAATATTCAATTCACATATATGTTACAGAAAAAACAAACATTTTGACCTGTTTAAAAAATGCCAGTAGACAATAATGTACCATCATGCATCAAGCAAAAACACTATTTTTTTTAACAACATATGCCTAAAATAGATCAAAACGAGAAAAAACGATACCTTTTTCTATATAGATGTCTAGAGAGAGAACGTGATGATATCGTATGGATTGTCTCCCCATTTTGAAAAAAACTTCCCAAAATAGAGATGTACACCATATTACTACTTTGATTTTATGATTGATTCACCGAAAAATGGATCTAAATGATGGATTTAGTTGAGAATGTCTCAAGATGGTTTAAGAAAGAGAGAGAGATGAAAGAGAAGAGTAACATGTAAAATGGGAGAGGAGGAGGGTTGGGGATGATTTTATCCTTGTGGAAATCACTTTTTAAAAAGATGATTTCAAGAGCTATATTCTTGGAAATATTTTCTCAAGAATGAGAATTTTGTAAATTTTTTTTATATATTATTTTCCTTTTCCTTTAGACCCTTCTTCGATTTTTCCCCAATTTTCTTAATCCTTATTATATTCTTTATGGAGTTTTTCCTATTCCTTCCTAGTGTTGTAACTATCTAAAATGAAAAAGGAAGGTGCATGGATGATTTTTATAGAGCTAAGGTCGGCAAAATTACATGTAGAAGGCCATGTCTCCCTTTCGAAGCAATAATAATAGGAATATTTTTAGTGGAGCATCTTTCACAATCCCTATAGAGGTAGTTCACTAATAAACCGAGGGATAAATAATTCGACTTCTTCACATCCAAATCATGAATGTTTAGAATCCATATTATGCATGTAGATATTGCTTTTGCTAATTCAAATTGAAAGCCAGTGATTTTGGTCCTATATTTGGTCAAATAAAATGCTTTGTTGATTCCTTGCATCCAACAAAAAAATCCTTTCTTCTTCTTCTTCTTCTTCTTCTTCTTCTTCTTCTTCTTCTTCTAATTTTGCAATCTTTCCATTCATTATCTATGGGTCTTTCTTCTTCTAATTCCCTCCATTCTATAATAATTCATAAATCTAAATCAGCTAATTGTTCTCAGATAGCACCCACTCTGGTAGGAATTTCTCGATTTCAAAATGTATTGAAGTTTTGAGTAATAAAAAAAAGTGGGATATTGTATTTCCAAGATGATTTTTCTTTAGAGTTTGGTTACTTAATTTATCCAATTACTTCCATTATGTTAATATTAATTACTATTATTGGAATTATGGTTCTTTTTTATAGCGAAAATTATATGCCTTACGATCAATGATATTCCACCTTAATCACTTCTTGAAATACTCTATTTTCTCCCTAATTCTTTTTATTTAATTTAAATATTCATTCTATTTTATTATTTTCTAGAGAAATATAGAATTGATTGAGAATAGTAATAATCTTTTTTCTTGATAGTGATTAGAATTAATGATTTATGAATAGTCAATTTTGAAAGAACTTATTGTTACCTCTTTCCAACATGAAAATATCTGATTTAGAAGGGAAGAACTTCTATTAGTATCTCCATTTCAAATCAAACATGGGTTTGATTCACACTCCATGTTTTGAAAAATATTTACTATTAGAAAAGAGGAAAAAAAAAATGAAGTATTTATTTAAAGAAATGTGTTAAGAAAGGGCAGATATATAGAACCTTTCAACGAGATAGTACTTTTTTAACTCTTAAAACCAACAAGGGATATTACAGCAAATCAAATAAAATAAAGGATTTCTATTTTTCTTTTTTTTTTTTATCAAGTGACACTTGGATTTGAATTAGGGAAAAAGGATTTGCAGGTCCCCTGCCTTATTGCTTAGCCATGTTGCCAAAATGAAAAAGCATGCAAAATAGGTGAAACCTTTCCCTTTTGATTGGGGTAGGTGGATTACTAAAATTTTTTATTTATGTTTTGAGAAAAATATTATATGTATAAATATCAAAATATTTGGTACACGAAGCATTAATTTGATAGATAGATATCTTTGATATTGAAATTATCTCATGTTTAAGAATAAAACAAAGATATGATCTTTCGACCAAAAAGAAAAAAAGGAACTTGCAGCTGTTTTTCATCCCCAAGACTTCTTGATGTTCCTATCTTGAAGTAATGAATTAAGTTTGTAATGGCATTTTCAATGCCATGATTAAGATAGCTGTTCTAATTATATTTCCTACTACTCTGCCTATTTGATAAAGTATTTAACCTTGTTTAACAATGGTTACCCAATATTTGGAAGATCCCTTACTTGAGTTTGTACATGTTTCCATAGGTCTTATTATAACTGATATAAATTATCGTATCGTAATATATTGTTAATCATAATAAACAATAATTGTTTAGTTGAAACAATAATTTCAATTTTTTTTCTATTTCATAAAAAAATATTAAATTAAAATTAAAAAAAGAATTTTTTATATTAGCGTGGTCTGATATATTCATACTATTTGACCAATTCTAACTTGTTGATTTTGTAAAGAAACTAAGAAATAACACCTCACATTGAAAATTATAGAAGATCCCTTTTAAGATTAGACAATTCCACCTAATTGAGTATGATTGTATATGTGATAACATTTGCAATACTAGGAAAATAAATGCACTTGATTGTTGCAATTGCTCAGGAATTGGGGAAAGTATGTAGAAAAGACGGTTCTTTTTAATTCTATTAGTATTTTCAATTCTATCCATTAGGATTAGCTAGTGCTCCAATGACTTTTAATCATTAGTTATAAAAATTATCCTTAAAGTCGAATTCGACAATTGTATGAAATTATGATTCCACGTAAACTTTGAAATATAAAAGAAAAAAAAGGAAAATGTAACATTTTGATGTATTATGGCATATTGAACATGATATTATTGTCCTAATTACTAATTTGCAGGATCTCACATAATACTCAAGGCCTTTCACCATAGCTGCAAATTCAACCAACTCAATTGAAAAGGGTTAGATAAGACAAAACCAAAATACCACAACATATTTCCATTGTCATCACGTAATACTCCTCCACCACGATAATCTACACTCAATTTAAAAAACATGCTTTAGGAAAATTTCGAGAAATTGTACAAAGAATGTTCTTTTTTTTTGGCTTATTAGCTAAAGAAGAAAAAAAAAATCCTCATCTACCGTACACTAGCTCAAAAGAAGATGATTATGTTACATGATACACTCTCATTCTTAACGGAAAGAATAAGCGGAGGTGACAAAAGTACCAAAATTATGTGTTCCCATAAAGCTTTAGTACGTTTTGCAAATTTAAAAATTTTTTAGATTAAATTAACATTGGGTATAAACTTTTAAGACTTAGCAGTAAATCTTAGGAACTTCGGGCCTATACATACCATTGAATTTACGTGCATTACTCTACCCTATTGCTCTATCTACCGCGCCCACGTCCTCTCGGATCTTTGAGAAAGTCGCACGTAATTCCCAATTACTAATCTGAACCCTTTTGGATAATACATGCGTGTAGCCATGAGTCAATTCAGATGTGTGTGACAGTGGTAGTGAATAATTTTCATAAAAAAAAAAAAACTATCATTTATATTATTTTTATAAAAAAAATATTATTTATATTATTGTTATATGTTGAAATATGATTAGTAATTACATAGTATGTATATATATAAGTTGTAAGTAATACCCATGAAATCTTTTTTTCAATATGAACAATGCTTACTTTTCAAGAAAGAAAAATATAGATAGATACATAGATATAAAGTAAGCTTGAATATTTAGTTAAGACTACTCCAATTCGAGCGATAATTACTCATTTTGGCTTAATTTCGATTTACTAAAATCTGGAAAGTTGTCTCCTTGAAGTCTAACAAAAGGAGGCATGTCTATCAAATCTTCTCAAAATCAAAAAGTTTATGAATACGTTGGTATGTAACATGTGCAGACAATCTGAAATCTTATTGACGTAGAAAGGTAGCAAACGATTTGATTGAATTTCGTGTAAGCTAATCACTCTCTAATTAGGGCAATCAAAGCTGTGAGAAACTAGGTTTGATTTGCTCCACAGATTGTGTATGATCTCATGTCTACGTGTCTAGTTGCAACCTTTATATAGAAAAATGAATTAGATCTAATCCTTCGAATAAAAAGATGTAAAATATAAATGCCCTAATCTTTAAAACAGTTCTAAAGGGTCGTACTAGTTTTCCCGAAAATTAATCCAGAAGTTACAATTGATGAAGAAATACACGAATCGAGATGAAAATATTCGATATAATGAGTTGACAAACATCAGCCATCCCAATTTGCACCTTTCCACCACTGTAAGATGTAAAAATTTGGAAGTGTTCATGATGTACACACCCCAAACAACGATGACGATGTGGCACAAGGAAATAAAGCAATAAATTATAAGGAGGAATATTAAAAATTACAATTACCCTAAGATTTTAAAATTTCTAGTTCCTGCTTTTCGAGATGTGTGATAAAATTTTCAATTTATGCATTGGATACCAATGAATTAGCGAAGTCATCAGCCACGTCACCTTTATCTTGCTTAAAAATCTTGGTTATAGTCAAAATGGAAGGCCCTAAATGTAGGTTCATTTTCCTTTTATTCATGACCAAGATTCTTTTATTCGTGAAAAATATTCAGATTATATGGGTAAAAAAGAAAAAGAAAAAGAAGAAATAGGACCATAAATTGGACTTACTTGTATTCACATATTTTTATCCCATCATTTGGGTATGCATGGGTGATCTTCAAAATATGTGGGATAATGAAAGCTATCAGGATTCAACATTATTAGAGAGATTTCAAGATGGATGGCATTAAATATCATACAAACTTTAATCTTTAAATATTTACAACTTGTACTCACAAAACATGCTGCTACAGTATATAATCTCTCAATACCCTTAAAACCTACTGAGAACCTATAATAGGTTCTTAGTTCAAGAGTATAAGGTGAATTCCCAATAGATGCAATATCGATAAACATGATTAAATATTTAACATATATGATGGAAATTCAACATTACCGTCGTAGCTCATAAATCCTTGTTTTAAGTTATAGTCAGTTAGATTGTAAAATCTATCACAAATATCCGATGTATATCAATATGGTACTTTAATTTTATAGCATTTTGTAATTATATTTTAGGGAAAGGTACAATTTTATTCCTCAACGTTCATCTGCTTTTTTATTTAAGTTTTCAATTTTTTCTTTTTAATTTCTATTGAAGTCCTCCACATTTTCAAAGTCAGCAAAAAAGGACTTCTATTAAGTCTATTAAACTTTTTGCACATCTTAAGCATGTGTTAGTTTCCTATTGGCATTGGGATAGTTGGACAATGTGGTTGGGATATGTATAAATATTTTCCACCTTATTTTTTTAGTTTTAGTTATTTTTATGTAATTATTATATTTTCTATTATATTATATAATTAAATTTATTTGAAATTATTTTTATTATATTATGTAATTAAATATCTTTAATAATATAATTTTATTAAATTAATTAATATGAGCCATTTGAAATTGATATATATCATGGATAGATGGATAATTCAACAGATTTAAAGAAGTTCTACTTTTGTGAAATCATGAAAACTTTGACAGCTTAAATAGAAGGAAAAAAGAAAATTAATGACTCAAATAGAAATGTAGATAAATATTAAGGGTTGTAAAAATTTACATTTTCTCATATTTTATTTTAGTTCTTTAAATTCATATTTGTTATAATTTATGTGTGAAACAATATTAACTTACAATTTGAACATCATGATTTTAGATATTAATGATCAATAATATTTTAGCTTAGAAAAAGGTATTAAAAAAAAAAAGAACCTCAAAGCTTCCACATAATTGAATAAAAACATAGAGATTTTATAGGACAAGACTTCCAAAATGGTCGAAGAGGAACATATAATTTCCATTTCTAAATGTTTATATACCATACACCTACAAGACATAATGAAAATCTCTATGCCCACCCAATATCCACGGCCTAATTAAATACCTCCTCAAGTAGCATTCTAAAAGACATCTTCTCGAGTACGACGGCCGGGTTGCCATAGTCGGCGCGTCAGATTCGACGTATCGCAACTACTAAGCTTAAATCCACCTAAAAAGGCCACCTACGCTTTATTCTAAATCTTTTATCTGGATACCGTGTTAAGCCTAACGAGAACGTATTTTGCGAATACAGGCAAAATCAAATCAATGTGAAACTAATTAATCAACCACTTTGCAACTTTTACCGATGCCGACTGGACTGAATTTGTTATATTAAGATATTGGATTAAGTCCGGATTTGATTTTCTGAGCTAAATGATACAAGCCAAATAGTCTAATCTAAATTTGGGACGATATAATGAAGTCCATTTAACATATTTTGAGCCTTGTCTCATCATGGTTCGGCTTGCAGAAAAATGATTTTTATTTAAAACAATTCATTGGTGACTCATTGAAATATCGTTGGAAGTAAAATTTCGTCTAAACTAAAATCGTTTTATGCTCTTAGGAGCTGGCAAATTGGACTGACCCAAGAGAAGTTAATGTTTAAGAAACCAAGTGATTTTTATCGAAAGCTTAAAATCCACTGAATTGTATATTATTCATACTTTAGCTAAGAATTTTTTTTTTTACCTAAAAAAAATTATATATCACCCTAAATATTATTTTTTAACCTTAAAAAATACTTCCCGCCTTAAAAATGTTTTCTCTAATTTTTCTATTTTCGGTTTTTTTTTTTTCCATTTCTTCTTTTTTCTTTCCCTCTTTGGATTTTGACTAAAAAAAAGCTATAATAACTAGTAAGCTAAAATGAAAATTATAGGGGGAAAAATGTATATATATAGTTATAAATAATACCATTTTCTACAAGTCTACGAGCTTTTGCTCGACTCTCGTTTATATCATTTCTTTCCAACTTTAGATTCTTGAGTCTATGAACCTCTATTAAGATTCTCCTACCCTCTATTCACGTTTTGATTTTTCTGCTGTAAAATCGGTTGATTTATCTAGCAGCATCTTCTTTTTCTTTATTTGTTAATTTTAATTGCTGTTTAGGAGATTCATTATTTTCCCTTAAAGCATTACTTCCGGCCTTTAATTGCCAAGTGTGTCATATTTATGACAAATAATTTCCATTTCCTTATTTTTAGAATTAAACTTTGCTCTTTAGAAGCCTTCCCATTAGTTTCAATTTCCTTTTCCAAAATATTTCTCTTGGCTTTACAACAAGAGCTAGCTCATCATCATCATCACCGGTGGATTCCGACTTTGTTGTTTAAAAGCTATATTCTTTTTATTACGATCCTCAAAAACTCTTATCTTAATTTCACTGGACAGTAACAAGGATAACATACTTTGAAGGGGTAGAGTATTAAAACCTTTTGCCTCTTCAATTCTTGTTCTCTTAGCATGAGGGTCTTTCTCACAATCTCTATATCTTTTATACTCCTTTCTAAATATTTTAGTTTTTTTTTTTTTATAATGTCATTTCTAACATACATTAACTGAGTCTTTTTTCATGGATTCAATATAAATAACTTAATCTTAAAATAATGTGTTCATTTGACTTCCTTCTACTTAGAGTCCTCTTCATATATTACTATAAGTCTATCACATGTTGCTTTTCCACTAATATATCTAGTTTTATGGTTAAATTCATAAGAACTTAGAGCAAAGAAGCATATGTTTAGCCTTGTAGTTTAAGGATACCTTCTTCATATCTTCAATATCGAATTCATTTTCTTTCTTCACTTGTTGCAACATCAGTAGGTGATAAAGGTTCTTCCATTATGATCAACCTTACATCTAATTCCATTACCCTAATAAACATCCTTATCCTACATTTTCAGTAAGCAAAGTTACTTCCTTTGAACAATATAGGAAGTGTTGTAGATTGTTCTTCGTGTAAGAAAGCACCATTAGCTACCATGATCCTTTACTAGAAAAGCATAGAGCATTTTATAGAACCTAGAGATTTAGTCTTGAAATCAATTGAGTGTAGTCTCCTATTTGAGCTCTAGTTTGGTACCTATTGTATCTTCCAAGTGAGTAACTAGCAGAGGGAGTTGTCAATTGCTCCTTTCGAAACTTATTAGGACATTTGTAGATATGCCCTTTTGAATTCATTCACAAACACTATAGGATTAATCACAGTAATAGTGTAGAAGCTTTGAATGGTCAGGTACTCAAATTGTATGCGAATTATAACAAGTAAGAGTATGAAAAATAACATAAAGTAAACAAAGTAGGGGTATGAGAAAAATAAGTCAAAATCTATAGAAATTCTACCTTATATATCAATCCTTTATACTAGCACAATCAGCTTAACCACTAAGATATCCACTTAAAAACAAATTTAATATTGAATACAATGAATTATGTGAACATGACTCTTATCAAAATCACAAGTATAAGCTCTTATAGTTATTTTTTTGTTTGTAATTTTTTTTTTTAGTTCTTTTGGACTCTCTCTTAGTCTATCCCTAAGCACACTTCTAGCACGAATTTCTAAACTCCTTACACTAATGAATAGAATCAAAGTGATGCTTATAACCAAATCTTATTACAGTTAAATCTAATTACAACCAAAATCATTCAAATAAGACACTTGACTCTTAAAATATCACAATATACAACTTAGTTGAATATTCTTACACAAATGAGCTATTGCTAACTAACATTTGAAGACCTTAAATTCTCTCAAAAACATAATAAAATTTCTTACATACAAATTATGTTCACAATTTTGTCTATAGCCATTTGATTAATCTAGTTTATGGAATTATTTGAACTCATTCAATTAATAAAGTCTTCCATCTTGTTTGACCGTAACAATTAATTCTTCTTGGATGTAGAAAATGTCTTTAACTCAAATGGCCAAGAAATATGTGATTAAAAACGTAACGTTTGAAGAAAACTTTTGAATTATTCCCAAACTTCCTTAAAAGATTCATAAACATATTGTGAAAATATTGGAAGGAAGGATTAGTGGAGTAAAATTTTTCTAAATTAAATGTAATCTAGTTGCCCATCCTAAAAACTTGCATAAGGACTTGAGAAATAAAGTACTAAGCTGTCAAGATCATTTAAAAGTAAGCCATAGATAAGAGTTTTAATAAATGGCCCTTAAGATATATATCTAGATAAGTTTGTGCTTTGTAGTTAATGTCACTCGTCATAAAGATAAGTTTGCTACAAGTAGACTAAATGGAGTGTTTCTTGATTATTGTGCAAATCAGAAGTGTTATAAAGGGTATGTTCTGAAAAGTAAGCAAATTGTAATAAGCAGGGATTTTTTGAGGATAGATTTCCTTTTAAGGAGATTGATGTATGTTGGCTTCCTTGAACTAATTCTTTGCTATCTCTCCCTTATACTTTTTCTTATGATTATTCTGTTTGTTTTCTAATCAATACTGAT